>OY740781.1:108578686-109778686 GCA_963514005.1 Raja brachyura | reverse complement strand
AAAATTCCAAGTTTTTTAAATTACGTTCAGTCCATGCTCCCAAACCTCCCCCCCCACCCCCACCACCCCACCCCACCCAACCAACCATCCACACTAACCAGGCATCTCCCTGCCAACATCAGATTTTTCTTTATTCTGTAAAACTTTTACACTCAGTGTTTGATTTTGACTTCCTGCTTGTTAGCAGATTATAAATTCAGTTTACTGGCTCAAATACTTGTGTGTAATTAGGAATTCAGCCAGCAAACTTCTTATTCCAGCTCAACAGTATAGGGCAGTTTGTTTTAGCCGACCAATATTGCAGGATGGAGAAGCTGGCAGAAATGGAAAACATCCTTAAGCATTAACATTCCAGATTTTTATCTAAGAAGAGTCCTGACCTGGAACTTTATCTGTCCGTTTCCCTCCACAGATGCCACCTGGCCTGCTGAGTTCCTCCAATGATAGTTGCACCTAACAAAGATCCCTAGTAACCTAAACCATCCTCTTTGATGGAAACGAACAACAGAAGAAGCATAGAATAATTTATTATAGGAAAATTTGAATAGAGGAGAAACATTCCTGACTGGAGATTACAAGGCTTACATGGGTCCATGTATTATCTATGGATTTGGTCTACTTAAAAGAATTAGGTATATTTGCCACACTTGGAGTGCAACAGAGATTCACAGGGTTAGTGGTGGGTGTCCCCTCAGAAAGGAAATTAAGTAATATGAGTTTCTCTCCTTCAGAACTAAGAATGAAAGTAGATTTCACTGTTCAATTTAGTTTATATTAGAGATACAGCAAGGAAACAGGCCCTTTGGCCCTCCGAGTCCATGCCGACCAGTAATCCCCTTACTCTAACACGATCCGACACACTAGGAACAATTTACAATCTTTACCAAAGCCAATTTAACTACAAACTTGGACCTTTGGAGTGTGGGATGAAACCGGAACACCTGGAACCGGAAAATCCACGCGGTCACAGGTACAAACTCCATACAGACAGCACCCGTAGTCAGGATCGAACCCGGGTCTCTAGCGCTGTAAGGCAGCAACTCAACTGTTGTGCCGCCCTTTAGTTACAAAACTTACAAAAATCTGATAGGTTAGATGCAGGAAGAATGTTTGTTCCGGCTGGGAACCATAGTCACGGTCTCAAAATAAGGAATAGGACTTTTAAGGCTGAGATTAAAATAGAACCCTTCAAATGATGATGGTGGTATATGAATATAGTGTAGGAACATTGCACAAATGTAGAGGATCAGTCATGATATTGTGGAATGACTGAGTAGGCTCGATGAGCCAAATACTTTGTGTCCATGTCATATGTCCTTATATTTGAACTGCTAATTAATTGTCCAGCTTGGTCTGTGGGACAGTTAAAATTATCACCTCCAGGCAAAACTTTATTTGCAATTTTATATATAAACCCAAGGGATTGTTTAATGTTCTCTTACACTACACCAGTAGGAAATCTAAAAAAAAAGTTATAAAAATAGAAGCCCTCATGCAATGTTTGCCTGACATGTTAGCCGGGATTATGTGCTCTACAGGAGAAATTTATATCCTAGAGCGGCGATCTGAAAGTACTCTACATTGAGTTAATCTGATATTAATCTGGTATTCACAGGACAAAAATGATCCCAACAAACTGTGTGGCAGGTCGTGCATTGGGCCATTTGCAGATTAAAATACTTTGTAAATGTCCAGTTGCCACAAGTCTAACATACAATTTTGGTCTCCTAATTTGAGGAAGGACATTCTTGCTATTGACGGCGGGACTGACATATGATGAAAGAATGGGTCGACTAGGCTTGTATTCACTGGAATTTAGAAGGATGAGAGGAAATCTTATGGAAACATATAAAATTCTTATGGGTTGGAGAGGCTAGATGCAGGAAAAATGTTCCCAATGTTGGGGAGTCCAGAACCATGGGTCAACATTTAAGAATAAGGGGTAGGCCATTTAGGACTGAGATGAGGAAACACTTCTTCACCCAGAGAGTTGTGAATCTCAGGAATTCTCTGCTACAGAAGGCAGTGGAGGTCAATTCACTGGATGTTTTCAAGAGAGAGTTAGATTTAACTCTTCGGGCTAAAGGAATCAAGGGATATGGGGAAAAAGCAGGAACGTGGTACTGATTTTAAATGATCAGCCAGTGCTGGCTCGAAGGGCCAAATGGCCTACTCCTGCATCTATTTTTCTATGTTCTAAGACACAATAGTAAGCAGCAGAAAATAATACAGTAAATATCTTGTAAGGACGAACAGAAGATATAAGAAAAATAAAATGGTTTTTCAAACAAAATAAATTGTCACTGAGGCTGGAACAAAAATTCCCAGGAATATCATTTTAGATATTCAAATATTGCTAAAAGAGTAATCAGTGAAAATATTGATCATTGTAATATAATGAGACACATATTTATGGAAACACAAATGCACTAACCAGGTAAAATAAGGTTACGTACACCCTGTGCAAAAGCTTTCAAAACTGGAAATAGCAAAAATATTCGCCGTGGAATAGATGTTTGGAGTTAATTATAGCAGTATGTCTTGACAGCATTCAACTCTTCATTCCCAGCACAAGTCTGTTAACTTACCCATAGTCGTTTTACTTGCCCTGAGGAACAGACCTAAAGAACAACTTTCGAGGCCAGACAGTGAGGACACGGACTCAAATCTATTGCGGTCCTTATAATATTTGCATAGTAACTTTTAGGGCATAATTGGGATCAAAATGCACCTTTAGCTAGAGCAGGAAGTGGCAATGGGTTCTGCACAAACTCCCTACCCTGTACACTGACTCCCACCTGCGTGACTTATTGCCTGAGGTGAGAGTGGAAGTGAGTGACTGAGTTAGTGAGTAAAAGAGCGAGGGGCTTTGTGATAATATTATTCTCGAGCATATGGAAAATGTAACTGCTGATACCCACCTCCTCTAAGTTCCCACACTCAATCCCACACTTAGTGGCAACAAGCAAACATTGGTCTGTGCAATCTTACTGTAACTGTTCACTGGCTACCTAATTGGCACAGACTGAACATGGGCCAACTCGATTTAGATGGAGTACTGCAATTAAAATATCCCCAATTTCAATTCTGGGTAATGGTAGAGTGTCAAACTCCTAATGCAAATCATCCATTCAAAACCAGCAAGGAGTAAAAACCAGAAATGTAGTAGTAAAATGTAGATAGACACAAAAAGCTGGAGTAACTTATACAGCCTGCCCACCATTGAAACTATCACAACCCAAAAAGTCACCCATTCTTTTTCTCCAGGGATGCTGCCTGACCTGCCGAGTTACTCCAGCACTTTGTATCTACCTGACATTATTGACTTATTGTGCTTTTGCTTTATAAGAACCTACTGGTTCTTTTCAGAAATCCTTTAACTTTTCCATCACACCGGAAATCTGCTTCATTTACTTATCTTACTTGTGATTAAAAAAATAACTTCCTAATTTCATATGTTTGCAAAGTTGAGCTTCAAACTTTTAATTTCCAATCTTAAGGATGAATTCCCGATCTTCCAGTCTACTTTTATGAGGCCCTTGCATTTTCTTTTGCATCACGTTATCTTTCTTGCTCTCGACTTTAGACTTTGGAGACACGGTGTGGAAACAGGCCCTTCGGCCCACCGACCAACGATTAGCCACACACCAGCGCTACCCAACACACTAGGGACAATTTACAATTTACAGAAGCCAATTAATCTACAAACTTGCAGGTCTTTGAAGTGTGGGAGAAAACCGGAGCACCTGGAGAAATCTCACGCAAGCACAGGGAGAACGTACAGCACCTGTAGTCTGGATCAAAGTTGGGTCCCTGGCGCTGTAAGACAGCAACTCTACCACAGTGCAACTGTGATGCCCCATAGTTGCTGTAACACAATATTTACCACACTGTTTATTTTATTTTTTGCACTACTTGATGTAGGGCATAATTTCTGACGAGGAAACACTTTTTCTCACAGTGAGTTGTGAATCTATGGAATTCTCTGCCTCAGAGGGCGGTGGAGGCAGGTTCTCTGGATGCTTTCAAGAGAGAGCTAGATAGGGCTCTTAAAAATAGCAAAGTCAGGGGATATGGGGAGAAGGCAGGAACGGGGTACTGATTGGGGATGATCAGCCATGATCACATTAAATGGCGGTGCTGGCTCGAAGGGTCGAATGGCCTACTCCTGCACCTATTGACTATTGTCTATTGTCTAATTTGCAAGACAAAGTTTTTTTCTGTGTCTTGGTATAGGTAACAATAATAAACTAATAGCAAAGTCAACGTTTGGTAAAAAGAAGAAATGATTACTTGCATTCTATTTGTCTAAAGATTGGAATTGTGCTGTGCAGTATAATAGCTAATATATCACCAAACTCTCGAAATCCCTGTGTCTGTTAGTACAATTAACCCAGTTAAAGATTAATGTCCCCACTGAAACAATGGTCTGAGGAATTTAACATGGACACATTAACAAGTGCATTGCTACTATTGCACAGCACAATTCTAATACTGACACATTTCCATGATGCATTTTTCTATAACACACAAATGAATTATCACACATAGAGAAAAATGCGAAATAAAGCTTGAAAAAGTAGGATAGAATTTCCACAGGGTCTTGCATTGTAACGTTGGAATTTCTTCAGATCTTCTACCGGAGTTCCAAAGAGTGATTTGGTGACTTTCCATCTCGAAAAAAAAAGAGAGTGCAAGAATTAAGATCAGTCATAAAAAAAGGCAGACCAGAGCAGATGGAAAAACATTCATCTTTATTGGAAATTGTTTAAGATTAAAGAAGGCCAGTTGGTGGAGCAGTTCACTCATGCATTGCAAGATCCATCTGGTTTTAAGACTACACCACTGGGTTCCCACTGCCACAAATCATTCCAAGTTGGGAGCTGCTGTCCCTTCCGGTTGTTGGGCTACCTATTCATTAGGTAGAGGCACTGCCCTTTACAAGGCCTTCCGGAATTCTTTAGGAAATTAGGTTCTATCATGAGGTCATAAGGTCATAAGTGATAGGAGCAGAATTAGGCCATTTGGCCCATCAAGTCTACTTTGCCATTCAATCATAGCTTATCTATATCTCCCTTCTAACCCCATTCCCCTGCCTTCTCCCGATAACCCTTGGCACTCACACTAATCAAAAATCTATCTCTGCCTTAACAATATCCATTGACTTAGCAAAGAATTCCACAGATTCGCCAACTTATGACTAAAGAAATTCCTCCTCATCTCCTTTGTAAAGGAACATTGTTTAATTCTGAAGCTATGACCGTTAGTCCTAGACTCTCCCACAAGTGGAAACATCTTCTCCACATCCACTCTATTTAAGCCTTGATCTAGTTTCAATGAAGTCCCCCTTTTAACCTTGTGAACTCCAGCGAGCACAGGCCCAGTGCCATCAAATGCTCATCATATGATAACCCACTCATTCCTCGGATCATTCCAGTAAACCTCCTCTGGACCCTGTCCAGAGCCAGCACATCCTTCCTCAGATATGGTGCAACATTTTCTCACAATACTCCAAATGCAGCCTGACCAACGCCTTATAGAGCCTCAGCATTACATCCCTAATACTAATTCCCAATGGCTGAATTAAATAAAAATGCCTTTCCTTGATTGCCTGAGCACTTTAGTGCAGTTTTCAGAAAATGACAGTTATGGCCAAACTTGCCCAAAATAGGTGGAAACTCATCTAAGCATGTTATTTGGTATTGGTTAGAGTATTTTATGTATATTGTATACCAAGCAGCATCATAAAAGTATGGACATCTAAATGATAGATTGCCACTGACCATATGCAGCCAACATTAAAGATTTGGGACTTACTATCATAAAGAGCAAGTTTAAAAAAAAAAAATTTACATACACCAAGCCAATACCTGGCCATCTTTGGAGTGTGGTAGGAAACTAAAACCTTGGAGAAAACCCATGCGGTCAGGGGGAGAATGTACAACTCCGTACAGACAGCACCCATGGTCAGGATTGAACCCGGGTTTATGGCGCTGCAAGCATTGTAAGGCAGCATCTCTACTGCTGCGCTACTGTGCCACCCACGTCTGGCCCCTAAAGACTAATTAGGGGTCTGAAGAAGAGTCTCGACCCGAAACTTTGCCTATTTCCTTCGCTCCATAGATGCTGCCTCACCCGCTGAGTTTCTCCAGCATTTTTGTTTTCCTTCGATTTTCCAGCATCTGCAGTTCGTTCTTAAACCTAAAGACTAATTAGTCATTTTGTGTTGGGAATGGATTCAAAATGGAATAATACCCTCAAAAAATGTAATTGATACTGCATGAACAACGTGCTTCCAAAAAATGGCAAACCTTTGTAAGATGAAGTACATTTTCCTTTTTCAATTAAGTATGCAAGACCAATATACATTCTACGTACCATTCCATATTTCTCGCTTCCCTCTCCCCTGACTCTCAGTCTGAAGAGGGACCTCGACCCAAAATGTCACCTATTCCTTTACTTCAGAGATACTGCCTGACCCCTTAGTTGCACCAAGTTTTTATTTCTTGGTTCAATGTAAGCCAGCATCTGCAGTCCCTTCCTGCACATAACCATCTTCAATGTGCCAATACATAAAGGTGTTTGACAATTCAAAAAGACACAACCCTGGCACAACTCTCATTGTCTACCTGCAGTAACGATCCCTGACCTCCTTGCTGATGTTGAGCTCTGGGCTAACTGCAGAAGGGAGGTGTATACCAGTTTTTGCAAAACCTTCAAATTTACTGGAAGGATAGGTGAGCCAACATCGGCCAACACTTTCAGGCCAACATCTCCAGCACTGAGGCCTTAATTATGCTCTCATCTACAAGAGAAGAGAGTGGTTTTACTTCGGAGTCACGTGAGTGACTTCATGAAGACACTGCCAGCACACATGCGCGTCATATCGTCACTCGCATTGCAACCGTCAGGCTGGGAGGAGGGCAGCTCCTTTACCGGCAACTTTAAAAAGACGACCCTCAGGTAAGTTTAGCTAACCTTGAGTTGGTTTAGGTGCTCTGTTTTCATTTTTGTTACAGAGCACCTACAAATCGAGCATGGAGAAAGCTCGAGGTAAGAAAAGGGCTGCTTCCAGGCACGCCATGGAGGGCCGCGGGACCTCGGCGAAATATCAGCGGCCAAATACACCGGAGCTGGCCGTTGAACATACGGCAGCCACCGACTTCATACCGCTACAGTCCGGAAGACCACCGCGGACTAGCAGTAAGGCAGCACGGAAGCCGGGCAGCTCCGTTCAATCGGCAGGCCCCGACTCTCCACTGCTACAGTCCGGAAGACCACCGCGGACTGGTGGTAAAGCCGCGCAGAAGCCGAGCAGCCCCGTTGAAACGGCAGGCCCCGACTTCCTACCATGACAGTCCAGAAGACCACTGCGGACTGGTGCTCAGGCCACTCGAAAGTCGGGCAGCCCCATTGACTCAGCTGAGTCCGGGCATGACGACCTGCCGGTCGCAGATAGCGACGGCGATCGTATTTCCCGCATGGAGCGGATGATGGAGCAATTGCTCCAGAGGGACCTACTCCAGCAGGAGCCTGGTGACCGTGGGCCTCCTCGCAGGCCCACGGTAGCATCCTATTCAGGGCTGCCCAATGTCTCTCCCTCCTCAGAATTTGCTGTTTGGAGACAACCTGCCTAAACAGGTCAAGGACCTGGACGAGGAAGCAAAAGCAGTGGGCATGATAAAGCTACCATCCAGCATAAGGTCGACAGCATACCGGCGGCAGTATCCCTATGCAACCACCAACAGGCCCCGCTTCCACACAGGCAGGATGGCGGGTGAAACTCCGAAAGTCGCACCATTTACGCAGAGGTCTTTTTTAGGCCATGCCCCGGAGCGACCTTTGTGGAAGATGCGTCAACCCCACACCACAGCGCCTCCACCTCCAAAGAGCCAAGGATGGAAGAACCCAACCAAACACCACCGGTAACCATGGAGGTATGTGCGTCTGGTTGCCTTGGGAATAGCACATGTATAACTTCACAAGTGGGGGGTAGGTTATGCTTGTTTGGGGATGCATGGAGTTCCATAACGTCAGACCTCTTTATATTGCACAGTATTCAGGAATATAAAATTGAATTCATTAACAAACTCTGCCCACCAGTTCAACATGGACCTAGCCGGAAATTTGTGCTTTCTAAAAAAGAGAAAGTGGAAGGACATGCGGAACTATTTAGATTATATGCCAAGGGAGTAATAGAGAATACTAAACATGAACCTCTTGAGTGTGTATCAAACATCTTCACCAAAACCAAAAAAGATGGTGGATGCCGCATTATCATTGACTTAACCCAGCTGAATACTTTTGTGCAATATACCCACTTCAAAATGGAAACATTTATAACTGCCAAACAACTAGTTTCCAGAGGGTACTTCATGGCCTGCATCGATCTAAAAGATGTATACTATTCAGTACCCATACATAAAGATCACCGCAGATATTTTAAGTTTATCTGGATGGGGCAGCTATGACAGTATAGAGCGCTGCTTAATGGATTAACAACAGCTCCAAGGTTATTTACCAAAATATTGAAACTGGCATTGGAGTCTTTAAGAAAACAAAACCATATTGTCATGGCTTATCTTGATGACATCTTAATTGTGGGGAAAAACCTTGGAATTGGCTAAATTATCTGTGACAGCCACCAAGTTGCTATTTCAAAAGCTGGGTTTTATCATTCATCCAGATAAATCCAAGTAAATGCCCTCTGTCGTAATGGACCATCTATGGCTCCCGATTGACACAATTCACATGACTGTCACTTTGCCAAAAAACAAGGCGACAGACTTAATAGAGGAATGCAATAGCCTAATTTGCGCCAGCAAACCGACGATTCGGCACACTGCCAGGTTAAAGGGAAACTTGTGACTACATTTCCAGCTACACATTATGGACCGTTACATTATCAAAATTTACAAAGAGCCAAAATCTCAGCACTCAAATCTCATGCTGGTCATTTTGACAGGCCTATGCAGCTACCGGCCAAAGCAAAAATCGAACTGCGATGGTAGATTAGCAACATTCGACATTGCTTTAATCCCACCACAGTTACAAATCCTTCAGTCGTGTTACAAACTGACGCCAGCACTCACGGTTGGGGAGCTACCAATACCACCTGCAGTTGTGGCGGTAGATGGAATTTGCACGATTCTACATTACTTCAGGCACGAGGTATAAACTATTTAGAAATGTTGGGAGCGTTTCACCTACTGTGCAGACATGCATTATCTGCATGTTCATCTACAAATAGACAACACCACAGTGGTGTCATATTGAAATCATATGGGTGGTATCAAGTCGATATCTTGTGATGAATTGGCAAATACAATTTGGCACTGTGCATAGAAAGAAATATTTGGATTTCAGCTACTTACCTTCCGGGTAAGCTAAATACTGTGGTGGACACCAGGTCACACATATTCAATGGATGTTGAACCACCAGGTATTTACTGACATTATAGCTCAGTATGGAACGCCAGATATCGACCTTTTTGCGTCTAGACTTCACAATCAGATACCAACATATGTCGCATGGGAACCAGACCCTGGGGCAGTAGCGATGGACGCTTTCTCGCTACATTGGGGGAATTTCTTTTTCTATGCATTCCCTCATTTCTGCCTCATCTGCCTTATTGCGGAAAATCTAATTAGACTCCGCATTGGGGATACTGATAGTACCCAACTGGCCTACAGCCATGGTTCCCGGTGGTCCTCGACATGGTAAAGGAACCGTGTCTTCCGGTTCCCAAACGCCCGAACCTCCTGATTCATCCCGTAACAGGGGAAAATCATCCGTGGTTACATGAACCTGTTGGCTTGCAGGTTCTGAAAAGGCCACTTCTGGAGTTCAGGCGGTCAAACAGCACCATGGACAACATCACGGGGTTGTGCAGGGAGTCCACAAGGAGACATTACCTTACCCATGTTAAGAAATGGGAGGCATTTTGTTCCAGGACTGGTACCACTTACAACTCTGCTACCATCACGGACGTACTGGAATTCCTGGTGGGCCTTCACTACGATGAGGGCCTCAGTTACGGTGCCATCAACAGCATGAGGAGTGCTTTGTCACCCTACCTCAGGCTTGGAGTGGGATCCCATACTCTGGTGTCCAAACTAATGAGGGGTATCTTTAATTCTAACCCTCCCAGGCCACGATACACGCTAACCTGGGATATCGGACTGGTCTTGTCCCTACTCAGGGTTTGGGCACCAGTCTTGACAGTCTCATTGGTTAAGCTCACCTACAAAGTGGTGATGCTGATGGCACTCATTACTGCACAAAGGGGTCCAGACCCTTTACAAATTAAAATTGGATAAAATGGTATCAACCTACCAAAGTAACCTTCTTTGTCAATGAGTTACTAAAACATCACAGACCAGGGTCATCCAGTCTAAAATTTGAGTTATTGGCCTATCCTGTAGATAGACGACTTTGTATAGCCACCCACCTTCAGAACTAATAGATGACACAAAAGTTTCAGGGGCACAGAAGTGGGTCTTTTTATCAGTTTTAAAAGCCCTCACAATAGGGTAACTGTTCGACTATTTCCAGGTGGCTCAGGGTAGTGTGGGTGCAGCAGGAGTAGACACTGACGTTTTTAAATCTCATTCTACCAGTGCTGCGTCCACATCAGCGGCAAGGAGCATGGATGTTCCCATGGACCACATCCTCGCAACAGCAGGTTGGTCCAATGAGGTTACCTTTCAACAGTTTTATAATAAACCTGTGGCCAAACTTGCAACATTTACAGACACTATTTTAAGTTCTGTTTCCTAATTCCCCAAAGTTAGAGGTTTATTGTTTGTTTGTTAATAAATACATTATTGTTTTTCAGCTCTGTTTCAAGTCTGAAATACGTTAACACACTTCCTCCATTAGTCATTATGGCAGTGTGTGAGCATGGACTCGTTTCCAGGGCATGAAATCACAGAGCTTTGAAATCTTCACGAAGTCACTCACATGACTCTGAAGTAAAATAGTAAGATTAAATGAGAACTTACCAGTTTGAAGTTTGATCCTTATTTTATGAGGAGTTACGATGAGGGATTTTGTGCCCTCCGCTCCCAACCCTCGATCATGAGGTCAACTGGTATGTTAGTTCTCTTAATCTTACTATCATCAGTCAATACTTCTATCTATGATTTCAGACCGCAGCTTTGAAGAATGTCGCACATGCGTGCTGGCGGGGTCTTCACAAAATCCCTCATTGTAACTCCTCATAAAATAAGGATGAAACTTCAAACTGGTAAGTTCTCATTTAATCTTACTATTTTAAATCAACCTTACCCCCAATCCCTTCATCGGTAAGAGAGAGTCCATATGAGTTGTACTGCTCCTACCAGTATTCAATGTAGGGGTGTGATAGAAAATTAGAGTGAGGAATAATAGGAAGTGCTGGGTCTCCTTTGCAGTTAAATGTAGTTCTGAAAAGCAATGGAAATGCAAAATAGACTTGTTTACTAGAGATACTAGTGCAGATGAACCCTTGAAAATACTAATGGCAGCAATGGGAATTGCTGTTACAAACAGCCATGGAAAAGATATGTTGACATATGAAAACAGTGAAATTGAAATCAGCAGTCAATAAAGGTAAAATCTCCCTCAATTTTATCATAAACATTTTTATTCCTAATATCATTTTTCTTCACTATGCTCAAGATTTATTATCAGATATGTTTAGAATATGTAAATATAAAAAAAATAATTCATATATATACATATATGTAGATGGGTTGGTTAATAAGTTTGAAGATATCACCAAGGTTGCTGTGAGGAAGGCTGTCAAGGTGTACAGTGGATATAGATCAGATATAGAAATAGGCTGGAAATGACAGATGGAGTTTAATCTGAGCAAGTTTGAAGTGTTATACATTGGGAAGTCAAATGTAAGGGAATAACATATAATTATGGCAAGACCCTTAGGGACACTAATGTATGGAGGGATTTGGGGGTCAAAGTCCCTTGGATATAGTGGCAACACAATTAATTAGAGTGGTAAAGAAGGCATATATTTTGCTTGCCATAATTGGCGAGGGTAATGAGTATAAGTGTCTGGGATGGCGGGACTGTCATATGAGGAATGATTGAAAAGACTTGTATTCACTGGAGTTTAGAAGGATGAGGGGATATCTTATAGAAACATATACAATTATAAAAGGACTGGACAAGCTAGATTCAGGAAAAATGTTCCCAATGTTGGGTGAGTCCAGAACCAGGGGCCACAGTCTTAGAATAAAGGGAAAGTCATTTAAAATTGAGGTGAGAAAAAAAAATCACCCAGAGAGTTGTGAATTTATGGAATTCTGAGCCACAGAGGGCAGTGAAGGCCAAATCACTGGATGGATTTAAGAGAGATAGAGCTCTAGGGGCTAGTGGAGTCAAGTGATATGGGGAGAAGGCAGGCACGGGTTATTGATAGGGGACGATCAGCCATAATCACAATGAATGGCGGTGCTGGCTCAAAGGGCCGAATGGCCTCCACCTGCACCTATTTTCTATGTTTCTATGTTTCAGCTTTATAGGACTTTGATGAGGCCACATTTGGAGTATTGCATGCAGTTAATGTTGCCCCAATACAAGAAAGATGTGAAGACTTTGGAGGGGTGCAAAGGATGTTTGCGAGAATGACGTCTGGATTGAAGGGTATTAGTGACAGGGAGAGGTTGGACAGAATTGGAAAATTTCCCTTGGAATGCCAGAGATTAAGGGGAGATAGAAATGTATAAAATTATGAGAGGCATAGCTAGGATAGATGGTCAGTACATATTTTCAATGATGGCAAAAACATATACTAGATGGCATAACTAGAGGCAGGAAACATGTTTCCAATGTTGGGGGAGTCAAGAACCAGGGGCCACAGTTTAAGAATAAGGAGTAAGCCATTTAGAACGGAGATGAGGAAACACTTTTTCTCACAGAGAGTGGTGAGTGTGGAATTCTCTGCCTCAGTGGGTGATGGAGGCAGGTTTTCTGGATGCTTTCAAGAGAGAGCTAGATAGGGCTCTTAAAAATAGTGGAGTCAGGGGATATGGGGAGAAGGCAGGAACGGGGTACTGATTGGGGATGATCAGCCATGATCACATTGAATGGCGGTGCTGGCTTGAAGGGCCGAATGGCCTACTCCTGCACCTATTGTCTATTGTCTATTGTCATAGCTTTAAAATGAGAAGGGTAGAGTTTAAAGGAGTCTACATTAAGTAGGACCCATTGGGTTCCTGTCATACGGGAGGTTTGGTCCCCCAATGCTACCCGTTCCCCAATGCAATTATCCACTACTCACCCATTCCCGCAATGCAAACCGTCCCCCCAACGCAACATTGCACCACTCAAGCATATCCCCCAACTGCGCAGGTGCGGCTCATTTCCCCTCATCCGCCAGCACTCCCTCCCCCTCCTCTTTACCCTCCCTCTTCATTCCCCTCTCCTAATCCCCTCCCCAATCCCTCCCTCCCTCCATAACTCCTCTCCTCTCCCTACCCCCTCCTATCCCTCTATCCCACAGACCTCACCTCCCCCTATCCCCCCCACTATCCCGCCTCACCTCCCCCACTGTCCTCCTCTCCCTCTATTTCCCACTCACTACCTCCCCCACTCCCCCTCTCCTCTCCCTCTATTTGGGGGTGCGGGGGGGGGGGGGGTGGGCAGGGGATGGGAAAGGGGGTGGAATACATGGTAAGTAAAAGATGGAGACAGATTAGTTGGATTTTTGTTTGGCAGATGGATGGACAAAGGCCAGAGATGAACAGACAAAAGGTGTGAGCTACAAGAAATGGTGTGAAATATGAAGGCACAGTTTTTTAGAGATGCAGCGCCCTTCGGCCTACTGAGTCCGCACCAACCGGTGATCACCGCACATTAACGCATCCTAGGGACAATTTTACATTTATACCAAGCTATACTATGACGAAAACTAGCTGCTTGACAACCCATCGAAAACACAGGTCTTATGCATTCCACCTGAGGAATCAAGACGCTAACCATCAACTACACGTCACATGGTCCAGATTCCCACTAACACATTGCCCAAACCCAGTCTACCTTGGAGTAGGAAGAAATGGCTGCACATCCTGGTGGGGCACAGGCTTAGTCTCTCTTTTCCAACTTTCTCCCCCTCCCCCAATCAAACATCACTTGCCATTTCATGCACAGAGATTGCCTGACCCATTCAGTTCCTCCTGCCCCATATTCCTCCTGCACTCTTGCATAAGAAGGCTATGTAGAGAGTAGTGTGTTCGGCCGAACGCACTATGGGAACTGCACTCGCACCTCTGCAGGAACTATACATCAGAAGGTGCAACTCCAGAGCCAACAAGATCATGGGAGACCCCTTCCACCCCAGCAATGGACTGTTCCAGCCGCTACAGTCAGGCAAACGCCTCCGTTGCCATGCTGTGAGAACGGAGAGGATAAGAAGGAGTTTCTTCCCAGAGGCCATTAGGACTGTAAACCCCTATCTCACCAGGGACTAACTTTACTGTACCATTCTACTGTTTTTTTTAATTACTGTTTTTTTCCTTTTTCTTTCCTCCCACAAATATGTAATATGTGAATATGTGATTCTGTTCCATTTTGTTTGTAGTTTGTTTGTTTGGTTTTTTTGCACAGAGTTTGCGAGCATTGCCACATTTCATTTCATTGCACATCTCGTATGTGTATGTGACGAATAAACTTGACTTGATTTTGTTCAAGTGCTGCACTGTTGTCTCCCAGATGAGAAGCTCCACCAAACCCTCATCTGTTTTCTCGGAAGGATGTAAAATATCTTGTGGTTCATACCACTAGGGAGTCATGGCTGGTTGAAACCAATATGCTGGCTTCAATCAATAGTTCCAAAACAGAATATCTGCTAATTATTGCATTGCCCTTTGTGGCAGTTCACCATGTACACATTGGCTGTTGCATTTTCCATCCAACACTTCAAACCCATTTTGGCTCATTTTGAAAGGAATATGAATGAATTTATATAAAAATGGAAATTCTGAGCAAATGCTTTTCATGGACAGAAGAGTACCAAAGGCCGATAATGACAGTCATCAGCTTACTATGACTCTGGTAGAGACCACAGGATGTAGAAGGAAGCATGTAATAGATTTGGATGGGCTTTCTGCCCGTTTCCCTTAGTAATTACCGGTTGGTGTGCAGAGCTGAAAGAAGGGATGGGTTTTTATTACCAAGTGACCCATTTGGAGTGCAAGCTATGGAAACTCCACAAGCCAAACACTTCTAAAACTGTCATTTTGTTTTTATTTACATTGCTTTTGGTTTGTTTTTAGTACAGTTATTTTTATGAGGCCATTTTTCTATATTTTTAAAATGTTTTTTGCAATTGAACAATTGGACAATGTGGTTTCCTGATTATCTGCTGTTTCTTCATCTGAAGATCCATAAAGTCTATGTATTTGTCGTTTCAAATAAATGTTAATGGATTTTCCACCAAAATTATGACAAAATCCGAGAGAAATTGAATCCAATATCTTTCCAGCTGATCTGCATTTGAGAATAAAGGCAGGCAACTGTTGTATATCTTCAGTCTGAAGAAGGATCCTGACCCAAAACATTGCCTATCCATTCCTTCCACAGATGCTGCCTGACCCCCTAAGTTACTCCAGCACTTTGTGCTCTGCTCAGTATCCGATGCCTAATAGCCCTGTCCCACGGTACAAGTTCATTCCAAGAGCTCTCCTGAGTCTTTAAAAAATCAAACTCGTGGTAAGCACGGAGAATGAACGTAGCGGGTACGTCGGAGCTCAAGGACGTCTCAGCGCTAACGGCCGGTACTCGGGAAGACTTGCTAATGGCAGGTAAGCATGGGAAGTCTCGTGAAGATTTTTCAACATGATGAAAAACGTCCACGAGAGCCCCGAGTACCGATGAGCGGCCATTACCGTAAATCTCAGAGTTCAAATCAGGGCAACTCGGGAGAACTCTTGGAATGAACTCGTACCGTGGGACAGGGGTTTAAGTTTGTTACATTTTTAATTTACGTTTGAGTACTTCTGAACTGTAAACATGGTTAAATGACATTCACTTGGGTGATGTAGCATGGAATTTTATTCAATAATATTCCATTGCTCATCCAGCAAGGAGAATAACTAACCAGCTTGATTCAATTGACTATAATTTAGAATATGTGGTTTACATTTTACTTGTAAAGTCTATTTTAAAACCATTGTACTTGTGTAGAAATTAGATTGCTTTGCATTCATTGCATTAAATTTGATTGGGTTCCATTTACATTCAAACATTGATCTTTGTCTTTTCCACGTATGAACACCATTTATAATTTTATCATGAGTTAAAATAGTAAGATTTTATAAAACCATTACATAAAACAAAGCAAACAATCAAACAGAACCCAACACTGCGTGTCCAAACCCTGGCACCGTGAGAACAGGTTTATTGTAAAACTTGGGGAAAAAAATCTTCTTTACACCATCCTGCGGCCTCTAAAATTTGGTCAAGCGGCACATCCTTCACCACGGATGTGAATGCCGCTCTGGTGGAGTGAGATATAAACACATCAGTGTCTACTCCAGCTAAATCCAAAACCTGTTTTAACCATCTTGAAATAGTTTGTACTGACACTTTTTTATATGTTTTTTTTATGGGTAATAAGCATTGCTGTCTCACAACCCCGGAGACTCTTGGTTACTTCAATATATCGAGCCAGATGCTTAACCACACACAATGTTTGGTCGACAGGGTATGCTTTAAAGATTACCTTGGTTCCAGACTTCCCCGGTCTGCTTTGTTTGATTAGATCATAAACATAAAAAGTTATGTTATCTGCACACAAATGCATACAATCTAAACGTAACATTTGCAATGTTTGTACTCTTTGTGCTGACACTAATGCCATGAACATTACCACTTTAAATGTTAACTTCTGAAAAGACAGTGACGTAATTGGAGCCCATTGCCGAAGCAATGTAAGAACTATACTGACATCCCAAATTTCTGTATATCTGGGTTTGGGAGGATTTTTATTAAAATCCCTCTCATAAATCGAGATATTAATGGATGAGACCCGATAGATTGATGTTCTGAAAATTGTCGTAAATAGGAAGACAAAGCACTACAGGCACTATAACTGAGGTGCTGATCAAAATGCAACATAGCAAGGAACTCCAATACATCCGATATGTTTGCAGTGTGATAAGATATATCTGACTGAATACAAAAAGCTTCCCATTTCTTTATATGAGACATATATTGTTTCTTAGTGCTATTTCTCCAAGCTGCAGTTATGACATCCATGGTCATATCCGACAGTCCAAGCCCTTGTAATGGTCTGGTCAGAACCTGCAGATTAACAAATTAATATGATCGTGGAGTGGATGAATTTCTTCTGTCACTGGTTGTACCAACAAATCACTGGAGCTGGGAATCGTCATAAATGGTTCAATTATCATTCTAAGCTTCAATGGGAACCATGGCTGTGTAGGCCAGTTTGGAACCACCAAAACGCCCGTAGGGGAGTCTTGCTCTATTTTGGTGAGACATTGCCTAATCAGGCAGAATGGGGGAAAAGCATAGAAGAACATATTTCCCCAATGTAGCGAGAATGCATCCAATGCTACTGCTCCTGGGTCAGGCTCCCATGAGACGTATTTAGGCAACTAGTGATTTAATCTGGATGCAAACAGATCAATGTCTGGTAACCCATACCGACTGACAATCTTTTTGAAAACTTGTGGATTTAACATCCATTCTGTATTGTCTTTGCACTTTTGTGATCTGTTGTCTGCCTCAACATTGTCTTTCCCTAGGATATAGATAGCTGATAGCCAGATATTCCTAGATACACACCAATGCCACATCAGGTTGACCAGATAATCACATGATACTGATCTTACTCCACCCATGTGATTGATATATGCTACAGCTGTGGCATTGTCTACTTGTAATTGAACATGCAAGTCCTTCATTGTAGAACAATAAGCTTTCAATCCAAAAAATGCCCCCAATAACTCCAAATAATTGATACCATATGTATGGAGAATAAATCCTCTTGGACAGTCCATCTACCACCACAACTGGTGTCATTGTCCATAGACCCCCATCCGAGAGCACTCACATCAATTTGCAATACCACTGAGGGTTGCTGAACAAAAATGTTTTTAGCAGCTTGTGCAACATCCCTAATCCACCACTGTGATTCAGCTAAAGCTTTCGTTGGCAACTGCATGAACCTATCAAAATGACCTGCACGTTCTTTTAGTGCTTGTGCTCTTGCCCTTTGAAGATTTTGATAATGCAGAGGACCAAACTCAACAGCAGGGATGCTGCTACTATCTTACCAATAACCCTAGCTACTTCTCGGATGGAGGGATAAGGTTTGTCAGCAAGGCAACTACACGCATTTGTAATATCCACAACTTTATCTGTTGGCAAAGTTACTGACATAGCAACTGAATTAATGACAAACCCTAATTAATCAATTGTTTGGGATGGCTGTAGCTTTGATTTCGTTGGATGGATCAGAAACCCTAGCCTTTCAAACAGTCTTATAGTTGCTGAAACTAATTCTTCAGCTGATTCCTGAGTGGCGTTAACAATTAAAATATCATCAAGATAAGCCATGAAAATGTGATTTTGAGCCCTTAATAATGCAAGTGCTGGTTTCAATAATTTTGTGAACAGCCTGGGAGCTGAACTTAACCTATTAGGTAATGCTTTATATTGCCACAGCTGACCCATCCAATTAATCTTCAAGTACCTGCGATAATGGTGATGAATTGGCACTGAATAATACGCATCTTTCAAGTCTATAGTAGCCATGTAACAGCCTATGGACAACAACTGCTTTGCAGTGTTGAAGGTGTCCATTTTGAAATGTCTATACTGGACATATGAATTCAATTTTGTGAGCTCCAGAATGACTCTACAACCCCCATCTTTCTTTGGCCTGGGGAAAGTATTTGACACAAATTGTTGCGGATGATTTCCCGTACTTTCAATTACTCCTTTTTCAAATATTTTTTTTTAACTTTTATCTGAGAATTTTCAGGTGCAGAAAACACCAAACCCGATTAGGTTTATTCTGTACAGGTGGATCAACTCCTTCCATAAATTCTATTATAGAACCTGACACTATATCTAATATAAACCCATCAGATGTTATACAGCACCATTCTTTATAAAACAATTGTAATCTACCACCAACCGGAGGTTCCCCAAAAGTTTTCTCTGTGATTGAATAAAGTTTTTGTACCTCAGCAAATGACCGTGACGGTTTCCTCCTTCCAACATATGGGTGGACATTGGGCTGTGATGGGTAATAATACCTTCTCACCAGACCCCTGCCTCTGCTTGTTCCTGCTCCTGAATCAAACCCCCTTCGCATTCAACCAGTTCTTTGGCCATACATGAAAGGTTTCATGAGGCTGATAGTCTTTGCCTCCTCATCAATTTCTTTAATTTGCTTAGGCAGGTTCTCTCCGAATAAATAAGCGGGAGCTTGAACATTAGTTGATTTACACAGACTGCAAATCTAGGGTGAAGTATGGGCCGAATGGCGATTTTCCTCATACAATTGATCTCAAAATAAGAATTACAAAACATGTAAAAATATTGCCAACATGTATTTTTGTAGTTTAGACATTGCACACTCTTCTACTTGCTTCCCAAAAGCAGTGATGCCAGCCGCAATAAGCTTGAGGACCTGCTGGAAACATATTTCCTGTCCTCACATCGTTGAACTCATGGGTGTCCAAATTGCCAGATTCACCGTCGGCACCCTGAGTGACGCACAATTCACAGGTGTTTTATAAAGGTGTACTGTCTCAACCATGACAGTCTCTTGGAGCTGGTGAGAAACCAAATAGTTTATGTTGGCCGCCAGGTTTTCTTCCATGGCCTCACCACTCCCTTCTGGTATAGCAAAGGATTGTGCTACATCTGGTACACCTGTAGTTTGACTTTTGTGCTGTGGTGGGTATTCAAGACCAAAAACACCACCTTCAGGGTCAGTCTCCTGTCGCCCTGGTACTCCTGAGACTTGTTCAAAGGAGACTTCTTCCAGACCTAAACAAGGCTCTGGAGGTTCACATTCCCATGTTGTATAGGCACCATATCCTTGATATGGAACCCCCTCAGGGGCTGCCTGGGAATATTCTGGGTCTTTGGACCCTTTGTTGATCATGTTTTGGAGCATTTTCTCCATTTGCTCAATCCTTAGGCACATGGCTTGCCTTTCTGAAGGAGAATCTTCTTCATCAGACTCGTCTGATATAACGGCCCTGACAGACTTCCTCTTACTTTTCCTGCCCACTGGAATGCCCTCAGTGGCCTGCGGCAGTGGAGCAGCTAAAGGCTGATTAACGGGTGGGTCTACGGCTACCGGTATCGGAACCGGCTCCGCACTTATCTGTAGTTCCGATCGTTGTTGACCTGCTTCCACCCGGGATGCGCGCTTACCCGCGCCAACTTTTTTCCACTATTCTCCATTTTTTCACAAACTCCTCCTGGCTACCCAGCCAGCGTCATGGAGCTTAAATACCCAGGAAATAGTTTTTTAAAACCACTTACCTGCGGGCCTGTTACTCACCGCTGGTGGAGCTGCGATCTGCAGCCCGTTCCTACCGACATGCGTCGACGTAATGCCGAGCATGCGCCTGGCGGGGCTTCTTCACGTAGTCACTCACGTGACTCCGAAGTAAAATACCTTGTTAAATCACAGTAATTGTGGAATGTTCCACCCTTTGGTTGCCATGTGTGCATGAGCATGCTTGAGTTTAAACCACAGCAAACCAGCCCTCATGTGAAACCAGTGCTGCATAAAAGCATTCTGGCTAAATCCAAACTGGGAACTTCTCAGAGCCACTTCTCAAAGAAGGGACATATTAAGGATGAGATTTTCCATCACCTTCATCGTGTCAGCACAGTGTAGCTGCCTGATGAAAAGATTGCTTGAGTATTAAGACTTCATGCCCAGTACAATATCTGTGATCTATTGGGTAACAGTGATCTCTGCCCACCTATGGTCTTCTGAGACATGGATGACCTGCAGCTGGCTCTCACACCACTGAAGAAAGACTACCAATGCTATCTATGTAAAAGCATCCAAATCCATTGGCATCAATGCCGGCGTTTTCTCCCAAGCTGATATCCCAAGCACCAAGGTCTTAATTATATGCAGTCTGCTACAATGGACAGGACATGTCCTCTGCATGCCTGACACTAGACTCTGGAAACAGCAGTCATTTCGGAGGTCAAAAGTTCATAAGTGATAGGAGTAGAATTAAGCCAATTAGCCCAATCAATCATGGCTGATTTATCTCTCCATCCTAACCCCATTCTCCTGCCTTCTCCCCATAACCTCTGACACCAGTACTAATCAAGAATCTATCTATCTCTGCCTTAAATATATCCATTGACTTTGCCTCCACAGCCTTCTGTGTCAAATATCTCCACAGATTCACCACCCTGTGACCAAATAAATTCCTCCTCATCTCCTTCCTAAAAGAACGTCCTTTAATTCTGTGGCTATGACCTCTCGTCCCAGACTCTTCCACTAGTGGAAACATCTTGTCCACATCCACTCTATCAAGGCCTTTTACTATTCAGTATGTTTCAACGAGGTCCCCCCTTACTCGTCTAAACTCCATCGAACATAGGCCCAGTGCCATCAAACGGTCATCATATGTTAACCTATTCATTCTTGGGATCATTCTTGTAGACCTCCTCTGGATCCTCTCCAGAGCCAGCACATCCTTCCTCAGATATGATGTACAAAATTGCTCACAATATTCCAAATGCAGCCTGACCAGTGCCTCATATAGCCTCAGCATTACATCCCTGTATTTGTATTCTAGCCCTCTCGAAATAAATGCTAGCATTGTGTTTGCTTTCTTTACTACTGATTCAACTTGTGGATTAACATTTTGGGAATCCTGCACCAGCACTCCCGAGTCCCTTTGCACCTCTGATTTCTGGATTCTCTCCCAATTTAGAAAATAATCTATGGCTTTATTCCTACCACCAAAATGTATGACTCCACATTTTGCTACACTATATTCCATCTGCCGCTTCTCTGCCCATTCTCCCAACCTATCCAAGTCCTCCTGCAGAGGACGTTCTCTACACTACCTGCCCCTCCCCCTATTTTCGTATCATCTGCAAACTTGGCCACAAAGCTTTCAATTCCCTCATCCAAATCATTAATATGCAACCTGACGAGTAGCGGCCCCAGCACTGAACCCTGCGGCGGTCCATCGAGGGCGCTCATGGTGGCGCATTAGTAGAGTTGCTATCTTACAGCGAATGCAGTGCCGGAGACCCGGGTTCGATCCCGACTACGGGTGCTGTCTGTACGGAGTTTGGACGTTCTCCCCGTGACCTACATGGGTTTTCTACAAAATCTTCGGTTTCCTCCCACACTCTAATGACGTACAGATTTGTAGGTTAATTGGCTTGGTAAATGTAAAAATTGTCCTAATGGGTGTAGGATAGTGTTAATGTGCCGGGATCGCTGGTCGGCGCCGAACCGGTGGGCCGAAGGGCCTGTTTCTGCGCTGTATCTCTAAAACTAAAAACTAAAACTAAAGATAAAAGGAAAAGATTCAATTATGTTTTTAAAGCCTCCATGAAAAAGGTGTAACATGCCCACCGATTCCTGGGAATATTTGGTCCATGACCACTCAAAATAGAAAAAAAATATTTAGGATGACACGGAGAACTTTGAATAAGAGCATGTGGAAACCAAACCATCACAGAAACCAACTTCCTTCCATTGACTCCACTTACACTTCTTGTTACCTCAGCAAGGCCATCAGCATAACAAGGACCTCACAAAGAGTCTCACCCCGGTCACCCACATTTCTCCCCTCTCCCATCGGGCAAAATGTACAGAAATGTGAAAATACATACCTGCAGATTCAGGGACAGTTTCTGCCCAGCTGTTATCAGGTAACTGAATCATCCTATCAACCACTAGAGAGCGGTCCTGAGCTACTATCTCCTTGATTGGAGAGCCTCGGGCTATCTTTAATCGGACTTTACTGGATTTTATCTTGCATGAAACATTATTCCCTTTATCATGTATATGTACACAAGATACAAGATACAAGATACAAGATACATTTATTTGTCACATGTGCCAGATGGCACAGTGAAATGTGATTACCATACAGCCATACAATAAAAATAAAGAACACAACACACGATAGAGTTCAACATAAAAACATCCCCACACAGCAGAATCAAAGTTTTCCACTGTGAGCGAAGGCACCAAAGTCAGTCCTCTTCCTCTAATGTTCCCCAATGTTCACCCATGGTCAGGGCCTCCCCGAGCCCTCCGCAGTCGCCGCTACGGGTGGCCCGATGTTCAGGCCCGCTCGCTGGAGTGATGTAAGTCCGACGTCGGGGCTGGGGGACATCCTCAGTGGCCTGGACATCAGAGTCGGCCACCTCCTACCGGAGTCCGCAGCTCCCAAAGTCCGCAGGCCGCGCTGGGTGGAGATGCAACACTGGCAGCCCTTGGCAAAGGGCCCCAGGACTCCGCGGTGATGATCAACGCCGCCTGCGTTGGAAGCTCTCCCAAACCGCAGCTTCACGATGTTGGAGCAGCGGCCCAATGCCCATCGCCCACTCCGCGGTGAATTCAGTGCTAAGCCGCCACTGTTGCAGCTCTGGTTCAGTTCCCGGTCCCCAGGTGGTAGGCTGCGAGGAGGGGGGCGAGGACGCGATTCGGAAACAGTTTCCCCCTGACCCCGCCCCCCTCCCCCACATAGAAAAGTTAATGTTTCCCCCAAAAACAGACTTTAAACTAACTAGAAAATTTTTTAAAGATTGGAAACACAAACAGGCTGTAGGCAGAGGCTGCCGTCAATGCGGCACCCCTAGTGGCACTGTGGATGACTCAATTGTAATAGTAAGATTAAACAAGAACTTACCAGTCTGAAGTTTGATCTTGATTTTATGAGGAGTTACGATGAGTGATTACGTAAAGAAGGCCGTCAGTCCGCTTGCACGTCAATCTTCAAAGCAGCGGTGTGAAATCACAGATGATAATGGCTGAACTGAACATAGTAAGATTAGAGAAGAGTAGAACTACCAGATGACCTAAATAATATGAGGGTTGGGAGTGGTGGGCATGTAATCGCTCATCATAACTCCTCATAAAATCAAGATCAAACTTCAAACTGGTAAGTTCTCATTTAATCTTACTATTTTACTTCGGAGTCATGTGAGTGATTACGTGAAGATTTCAAAGCTCTGTAATTTCATGCCGGAAACGAATCCATGCGTTACACACTGCATGAAGTGACCATGGATGAGTAAAAAAGATTAATGCATTCAGACATGACAATTGGTTAAAATTCTGATGCTTTAATCATCAAAAGAAAATAATAGTGACCCCTTTCATCAAGGGGAAAACTATAAAACAGAGTCTAAAATGGAGTAGGCAAATACCCGCGGCTTGGCAATGGGTTATATAAAATGTTGGTAAAGTATGTTATTTTTTTTTGAATATATTTTTATTAGAGGCCATACATATAACAAATAATATAGCATTTTTTTCCAAATATAGTTGATACATCTTTCCAAAATTATATAAATGTTAACAAAAAATATATATTGGCCTCACTTTTTTTTATAGAGTGAAAAAAGTATAAAGAAAGAATAGTGAATAATTATAAGAGTATGATTATAGTTGATTAATATAAAGAAGAGAGAGAAGAAAAAAATAAAAAATAAAAAATAAAATAAAATAAAATAAACAAAAACAAAAAACAAAAAAAATAAAAATAAAAATAAAAATATTTGTGGAAAAGAAAACGGTATAAACTTGTCAATGAGTGGAACAATTTCTAATTATAATATATGGAGACAAGTATATAAATCTGATCTTAAACATTTTTGTTTGATCTTTCCACCGGGTACTCATTTAGTTTCAATGCTGAGCCCAGCTACCCCTTCATATAATCAGTGAATAGAGACCATATTTGTTCAAAAATCTCAGGTTTATCCATTAGGATAAATCTAATTCTCTCCAATTGTAATGTCTCCAACATTTCCACTGTCCACATTTTAATTGTCGGGGATAATGGTCCCTTCCAAAATTGTAATATTAATTTTTTTCCAATTATTAAACAGTAATCCAGAACATTTCTTTGATTTACTGTTAAAATTTGAGTTGAATCTAAAACCCCAAATATAATTAATTTTGAGTCAGGGCTTAATGGAAATAATTTTAAAAATCTCAGTCCAATAACTTTTAAGTTTTGTACATATTACAAAACTATGATTTAAATCGGCTTCTATGTGCTGACATTTATCACATAATGGTGATATAGTAGGAAAAATTCTATTTAATTTCTTTTTTGAGTAGTGTAATCTATGTATTACTTTGAATTGTATCAAGGTATGTCTGGCATTTAACAAACAGCGATGAATTCGTTGTAAGCTTTCTTCCCATAAATCTTCTGTTATAGGTAAACCAATTTCATTTTCCCATTTTTGTCGGAATAGTTCCGTTTTTGGCAATTCCCTGTCCAAAAAAATATTATATATATATGCTATTAATTTTTCTGTTGTTGGATGCTTGTTAAGTACTTCATCCAGTATACCTGGCTCTCTATTTCTGTAATTTAGCGTATTTAATTTGACATAATCTCTAATTTGTAAATATCTAAATAGATTATTTGCTTGCAGTCCATAAATCTCTTTCAACTCCTGGAATGAGAGGAATTTCCCATTCCTGTAAAGATGTTCTATCCTTATTATTCCTAAGTTTTTCCAATGTCTAAACCCCACATCCAATGTCGAAGGTTTGAACATAGGATTATTCATAATTGGTAAACAAAGTGGTATAGTTTCTAAATGTAAAGTCTTAATGATTTGTTTCCAGGTACGTATATTATTTAAAATTATAGGGTTTGCCTTATATAATTTTTTTTGTACCACCCCAGGGGCAAGTTGGTAAAGTATGTTCATTTGACCATCCTGCAGCTGCTAAGATGTGGTCCTGTGGAACGTACATAACCCTTGGAGCTGATGTGGTAGCAGCCCTGGTGGAGTGCGTGTGGTAAAACCCCAGTTTGCCACCTGGAGATGGTAGAAATAATACTTCTAAGAAGTTTTAGTAACTAACAAACATTGCTAGTGAGGAGCCTCAGAGGCTCTAGGTGACTTGGACGTATAGTTGTAAAGGTGTGACCACACATTACCGAAGGTCCATAGGGTATGCCATGAAACTTTGTTGAGACCTAAGCCCCTGGTTAGTTCTGGTTAATTAAATCAAAAACATAAAATGTTATGTATTAGCAGATGTTACCATCCTGTCCAGTTGCAATGTACGTTGTGACTGGACCCGTTGCACTGAGGCCAGTGCCATGAGGATAGTACCTTAGAGAGCCGGCTAAAGCTAAGGATGTAGCTGGAGCCCCCTGGTGAAGTAATGTTAACATTACATCTATGTCCCATACTTCCATGTTACCGGGCCTGGGAGAACTTGTATTAAAGATATCCTTATATTCTGGATATCAGAGCGTGAGACCCGACATTGTGGGTCCCACTGCTGCAGCAAATATGTTGAGAAAGCACGTAGGCACAGTGAATGGCATTTTACTTAATTATTGTCATGGACCCATTTGAAAAAGAACTGTAAGACATCAGTATCCGTGCTGTGTTGTATGTAACATGTATACTTGAACAAAACGTTTCCTATCTGCTGAAGTGGAAATGTACTGCCTTATGGTGCTTCCCCTGCACTCTGCAGTATGCTCTACATGGATCGGCCGGACAACCCGAACTGTAGGTATTGTCGTCTCAGAGTCTGCAAGTCAATTAATTGATTTTCTTGCAGTGGTTGGTTTCCCGTGTCACAGGCAGAACCAGCAAGTTTTATGTTTTGAATGACCATATTAGGTTCTATATTATTCCCAACATTAGCAAGAACCATGGCTGCGTATGCCAGTCAGGCAGTTCAAAACGCCTGAAGCGGTGTCTTGCTGGATATTGCAAGACCCGGCTGATGTGGCAGTATGGAGGAAGACCTGCAAGAAACATTCCTCCCCAGTGTGGTGATAGTGTATCTCTCGCCACTGTATGCCACATATTTACAACTGGTAAATGAGCCTGGATGTAAACATATTAATATTCGGTGTTTTATCGAGCCATGATAACATTTAACACTTTGTGATCCAACATCCATTCTGCGTTGTCATTGATTTCACTTGATGATACAATAGCCTCAAATGAGGCTAGGTAAATCATGGGATACTTTAATTTTATTGCACCCATGTGACTAACATATACCACCACCATAGTGTATCAACTTGGAGTTGAGCATGCCGATTATGCATATTCGCACAATAACCTTTAACCTATAGGATGCACCTAGTGTTTATAGGTAGTTGATACCAATAACTGAAAAATGGTGACACATGCAAACCGCATCCGCCTCCATAACTGGAGATGGCAGTCATAATTTCTCATCTTTGAGGACTAGCATCAGTTTGTAATTACTGAGGATTATTGACCAAACTTACTGGAGCAATGCTGAATACTGCCACCATTGTGACTTTGACCTACATGGTACTTGAGGGGTTAATTCTTTGCACATTGTAAGTTCTGATAATGCAAAGGCCCAATTTGCACCGCAGGAACACAGCTACTATATTGCCAATTACACTTGATGAGTAGATGGCTGCTTAATAACAATGAGGTTGTTACAGGCTTCTGTTAATTCCACCTCTTGCCCCTGGGCGGAGTCCCTGTTAAGTTGATAGTTAAATGCAAATCCCAACAGTTAATTGTTCTGATTGGTATCAACTTAAATTTAACTGGATGGATTCAAGGACCCCAATTCTTCAAATATAGTTTGGGCTGCTAATACAGTAAAATACAGCATTTAAAACATCATCCAGATAGGAGATAACAAATGTTCTAGAGCTCTGAGCAGCCCAAGCACCGGTTTAACTAATTTGGTAAATTACCCTGGTTAGCCCATTTTGCAACGGTTTAACTGTTAGCATTGACCCATCCAGATTAAATTCAAATATCTCCGGTGATCCCTGTGAATGGGAACTGACTAGCATGCATCTTTGAGATCGATGCTTGCCATATAGCTCCTATAGAATCAATAATTAGACAGTAACGTTGTTTCCCATTTTGAAAGTCTATACTGCACATACGAGTTAAATCTGGCTGAAGTGACATCTTCCATCTTTCACCCTGTCCTGAAAGGCAATCCTGCGCATAATACTGGGCCTGTATCGAAAGACAACTCCGGCCCCAATTCCAAGCCTGCTGGGAACCTATGTATGTTGTGCAGTATAAAGTAATCACATGTTATCATCAGTGTATTAAACCCACATCTGAACCTCTTGCAATCATGGTCACTTGTAGAAAATGGTCCGCAACCAACATGTAAATGGTCCACAACCCATGTTTTGGAGGAATCAGACCCACCTATCTCCATGGCTACCGGTGGTCTTATGGTAAGCCCAAAGGCCACTGATGCAGGTTCTTTTTCCCCTCCTTGATCGGAGAGTAGGACTGGTAGGGTGCGTAGATTCCACATTTCCCCTGAGACCGGCTTGGCCTTGGTCTGAAAACCCGCATCATACTGAGCCTGCCTCGTAAGACAGCACTGGCCATAATTCTGAGCCTGCCTCGAAACACAACGCTGGCCATATTTCCATGCCCAGCTTTCAAGCTGCCACCGGCTTCAGTGAACCGCTGCCCCCGATGGAGGCGTGGGGTGTGTCGTCGCCTACCGATGAAGCTTCGCACGTCGTCGGTACCTTGATTAGTCCGACAGCTTTTTGCTTCCACATCCTGATCTGACCTGTGGGAAAAGTCTTAGCTGATTTCATGCCCTCCAATGTCTGGATAGCACTGTTCACTGCCGGCAATTGTACCATTTACGAGTATCTCTCGAAGCCATATGCACGTGCTCCAGTATGTTCCACGGGCATACTTTGAATTTGAAGTCAGTTCCATACTGATCACTTGCACTGCCCTCCACAGAGAGGGAGATTCGTAGGCAGCCCTGAAAACAGGTGCTGCCGCAGGCCCCTGAGGCACCTGCGCTGACATGGCCCCTCCAGTGGCCCTATGTCAGGTTTTTGCTCTGGGTCAGACTGAAACTGACCCTGAATGCTCCCCTCTTCAGAGAGGGAGACATTGTGCAGCCCTGAAACAGGTGCCGCTGCCTGCAGGTTCTCCATAATACCCGAGCTGATAACTCCCTCCTTTGGAGTATATCATTGTGGAGCACTTCTCCATCAGGTGCTCCATGTGGGTTTGCACGTTTAAAAACATTACCCATGTCGGAGGGAATCCTCTCCATCAGGAAACCTCCTGGCCTGACTTCCCTAGTCCACAGGCCTGACCATCTTACCTTTGGTTTTTCCCCCTTTCTGGGGACCCACAGCGGTCTGGAAGCGGCTGACCTCTATATGTTGGTGGGGTCCCTCCTGGCCTGACTTCCACAGGCCTGCCCCACTACTGTTAGTTTACCCCCTACGTGGGGAACCACAGGGGTCTGGAAATAGCTGGCCCCTGTATGTGGGGGGGGGGGGGACCCTCCTGGCCTGACTTCACAGACCTGTGGTTCATTTTACCCCCTTCCTGGGAAACACAGCCAGCCTGGAAGCAGATGTCCCCTGTTGTCGGGTGATGGGACCCTTCTGGCTTGGCTTGCAGACCTTGCCAGCGTGTAGTAGTTTTACCCCCGTCCGGGGAGCCACAGCCGGTCTGGAAGCCACTGACTGTGTTGTCAGTGACTTTAGGGTGGCGAATCCGACGCCGCCGGCTACCCGCACTTCCGCGCTCTCTGTAGCCGGTTTCCCCTCGGTCCCGGTATCCGTGGCCGAGGCTGGGATTCCCTGCGGTCCATGACCGGTTCCGCGGCCCGTCTGGACTTTGCCCCAATCATGTCGAGCAGGTACATCTCTGAACAGATTCCTGCAAAAAAGAAAACACAAGAAACATGGAAATAAGCTAAGACTTACCGTCAGGTTGAACTTACCGCTGGACAGAGCAATGCTGCTGCTAGTCAGCTCGTTCGCGCAGAGCGGGTCAACGTAATGACGCGCAAGCGGACTGACGGCCTTCTTCACATAGTCAAACGTGACTCCGAAGTAAAATCATATATAGACTTTCCTCTGACTGGTTAGCACGCAACAAAAGCTTTCCAGTGTACCTCAGTACATGTGACAATAAACTAAACTAAATTAAATTAAACTAAACTAAACTAAACCAAACCTCTTAATTTACTTGCCAGTTTACCCCATTAAGCATCTCTTACCTCACTTTTGGCAAAGTCTACAGCCCATGTTGACATTATCAGCCATCTCAAAACCCATGGATTTGTAGTGGAAGCAAGTCCACCAGTGATGGAAATGGGTTTTAGGAACTAGGGGTACTCTAAGGTTCGTGAGGCTGAGGTTGGGAAGGAAGGGGGGGGATTTTTATGTGCGGTCATACCCATGTAAGAGTACGAGAATGCATAACTTGTTTATTGTGTATTTATAATATAGTTTATTGTGTATTATATGTCATAGCTGCTTTCTTGCATCTCTCTCTCTCAGACAGACGAAAGCAATGATCATAGAGTGGAATAGATAACATTTCAGGTCGAGACCCTTCTTCAGACTGACAGCCAAGGGAAAGGGAAACTGGAGATATAGGCATATCTTCAATTCATTGTCCTTGGTACCATCTTTATCTCTTGTTTCTCTTTCCCCTGGCTCAGTCTGAAGAAGGGTCTCGACCTGAAATGTCATCTATTCCACTCTATGATCGTTGCTTTCGTCCATCTGTTGTCTTGTTCGCTTGCCCTTGGATTAAGTAGCGCAGGATAAAACTGTGAATCCACGCCGTTCCCCTCCCTTTCCCAATCTGACCTTTCTGTCCTGGGCCTCCTCCATTGTCAGAGTGAGGCCCAACACAAATTGGAGGAACAGCACCTCATATTTTGCTTGGGTAGCTTACACCCCAGTGGTATGAACATTGACTTCTCTAACTTCAAATAGCACTTTCTTTCCCACTCTCTCCATCCCCTCCCCCTTTCCAGTTCTCCCACAAGTCTTACTGTCTCCGACTGCATTCTATCTTTGTCCCACTCATTTTGAAAAAGGATCTTGACCCAAAATGTCACCCATTCCTTCTCTCCAGAGATGCTGCCTGTTCCATTGAGTTATTCCAGCATTTTACATAGATACATAGAAAATAGGTGCAGGTGTAGGCCATTCAGCCCTTTGAGCCATTCAATGTGATCACGGCTGATCATCCACAATCAGTACCCCATTTTGTGCCTTCTCCCCATATCCCTTGATTCCACTAGCCCTAAGAGCTCTATCTAACTCTCATTTGAATGCATCCAATGAGTCAGCCTCCACTGCCTTCCGTGGCAGATAATTCCACAAATTCACAACACTCTGGGTGAAAAGGTTTTTCGTCATCTCAGTTCTAAATGGCCTACCCCATATGCTTAAACTGTGGCCCTTCATTCTGGACCTCCAACATCAAGAACATGTTTCCTGCATCCAGCGTGTCAAGTCAAGTCAAGTCAAGTCGTCAAATTTATTCGTCACATACACATACGAGATGTGCAGTGAAATGAAAAGTGGCAATGCTTGCAGACTTTGTGCTAAAAAACAAACAAACAACCAAACAAACTACAAACAGAATGGAACAGAATCACATGTTCTTTTACATATTAAATATTGTGTGCGGTATTGTGGTACAGTAAAGTTAGTCCCTGGTGAGATAGGAGTTTACAGTTCTAATGGCCTCTGTGAAGAAACTCCTTCTCAACCTGTCCGTTCTCACAGCATGGCAACAGAGGTGTTTGCCTGACCATAGCAGCTGAAACACTCTGTTGCAGGGGTGGAAGGGGTCTCCCATTATCTTATTGGCTCTGGAGTTGCACCTCCTGATGTATAGTTCCTGCCGAACGGCGAGTGAAGTTCCCTTAGTGCGTTCGGCCGAAAGCACTACTCTCTGCAGAGCCTTCTTGTCCTGGGCAGAGCAATTCCCAAACCAGATTGTAATATTTACGGACAGGATGCTTTCCACAGCCGCTGAGTAGAAGCACTGGATGATCCTCGGAGACACTCTGAATTTCCTCAATTGCCTGAGGTGGTAAAGGTGCTGCCTTGCCTTACTCACGAGTGCAGCAGCGTGTGATGTCCATGTCATATTCTCAGAGATGTGGACTCCCAGGTATTTAAAACAGCACACCCTATCCACAGTATCCCCATTTATCCACATAAATCTGCAGTACTCATTAAACCCGAGCTGGAAATTGAAAACTAGGGGAACGCCGTACCCCTGCGTACCCCCCCCCCCATTTCCACCACTGAAGTCCACTGAAGTGAGTTCAATAGGATTGAAATATTTGGACACAGATTTGAGGCTGTGGTCTTTTGCTGCAGTCGTACTCATTTAGTTTAGTTTAATTTAGAGATACAATGTGGAAACAGGTCTGTCAGCCCAACGATTCCACACCAACAAGCAATCACACCATACACTGGTTCTACTCTCCATGGATTGTCACCTTGTCGTGGTGGAGAAACTTGTGTGGTCCTGAGATCCTGAGAGCTATGCCATCTGGAACTATGCTCCTGGTAGGCCTTACCATGGCGGTAAGGTCGAGGGGGAGGTCCCTGACAATGAGCAATCCAACCAAGACCTCAACGGTGGAACAGGCAGAGGATGATGGCTGACTTTAGTGGAGCGTCACAATGGCTGGGAAGGCGGATGAAGGCTGCAGAAGAAAAAGGTTCCCGGTCGTATTGGACTCCATGCCACTGGATTCTGACCCAGATCTGTCAAGGACCATGTAGTGGCTGTCTGTGCACCAGTCTCCCCACGTTAAACAAAGTCACGCACAGGCGTCCTCCATGGAGGACAATCATACTCGTTTCGAGTGACCGCTGATGATCCTACACACTAGGGACAACTTACAGAAGCTAATTAACCTACAAGCCTGTATGACTTTGGAATGTGGGAGGAAGCCGGAGCACCCAGGGAAAACCCTCACGGTCACAGGGAGAATGTGCAAACTCCATACAGACAGCAGCCATAGTCAGGATTGAACCCAGGTCTCTAGCTCAGTAAGGCAACAACTCCACTGTGCAGTCATATCTCAAGTTCCTGGTGAAAGATGCAGTGCTCCACCATTCATCCACTCATGTATCAAATATATCAAAGACGTACAGGTTTGTAGTTTAATTACCTTGGGTGTGTATACTTGGTATAAGTGTAAATTGTCCCTAGTGTGTGTAGGCTTGTGATAATGTGCGGGGATGGTCGGTGCGGACTCGGTGGGCTCTCTAAGAAAATACTTCAGAATCACATGCAAATGGAGGAACTGACATCTTTTAGCCCCTGGTGTCCAGCATTGCTGTGACAGAATTTGGGAAGCATTGCATTTTTACAGAGCAGACTGCCTATTTAATGAAACTTGCAAGAGGGCATTGAGAATCTTAATGGGGGAGTTCTTGCACTAGATGCAAATGCTCCCTTTCTCTCTGTAAACGATGGAGGCTGGCATCATCTCATTGTCATTGCTGTAATATTGCACTTTAGAACGGCACAGAGGTGCAGTGGTAGAGTTGCTGCTGCTCTTTCTCTTGCTGCCCAACAAGAGAAACTGAAGTCTACATTGAAGCATCAGAGATCTTATAGTTTAAGAACCTCGATCTCAGCATTCAGTTATTAGTAGGTAATGTGAACCTAGCATGTTTCATCATTAATTAATTTTGTTGATTAAATCCTCCTAATACATCTATTTCCACCAGCATATCAGAAGAGATAGGAAAATGAACTTGAAAACATCAGTAGGGGAGAAATTTATCTTTGATGACAAGTGCTATATAAAAGCAGGAATGTTTTCCAGTGGTTGTGCACACTTCATCAGATACATACTGCGGTCAATGCCCTTGAACAGGTTTGTTGAACACTATTGCTCAAAAGCAAAATTCTCCCCACCAATCCAAGTTCCAGGTTAATACTTTACAGGTGCAAACTGTGTAACAATTTTAACCGCAATGTTTCATTTTATTGAACGTCCAACTAACAGTTTTGCCGTCAGCAGCATTATCAACATTTGTAGCACCAAAACAGTTTGTGTGTTTTCTGCGGGAGTTTCTGCTGTCAATTCATGGCATTGCATATGCAGTAAAGCCAAAGAACATTCATGCTATCATCTAGTGGCGATGCGCTCGTTTTCTTCCAACTTCTACTCTTGCTTTATTTGTCTGTTTCTTTACCTTCACGTCTTTCTCTGGAAACATCTGGCTCTCATAAATAAATGTATCCTGGCTGCCCCACTCTTGGCAACCTGTGAAAGTTTATTTATATGCAGCGGAGTTCTGATCCAGCTCACAGTTGGGAACAATTCTCTTCATCAAAAGCGTCTTTTTTCATACTGAGGTTTTAGGTTTTCTTTTGTTCTCTCACACTTATGTGTATTTTTAACATGTCATTAGGAAGCAACTGTTACTGACAGCAGCTTTCTCTGCAGAAAATATCATGAGCAAAACTTCAGATATATAAAACAACTTTTCTTCATCTCAAAATACTGAAAAAGAAAAATCAAATTATGCATTCAGAATAATACAGTTATCTAGCATGTCCCAAATATGAATTCTAATCTAGTATCATGTGAGGCCTGTGCCACGTGACAGTGAGAGCAGAAATGGAATGAGGTGGAGGATAAATGCGTGGCTGAGGGACTGGTGCAGTGGGCAGGGATTCAAGTTTCTTGATCACTGTGACCCCTTTTGGGGAAGGCATGATCTGTATAAAAAGGACGGGTTGCACTTGAACCCGAGGGGAACCAATATCCTGGCGGGGAGATTTGCAAAGGAGACTTTAAACTAGAAAGGCTGGGGGGAGGGACTCGGGTAGAGGGGGCCAGGGGATGGGGTGAGGGGCAAGAGGCAGAGAAGGGAAGCGCTCAGACCCAAAATGTAGGTGAGAAAGAGGAAAAAGATAATAAACAGAGAATAAGGGATGGTGGGTTTCTAAAATGTGTATATTTTAATGCTAGGAGCATTGAAAGAAAGGTAGATGAACTTAGAGCCTGGATTGATACCTGGAAATATGATGTTGTGGCAATCAGTGAAACATGGTTGCGGGAGGGTTGTGATTGGAAACTAAATATTCCAGGATTTTGTTGCTTCAGGTGTGATAGAATTGGAGGGACCAGAGGTGGAGGGGTTGCATTGCTTGTCAGAGAAGATATTACAGCAGTGCTTTGGCAGGATAGATTAGAGGGCTTGTCTAGGGAGGCTATTTGGGTGGAACTGAGAAGTGGGAACGGTGTAGCAACACTTTTAGGGGTGTATTATAGACCGCCAAATGGGGAGCGAGAATTGGAAGAGCTAATATGTAAGGAGATAGCAGATATTAGTAGTAAGCACAAGGTAGTGATTGTGGGAGATTTCAATTTTCCAAAAATAGACTGGGAAACGCATTCTGTAAATGGGCTGGATGGTTTGGAGTTTGTTAAATGTATGCAGGATAGTTTTTTGCAGCAATACATAGAGGTATCGACCAGAGAAGGGGCAGTGCTGGACCTCCTGTTAGGAAATGAGGCAGGTCAGGTGACGGAGGTATGCGTTGGTGAGCACTTTGGGACCAGTGATCACAATACCATTAGTTTCAATATAATTATGGAGAGAATCAGAACTGGACCTAGGGTTGAGATTTTTGATTGGAGAAAGGCTAACTTTGAGGGAATGTGTAATGATTTAAAAGGAGTGAATTGGGACATTTTGTTTTATGGGAAGAATGTTGAAGAGAAATGGAGAACATTTAAAGGGGAAATTTTAAGAGTACAGAATCTTTATGACCCTGTTCGGTTGAAAGGAAATAGTAAAAATCGGAAAGAGCCATGGCTTTCAAGGGAAATTGGACACTTGGTTCGAAAAAAGAGAGATATCTACAATAATTATAGGAGGCATGGAGTAAATGAGGTGCTAGATGAGTATAAAGAATGTAAAAAGAATCTTAAGAAAGAAATACGAAAAGCTAAAAGAAGATATGAGGTTGCTTTGGCAAGAAAGGTGAAAGTAAATCCAAAGGGTTTCTGCAGCTATATTAATAGCAAAAGGATAACGAGGGATAAAATTGGACCATTAGAGAGCCAGAATGGACAGCTATCTGCAGAGCCAAAAGACATGGGGGAGATATTGAACAATTTATTTTCTTCGGTATTCACCAAGGAGAAGGATATTGAACTCTGTGAGGTAAGGGAAAAAAGTAGAGTAGCTATGGAAACTATGAGATTCAAAGAGGAGGAAGTACTGACACTTTTGAAAAATATAAAAGTGGATAAGTCTCCAGGTCCTGACAGGATATTCCCTAAGACATTGAGGGAAGTTAGTGTAGAAATAGCAGGGGCTATGACAGAAATATTTCAGATGTCATTAGAAACGGGAATAGTGCCGGAGGATTGGCGTACTGCGCATGTTGTTCCATTGTTTAAAAAGGGTTCAAAGAATAAACCTAGCAATTATAGACCTGTTAGTTTGACGTCAGTGGTGGGCAAATTAATGGAAAGGATACTTAGAGATAATATATATAAGCATCTGGATAAACAGGGTCTGATCAAGAACAGTCAACATGGATTTGTGCCTGGAAAGTCATGTTTGACAAACTTTCTTGAATTTTTTGAAAAGGTTACTAGGGAAATTGATGAGGGTAAAGCAGTGGATGTTGTCTATATGGATTTCAGTAAGGCCTTTGACAAGGTTCTCCATGGAAGGTTGGTTAAGAAGGTTCAATCTTTGGGTGTTAATGGCGGAGTAGCAAGATGGATTCAACAGTGGCTGAATGGGAGATGCCAGAGAGTAATGGTGGATGGCTGTTTGTCAGGTTGGAAGCCGGTGACCAGTGGGGTGCCTCAGGGATCTGTGTTGGGTCCACTGTTGTTTGTCATGTACATCAATGATCTAGATGATGGGGTGGAAAATTGGATAAGTAAGTATGCAGATGATACTAAGATAGGGGGTGCTGTGGATAATGAAGTAGTTTTTCAAAGTCTACAGAGAGATTTGGGCCATTTGAAAGAGTGGGCTGAAAGATGGCAGATGGAGTTTAATGCTGATAAGTGTGAGGTGCTACATCTTGGCAGGACAAATCAAAATGGGACGTACATGGTAAATGGTAGGGAATTGAGGAATGCTGTGGAACAGAGGGATCTAGGAATAACTGTGCATAGTTCCCTGAAGGTGGAATCGCATGTAGATAGGGTGGTAAAGAAAGCTTTTGGTGTGCTGGCCTATATAAATCAGAGCATTGAATATAGGAGTAGGGAAGTAATGTTAAAATTGTACAAGGCATTGGTAAGACCAATTCTGGTATAATTTTGGTCGCCTAATTATGGGAAGGATGTCGACAAAATAGAGAGAATACAGAGGAGATTTACTAGAATGTTGCCTGGGTTCCAGCAACTAGGTTACAGAGAAAGGTTGAACAAGTTAGGTCTTTATTCTTTGGAGTGCAGAAGGTTAAGGGGAACTTGATTGAGGTCTTTAAAATGATGAAAGGGATAGACAGAGTTGACGTGGATAAGCTTTTCCCATTGAGGGTAGGAAAGATTCGAACAAGAGGGCATGACATGAGAATTAAGGGGCAGAAGTTTAGGGGTAACATGAGGGGGGACTTCTTTACTCAGAGAGTGGTGGCTGTGTGGAATGATCTTCCTGCAGAAGTGGTGGAGGCAGGATCGATTTTAACATTTAAAAGTAAAGTGGATAGGTATATGGACGGGAAGGGAATGGGGGGGGGTATGGTCTGAGTGCAGGTAGATGGGACTAGGGGAAAATAAATGGTCGGCACGGGCTGTAAGGGCCGAGAAGGCCTGTTTCCGTGCTGTAATTGTTATATGGTTTATATGGTTATATTATATGTTATATGTGATGTCCAAAAAATAATGCTGTTTGTTGGTGAAGATGCAATTTTGCTATTTCTTTTTTTTAATGTTTATTTTATTAGAAGCAATTGTACAAGAATAAGGCAATCGGCATGACAGTTATACAATTTAAATACAGCTTCATTTTAAACATTTTATAAATTGATACATCAATCAAGAAAAATAAGTTGATACATAAATCAAGAAAAAGAGTAAAAAGGAAAAAATGAAGTGAAAGAAGAAAGGTACAAAGAAGAAAAGACCTCTGAACTGCCAAACAAGTGCAAGAAAAAAGAAAAACGAGAAGAAAACAAAGAAACAAAAAAATGGAGATATGTCCCACTGCCTCCCCCCCCCCCCCCCCCCCCCCCCCCACCGCCCCGCTCACCCATCCCAAGCATCAGTTTTAAATTTGCGTTCAACCATTCTGTTGTTGAAGAAGTTCAATGAATGGAGACCATGTTTTGGAGGCAATTTTGCTATTTCCATTACTACAGAGTTCAGTCCAAAATTCAGGAAGATAAAAAGGCAGTAGGCATCGCTTGGCATTATCCTGCAGATGGTGAATAAAGTTTTCTGTTGAGTTGAGGTTCACCATCATTTGATCATTTCGTGGCCCCTGACACAGCCATTGTTCAGGCTGTGGAAAATAAAAGATTTCCAAATGACTAAAGTCCTGGAGTTTGCAAGATTATTTTACCCTTGTACCTTGTAAAAGGTACCTTGTATCTTGTAGTACTCTTGTACCTACCCACTTCTGTGCTTTCACCATTTGATGCCACTCAGCTGTGATTCAATTGGTATTAGCGTAAACTCCCAATACCAGCTTGGTTGTGACGTGCTCACAAAAGTTTTTTTAAAGAAACCACAACACATTTCATGAACTTATTATTCTTCCTTCCAATGATGAAAACATTGATTCCTGCCAGCTATCTTCAGACTCTCATTTTATCAATTCTTGACTGCCAAGAACCTTTGGAAATAACCAGACCCAACCTACGCATGTCCTCATTTTGTTTGCCAACCAAGACAGGAAATTAGAACTTGGTTAGGTGTCTGAAGTCGTTTGTGCACAGCTAAAATTTTCCTATCCTCTTATTTTATTTCAATCATGTCTCTCCGTATGCCCACTCCTAAAAAAATGAATTCATTTTTATAAGCTGAGTAAGAATTCATGCAGCCAAGCATGTGGCGAATTAGACCAATAAGGTAAAATTTGGTTTTTGATTTATTTTTCCAGTCAGATGACAAAGCGGCATGAACTTGCACTACGAAATCCAAATAGTTTATCAAATACCTTCAAGGGAAAAGCAAAACCTCAGTATGAAAAATACACTTTTGATGAAGAGAATTATTCCCAATTGTCACTTCAGTCTCACATGACAAGACTGACTTTTAGTTCAATTTGCAGTGATAAATACAATTACTACAGAAGATAACTCAGACACATTTTCACGACAACTAAGGATGGCAATAAATTTCAACTTTCCACCATTCCTCAAACTCAAAACAACAAATAACAAAAGGACATCTTCAGTGACCTGAAGATCTGTAAAAGGTGGAATAATGAAGAGTTGGTTGAACAGGATCCCAATTCTGGTAAAGGAGCAATTCTGGTAAAGGACAAATGAATAGCTATGTCAACATCTGCACTGCATAAATGATAATTTCATATTCATGTTCATGGATGGATAAAGTTTACTTTTTTATAGAAAGGATACCATGATAGAATTTATAACGACAAGGTATGGCAGACCTGAGCCACTGTAATTTGATAATGTAGTCATGTGTAAACATGGCACTTGGTTGTTTACATTCGAGGTTCTTAGACATCCATATAATTGCAAAAAAGACCAGATAAGTAAATGAGTGAAAGCTTGAACAGATGCAAACGAGTGGCGCTGACTTGACTTAATGTGGCACCATTGTGCAGTCAATGTACCTCTTTCTATGAAAGCCCCCTTCATTCCATCTGAGCCACTCTTCATGGAGTTATAGGCTTCCAGTAGCCAATAGCTGATCTGTTTCAACTATCTCCTCTTTTGTATCCTCGAGAACCTGGACCACATTATTGCTGATGTTATTTCCATTTTCATGACTATTTATGAGAATCGTTGCATCTCATCTTACTTAATCAGCTGTAAGATATTAAATCACTAAACATGTTGCATTTCCTCTATACTTCACTCGCCCACCCAACCCCTTGCTTCCCCAGTGAAGGCCATGTTATGGGGCTGTCCCACGGTGATTTTTTAAGCAACTGCCGGCGACTGTCATAGTCATAGCAGGTCGCCTATGTCACCCTGGCGACAACCTACGACAGCATCTACGTCAGGAGAATTCAAGCTACGCTCATTGGCGTCAAACCCACTGTCACCAACATTTTTTCAACATGTTGAAAATTTAGTGGTGACCAGAAAGATGCTATGACTTTTTGCGCGACGAGACTACTCCCGGCGACCACCGGCGGACATGTGGCGACAAACTAGTCGCCTGTAGTTGCTTAAAAAATCGCCCAAGTGGGACAGGCCCATAACAGACTGAACCCATCCAGCTTTGATGATACATGCATCAGGAGCAAAATTCAATACGTTACTAGTGAGGTCAGATGAGAATCACTGGGGGAGGTAGATATCTTGCTCTGCCACTATCCCACCAAAAGATCATGTGACTTATTGGGCTAAAGCTTCCTGAATGATATGATTGAAATGCCACCGACCGTGCTGACATTCACTTACGTGAAGTGATCAGGCAATCTGATAAATGGCTCAATTCATTAGCTTTATTTCAAAATGGAAACAAAAATAAATGAACTCGCATTTATATAGCTCTTTGCACATAACTTGACATACAATAAAACGCATTGTGGGTAATACGTCGGTAAAGAAATTAAGTATTTCCAACCTAAAATCACACCACAAATGGGATTAACTGGTAAAGGTTGCTCATTAAGATATTCAAAGTCAAAAGTCAAAATCAAAGTCAATTTTATTCATCACATTGACTTTGACTTTGACTTTTGACTTTACCTGGTAAAGGTTGCTCATTAGGATCCATACAATAAGATATTCACGGTTAATTCATAATGCGAAGTTCCGAATGACAATTGAGAATATTTTGTTACATTCCATTCCTTTCTGTTGAATTATGAAGAATAACATGAAGCAACTTAGACTTCTGAGTTAGACAATTGCAAATGCTCTTCTAATCCACCTGAGGGCACTCAAGTTGCCTCCCATGCCAATAAAATGATTGCAAGCCCTTGGGAAGATCTTCAACACACTGGAATACCATTTTATAAGCTCTCTAATTTGAGTAGTTATTACATTTTGATTGTAAGAAAATGGTACCTATTGAAACTGGCAATGGTTTGGACTATAACTATGATTTTGTTAAATTATTCCGTTTAAGTTAATTTTGGTTAATTGTGTATGGTACCTGAAATAAGTATGGATACATTTAGCAAGATTTGAGTCTCCTATGATATACATTGATTTAACAATCTAATCTGTTCTAATATATTGTTGTGTGTGCAGGAGTGTAAGTGATTATGTTTTTATCTTATTATCCAGACCCATTGACTAATGAAAAGCATGAGTTTAAATTCCACTCTGATAATTCATGAATTTGATTTTATCTTTAAATAGTCTGGAATTGCTAGTGGATGGTTTGTCGCAAACCAATCATTGCCCTTCTTTATGTCCCTTTGAAGCATCCTGCCATGAATAATATCAACTTCCCGCTTCAAATTTGTTTAAATAATATCCTTAGGATATAAATGTACTTGGCAGTAATAAGTCATCATTGATATTAAAGGGTAGGTTCTCAGGATTTCAGCAGGATAATTAATGTGTAGTATTTTAATTTGTCATCAGGGTATGAAACTGATGTGTTGTGCCACAAATGTTGTTGTAGAAACTCCCATCAAAGTCAATATAAATGAGTACCTGCCAATTTCTGCAGAAGACGGCTGATATGCTAAAGCCTGATTCACCTCAGGCCTCTGGTTGAAAACATAGGTGCCAGAAGAGAATTCCAACAGCTACGTTTCCTGAAGGGCCTGTCCCACTTAGGCGATTTTTCAGTGAACTGCCGGCGAATGTCAAATTGCTGGCAGTCACCTGAAAAACCGGCAACTGGAATGGCGACTGTCAGAGTGGGAGAGGGGGGAGGGAGAATAGAGGGGAGAGAGGAGAGGGGAGAGAGGAGTGGGGAGAGAGGTGGGGAGAGAGGAGGTGGGGAGAGAGGAGGGGGGAGAAAGGACAGGGGGTAGAGAGGAGGGGGAAGTGGGGGGAGAGGGGGGGGGAAGGGAGGAGGGAGAGAGGTGGAGGGTGGAGGGAGGAGAGGGGAGGTGGGGGGGAAGAGGGGGGGAGGAGGAGGGGGGAGAAGAGGAGGGGGAGAGGTGGATGGGGAGGGGGAAGGGGAGTGGAAGGGAGGGGGGCAGAGGGGGGAGGGAGAGGGAGAGAGAGGGGTAGAGGTGGGGAGGAAGAAGGGAGGGGAGCAGGAGGGGGCGGGGAGGCGGTGGGGGCGGGGGGAGTGGGAGGGATTGGGGGGCGGGGCAGGGCACTACGGCCGGCCGCAGTCGGGTATATATGGCTGGACCACGTAACTAGCAAAGTCTTGAAAAGTCTGCGTGCAGCCCGCGAGAAGAAAGTTCATCATCAGCGCCAGTGACCTCCGGTGACCTCTGGTGACCTCTGGTGACCTCAGGTCCTGCAGAACTTTCTCGTATTTTCTGCACCTTTTGAAGAACGGCGGGGGGGGGGGGGGGGGGGGATGGTGACGTAACTTGTGGAAAACTGCGCCTGCGCGTTGACAGCACCTGCTTTAATGTAGAGCCGGGGGAGCAGAGCCAGGAGCCAGGAGCCAGGTGGGCCACGAACAAAGGCATTGTGACGTCATACAGCTCGGTTTGATTTTAAACACTTTTTTTCATTTTAAAACATTTAAATAAAATACTCGGGAAATAATGAACCAAATTTTCAGATGAGGGAAATTTTGAAATCACAAGATGATTCTCCACCGGAATATGTAAATATTTCTCCGTTACCACTTCCGGGTTCGGAGGAGATGTGAAAGAGAAACAAACTAACGAAGAGAGTTTTAATAGTTATGTGAATTTTTTGTAATTTCTGATTTTGGATGCAGAGATACAAGTTTTCCCAACTGTCCTTGTGCTGAATTAAAAAAATTAATGAACCGTAGCATTGATTTTAAGTCAAGTCGAGTTTTTTATCACATGGACAATATTGTGTGGTACAGGTACAATGAAAATATTGCTTAAAGCAGCATGACAGGCACAGGCTCAGAGTCCATAGAAAAGTATAGAATATGCATAAATTACACATAGATAACACATAAATGATATAAACCAGTGAAAAGAGAAAAGCAATACAAAAATAATAACAAGACGGCACGGCACGATGTGGCGTGGTGGTGCAGCGGCAGAGTTGCTGCCTTACAGTGCGATCCTGACTACAGGTGCTGTCTGTATGCAGTTTGTACTTTCTCCCCGTGGCTTGCGTGGGTTTTATCCGAGATCTCCCTTTTCTTCCCACACACCAAAGACATACAGGTTTGTAGGTTAATTGGCTTGGGATAAATGTAAATTGTCCCTGGTATGTATGGGATAGTGTTGGTGTGTGGGATCACTGGCCAGTGCAGACTCGGTGGGCTGAAGGGCATGTTTCCGCGCTGTATCTCTAAACTAAAACTAAACATGATTGGAAAGAAACACATAATTAGATAAATATGACCATGGTAGTACAAGAGGTGGTCTGAAATATACCATTGCTTAGGTAGGATTAGGGTTGTACAGATAGATGTTTAAAAGTAGTTTTTTCTGAAGCTGGAGGTGTGAGTCTTCATTCTTCTGTACATCCTGCCTAATGATAGCAGTAAGAATAGGGACTTACCAAAATGGTGGGGATCCTTGATGATAGATGCTGTGTATTGTTACAACTGAAACTCGGTTGTGACATGCAAATTAAGTGCGTGATTTAGTGAAATCTAAAGAGTGGGAACAGATTCAAATGATAAGCATGTAGAAGCATTTGTCAAAGTCGGAATTCTTTAAAAAAACTATGACACAAAGAGCTGTTTCCGCTCTTTATCTTGAACATAAACTTCAAGACAACACAAAACGTAACAAATGCTGCCCTCTTGCTTTTAGTGGAGGGGAGGTCCATCCACGTTGGACCTGGATGATTCAAACCTTCCCTGCTGCCTCTTGAGGTCCTGTTGCTGTACCGCACCATGATGCAACCTGTTAGGATACTATCTACTATGCATCTGTAAATGTTTGTTAGAATACTCGGTAACTTGTCAAATCTCTTTAAAATTCTGAAAAAGTAATAGCGCCTTTGTGTCTTCTTCAGGATTACATCTGTGTGCTGGGACCAGGAGAGATCACCTGATATACTAATGCCCAGATATTTGAAGCTATTAATTCTCTCCACCATCGACCCACCAGTGAAAACTGACATATGGTATTCCAACTACCCCCTTCAAAAGTAACTACAAAATTATTGCCTTTCACGACATTTAATCCATAAAACTGACAGCTTCAGGATTTGTGTGCATGAAAGGACAATGCCACGTACCACAACAGGTTAAGCTCCTTGCAACTTCCTTAATCTCTAGGAACAAGGGTTCCTGTGGCAAGACCACATTTATTGCCTATTCCCAATTACCTAGGAGAAGATTATTGTGAGTCTGGAAATCCTCTGTTGAAGGAACTCTCAGAATACCCTTGGCTATGGAGTTTCAGGATGAAGACACAGTGACAAAGAAGAACCAGCGGCATATTTCCAGTCAGGGCAGTGTTTGCCTTCAATAGTCACCTGCAGTTCATAGTATTGCTATGCATCCACTGCCCTTGACTTACTTGCTATAGTGGTCATTGGTGTCAGCTTTGCTTAGGTGGATAAATTATCTTTGATACCATCAGGATAATGCACCCATAGTGTGTTGGTGCAGGAGGGAATGTGTTGATTGGTGGATAGGTGACTAATCAATTTGATTTCTTATCTTGATTAATGTCATGTTTCTTACGTGTTTCTGCAGCTGAACATGCAGGGCAATTTAAGGGTATTCTTTCAGACTCCAAATGAGTGCATCATAGGTACTGGCATGACATTTGGGTGTCAGGAAATAATTCACATGCTGCAAGATAGCTCCACTTTGACTGCTCTTGCAGGCATAGTGCTTCAGTGGATGGTCCAAAGTTTGTAGTCAATGGAATGTGCCAAAATATTAATAGCAATGCCACTGAATATCAAGAATAGACGTGTTTTTTCTTTTGGTGATGGTCATTATCTGCCATGTGTGAATGTTATTTTCCACTCATCAAGCCTTGCCCTTCGGCCACCTTGTTTGTGCTACCAGGCCTCTCCCAGTTATTACTTGTATTTGGTATTTATCTCACTGCCTGTTATGTGCTCTTGTGACTTCCAATGCTTCTTCCAAGTGTCGTTGAGCACGGAGGAATGCTGTTTCATCTGCTGAGGGAGGAGAGTGGGTGGTAACAAGCAGAACATTGGCCATTTTTGCCAAATGAAATGGAATGAAGGGAAATTACTAAATGTAGTTAAGTTTAATGTGTTTGCAATGAATTCATGTAATCCAATAGCTTGAATATCATTTGCTTTGTTCCATGAGTTTGCACTGAAGTTTAATAGTTTGCAAGGCCATGATTATCACTGAATAAACATCTGGATTTTAAAACAGGTATGTGTGAATGTTATGTTCCACTCATCAGCCCTTGCCTTTATCTTTTATCTGTACTCATCTGTACTTTTATCTGTACTTATTCTTTATCTGTACATGGACAGCTCGATTGTAATCATGTATAGTCTTTTAGTTTAGTTTAGTTTAGGGTTTGTTTCGAGATGCAGCGCAGAAACAGGTCCTACACACAACCCAACACACACTAAGGACAATTTTACATTTATACCAAGCCACTTAACCAACCAACCCGTACGTCTTTGGAGTGTGGAAGGAAACCAAAGATATCAGAGAAAACCCATGCAGGTCACGGGGAGAACGTATTCAAGCACCCGTAGTCAAGGTGGAACTCGGGTCTCTGGCACTGTAAAACAGTAGCTCTACTGCTACGCAATCGTGCCGACCTCCGACTGGATAGCATGCAACAAAAGCTTATCACTGTACCATGGTACACATGACAGTAATAATAAACTAAACTAAACTAATTCCTGATAAAATATTAGTCATTTAAAATATATTTTATATTTAATTTTTATGAAAGTGGAAACTCTACCATAAATTGAGCATGTTGAAAAGTTTACTTATATCTTTGAATAAAGTTTCAATTGTTGGATTCAAATTGCGTTTTGTGCTTCTTTGGAGCTTACTATACTCTAATCTAATTAGCTGCATGACTAAGGTTAAGGATATACAGCCAGTGAAAGCAAGCAAGCGGCAGGCTTTAGCTGAACAGATCCTTACCATAGAAATTGTTTGGTCATTGTGGGGAGCTTTCTTCATCACCAAGAGCTATGAGTTCTTCGCTAGCCAAGTTCTGGATCAACATTTCTTCAATCAATTCTGAAGTTAGACTTTAAACTTGAAAGATACAGCGCAGAAACTGGTCCTTCACCTCACCAAGTCTGCACCGACCACCTCGTATCTAAGCGCTGTCCTACACACTAGGGATAATTTATACTTCACAGAAGTCAATTAACCTAAAAAACCTGTATGTCTTTGGAATGTGGGAGGGAACCGGAGGTCCTGGGGAAAATCCACATGGTCACAGGGAGAATGTAAAAACTCTGTACAGACAGCATCGACAGCCAGGACAGACAGTAAGGCAGCAACTTTACCGCTACACCACTGTGTTGCCCCTAATGCATTTCACATAAGATTTACAATATTTATTTTGATAACTAATTTCGAAATTATTTAAAATAATTAAATTATTACATGCACATATTTTATGGATTAGAGTTCACCACTTTGTTGTAATACATACTCCCCTTTCAAGTATCTGGTTGGACAAAAGAGACACATAGTGCTGGAGTAATTCAACTGCTCAGGCAACATCTCTGGCCAACATATTTAGGAGACATTTCAGGTCTGGACATTTCTTCAGACACCTATCATCACCTATCCATGTTCTCCAGATATGCTGCCTGTAGGAGCAAATGGAAATGTCACACGGAGTTGTGTTTGAAATAATGGATGATTTATTAAAACTTTTGCGCACTAGGAGACCAGTCAAAGCTGATCTCCTGAGCACGACTTTGCAACAGCTTTTACATTCTCAGCTGACAAGATTACACAGAAATTTGATTAACACTTAAGCTCTTGATTATAGAATGGTGGTTACAGAAAGACAAACTACGTCTCGATTACAAAATAAAATAAATATCCACAAGTCTAAAGGGCCACTTAGACGACTTCTTTTGCGAGTGCAGGTGACTGTCATAGTCTTGTTGAATCGCTGAAAAAGTGAATGTATCGAACGCATCCGTAGAAGACATCCGCCGACTATGTAGGACAAGTTACGACTATCTACGACTTAATCGTCGATGCACTCGTGACAATTGGCGACCCAATAGTGGGGACTGAAGACAACCACCTTCAACTTACAGACGACTACACCCACGATCACAGAAAGCAAGCTACAACGAGCTACGACTGACTACGACTCTATAGTCGTAAGATCACCTAAAAAAAAATTTCAAACATGTTCTTTTAAATTCAGTGTATTGCTTGTTCGAGATGTATAAAAATAAAATCCTTTTAAATGCAGTGCATTTGAATTGCATGTGTCTGTTTTCTTCATCAAAATAAATGTGAAAAGTCAAACTTTAAATACAGTGCTTTCCTTCCTCGCGTTTGTGTGCGTTTCAATGATCTAAATATATGAAAAATGAAATATGAGATATAAGTGATGATATGAGGGACTACTATGAAAAAGAATGATATTTATACATCAATTTCAGGTTAATAAGTCAGGGATTTCCTTTATTGGTAATGAAACATACAAAAGTCTTGCAAACAAACAAATGTTTGGTGAGTGGTGTTGAGAGTTGTGCCCTGGCCCTGCGCTGAAGCCTTCTCCTTGGACCCATGTCTCACACCGTCTGATCCACTGAAAAAAAAATTGTGCAATGACTGCGCACTGGAATGACAGCGCATCACGTGCTGCTGTTTACATACCTTTATTTTCGCAATGAGCCAATGAAAATTACCAGTCAGCAAAGGCGATTAACTAAGACTACCTACGACTATCACGACTACCTACGATTACGTACGATAACATGCGACTACGACTAGACCTACGACTACAAAAGTATCGATTTTCCCCATGGCGACCAATGTTTGGTCACAGAAAAATTTTCAACATGCTGAAAAATGTTCGGCGACCATACTGAGGCCGCGACTAGTTCCCAGGATGCGGGAACTCCTCCCGACCATGAAAAAGACCACCTGCGACCATGTGGCGACCATGTGGCGATCTTGTGGTGGGCACAGAGTCTCCTGCACTTGCCAAATAAGTTGCCTAAGTGGGACAGGCCCTTAAGTTAGTTGTGACAGCACATCCAATTTTCAGTTACAATGGTGGGTGCACAATGTAACATAATCAATGTAGTTGCTGAAACTTAACTGTCGCCACTGCTGCATTCCATGTCTCTACTTCTAGACTTTGTGTGTGGTTGCCTATCACCACATTAGCACAATGAACATCCCTTTCTACTAGATATTAGCCCTCACTGTTCTTTCCCCAGCAACACTACCTCATCCGCTGAGTTACTCCCGCACTTTGCGTCTTATTTCGTAAACCAGCACCTGCAGTTCCTTGTTTCTGCTCAAAGCTGACTTTGTAAAAGATTGTGTTGTCCTTTTGACTTGTAGCTCTCATGGAAACCTCACATTTGTTTTAATTTTGATATTTTAAATTCACTTTCTTACAGCTGATGTAACCACAAGCTGTTTTGCATCACTTCATTCCATGAGACATTCTATATTTTCTGTTCAGCCACAGAGAAGAATCAGCAAAAAAAAGGAAATGTATTTTTTCCAGAATCTTAGATACATCTTGGTTTGCATGCCTATCTCTAGTGTTTTATTAGTGTCAGTTAACAATAATAGGGAGCTTGTCAAAAGATAAGGAATTAACTGACAGGAGAAATGAACATCACAACATACTTTCAAAGTGTCACTCAGTTTTAGGCTGGCATTACACTGTCTTATGTATTCATTGGTAAATTGCATTGAAGGGTTTGACAACAAGTAGGTGGCTTCCTGAAATCTAAATTTCCAGATATTTCTTTTGTGAATAGGGTACAGATATATTCATGCATATGTAGAAGGATAGACCAGAAGTCAGAAATATTGCTGCTCAGATTATATCTAAACCAATTTATAAAATCCTAAAGTTGTTAAAGCATAGAAAAAAACAACAATTCAGTCCATTAGGTCTATACTGGCCTGCTTGAATTCTCCAAATTTTTCAGAAGGGGAAGACAATGGGGGGCCGGCATTGGGAGACCGCCGTGAGGGACGGTGGGAGAAGAAAGGGGGACCCGGTGTGGGGAGGGGGGGGGGGACACTCTAGTTTAGAATCCTCTGCCCAGGGGATAAGTCTGTGTTTGTTTGTTTGTTTGTTTGTTTGTTTGTTTGTTTGTTCATTCATTCTGGTGAAGGTGCTGTGCACATGGCAGCCAGACAACAGTCGTTTGTCTTTTTCTTTTTGTTTTCACTTTTAATTTCAAGTATTTTGTGTACCTTGTTGTGTGCTGTGACTGTTGCCAGTCAAATTTCTCTCCGGGCATGAATAAAATTTTATCGTATCATATCGTATAATTTCAGAGTAAGGATGGTGGAATTGTGAATGTATTAAGGCTGGTGTGAGATATTCATGGAAATGCTACACTGGTGGGTTAGTCATGTCATTACTTAATTCTTCTGCTAAACCTTCACCTCCTGCTTGATTTCCAGAATCCTTAGAGCAGTCGTGAGCCATGCCCGAGGGAATAACATTTAGCACCAAGTAGCCAGTCTGGCACCTGACAGCCTGGTTGGAATAAAGGCAGCACAGAGGACAGATCAGGATGAATGAGTCATGAATGCTGCCAGGAAACCAGGCATAGCCACTGCCTGTGGTCATAAAAAAACTCAAAGTTAAAGCAAATTCAATCCCTTTCTATCAAGTAAGAAACTAGACTGTTTGCAGAGAACACGCCAGGAAATGTAGGCGTGGTCTATAGCAACTTGGACAGGCAAGAATTTACCATATTGGCAGAGCATAATGACATATCGATGATAGCCTCCAATACCTACTGGGATGACATGACAGAAAGGTTTAGAACCATCTTGACCTTGACGGTTATGGGAAGCAGAACCTCAGCCTTTGTTCAGAGTTAGAGATGTGGATGCAGCGGGTGGCATGGGTTAGTGGAAACTGCCCGGCATGTTCCCGATGTTGGGGGACTCCAGAACCAGGGGTCACAGTTTAATAAAAAGGCGTAGGCCATTTAGGACTGATTTGAGGAAACACTTCAAAGAGTTGTGAATCTGTGGAATTCCCTGCCACAGAGGGCAGTGGAGGCCAATTCACTGGATGTATTCAAGAGAGTGTTAGATAGAGCTCTTAAAGATAGCAGAATCAAGGAATATGGGGAAAAGCAGGAACGGGGTACTGATTTTGGATGATCAGCCATGATCATATTGAATGGCGGTGCTGACTTGAATTACCTATTTTCTATGGTTCTATGTTATGTTATAAAGCCAGAAAAACTGACAATCAGATGTCATCCAGCAGCCTCAGTTAACAAATGAGTGAGTGGCTGGTGAACAGGGCCATATTGTAACGCTACAGAATGGTCAGCTATGTTAAGTTTGTTTCTCAAGTCATAAGTCCGGTGGTGGTACAGACAGATTTCATAAATGAACTGCAATGGAGATAGATGCAAAGTGACACAGTGAGTCAGGCAGCATCTCTGGAGGAAAAGGACGCGTGCCGTTTCGGGTCAGGACTCTGCTTTAGACTGAAAGTAGAGGGGAGGGAAATGGGCAAGAAAAGGTCAGAACAAAGCAGATGACCAAAGAAGGCATAGTGCCCATAATGGGCCATTGTTGGCTGTGGAAAAGGTGATAATGAAGGGATACAAGGATGTGAACAGTGGAACTAGTAGGATGACTAGTGTGGGGGAGGGGGATAGAGATGGAATGCAGGGGTTTCTTGAAATTAGAGAAATCAATGTTAATACTGCTAGGGTGTAAGCTGCCCAAGCAAAATGGAGATATTTGTTCTGGTTTCTACGATCCCTGTAGAGGAACCCAATCCAGAATGGCCTGTGGCAAACTTTTAATGTGCAGTAAGTGCAAGCAGATCTCCCTCATACTGGCTCTCTCCCCCTTCACCTTAGATTAGATTTTTTTAGATTAGATTCTTTATTTGTCATTCAGACCTTTCGGCCTGAACGAAACTCTGTTTCCCTGCAGTCATACATATAATTAAAAATAAATAAATAAAAAAATGACAGAACACACAATAAACACAAATTTAACATCCACCACAGTGAGTTCACCAAACACCTCCTCACTGTGGTGGAAGGCAAAATCTTAAAGTCTGTGTCTCTTCCCTCTTTGTTTCCCTCTGCGCCGAGGTGATCCAGGCCTCAGATGCCGCGACCGCACTGGGCGATGGTAAGTCAGTCCCGCGGTGCAACCGAGCTCCACGAATGGGCCGGTTCAACTCCGCGGCCTGGGGGGACCACCGGGCCCGTGGTCGGGCCGCTGCAACCACTCCGGGACAAAGTCGGGTCGCCGCCCCGGGACCGAGTCGGGTTTCCGCCGCCGCTGTCGTCGCCGCCGCTGCTGGAACCGCTCCGGTAGTCGGGCCGCTGCTGCCGCCGCTGCTGCCGCTGCTGGAACCGCTCCGGCAGTCGGGCCGCCGCTGCTGCCGCGGTCGCCGCTGCCGAAACCGCTCCGGGAGTCGGGACGCTGCTGCCGCCGCCGTCGCTGCTAAAAACGCTCCGGGAGTCAGGCCGCTGCCGACGCCGCCGTCGCTGCTGCTGGAACCGCTCCGGGCCCGAGGCCGCCAGCTCCGCCATTAGGCCTCGGCGCAGACAGAGACGGGGAATACAACATAAAGTCGCACCCCCCCCCCCCCCAGAAGGAAGAGACCCGGACATGTTACTCCCCCCCCACCCACATACACAATCCAACAAAACGAACGAACCCAACCAAAAAACAGGACATAAAAATAAAATAACAGACAGACTGCAGGTGGGCCGCAGCTGTTAACCCAGCGCCGCCATCTTGAACCTCAACTCCTAACCACAATTCATACCAGCCAAGTGTGACACAACTTCTTGGGTAAAGGGTTGCCACTAGAGGAATTATTGCAGAGCTGGGTAGGGTTCTGAATGGAGTGAGAAGTCCTTGGACTGACTATTAGTGTTTCTAACTGAGAAAAAACATTTGAAGGCCAATTGTTATGATCACCACAAAATGTTCAGTACCTCGTTGGCACGGTGGCGCAGTAGTAAAGTTGCTGTCTTACAGCTCCAGAGACTCTGGTTCGATACTGACTATGGGTGCTGTCTGTACGGAATTTGTACGTTCTCCCCGTAACCTGTGTGAGTTTCCCATAGGTGCTCCAGATTCCACCCACATTCCAAAGATGTCCAGGTTTTTAGGTAAATTGGCTTTTGTTAAAAATGTAAATCACCCGAGTGTGATGTAGGTTAGTGCTAGTGTAGGTGGATCACTGGTCGGTGCTGATTTGGTGGGCCAAAGAGCTTGTTTCAGTACTATATCTCTAAATTAAACTAAAAAACTCAAATCTCCAAAAGATAGGCCACCCAAAATCTTTGAGCAATGCAATGACCAGAAAACCTCCCACATGCAGTCTTACTCTTGAATTTCTTGACTGAGTTCTTGCCAATACTATTTCAAACCTTTTGAGGTAAGCACACCAAGTATTGTAAGAATTACTGCCCAATCAAGGTGATCTAGGAGGTAGTTTCACCATTACAAACCCATTACAAACTGCCGGAAATAGCAGTGGACCAGAGGTCAAATAAGATGGCGGAACTGAGTGAAATCCAGGTTAGCCGGGAAGTGGTGTTGGGTAAATTGAACGGATTAAACGCCGATAAATCCCCAGGGCCAGATGGTCTACATCCCAGAGTGCTCAAGGAGGTAGCCACGGAAATAGTGGATGCATTAGTAATCATTTTTCAAAACTCCTTAGATTCTGGAGTAGTTCCTGAGGATTGGAGGATAGCTAATGTAACCCCACTTTTAAAAAAAGGAGGGAGAGAGAAAGCGGGGAATTACAGACCAGTTAGTCTAACATCGGTAGTGGGGAAACTGCTAGAGTCAGTTATTAAAGATGGGATAGCAGCGCATTTGGAAAGTGGTGAAATCATTGGAAAAAGTCAGCATGGATTTACAAAAGGTAAATCATGTCTGACAAATCTTGTAGAATTTTTCGAGGATGTAACTAGTAGAGTGGATAAGGGAGAACCAGTGGATGTGTTATATCTGGACTTTCAGAAGGCTTTCGACAAGGCCCCGCATAAGAGATTAGTATATAAACTTAAAGCACACGGTACTGGTGGTTCAATATTGATGTGGACAGAGAACTGGCTGGCAGACAGGAAGCAAAGGGTAGGAGTAAACGGGTCCTTTTCAGAATGGCAGGCAGTGAGTAGTGTGGTACCGCAAGGCTCAGTGCTGGGACCCCAGCTATTTCCAAATACATTAATGATTTGGACAAGGGAATTGAATGCAACATCTCCAAATTTGCAGATGACACCAAGCTGGGGGGTATAGTTAGGTGTGAGGAGGATGCTAGGAGGCTGCAAGGTGACTTGGATAGGCTGAGTGAATGGGCAGATGCATGGAAGATGCAGTATAATGTGGATAAATGTGAGGTTATCCACTTTGGTGGCAAAAACATGAGGGTAGACTATTATCTGAATGGTGGCAGATTAGGAAAAGGGGAGATGCAACGAGACCTGGGTGTCATGGTACACTAGTCATTGAAAGTAGGCATGCAGGTGCAGCAGGCAGTGAAGAAAGCAAATGGTATGTTAGCATTCATAGCGAAAGGATAGGAGCAGGGAGGTTCTATTGCAGTTGTACAGGGTTTTGGTGAGACTACACCTGGAGTATTGCGTACAGTTTTGGTCTCCAAATCTGAGGAAAGACATTCTTGCCATAGAGGGGGTTCAGAGAAGGTGCACCATACTGATTCCTGCGATGTCGGGAGTTTCATATGAAGAAAGACTGGATAGACTTGGCTTGTACTCACTGGAATTTAGAAGGATCTTAAAGAAACCTACAAAATTCTTAAGGGGTTGGACAAGCTAGATGCAGGAAGATTGTTCCCGATGTTGGGGGAGTCCAGAACAAGGGGTCACAGTCTAAGGATAAGGGGGAATTCCTTTAGGACCGAGATGAGGAAAACATTCTTTACACAGAGAGTGGTGAGTCTCTGGAATTCTCTGCCACAGAAGGTCGTTGAGGCCAGTTCATTGGCTATATTCAAGAGGGAGTTGGATGTGGCTCTTGTGGCTAAAGGGATCAGGGGGTATGGAGAGAAGGCAGGTGCGGGATACTGAGTTGGATGATCAGCCATGATCATATTGAATGGCGGTGCAATCTCTTCCCTTCTTTGTTCTCCCGCAATCGGGGGCCTCGAGCCTTCCGTTGACGGGACAATCTTGGCTTCCGTAGCCGGCAGTCGGGCCCTCCGCGTCGAGGCGATCAAGTTCCTGCATTGTGGGGGGGGGGGGGGGGGGATCTCAGCTCCCCCATGCCGGCGATCGAACCCCGGGTCTGGTCGAACCTTCTGCACAATTTGGAGCTTCCCGACATCAGCCTCTACCCGAGACTTCGAGCTCCTCGATGGTGAAATCCGTAGGCCACAGGCAAGGGATTGGCTCTGATTTTAAGTCCACGTCCCCGCTCAAAGTCAGCCCTGAGCAAGGCCTCAGGTTCCAAGATGTTAGGCCGCAGATCGACCAGAGATACCATCCGGAAAATAATTGCATCTCCGGCAAGGTAACAGATTGAAAACAAGTTTTCCCCAACCCCGTCCCCATCCCCCACATAAAACAAATCAGAGAACATTAACAGATACTTTTTATCTGTTAATGTTCTCTGGTTTGTTTAATGTGGGGGATGGGGAGGGGGTCAGGGAAATTGTTTTTCAATCTGTTACTTTGCCGAAGATGTGATTATTTTTAAAACACACTAAAAATAACAAATAAAAAAGACAAAACGACTGTTGGCGAGGCTGCCATCGTGCGGCGCCCCCTGGTGATAAAGCATCGTCTATCAATGTTCTCCAGAGATGCTGCCAGACCTGCTGAGTTACACCAGCGTTTTGTGTTTTTGTTCGGGGAAATGATTTGTTTACTTCCTGTTTAGTTTAGATTAGATATACAGCGTGGGAACCGACCTTTCGGCCCATCGAGTCCTCGCCGAGTGATCGCCTGTACAATAGTTCTATCCAACTAGGTACTAATATAGAGGCTAATTCACTGACAAACATGCATGTTGTTGGAACATGGGAGGAAACCGGTATGCCGTGAGAAGCCCACGCGGTCACTGGGAGAACGTACAAAATCCATGCAGACAGTACCCATAGTCAGGATTAAACCTGGGACTCTGGCACTGTAAAGCAGCAACCCTATCACTGTGTTACTGCTCTACTGTACTTAGTTTACTTTTATGGTGTATTTTTAATTCACTTCTATCCGTTTAAAATATTTTTAGTCACCTTATTCTTTTTGCAAATTCTAAAATGTAAAAATTAGTTTTTAAAAAGTTGCAGAGGCTTTTGGCAGCAAAACAGTGGGTGTAAATCAGGAGTGGGGCATGAGTTCACAAGAGACGGTGCAGAGGAGATTCACCAGGTTGTTGTTCGGGATGGAACGTTTCAGTTATGAGGAGAGATTGGAGAGACTTGGCTTTGTTTCATCTTGGAATGGAACATGTTGATGGGCTGCTGATAGAGATGTACAAAATCACAACAGGCATTGTCAGGGCAGAGGAAGTAATAACAGCAAGTAACTGTTCCACGTGGAAGAAGTGTCTAAGACCATAGCAATATGAGGTGCAAGAGGTTTAAAATTAACCTGAGGAATAATTTTATCAGAGGATGGTTGAAATCTGGAACACACTGCCTGAGTCGGCGTTGGAGGCAGGTACTATCATTACATTTACAAAAGCATCTGACCAACACTAGAAATGCCTAGGCTAAGTTGGCTGAGGAGCAGCTGCCAGTAAATGGGATTAGTGTAGATAATTACTTGATGGTTGGCTTTGACATGATGGGGCTAAAGAAACTTGAGTTTGAGTTTGGTTTTAGTTAATTGTCACGTGTATCGTGGTACATGGAAAGAATTATGTTGTGTGCTAACCAGCCAGCGGAAAGACAATGCATGGTTATAATTGAGCCATCCACAGTGTACAGATGTACACATGATAAAAGGAATAACGTGAATAATGTTTTTCGTGCAATATAAAGTCCAGAAAGGTCTGATTACAGACAGTCCAAGGGTCTCCAATGTAGTAGATAGTAGCTCAGGACTGCTCTCTAGTTGTTCGTAGGATGGCTCAGTTGCCTAATAACAGTATGGAAGAGACAATTTCTGTGCTGTATGACTTTAAGGCTCCTTGGCCATGTTTGAGCGCCAAGGTGTCAATGGAATTCCTACCACGCAGCTTATGAGGCAAGTCCAACCACAGGAAAATAACATGAAGGCAATAACAGGTAGCAGGCTAGATCAAGGCATGCTCCAGTCCTATGTAGTTAAAATCATTACAATTTAATCATGTTTTATACAAAGCTAGTAAAACGAGCAGAATATATAATATCCAATATGGTATATTATAGTTTAAAGGCGATGGAGATGATATACAATTACATACAGTTAAAAAAAAATGTTTCCAAAGTGAATGCAGACTTGATTAAATAAAGTAGTAAAAGAGGTTAAAGGGAAATAAGGCATAACAAGCAAAGGCAGTTTAAGAGATGAATTGAATGTGCAAGGGGCAACCTTAAGACAGATTCTAAGCACTTATATGAAGGCACTCATTTCAACACCACACCTAGTATATTGTGCAAAAGAGATTCTATTCATGACCACAGGGGTGTAATGGAATCCATGTGAACCTTTCATTGATTGGAGATCAAGATCTTAAGCAAGTGCATTAATGTGTTGTTGCAAGATTCTTTCTCAATAGAAGTAATATGATTCCTTCCCCAGATGGTTCTAATAGAGTTACAGTTTTCTATATGCCACTCAAAAACAAATCAATATAATCCAGGATTTTCTAAACAAAATGTGGCTGTAGGCTTCAAGCTATGTTAAGTACTGAAACTGGTGTGAAATAAGAAGTGGCAAAATTGCATTTGTCTGGAGGAGTTTGCAGACTCAATGGTTCAGTTTTGCTAAAGCAAATAAGGCCATCGTCTTTAGATGTTAGAGTTAGAAATCTAGTAGCGGCGTTATCCACAGTCTGTGCTTGCAGCATAGGCTGATAAATCTGCTCAGAGCAGCACCATGAACCTCAGACAGTTATGCACTCTCCCCACACCAATGATAAATGGTAAGATTAGTCATGTCATAAAGGCATAAAGCAGTCTGAAGAAGGGTCTTTACTTGAAACGTGACCCATTCCTTCTCTCCAGAGATGCTGCCTGGCCTGCTGAGTTACTCCAGCAAGATGTATCTTTCTTCGGTTTAAACCAGCATCTGCAGTTCCTTCGTACACATAAAGTCATTAAGTCGTGCAGTGGAGAAGCAAACCCTTTGGTTATCACATCTATGTGCAAGGGTCCATTTACTCTATTCCTATGCAATCACAAATAATTCCCTCCTCCTCCACAGTTTTTCCGTAACTGCTCCCAGATTTTACCACTCACCTACCCACTCAGGACGTTTTACAGTGGTCAATTAAGCTTTGGAATATCCTTGGCATGCAGAAGGAAACACAGGCATGCAGAGGAACCCCATTTGATTACAGTCTCCATACAGACAGTAGCATAGGTTAGGAATGATCCCAGAACACTGGACTGGTGTGACAGGAGCTCGACAAGTGCAGAGTTGCTACACTGTACCAGCAGGAGTACATTTCAGGAGTAAATAAAATGTTTAACAAAATAATATGATTATTACTGTCGAGTAGCATCTCTGAATGTGAAAATATATATATATGTGGCAATAAACATTGTCAGAAAAAAATAACGTTAGATTTTTTAAATAATAAAACCCGCTTTTTACTCTTTTTAAAAATAACTTCCTCCCAGATCAATACATTTTTTCACCCCTGCTTTGAATATAAATTCTATTTCGGACTTCCTAATTTTTGTTTTACAATCTGTACATCTCAGTGAGGAATCCACAGTTTGTTTAGTTTAGTTTAGTTTGGAGATACAGCGCAGGTGGTATAGAGAGAAGGCAGGTACAGTAGCAATGTTACAAAATTTTGAGATTTAAAAAATCAAGTCTGCAATTTATCCCATCAGATAAAGCATAAAAATAAGTTTAATTTGACACCTAATTCACTTTCATATCTTCAGTATTAAAAAAAGTTATGGCCATTTTCATACTCGGAAATTAGCATCTTGTTCCCCATTGCCTTTCCATTGACTTAACTCAAAAGCTGTGATCTAGAACAGTCAAAAGCCCATTTTTCTTAAAAATTAACAGAACTCAATGAAATTTTCAGTTATTATAGATTGAAGCATTCTGAAACAAATATGAAACAATCTTACTTGGATGACCTGAAATTAAAGCATATAATTAGTTAGTTATCTAATTGTAGCTAATTACAAAATTAAATTACTAGATCGAAACATCTATCCATTTCTTAAGAAAATATAAACTTTTTTAAATTGCCTAAGTGTCCAAATAACATTCACACAATAATCCACAATATAACATGATTTTTTAATCTCATTTTCATGAATTTATAGGCCAAATGGAAGGAATTCAGTGTTTAATTCCTGTAAATGAATGGCCATTTAAGTCAACTTGCGAGTGGGTTTTAGTGGAACTCGGTGGATTAGAATGTTGCGGTTTGCGGTGAAGTCGACAGGGAAAATACTGACGGTTCATACATTTTTTTTTGTCCCCTTTTCGCAACATGAAAATGTGATTTAAAGCCTCCCTAAAAACCAAGTTTTGATGTAAAAATAAACTGTGCACTTTATTTTCTCCCCTACGTTAGGTCCGTTCTGCTGTCGGCGTTCAGAGCTTTAGAAGATGATTTTTAAACAACTCTAGTTAATACATAATCTAGTGTAGTTTAAAAATACCTTCATGAATGAAATGTCGGAGCGATTTCTCTTTAGCGACGAAATCGCCCGACATGGATCGATTTGGACTGTCTGTAGAAAAACGGCACTTTAAACACGCCCCCCCTCTGAAAGGCGCCAAAGTCACGCACACGGGGAGCGGCAGAACTGCAGCGCTGCTCAAGGTAGGTATTGTAACATACCTAGGTACAGGATACTGAGTTGGATGATCAGCCATGATCATATTGAATGGCGGTGCAGGCTCGAAGGGCCGAATGGCCTACTCCTGCACCTATTTTCTATGTTTCTATGTTTCTATGTTTCTATGAAACAGGCCCTTTGGCCCACCAGTTTCCACACCAGCACATACATTAGGGACACTAACCCAATTAACCTACAAACCTGTACGTCTTTGGAGTGTGGGAGGAAACCGAAGATCTTGGAGAAAACCACACAGGTCATGGTGAGAAAGTACAAACCCCGTACAGACAGCACCCGTAGTCAGGATCGAACCCGGATCTCTGGCAGTGTAAGGCAGTAGCTCTACCGCTGCGCCACCGTACCACCCTATTTGTTTAGTTGTCGTCCCTCCTTGCTTCCATTCCAGCTCATTGTTGCTAGGGAACTCCTGCTGACAGGAAATTTCCTGCACAAGCATCACCCTCTCCAACACTAATTAAATGGTCCAGGAACTATTAGCAAATTATTTGCTCATATATTGCTAGTAACCATTGCCACAATACAATTAAGATTTGACGTTCTCCAGAGAAATTAAAGATGTTGAACACACAGCGAGTGGAATCTCAGGTGATGTTGGAGAGCTGGGTAAGCAACAGGACTTTAGAGGAAACCAACAACTGCAAGAAGCTCTTGGCAATGTTTTGGGGAATAAAGTGCAGTATGGTGGCATAGTGGTAGAGTTCCTGCCTTACAGCGCCACAGACCCAAGATCATTCCTGACTATGGGTGCTGTCTGTACGGCCCACATACCTTCCCCCTGTGACGGCGAGGGTTTTCTCTGGAAACTCCAATTTCCTCCTACACTCCAAAGATTTCCAGGTTTGTAGGTTAATTGGTTTCTGTAAATTGGAAATTGTCCCTAGTGTGGAGGCTAATGCTAGTGTACCGGTCAGCATGGCCTTAGTGGACCAAATGGCCTGTTTCTGCATTGAATCGCTAAAGTCTTAAAGTGAAGTTTCCATTTGGAACATGTATATTTATATAGATCTTATGAAGTACAACATCCTGCATGTTAACAAAACCACATATCCATCAAGAAACCTGACTTGATTTGAAGCTTGTGGTGAAGAGTTGAGGTTCATGCCATTGCTGGTGATAACTCTCTAAAGGTTTGTGACCACGTAAAGCAGTGTAAACTAATATGTGTCACTCACTATCTCCCACACGGGATTGTTTCAGAAAACAAAACATTCTGTGCCCGTCCTATGTTTGGACAGCATGATTGCATAGCAGTAGAGTTGCTTCCTGACAGTACCAGAGACCTGGGTTCAATCCTGATTATGGGTGCTTATTTAATAATTTATTTATATAGCACATTTAAAAACAACTCACGTTGGCCAAAGTGCTTCACATCAGTGCAGGTACTAATTTGATACATACAACAGTACACAGACCTAACAATACATACATAAACTGTTTACAGCGCCCCCTCAGAGGCGCTCAAAAATGCTAGGGAGTAGAAATAGGTTTGAGTCATGACTTAAAGGAGTCTGATGAGGATGCTATTCCACAGTTTAGGTGCTGCAACCGCAAAAGCGCGGTCACCCCTGAGCTTAAACCTAGACCGCGGGATAGTCAGTAGCCCCAAGTCAGCCAACTTGAGGGACATGGAGGTAGAATGGTGGGTTAGAAGATTTTTGATATGGGGGCGGGGGGGGAAAGCCCGTTAAGGGCTTTGTATACGTATATGAGGAGCTTGAAGTTGATTCTGTACTGTACTGGGAGCCAGTGGACAGAGGCCAGAATCGGGGTGCGGTGGTCCCTTTTACAGATATCCGTCAGAAGTCTTGCTGCAGCGTTTTGGACCAATTGCAGACGGGGCAGGGATGATTGGCTGATGCCAGTGTATAGGGAGTTGCAGTAGTCACAGCAGGAGAAGGTGAATGCGTGGATGATTTTTTCAAGGTCGTCGAATTTGAGGAATTATTTGATTTTAGCTACTGTACAAAGCTGGAAGAAACCAGCTTTTACCACAGCATTGACTTGCTTGTCAAACTTTAATGCGGAGTCAAATATCACGCCAAGGTTTTTGACGTGCGGTTGAGTAAGGAGGTTAGGCTTCCAAGGCTGCCTGCTATCGTTTTGATGGAGTCAGAGGGGCCGAGTAGGATGACCTCAGACTTGCACTCGTTAAGTTGGAGGAAGTTCTGAGCCATCCAGCATTTTAAATCATCGAGGCAGTACATGAGACTGTTTAAATTAGACCGCTTGTTGGGTTTCAGGGGGAGATAGAGCTGTGCATCATCTGCATAGCAGTGGAAAGAAATGCCGTGCCTTTGAATGAATTGGCCAAGGAGAGCATGTAGAGAGAGAAGTGAATGGGGCCTAGGATGGAGCCTTGTGGAATCCCGCAGAAAAGGCTAGCTGGGGAAGAGAAAGAATTGCCTATGTTAGTCGAGAAGCTCCTGTTTTTTGGGTAGGAAACGAACCAGCTCAGGGCATTGCCATCAACACCAACCACATACCAGAGATGGTCAATTAGGATGGTATGGTCCACGGTATCAAACGCTGGGCTGAGGTCGAGAAGGAGCAGGATTACACAGTCACCGGAGTCGATGGCGAGAAGGAGGTCATTGTGTACCTTCAACAAGGCAGACCCTGTGCTGTGGTGGGCCTGAAACCTGATTGGAAACTTTCCAGGATGGAATTTTGGTGTAGATAAGGCATTAGTTGGTCTAGAATTACCTTTTCAAGGACTTTTGAGAGGAAAGGCAGTATGGAAATAAGTCTGTAGTTACTATGCAAGGTGGGGTCTAGGTTAGGTTTTTTCAGGAGGGCCTGGACCACCGCGTGCTTGAAACAGGTTGGAACAGTGCCAGTGGCCAGAGAACTGTTGATGATAGAGAGGATACTGGGACCGACTATTGCAAAGACATCCTTCAGAAGGGCAGTGGGGACAATGTCAAGGGGGCAGCGCTGTATGGAGTTTGTACGTTCTCCCCATAATCTGCATGGGTTTTCCCTGAGATCTTCAGTTTCCTCCCACATTCCAAAGACATACAGGTTTGTAGGTTAATAGGCTTGGTATAAATGTATAAATGTCCCTAGTGTGTACATGGTAGTGTTAATGTACGGGGATCGCTGGTTGCTGCGGACTAGGTAGCCTGAAGGGCCTATTTCCACACTGTAACTCTAATCTAAACAAAAATAAAGTAAACTAAACTAAACTAAACTATATGAAGCATTGATTGGGCATGTAGAATACTGGGTCCCGTTCTGGTGAGTGCTGCTAAGACTTTCAAAAAGGCATAGACCACAACAATTATTTTCATTTCAGGCATTTTCTGATTAAAGTCCATTCTAAGGGACTGCATTGAGCACATGGTGACAAATTCTATGATCTCGAAAGTAGATATATACAAATTAGTCAAGAAATAACATTACAATAAATGATAAAGTGGTTTAACATGCCTGTAAATGCCTTTTTGATGTGGAGAAGTCAGTACTTGTGATGTTCTGAGCAGTGTCTGCCACTCTGGTAATATCATTAATTCATGGGTGTTTAAGTTGCTGAATCAGGCAGTGAAGTAACCAGTCAGTAGCTCTTCACTGTATGCCTGTCAAAGTTCAATAGAATATTTGTTGACATACCAAATCTCCTCAATCTTCTGAGGAAGTAGAGGTGTTGATAAACTTTTTTTGTGATTGCATCAATGTGCTGAGCCCAGGACAGATCTTCAGAGAGGGGTGTGCCCAGGAACTTGAAGCTGTTGACTCTCACAACAGCCCTCCCGTCAATAAAGGCAGGTTTATAGATCCCCAGCTTTCCCCTCCTGAAGTCAATAGTCAGCTCTTTGTTCTTGCTCTGGTGTTGAGAGGAAGGTTGTTAATCTGCTACAATACAATTTGATTTTCAATCTCCCTCCTATACGCTGATTCATCATTGCCTGTTATTTGTCCAACAATGGTAGTATCGTCAACAAATTTAAAAATGGAATAGGAACTGTGTCTGCCGACATAGTCCTGGGTATAGAGAGAGTAGAGCAGGGGACTGAGAGCGTAGCTTTGAGGAGCCAGGAAGTGCTATTGCCAATTTGTACTAATTGTGTAGGAAGGAACTGCAAATGCTGGTTTAAACCGAAGATAGACAAAAAATGCTGGAGCAACTGAGCGGGACAGGCAGCATCTCTGGAGAGAAGGAATGAGTGACGTTTTGGGTTGAAACCTTTCTTCAGACTGAAAGTCACGGAAAAGGAAATTTGTGGTCTGTTGATGAGGAAGTTGAGGATACAGTTCAAGTTCAAGTTCAAGTTACATTTATTGTCACATGCACAAATTGGTACAGTGAGATTTGAGTTACCATATAGCCATATGAATAAAACAAACACAATACACAATAGAATTTGACATAAACATCCCCACACAGCGGTATCAATGTTTCCCACTGTGAGGGAAGGCAATAAAGTTCAGTCATCTTCCTCTTTGTTCACCCTTGGTGCCGCTATGGCGGCCCAATGTACAGGCTCTCTCGCCGGGATGATCGGAACTCCGGCGTTGGAAAGGAAGAACACACTCAGCGGCTTGGAGTTTCTGAATAGGCCACTTCTTACCGGAGACCACGGCTTCTGAAGTCTACAGACCGAACAGAGCGGAGATCCAACACTCGTGACCAGCGGCAAAGGATCCCAGACCTCCGCTAACCACAGCTCCACAGTGTTAAAGTCAGCAGGCCCAACAGTCCGGAGCTTCAACACAGGCGTTCCCTAGCCAGGCATCGTCCCACTCCGTGATGGAATTCAGTGCTGCACCGCTGCTGAAATTCTGGCTGGTCTCTGGCAGGAAAGGGCGCGCCAATCCAGCTGGTAGGCCACGAGGGGGTCGAACATGCGACAGAGAAAAGACGCATCTCAACCAGGAAAGTGACTGGGAAACGGTTTCCCCCTTTTATCCCCTCCCTCCGCCCCCCCATCCCACACATAAAATGACTAAGAAACATTACATAAGAAACAGTTACATCGGGATGAGCAACAATTGAAAGAAAATCTTCAAGATATATTGGGGAGAGTCTGCATTTGAAAAATATAGTCATCATAAGAAGTACCATGTTCCGCATGTTGATAATACCACACTTCCATCCAAAAATAAACACAACAAATTGAAGCTTATGATGAAGAGTAAAAGTTCATGACATTATAGGTGATAACTATAATATATCTCACTCACTAGCTTCTGTAATATTTGTTCGCATTCACATGACTATCTGTGAGAAAGAAACATTCTGTGTTCTCCACATGTGAAGCATTGGTTGGTATCTAAAATATTGTGTCCTTCCTTGATGAGTGCTTTGAAAGAGGTACTGAGACCCAATTCTCTGAGTTTGATAATAAGTTTGGAGGAAGGGATGATAGTATTGAACACCAAGCTATAGTTGATGAACAATAGCCTAACATTTGTGTTCTTATTGTCCAGGTAGTCCAATGCACAGTGAAGGGCCAGCATGATCATATCGCCCATTGATCTATATGGAATGTAGCGGTAGGAAAATTGTAGTGGGTCCAGGTCCTCTTCTGCCAATGAACCTCTAGATAGAAATAGCTTATGTAGTCAGTAGTTGTTCACCTTCAACAGACCATTAGACCAATTTATTGATAAAAGATCATGACTAACTAGGAATTAAATTCCAATTCATATAAATCCAAGTCAAACAAGATAGTGTCTGAAATACAGCAAGAAGTACACTAACTATTTATCCACTCTAGTCATATCAGAGGGGCTACATTTAAATCAGGATAGATTCGTAGAGCAGCTTGTACTGCAGCGTACCAGGGAGAAGGCAATTCTGGATTTAGTGTTGTGTAATGATCCAGATTTGATAAGGAAACTCAAGATAAAGGAACCATTAGGAGGTAGTGACCATAACATGATAAGTTTTAATCTGCAATTTGAGATGGAGAAGATAAAATCGGCTGTATCAGCACTGCTGTTGAACAATGGGGACTATGTTGGCATGAGGGAGGAGCTGGCCAAAGTTGACTGGAAAGGGACACTAGCAGGAATGATGGTGGAACAGCAATGGCAGGTGTTTCTGAGAATAATCCAGAAGATGCAGGATCACTTCATTCCAAAGAGAAAGAAAGATTCTTAGGGGAGTAAGAGGCGTCCGTGGCTGACAAGGGAAGTCAAGGACAGTATAAAAATAAAAGAGAAGGCGTATAACATAGCAAAGATGAGCGGGAAGCCAGACGATTGGACAACTTTTAAAGATCAACAGAAGGTAAGTAAAAAGGCAATACGGGGAGAAAAGATGAAGTATGAAGGTAAGCTAGCCAAGAATATAAAGGAGGATAGTAAAAGCTTCTTTAGATATGTGAGGAGAAAAAAATTAGTTAAAACAAATGTGAGTCCCTTGAAGACAGAAACAGGTGAATTTATTATGGGGAACATGGAAATGGCAGATGAGTTGAACTGGTACTTTGGTTCTGTCTTCACTAAAAAAGACACAAACAATCTCCCAGATGTACTAGGGGACAGAGGACCCAGGGTGACAGATGAACTGAAGGAAATTCACATTAGTCAGGAAAAGGTGTTGGGTAGACTGATGGGACTGAAGGCTGATAGGTCCCCAGGGTTTGATGGTCTGCATCCCAGGGTACTCAAGGAGGTGGCTCTAGAAATCGTGGACACATTGGTGATCATTTGCCAATGTTCTATAGATTCTAGATCAGTTCCTGTGGATTGGAGGGTAGCTAATGTTATCCCACTTTTCACGAAAGGAGGGAGAGAGAAAGCAGGGAATTATAGACAAGTTAGCCTGACATCGGTGGTGGGGAAGATGCTAGAGTTGATTATTAAAGAAGTAATAACGGCGCATTTGAATAGCAGTAAAATGAATGGTCCAAGTCAGCATGGATTTACAGGACCATCAAAGCTTTTCAAAAAGGGCGGTGGCATGACAGGATTCCAAAATTTTTATGTGAAATAATGTGCATGCAGCGCACATCACAAGCAGCAGGGCCCGCTTAAGGACCCTGAAAGCTCTGGGGTTTTAGATGCTCTCTGGTGCATTCTGAGCCTTATTTTGGAGCTTTTTGCACCAAATGTATGACCAATATTTCAGAAATAATTTTGGTTGAGTCAAGAATAATGAGTGGGTGGAATGGGATGATTGGGGTCATTGTTGTATGCATTTTTTTTTAATTAAGAATTGTTGTCCTTGTTTTAATAATCAAGTTGTACTGTTGTAAAATGTTATGTAAAATGTTATAAAGGATCAAAAAAAAACTGTAAGTTTTTACAGTAAAGAAAAACTTGTTTTAGAAAATATTTTGTGTGTTGATTTGATTGCCTGTTACTGTTAGACTGTGTTAGTGTGTGCAGTGCACCTTTAATGGTCCTCCTGACCTAACAACTTCACATCACATCAACCTCAACATGAAATAGTTCAGTTTTCCGAGAATGTAACTGTGCAAACCTACTCACCACTTTGTCCAAGTCATGTTGCAGTGCAGACAGCTTGTCATTGCTCATGGAAGTCCTGGCGTAGAGATGCAGGCGACGGACATTCGTGTACACTGCATATATTGCCATTTAGCCATAAATCATGTTTTCCAGTTCCATTTTCCAAGAATGTAACTGCGCAAACCTAGTCACGGCTTTGTCCACGTTATGGGCAAAATCATAGTGAATGTGGATTAAGGCAATTGCAGACAGTCTGTCATTGCTCATGGAAGTCCTGGTCTTTCCTTCTTTGCGGATGTGAAAACGTGTTTGTCCTCGTTGGCTGGATCAAAGTAAGGTGCCGAGCGAGATCGCGCCCACTGCAAGCATGCCGCCTGAGGCGAGCATCTCTCTGCCGCTCAGGTTCATGTCCAAGGGCCCCGACTACCTCCGCAGTCAAATGGAGGGGGACAGGCGGTGTCAGCAGAGCGCTGTGGAGAGACTGGCTGCCGACAAGGCCAAGCACTTGAAGAGCCAGATGGCGAGGGGGTGCAAAGTGGAGCCCAATGGTTTGCCCCCGAGGAAGGCAGCGGCAGCAGGGCCAGCAGCAGCATGAAGAATTACCTGGCCTCCGGCAGCCCCCAGCAGAGCGGCAGCTGGGGCTCTCGCCTGACATTGTGCGTGGCTCCAGCTCCAAGAGGCAGCTCAGGCCCGATTCGCTAGTCATGTACCGGCAGAAGTGTGAGTTTGTGCTAGGAGTAGCTTCAGCAGCGCCTGCAGATTCAAGGACACTGGCAGCTTGGTCCGTTGGTCATTGGGTGACAAGCAGCAGGGGCTGGTAACAGGAACAGCAACGTCGGAAAGGGAGAATTAGCAAAGGGTACAGAGGCTGCAGCACCACAGGTGCACAAGTAACCACACCAGCAGCACTCCAGGGTTCACAAATAACTACACCAGCAGCACCCAAATGGTACACGTAACCACTCCAGCAGCGCCCCAGGAAGCACCAGTCGCCATGTCAGCAGCATCCCAGGGTGCACAAGTAACCACGCCAGCAGCACCAAGAGAAGCAGCAGCAGGTCGTCCCAAGGAGCCGCTCAAGCGGCAGGTTGGTGAAGGCGGATTATGGCGCTCGCCATAATATATTAATATATTTTAATTAAAATTATATTAAAATTAATACAATAAAATCAATTTTGCAAATGAAAAGATGTCTGTCCAGTTTTTTTTACAGATGTATTGCTCCGCTTCCAGATCCAATCACCAACTCTAACTTTTCACAGGGATGGATTCAGCGAGTGTAGATTGAACTCCCCTCTCCACTCCACACTTCCTTTATTCTATTATTTCTTTCTGGGGGGGGCTGGGTGAATCAGTGCGGGATGGGTAGATGGCGGGGGGGGGGGGAAGGTTTGAGAAGGCAATCAGTGCGGGATGGATGGATTGAGACAGGGGAATCAGTGTGAGTTGGTTGGAGTCAGTAAAATTGTGAAGGGAGAGTGCGGGAGATGTCAGTGGAGGAATACGGGATGGATGGGAGGGAATCAGTACAGGATGGAAGGGGGGAATCAGTACAGGACAAATGGGGGGGGGGTCAGTACAGGATGAATGGGGTGGGTCAGTACAGTGTGGATCGGGGGGCTATGCAGGATGAACTGGCGGTTCAGTACAGGGTGAATGGGGGGTAGCAGTGCAGGATGGATGGGAAGGGGGTCAGTACAGGATGAATTGGGGGGACAAGTGTAAGATGGATGTGGAGGTGGCAGGAGAATCAATGCGAGGTGGATAGTGAGATCAGTGCAGGATGAATAGATGGGGAGGGGATGTCAGTGAGGACTGAATAGAGGGGGTAATGGGGATCAGTGTGGGGTGGAGAGGAGATGTCCCAGGATAAGGGGGGGAGAGGTGTGCACAAGAGGGAGAGAGAGGGGGGAAGGGGCAGAGGAGGTGGTGAGAAAGGAAGGTCAGCGCTCCTCGGACAGAGACGGTATCATCGCCCCACAGCCTTGGCCGTCCCTGTCCACTGCCAAGTCCCCTTGGGACTCCTCGCCACCGTCTCCCCTCCTCCGCCAGCCAACAGGAGGTGCAGGGCCGAGCGGTGCAGGTGCTTCAGATGGCAGAAGGGGGCCTCCCCCTTCTTTCCTCGCTCCCTCCCTCCTCCCAGCCTCAGCGTACGGGAGGGGTTGTTTTGAAAGCGGTTATCGTCGTTGGCGGAGTGGCAAGCAGCGGCCGCTATGAGGGCTGGCAGCGTGCATGAGGAGGTGGAGCTGCCGTCGCCACTGTTGCTGCTGTGCAGGGCCCATCATTCACTCCGACCCTCTGTCACCCCGCCGTACAGCCGTCGCCGACGCCGACCAGAAACGATGGGGGGGGGGGGGTGCGAGGGCCCGCGGCGTGGGAAAGGCCAGGGACCGGCGGGGGAGGGTGGTGTGGTCCCGGCCTGAGCGGCGCCTTGTGTCAGGTCACGGCCGCTGCCAGGACTGGGTTCAGATTCAGTCCTTCCCGCTTCCCACCCGGCGACCGACCGCCAGCAGCGGATGCGACCCGCTGGCAAGGTTCCGACACCGCGGATGGAGCCGATGGACTGGGATGGCAGACACCGCAACCCCCCCGGAGAAACGGGCACTCCTTTTTTCCCCAAACCATCCCGCGGGTCGGATTGGACCCTTCGCGGGTAGTTTAACACCCCCGATATAAAACAAACAGATTCCCCCTCCCCGCAACGCAATATTTCATGGCCCCACTCACCCAAACTAGGCCCGGAGCATCGAGGCGATGCATTGAAAATGGCGGTGATCTGATCCCGCCTACTGCGCACGCGCGGAGAGACGGCGTCATTTTGCGTCGCATCTGCGTCTTTGGTTACTAGCTTCTCCTCTCTGCGCAGGCACGCATGGTCGCAAATATATATTTTTAATTGGTTTTCCTCTGAATTGTTTTTCCTCTGGAAAAAAAGGGGGGTGCAGTCGCACCCAACGCACCCCACTTCGGACGGCCATGATTTACGATGGGGAAATCATGTTTGACAAATCTTCTGGAATTTTTTGAGGATGTAACAAGTAAAATGGACAAGGGTGAGCCAGTGGAAATAGTGTACTTAAAAAAAAACTTTGATAAGGTCCTACACAGGAGATAAGTGGGCACAATTAGAGCACATGTTATTGGGGCTAGGGTATTGACATGGATAGAAAATTGGTTGGCATACAGGAAACAAAGTGTCGGGATTAACGGTTCCCTTTGAGAATGGCAGGCAGTGACTAGTGGGGTGCCGCAAGGCTCGGCGCTGGGACCGCTGCTATTTACAATATACATTAATGATTTAGATGAAGGAATTAAAAGTAACATTAGCAAATTTGCAGATGACACAAGCTGAGTGGCAGTGTGAACTGTGAAGAGGATGCTATAAGAATGCAGAGTGACAGGTTGGGTGAGTGGCCAGATGGAGCACCTGGGCTTGTATTCACTGGAATTTAGAAGGATGAGAGGGGATCTTATAGAAACATATAAAATTATTAAGGGATTGGACGCGCTAGATGCAGGAAACATGTTCCCTATGTTGGGGAGTCCAGAACCAGGGCCACAGTTTAAGAATAAGGGGTAGACCATTTAGAACTGAGATGAGGAAAAACCTTTTCACACAGAGAGTTGTGAATTTGTGGAATTCTCTGCCTCAGAAGACGGTGGGGGCGATTCACTGGATGGATTCAAAAGAGAGTTAGATAGAGCTCTTGGGGCTAGCAGAATCAAGGGATATGGGGAGAAGACAGGAGCGGGGTACTGATATTGTGGATGATCAGCCATGATCACATTGAATGCCGATGCTGGCTCGAAGGGCCGAATGGCCTACTCCTGCACCTATTGTCTATGTATCTATGTATCTATGCAAAGTTAATTGTTTTGGTGAAAACCAATGCAGGACATTACAAGGTTAAAGTTAAGTACCCTTGATTGTATACATGTGTGAACATATAGGTACCAGAGAGACCATAGAAAAGACCAAAGAAGTTGTTTCAATTACTAATCTGTACTATTAAAATGAAATTGAAGGCCAGCCAAGCATTGGATTAAAAAAAGATCCTATTTATTGTAAAGATACTCTGGAGTCGAAGGGCTGAATGGCCTATTTTTCTATGTTTCTATATTTCTATTTTTCCAGTCCAAACAAAAATGTTGAGGTCATTGCAGTTGTATATGGAACAAAAAATTACGATGAAGTCCTAATACTTGTTTATTTAAACCCATTAATGCCGTTCTGAAAGAACTTGTTTTTCAAAGCTCATCCAAAGAAAGTGCATGAGTTTGATGCTAATCCATCTCGCTTCTGACTCACTTCTTTGTCTTCATCTCATATTTCCTTTCAAGAAACAGCAATGGGAACACAGAAACAAAAGGAGAACCATTATTATACCAGCATGTCAGGCTGTGCTTGTTATCCTGTGTTCGAGCTGCATAATAAGACATCTGGAATGGCTAACATAATTTTAAATCTTACATCGAGGAAATGAGCTTGAAGCACAGCTACCTTCAGGGAAATATACACTCTTCAGGGATCTCAAACAATCATTATTTTACAATGCAGTTTTCATCTTCCTTTTCCAGTGGACAATTTATAATGCACTAAGGTTAAGAAGGTCTTTGGTTGTCAAAGCACTCATTATGTGTTTCAGGAAAACTTTGAAAGAGCAGTTCGATGGGACAAATAAGAAGGAATAACCAGTCATGTCACATTCTGTCAATTGTGTTTAAATTTCTCGTAATCGTGCATCCTAACATTGTGATCTCCTTCATTTTATAAATGCACATTATAACACTTTTCAAACATGGGTATTCTATTTATGATATGTATTTTGGCTGATGATATGCATTCTACTGATGTGCTCTGAATTCAATATTCTAATACTTCCGTTGCTTCCCACGTTTCAATGATTACTGAGTCACCCAGAAAGAAATATCAGGACACAACATTGATTTGAAATTGCTGGGATCTTCTTTGCTGGAAGTATAGGAGAAAACAGTTGGTTCTACATTTTGGGATCAGGGACTTTGGTTCATTTTAATAGTAAACTTGTGCAACAATTCCTGAAGAGGTGCTGCAAGTTGAATACTGAAATGAGGTGCTGACAGGCCTAAGCAGATTCAGAGGCCTATATTGCATCAATGAGAAGAATGAAATTAAGGCAGATTTTTTTCACAATACAATTTTAGTCCACATTTGATTCTGCAGGGCGTTTCATTGTCTCAGCATAGAACTTTTAGTATCTCAGCGTTACCAGAATCCATTGGGCTGGATCCACTGGGCAACATTCCTGGAATGTTCCAGTCACACATGTTTGAAACAGGATGTTTTAGTCTCAGAGAAATGGCCTGGAAACAGCCCACCAAATCCACACTGACCATCGATCACCTGTTCAATGTTATCCCACTTTCTCATTCATTCCCAATACTCGAGAGGCAATTTACAGAGGCCAATTAACCTACAGTTCCGCACATCTTTGGAATTTGGGAGGAAACATGGTAACATGTGAAGGAAGCCAACACTCCCACAGGGAGAGCATGCAAACTCCACACAGACAGCACCCAAGGTCAGGATTGAATCTGAGTCTCAGGCTCTGTAAGGCAGCAGCTCTACCAGCTGTGCCACTGTGTAAAGGGAGCAGCCTGATGAAGCTCCCAAAGATGTGTGGGTTTGTAAGTTAATTGGCCTCTGTAAATTGCCCCAGTGTACAGGGAATGTGTAGGATAACATTGAACAAGTGTGAACAGGTGATTGATGGTCAGTGTGGACTTGGTGGCCGAAGAGCTTGTCTCCATGCTGTTGACTTGCAAAGACCTTCATTGAAAGGTGGGGGGGGGGGGGGGGGGAGGGAGGGAGGGGTTGGAAAGGACACCCAGACCCGGGTTCAATCCTGACCTTTGATGCTGTATGCATAGAATTTGTACATTCTGTGAAGGTGTGGGAAGGCATGGGATCTTCTTTGCCGGAAGTATAGGAGAACACATTTGATTCTACATTCTGGGATCAGGGACTCGCAGAAGGTGTGGGGATACAATTTCCTTCCCGATCCCAAGGATAATGAGGTTGTTAGAGTAATCGCCCCCTGTAAAGTGCTCCTAGTGTATACCAAAGCTAGACACAAGAAGCTGGAGTAACTCAGCGGGTCAGGCAGCATCTCAGCAAGAAAGGAATAGGTGACGTTTCGGGTCGAGACCCTTCTTTAGACTGAGAGTCAGGGGATAGGGAAATGAGAGATATAGAAACATAGAAACATAGAAATTAGGTGCAGGAGTAGGCCATTCAGCCCTTCGAGCCTGCAGCGCCATTCAATATGATCATGGCTGATCATCCAACTCAGTATCCCGTACCTGCCTTCTCCCCATACCCTCTGATCCCCTTAGCCACAAGGGCCACATCTAACTCCTTCTTAAATATAGCCAATGAACTGGCCTCAACTACCCTCTGTGGCAGAGAGTTCCAGAGACCCACCACTCTCTGTGTGAAAAAAGTCCTTCTCATCTCGGTCCTAAAGGATTTCCCCCTTATCCTTAAGCTGTGACCCCTTGTCCTGGACCTCCCCAACATCGGGAACAATCTTCCTGCATCTAGCCTGTCCAACCCCTTATATGTGTCACTGTGTAAAGGGAGCAGCCTGATGAAGCTCCCAAAGATGTGTGGGTTTGTAGGTTAATTGGCCCCTATATGGTCCAACCCCTATATGAAAAGGTACATAGAACAAATGAATGAAAGGTATGCAAAACGACAAATCCAAGCCAGTGACGATGATCAAGGAAAGCTGGAGCCCACAATTGTCCATTGTTCCCAGTGTGTAGGTGGATGGTGAAAACTGGGGAGGAATTGATGGGAATGTGAGGTAAATTTAAAAGTGGGTTTAATGTTGGATTAGTGTAAAGGGGTGGTTGATGATCCACACGGACTCGTGGACTCAGTCGGATGAAAGGCCTGTTTCTGTGCTCTCCGTGGTTTTCATAAGGCAGCACAGTGGCGCAGCTGGTAGAGCTGCTGTCACACAGTGCCAGGGACCCTGGCCTCAGGTGCTGTCTGTGTGGGGTTTGAACAAACTCCCTGCGACTGCCTGGGCTTCCTCCAAGTGTTCCGGTTTCCACCCACATCCCTAAGACCAGGTTTGTCAGTTGTGGATACAAGGAACTGCTGGTGCTGGTTTACAGAAAAGGATGCAAAATGTGTAGGAAGGAACAGCAAAAGCTGGTTCACACCGAAGATAGATACAAAATGCTGGAGTAACTCAGCAGGCCAGGCAGGATCTCTGGAGAGCATGAATAGGTAATGTTTCAGGACAGGACTGTAAATTGCCCCCCGAGTGTATGGAGTGGATACGGAAGTGGAATAACATAGAATTAGTGTAAATGGGTGATCGATTGTTGGCGTGGGCTTGGTGGACTGAAGGTTCCATTTCCATGCTGTATCTTTCGATGAATTAATCAATCAATTTGAGCCAAGCTGAACGGGGCGCGGGTCGTGTAAGCAGATTTTAAATGACTTGTTTTTCTGTTTGACATTCCTGCAATCCAACATTGTATGAAGGTGACCATCATTATCCTTTGGGGATGAAGTATGTACCTGAGGATTTGCAGAGCATGTCACTCTATTTGGTAATATTCTGCACTCTGACCTACAATTACATCACTCTGCCTATTTAGAAATTTTGCATGATTTATTCATTGGCAGGTGGAGTTTTGATTTATGATGTGTGTAAATGACCTCAAGGATCAGCAAGTTAAAACAAGAATTAGCATTAGCTTGGCTGAATTTATGGCTGGAGTTTTGTGGGGAAATACACTGGCAGCTCTGCACAAAAATATTTCCCCTTATAATTACTACTAATCTCAGGATTCTAGCTTTTAGGCTGGTGATCATTGAAGTCCTGGGCCTGCTGGCCATTCCTCACCAGCCTCTAGTGTGGGACTCCATAAACTTGATGCAATTCCCCCAGTTTCACTGAGGATGTGCCATTAGAAACTGTACGAAGTTAAACCCAATGTTACAGTAGCACCTCCAATGCTGTTGCAATGGTAGGGAATGATGGCAAGAGGCAGAGGCAAGTTTGAAATAATTTACATATTTTTTAAAATTTATATATTTACTTTTTTTTTCATTATTTCATAATCATTTCAAACATTTTTATTCTCTGATTAATTTTTAACAGTTCTTGAAAGTTTTTTGGCAGTCTTAAATGCAGGACTGTGTAATTTAGCCAGCTATAAAAGACATGCATAGCTGTTCCATGGACGGGTCTTGTTCAGGCATACTGCTTTATCTGACTAAATGTGGGGGAAACATAGAAACATAGAAACATAGAAAATAGGTGCAGGAGTAGGCCATTCGGCCCTTCGAGCCTGCACCGCCATTCAATGTGATCATGGCTGATCATCCAACTCAGTATCCCGTACCTGCCTTCTCTCCATACCCCCTGATCCCTTTAGCCACAAGTGCCACATCTAACGCCCTCTTAAATATAGCCAATGAACTGGCCTCAACTACCTTCTGTGGCAGAGAATTCCAGAGACTCACCACTCTCTGTGTAAAGAATGTTTTCCTCATTTTGGTCCTAAAGGAATTCCCCCTTATCCTTAGACTGTGACCCCTTGTTCTGGACTCCCCCAACATCGGGAACAATCTTCCAGCATCTAGCTTGTCCAACCCCTTAAGAATTTTGTAAGTTTCTATAAGATCCCCCCTCAATCTTCTAAATTCCAGCGAGTACAAGCCGAGTCTATCCAATCTTTCCTCATATGAAAGTCCTGACATCCCAGGAATCAGTCTGGTGAATCTTCTCTGTACCCCCTCTATGGCAAGGATGTCTTTCCTCAGATTTGGAGACCAAAACTGTACGCAATACTCCAGGTGTGGCCTCACCAAAACCCTGTACAACTGCAGTAGAACCTCCCTGCTCCTATACTCAAATCCTTTCGCTATGAATGCTAACATACCATTTGCTTTCTTCACCGCCTGCTGCACCTGCATGCCTACTTTCAATGACTGGTGTACCATGACACCCAGGTCTTGTTGCATCTCCCCCTTTCCGAATCTGCCACCATTCAGATAATAGTCTACCCTCATGTTTTTGCCACCAAAGTGGATAACCTCACATTTATCCACATTATACTGCATCTGCCATGCATCTGCCCATTCACTCAGCCTATCCAAATCACCCTGCAGCCTCCAAGCATCCTCCTCACACCTAACTATACCCCCCAGCTTGGTATCATCTGCAAATTTGGAGATGTTGCATTGAATTCCCTCGTCCAAATCATTAATATATATTGTAAATAGCTGGGGTCCCAGCACTGAGCCTTGCGGCACCCCACTAGTCACTGCCTGCCATTCTGAAAAGGACCCGTTTACTCCTACCCTTTGCCTCCTGTCTGCTAGCCAGTTCTCTTTCCACATCAATACTGAACCTCCAATACCATGTGCTTTAAGTTTGTATGCTAATCTCTTATGCGGGACCTTGTCGAAAGCCTTCTGAAAGTCTAGATATAACACATCCACTGCTTCGCCCTTCACTCTACTAGTTACATCCTCAAAAAATTCTATCAGATTTGTCAGACATGATTTACCTTTCGTAAATCCGTGCTGACTTTGTCCAATGATTTCACCACTTTCCAAATGCGCTGCTATCCCATCTTTAATAACTGACTCTAGCAGTTTCCCCACTACCGATGTTAGACTAACTGGTCTGTAATTCCCCGCTTTCTCTCTCCCTCCTTTTTTAAAAAGTGGGGTTACATTAGCTACCCTCCAATCCTCAGGAACTACTCCAGAATCTAAGGAATTTTGAAAAATTATCACTAATGCATCCACTATTTCTGTGGCTACCTCCTTGAGTACTCTGGGTTGCAGACTATCTGGCCCTGGGGATTTATCGGCCTTCAATCCGTTCAATTTACCCAACACCACCTCCCGGCTAACCTGGATTTCACTCAGTTCCTCCATCTTATTTAACCCCCGTTCCACTGCTATTTCCGGCAGATTATTTATGTCTTCCTTAGTGAAGACAGAACCAAAGTAGTTATTCAATTGGTCTGCCATGTCCTTGTTCCCCATGATCAATTCACCTGTTTCTGACTGCAAGGGACCAACATTTGTTTTAACTAGTCTCTTTCTCTTCACATATCTATACAAATTTTGCAGTCAGTTTTTATGTTCCCTGCCAGTTTCCTTTCATAATCTATTTTCCCTTTCCAAATTAAGCCCTTTGTCCTCCTCTGCTGGATTCTGAATTTCTCCCATTCCTCCGGTAGGCTGCTTTTTCTGGCAAATTTGTATGCCTCATCTTTTGTTTTTATACTATCCCTGATTTCCCTTGTTATCCATGGATGCACCACCTTCCCCGATTTATTCTTTTGCCAAACTGGTATGAACAACTTTTGTACTTCATCCATGCAGTCTTTAAATACCTTCCATTGCACATCCACTGTCAACCCTTTAAGATCACCTGCCAGTCTATCTTGGCCAATTCACATCTCATACCTTCAAAGTTACCTTTGTTCAAGTTCAGAACCCTTGTTTCTGACTTAATTTTGTCACTCTCCATCCTAATGAAGAACTCAACCATATTAAGGTCACTCTTGCCCAAGGGGCCACGCACAACAAGACTGCTAACTAACCCTTCCTCATTACTCAATACCCAGTCTAGAATAGCCTGCTCTCTCGTTGGTTCCTCCACATGTTGGTTGAGAAAACTATCCTGCATACATTCCAGGAAATCCTCTTCCTCAGCACCCCTGCCAATTTGATTCACCCAATCTACATGCAGATTGAAGTCACCCATTATAACCGTGTTACCCTTGTTGCACGCATTTCTAATTTCCTGTTTGATGCCATCCCCAACTCCAATACTACTGTTAGGTGGCCTGTACACAGCTCCCACTAGCGTTTTCTGCCCCTTAGAGTTTTGCAGCTCTACCCATATCGATTCCACATCCTCCACGCTAATGTCCTTCCTTTCTATTGCATTAATCTCCTCTCTCACCAGCAACGCTACCCCACCTCCTTTTCCTTTTCGTCTATCCCTCCTGAATATTGAATATCCCTGGATGTTCAGCTCCCAGCCTTGGTCATCCTGGAGCCATGTCTCCGTGATCCCAACTATAGCATAGTCATTAATCGCTATCTGCACCTTCAACTCATCCACCTTATTACGAATGCTCCTCGCATTGAGAGACAAAGCCTTCAGGCTTGTTTTTACAACACTCTTACTCCTTATACAATTATGTTGACAAGTGGCCCCTTTCACATCGATCCCTATTACACTTGGCCATACTCTCCTATCCCTTTGTGAGCTTTCTTTCCCGTTAATTCTGGGGTCATTAACCATCCCTTTACTCTCTTTCCCTTTAACTCCGTTCTCGATTATCCCATTTGACACCCCACCCCCCTTATTCAGTTTAAAACCATCCGTGTAGCAGTGGCAAACCTGCCGGCCAGAATGCTGGTCCCCCACCTGTTAAGATGCAATCCGTCCCTTTTGTACAGTTCCCCCTTACTCCAAAACAGATCCCAGTGATCTAAGAATCTAAATCCCTGCCCCCTGCACCAGTTCCTCAGCCACACATTCAGGTCCCGTATCTCCCTGTTCCTGCTCTCGCCAGCACGAGGAACTGGAAGCAAACCGGAGACAACAACCCTGGAAGTACTGCTTTTCAGCATTTTTCCGAGCTCTCTGAAGTCCCGCTGCAAAATATTCATCCCCTTCTTTCCAACATCATTTGTGCCAACATGCACGACCACTTCCGGCTGTTCACCTTCGCCCTTGAGGATTGTCTGCACTCTGTCCGTAACATCCTGGATCCTGGCACCAGGAAGGCAGCACACCATCCTGGAATCTTGTCTGTTGCCGCAAAAACCCCTGTCCGTACGTCTCACAATGGAGTCTCCAACTACAATGGCGTTGCCCGACTTTGGCCTCTTTGGTTTTGGCTCATCAGCCCTTTTTGTTTTGCAAGCCAGTCCGCCGCTCAGTGAGATACCGTCTTCTGAAAGTTGGGGCAGCGGTAGAGTTGCTGCCTTAAGGGCCTATCCTACCAGCATGCAACTCTATGCGATTAGCGCGACCTAACGTGGTCGCTTGAGCCGTCCGACGAAACGGGGCCGGTCCCACTTCGATCGCCGGAGCCGTGCGGAATTGTGCGGAGTTCGTCCCGAGTTCGTCCCGACACCGCGCGGGGCTCCGAAAAACTGACTATATCCAAAAATTCCGCGCGGTAACGGCTTGTCGGCTCGCAGTCGCCTAGACGCAATACACACCGCCCCAACATCGTGCCTCCGTGAACCTATCTGTAGGTGCCTCCATGACCCTCTATGTGTGTGGCTCCTTGGCCCTGTGTGTGTGTGTGCCTCTGTGCTCCTCTCTGTGTGCCCCTCTCTGTCCTGGCGAACTTACCTTAGACTTCGCTCCAAGTTCGCCTCACTTTGCGCCGCGTTGCGCCACTCACCCGACCTCCGCGCGGCCCCTACTGCTGGTTTGGTTGCGCTTGCCGCATGCAGGCGCATGCTGGTGGGAACGGCCCTGTACAGGGGATCGCCCGACCTCCGCGTGGCCCCCGCTTCTAGTTTGATCACGTTCATCGCATAGAGTTGCATGCTTGTAGGACAGGCCCTCTACAGCACCAGAGTCGCAGGTTCATTCCTGACAACAGGTGCTCGTCTGTATGGAGTTTGTACATTCTCCTCATGACCTGCACAGGTTTTCTCCGGGAGCTGCAGTTTCCTCCCACACTCCAAAGACGTAGAGGTCTGTCGGCTAACTGACCTATAAAATTGTAAATTGTCCATAGTGTGTGTAGGATAGTGTTACTGTGCGTAGATCACTGGTCGGCATGGACTCGGTGGGCCAAAGGGCTTGTTTCCGCTCTGTACTTCTAAACAACCTACGCCAATCTGACTAAATGGGTCCATAAGGAACGGCACAACATTAAAAAGGAAACAGTAATGGACATGCACAGTGCACACATACTCTAACTATGTAAGTGTCAACAATAAGCATGGGCAGTTTTCTGCGAGCAGGATATTCCAAGCAGCTCTCAGATAAACTGGCCCACCAATTTACCTTACTATTTAATTGAAGTTCCATTCTCAAATATACTAGCCTCGAAGCTGCACCATCTGGTGCATATCTTAAAAAAACATTCAATAAATGTAATAGTGGATTTTAGTGGACTTTTTCTGCTGCCAGGAAATCTTCTGAAATTAGAAATGGGCCCTCTGTGCACTTCATGTGCACAAGTGTGGAAATGACTGGACAAGTCATGTGATGAATAAATTGTGCACACTACACATTTTGAGATAATAGACAATAGAAAATAGGTGCAGGAGTAGGCCATTTGGTCTTTCGAGCCAGCACCGCCATGCAAGGCTGATCATCCCTAATCAGTACTGCGTTCCTTCCTTCTATCCATATCTATTAACTCCGCTCTCTCTAAGAATTCTATCTAACTCTCACTCGAAAGCATCCAGAGAACCAGCCTCCACCACCCTCTGAGGCAGATAATTCCACAGATTCACACCTCTCTGTGTGAAAATGTGTAGCATTGTTGTTCACAGATAAGACTCGTGAAAAGCACCAGCTGTGTAAGCTTATAGAAACATATGACATTCTTAAAGGATTGGACAGGGTAGATGCAGGAAAAATGTTCCTGATGTTGGGGGAGTCCAGAACCAAGGGTCACAGTTTAAGAATAAGGGCTAGGCTATTTAGAACTGAGATGCGGAAAAACTACTTTGTCCAGAGAGTCGTGAATCTATGGAATTCTCTGCCACAGAAGACAGCGGAGGCCAATTCACTGGATGTTTTCAAAAGACAGTTAAATTTAGCTCTTAGAACTAAAGAAATCAAGGGATATGAGGAAAAAACAGGAATGGGGTACTGATTTTAGATCAGTCATGATCATATTGAATGACAGTACTGGTTCGAAGGGCCAAATGGCCTACTGCTGTGCCTATTTTTCTGTTTCTATGTTTCTAAAGAAGGTCTAATATTATTAAATGGATCTGACTTTATATGGACCATTGCTAGAGAGTGTATGCCATCTTTAATCTTGCAGGTCTTCATTACATTGTTATTTACCCTCCCTCTCTCCCTTGCAATGCTTTCCCAGTTTCCACCGGAGTTACAGCCCACAAGGCAGTGCCCACCAACCTGCATCATGATCTATCCTTTCCTAACATCATCTCCCCACTTCATCTGCTGTGACCCCTCCTCTCTTGAAATCCTCTCTATATCAACCACTCCCCAATTCCCCAAACTTTGCCTCCCCCACCCAAAAAAAGGATGCATATATCAGCTCAACACATTGTGGCTCCCTTCTCCATTTGCACATTCTTCTGCACCCCTCATCAAGTCCCCAATTCAGTCCCTGACTCAATCCCCACAAGCTCTGATTGTGTGAGAGGGTGCAGGACTATTCTCTGATGCATAGTGTTCATCATGTTCAAAAGGGCCTGCTCCAATGCAATCAGCTCTACTTGATGGATCGCTCGCTTGTCTTCTGCTTTCATCCAAACTCACTCCAAACAGAACAGAGATAGTTCTCTTAGGTTTCACCTTTCACCTCTGCATTCAGCACTTTACATATCGTAATTTCCACCAGCTGAAAAGAGATCCCACTACTTGTGATATCTTCTCCTTTCCACCTCTATTGGCCTTTCACAGGGACCATTCTCTCAATGACTCTCTGGCCCACTCATATCTCCTCCACCACCCCTCCCTTACCCCTGGTACTTTCGCCTGCAATCACAGGAGGTGATTCCCTCGCCGCCGTCTGCAGAATCAAACAGCTTTTCCAGGTGAGGCAAAGCTTCACATGCAATTCTTCCAGCCATGTCTCCTGCATTCAGTGCTCCCCCAGTGCCCTCCTCTACTTCGGTGAGACCAAGTGCAATATGGGCAACCGATCTACAGAGATTCTGCACTCTCTCTGCAATGGCCAGCCCGAGCTCCCAACTGCATGCCATTTCAATTCCCCTTTCCCATCCCCACTCAAACTAGTCCATCCTCAGCTTTCTCAACTGCCCAGGTGAAGCCCAGCACAAACTAGTGAAACAACACCTCACTTTCCACCTGGGTAGCCTCCAACTCCATGGTATGAACACTGAATTTTCTAACACTGCACCCCCCACACACACACACCCCATACACCGCCCCTGCCACACACACCCTCCCCACGTACACACACCACCCCCCACAAACACCACCCCCACACACAAACACCACCCCCACACACACACACCACCCCCACACACACACACCACCCCCACACACACACCACCCACCACATACGCCCTCCTCCCATGCACACACTGCACCCCCCACACACACACCATATATACACACATCCCAACACACCCCCGCCCCACACACGCCCCACATACACACATACACCCCCCCCCCCCCACACACACACACCCCATACACACACACCCCACACACACACAACCCCCAGAAGCACACTCACCCCACACACACACCACATACATACACACCCCATACACACACACACGGCAGCATCTATGGAGCAAAGGAAATAGGCAACATTTCGGGTCGGAACCCTTCTTCAGACGGTTTCAACCTTACCCTTTGAATATAGAAACAAGATTAAAATAATGCCACATATTCAATCATATATGGTTCAATGAAATTAAGATATATATATATATATATAAATATATATGGAAACAGGCCCTCCCGCCCACCAAGTCCACACCGACCAGCAATCTATCATACACCAATTCCATCCATCACGGCAGGGACAATTTACAGAAGCCAATTATCCTACAAACCTGTACTTCTTTTGGATATGGGAGAAACCGGAATATCCAGAGAAAACCAATGTGGTAGTAAGGCAGCAACTCTACCGCTGCAGTACCGTGCCACCCCATTAAATTATTTTTTCTGTAATATGTTTATTATGGTGTCACGTGAATAAAGATGAACACATGATTTTGATTTCTGCCCTTAGTTGGATAACACACGTCCAGTCATTGTGTTTTAAGGTTGGTTTTCAACCTCTTCAGGCTGAAGTCTCGACTCGAAACATCACCCTTTCTTTCTCTCCAGAGATGCTGCCTGTCCTGCTGAATTTTTCTAGTTTTTGGTGTCTTTCTTCAGTTTAAACCAGCATCTGCAATTCCTTCCTACACTATTTGTTAAGCAAAACAGGTCCTATTCTTATTATATAATTTTGTGATCAGCGTGAGAGCATGAGAATTTTGTGAAATGTGTGAGTCTCACGCTCAATGCGTGAGAGTTGGCAGCCCTGCTAATAATGCAAACATTTAATGCATGTTCCAATTGTTTGGACAAAAATCAGTTATAATTGCATTAGAGCAGTTCAGTTACTTTAAGACCATTTCAGAAATAATGGCAGTCAACAAAAAATTAAAGCAAACTAAAAAAAAATAACATGTTCCCTTTCCTGACTCTACCTCATAAGTACTTTAACGCTGTTAACAGAGCAAATGGGATATTAATCTCAAGAATCAAAATGGGGAAAGTGAGGACAATTTTGCTTAAATGGTCATTCTAAGCCCATTCAGATCTACATAGAGTCAGAGTTATACAACATGCACATGGCTAGCCCAATTTGTCCATAATGATCAAGTTGGCATTCTGCGTGCCCAGGGACAGGCTGCAGTACTCAGGTCGGCTTGCCTGCCCCGACCCCACGGAAACAAATTGAAAAGAAAAACACGTTTTTTCGGGTTACGGGCCGGATTTGGCCCGTGTGGTTCTTGGTTCTTGGTTCTTCGTTACTTGGTCATCCAAAATCTTCCAACTGGAATTTAAACTGGAGGTGGTGAAGGGAGGGGTTTAGCCAGAGAGGGTTATTGGGAAGAAAGTGGCACTTTAAATTTAGTTGCATCTGGCTGAGCAACCGTGGCTTGATGGAGATTATTTCATGCTTTAGTAGTGCGTGGAAAGAACAAATTGCTGTACACATCTGTCTTTGAGGCTGGGACCACAAATTGGATTGAATGCCCTCGTCTGCTCCTAATTGGTTTGGGGTTGGTGTAGATCTTGTGATCTATGTCTAGCTGACCATTTAACATTTTGTAAAAACAGGTCAAACGGTGAGCTTCACGTCTGTCTTGGAGAGGGTCCCACCCCAGAGAATTCAGAAGTTTGGTGACACTCGCTTCTCTCTCATAGGTGTTAGTAACAAATCGAGCGGCCTGTCTTTGGACATGTTCGATGGATGAAATGTTTTTATCTGTGTATGGGTCCCAAGCTGCAACTGCGTAGTCCAGATGAGGTCTAACGAGGGTGAAATACAGCTTCTCCTTGACAGAAGCTGAACAATGATGGAAGTTGCGCCTCAGGAAGTTTAGGACACCTGTTGCTTTCACTATTATATGATGAGTCTGACCATTCCAACGTAGATCATTCTGCAATATGATACCAAGATACTTGGTTTGTTTGGATTCTTCAAGGGTGACACTAAGTATGTTGTAAGATGTGATGCCTGGATTCCTCTTTCTGGTGACACGCATGGTTTCACATTTGGAAGGGTTGAACTGCATGCCCCATTGTTGTGACCACTCGACCATAGTATCGAGATCCTTTTGGAGAGCATCTTCATCATCAGCTGACTTAATTGGACGGTACAGCAAACAATCATCAGCGAATAGTCTGGTTGTACTTGCGACCTTTTCATGGATGTCATTGATGTAAAGCAAAGATAGGTGTGGGCCAAGTACTGTGCCCTGGGGTGTACCACTCAACGCTGGGTGCCAATTGGAGCTCTTTCCGTTCGCACACACGCGCTGAAGACGTTTTGTCAGGAAACTGTAAATCCATCGTTTCGTGTTGGAACAAATACCGTAGAAGTCAAGCTTCCGAAGCAGTCTCTGGTGTGGGATGACATCAAATCATGATGACGTTACTGTCAAGGTGCTTGGCCAGGTCATTTATTGTCAGGATAAGCTGAGACTCGCATAGAAACATAGAAACATAGAAAATAGGTGCAGGAGTAGGCCATTCGGCCCTTCGAGCCTGCACCGCCATTCAATGTGATCATGGCTGATCATCCAACTCAGTATCCCGTACCTGCCTTCTCTCCATACCCCCTGATCCCTTTAGCCACAAGTGCCACATCTAACGCCCTCTTAAATATAGCCAATGAACTGGCCTCAACTACCTTCTGTGGCAGAGAATTCCAGAGACTCACCACTCTCTGTGTAAAGAACGCATGATCTATACCTCCTAAATGCATGTTGGTTGTCGGCAAGAATATTATGTGACGCATCAGATTACTATCAATGATATGCTCCAGCAATTTACAGCAAGTACTTGTTAGTGAAACAGGATGATAATTCGCTGGGTTAGTGGTTGAACCTTTCTTAAAGAGAGGAGTGATGTTGGCCTTAAAGAGAGGAGTGGTGTGTGCCGTAGGTTGCCGAACCCTTGCTTAGATGTTCGGCCTCATTGTGGTCCCCCCCATGTTTTACAACCAATTCACCTGGTTAGTTCTATCTCCGGCTGCTTCATGTTGTCGGCGGCTGCACATCCAACCAAGAAAGAATAGAAGAGATGCGACATCACTCACAGCCACCAACTGACGTGCTTCCCCAGACTGCACAGATCACTCTGATGTGGCGCAAAAGAGACAAACTGTGCAGGGACTGAAGACAGCGTGAGAATTCTGTCATCAGTATAAGAATTGGCTGAAATGCGTGACTCTCACGCTCAAAGGTGGGGAGGGACTCTATGGTACGGATGGATAGTGGGAGAGAGTTCCAGAGGAGAGGGGCAGAACAGCTGAAGGCTCTGAACCCCACCGTGGACAAGCAGACAAATGGAGTGGAGAGCAGGGTTGAAAAAGAGGATTGGAGAGTTCCGGATGGATTGTAAGGCTGGAGCTGTTCAGAGAGGTATGGAGGAGCAAGATTGTGGAGGGTTTTGAAAGCGAGGAGGAGAATCTTAAAATCAATGCGGTATTGGACAGGGAGACAGTGCAGTTGTTTGAGGGTGGGAGTGATGTGTTCGGTGGATGGGGTTCTGCTGATAATGCGGGCAGCTGAGTTCTGGACCATTTGGAGTTGATGGATGGATCTGTGTGGTAAACCAGAGAGGGGAGAGTTACAATAATCAATACAGGAGGTAACGAGGGCGTGGATGAGAGTAGCAGTGCTGTTAGGTGTGAGTGATGGACGAAGATGGTGGATAGTGCGTAGGTGGGAGTAAGCAGAGCGAGTGAGATTATTAATGTGTTTTCCAAAATAAAGTGTGCTATCAAGGATGACACCCAGACTCTTGACCTGAGGGGGAGGAGGGACTATGGAATTGGCAATGGTGAGTGTGAAATTGGGACATTTAGATAGGGTGGATTTGGAGCCAACAAGGAGAATATCAGTTTTGTCACTGTTGAGTTTGAGGTAGTTGTGAGCAAACCAGGTTTTAATAGTAAGATTAAATGAGCTTACCAGTTTGAAGTTTGATCTTTATTTTATGAGGCGTTACGGTGAGCGATTACGTGAAGAAGGCCATCAGCCCGTATACGCGTCAATCTTCAAAGCAGCGGTGCGAAATCACAGATAACAGTTGTTGAACTGAACATAGTAAGATTAGGGAGGACTAGAACTACCAGATGACCTTTATGATACGAGGGTTGGGAGCGGAGAGCACGTAATCGCTCATCGTAACTCCTCATAAAATAAAGATCAAACTTCTAACTGGTAAGTTCTCATTTAATCTTACTATTTTACTTCGAAGTCACATGAGTGGCCACGTGAAGATTTTACAGCTCTGTGATTTCATGCCATAGATACGAGTCCATGCATCATACACTGCATCAGTTGACCAAGGATGGGTGAAAATAATTAATGCATTCAGACATAACATAGATTTAAATATGCTGATGCTTTAATGAACAAAGAAAAATAATAGTGACCCCTCTCATCCAGGGGGAAACTATAAAACAGAATCTAAAATGGAATTGGCAAAACCCCCCAGTCTGGCAATAGGTTTATTATAAAAACTTTGGAACATTAGTTCATTTTGACTATCCTGCAGCCGCTAGGATGTGGTCGAGAGGGACGTCCATTACCCTCGCTGCTGACGTAGATGCAGCCCTGGTGGAGTGAGATCTAAAAATGTCAGTGTCCACTCCTGCACAAGCCAGAACCTGTTTTAACCACCTCAAAATGGTCTGCACTGATACCTTATTATGAGGTTTTTTGAAACTAATGAACACAGATAATTCAGAGCCTCTGAAGCTCTTGGTGGCCTTGTTGTACTGTAGTATGTGTGTGACTACACACAACGGAAGGTTCATGGGGTATGCCATGAAAACTAGTTTGAGCCCTGACACTGCTCTGCTTGATTAAATCATAAACAAAAAAGGTTATATTATACACAGATGATACCATGCTGTCCAATAGCAGTTTTTGCAACATCTTGACCCATTGCGCTGAAACCAGCGCCATGAGCATGACCACCTTGAGAGTGAGTTTGGGCAAAGACAGGGAAGAAGCTGGATCCCACTGGCGAAGCAGCGTGAGCACCATGCTCACATCCCATATCTCCGAATATCGGGGCCTGTGGGGAGTAGACTTAAAAATACCCCTCATTAATCTGGTTATCAAAGGGTGAGACCCTTGAGAGTGGTGTCCTGATCCCAGCAATAAGTTTGATGATAATGCACTCCTCCCACTGTTTATGGCACTATAACTCAGTTTGTGATCAAAATATAGTGTTGAGAGGAATTCCAACACGTCCGTTATACGTGCCGTGTCATACGATATGTTCCAGTGTGAACAGAACATCTCCCATTTCTTGATATGAGAGATGTTCTGTTTCTTGGTACTATCCGTCCAGGCTGCAGTGACCACATCCACTGTATGATCTGATAGTCCGAGCCCCAGGTACGGTCTCCTCAGAATCTGCAAACCAATAAATTAATTTGGTCTTGTAGTGGATGGTTCTCCCCAGTCACAGGGTGAACCAGCAAATTTCTGCTTTTGGGGACAGCCATAAAAGCCATATCATTCCCAGGACAAGTGGGACCCAAGGCTGTGTAGGCCAGTCAGGTACTATTAAAATGCCAGAGGCGGAGTCTTGCTTGATCTTAGCCAAACACTGACTGATGAGGCAAAATGGGGGAAATGCATACAAAAACATTCCACCCCAGTGTAGCGAGAATGCATCTACTGCCACTGCCCCTGGGTCTGGTTCCTATGAAACGTATTTTGGTAACTGGTGATTTAGTCTGGATGCAAACAAATTAATTTCCAGTACGTCATACCGAGCGACAATGTCGTTAAACACTTTATGATTCAACATCCATTCTGTGTTGTCATTGAATTTCCGTCACCTGGTGTCCACCACCATGTTGTATCTACTTGGTAAGAAGATAGCTGAAATCCAAATGTTTCTAGCAATACACCGGTGCCAGATAAGGTTAGCCAATTTATCACAAGATACAGACTTGATTCCACCCATGTGATTAGCGTATGCCACCGCTGTAGTGTTGTCAGTCTGAAGTTGAACATGCACATGATGCATATTGCCACAATAAATCTTCAGCCCATAGAGTGCTCCCAACAACTCTAAGTAGTTAATACCATTTGACTGAAGAATTAATTACTCCTGCACATTCCATCTACCACCACAGCTAGAGATGGTATTTGTAGCTCCCCATTCTAGTGCACTAGCATCAGTTTGTAAAATAACTGATGGTGTATCGACCAAAACTTTACTGGAGCAATGCCGAATATTCGTTACCCACCATTGTAACTCAGTAACGTCTTCAGCCGGTAACCACATAGGTCTACCGAAGTGACCTGCATGGAATTTGAATGCCTGCTCCTTTGCATCAAATGTAAATTTTGATGGTGCAAAGGCCCGAACTGTGCAACTGGAACAGCAGCCACTAGTTTGCCAATTATACTAGCTACATGTTTAATAAAATGCTGCTTCTTAACAATGAGATTGTTACAGGCATCTATTAATTCTAATCGCATGCCCCAAGGCAGAGTCCCAGACATGGGAATTGAGTTAATGGTAAATGCCAAATAATCAATTACTCTAGATGGTATCAATTTGGACTTAACTGGATGGATGAGAACCCCAATCTCTTAAAAACATGAGTTTAGTAGCTGAAATAGATAATTCAGCTAATTTCATTGTTTTTCCTATGATTAGGATGTCATCCAAGTATGCCACCAACTGTGCCACTATATTTTATTTTCCAACAAACAAAAAATTATACGTTGAGTTTTACGTTGGTTACTAAAAAAAAAAGAATATCCATTTTCAGTCTTAAATCTCTAAGTGATGCTATGTCCGCCTTCACAGCTACTGTATGTTTTAATTCAGTTCAAGGCTATTGGGGCAGTACATTGGCCATAAATTTGCTGCCTAAAATTGCCAGAGACCCGGAATTGATCCTGAATATGGGTGCTCTCTGTATGGAGTTTTGTTTTCTCGTTTATAACATTGTTTACAGAGTACTATGTTTATATATTCTGTTGTGCTGCTGCAAGTAAGGATTTCATTGTTCTAACTGGGACGTGAGAGAATAAAACACTCTTGGCTTACGTCGCTGAAGTGTGGGATAGTACGGGTGATCGGTGGTCGGCGTGGACTCGGTTGGCCAAAGGGCCTGTTTCCACACTGTATCTTTAAATTAAACTAAAAACACTAAAACCAGAGGAAATGTAAAGAAGGGTTTCTATCCGAAAAATCACCCAATGTTTTCTATCCAGAGATGCTGGCTGCTCTATGGAGTTCCCCCGCATTATTAAAGCATGGAATAGTCTACACCCGACCATAGGTACCAACCTGACGCAATTAAATTTAAGGTAGCTTTATTTTTCCCAAGAACCCTTTTTTGCTTAAGTCCAAGTCAACAATCAAGAGAGTTTTATTGTCATATGTCCCAGATAGGACGATGAAATTCTCGCTTGCTGCAGCAAACAGAATATGTAAACATAATACAGAACAGGACATAAAAGTTCAGTGTGTCTATATACTATAGACCATATATATACACAATAAATAAACAGATAAAATGCAATAGGCTGTTATTTTTCCAGAGTTTGGAGTTTGGTGGTGGTGGGTCCACCAGTTTAAATTCCATTTCGAATATTTTTGGAGGACCAGGAAACCAAGAAGCAAGTGTTACTCCAGGGAGTTACTCCAGCTCCAGGGAGTAATTTTGCATTGTTTTTCAGCGGTCATCAATGACGGCCAGAACTCCCTCAATTGCAAAGGGAGGGAGAAAGTGTCCGACGCCAACCAGTTGCCGTGGCAATGCACATGTGCAGGACCGCACTTGCGCACAACCACGGCCGATGATGTGCACGGCGGCCGGCTGCGCCGAGTGGAGACCCGAGAGCAGAGAGCTAGCGCCAAGACCCGAGCACCGAGAGCAGAGAGCTAGCGTAGAGAGCCTAGCACCGAGAACAGAGAGCTAGCGCAAAGAACAGAGAGCTAGCGCCGAGCCGAGACCCAGACACAGATGGCGGGCGGGTGTCCCCATTGCTTGCCAAGCCGGGCAAAATGGCATGGCTTTTAGGTTGCCCGGCGGGACTGTAGGTTGCCATTGGCACCCGGGCAACCGCTAATTTCGAGCCCTGCATCAGTGTTGACTAATTTATCTATATCGAGGAGATTGTTAATTCCAACAGAGAGAGCAGGTAGATCAATATTCTTGATGTTACAAAATGAGATGGAGCGAGACTGATTTGTTTTGGGTGGTGGCAAGTTGACATTAAAATAAATTAGCTTATGATCAGAGATGGGCAGATCAGATGCAGTACAGTTAAAAAGGGGTTAAACCAGAGCAGCAGATGAGGTCCAGGATGTGAGCTTTGTTGTGTGTGCGAAGGTCAATATGTTGCTGTAATCCAAAACTGTCTAGAGTTGAAGAAAAGTCCCTTGTAAGAGTGTTGCTGATATCGTCCTTGGGAATATTATGACCACCCAGTATTATGACATTTGGGGACATGGAGTAAATGGATGTTAAAAAGGAAGAAAAATCATGAAAAAAATTATTATTGGGCTTGGGTGGGTGAAAGATAGTGGCTAAAACAGTAGGGACAGGTCCATTGATATGTAGGATTATGAATTCGAATTAGTTGTGGGCAGGGACCGTGACAGGAGACACTCTCCACTTGTCAATGTAGAGCATTGCGACACCGCCCCCTCGGCTTGCGGCACGTGATTGACAGGTGTAAACAAACCCAGGTGGGACAGCCTCGTTGAGCTGTGTGTAGTCATTTTGACGCTGCCAGGTTTCAGTCAGGCATGAGAAGTCGAATTTGTCGTCCTGTAATAGATCGTAGACCAGCGGACCCTTGTTGGTGAGTGAGCGATGTTGAACAGCCCGACGGAGACGCTGGTGTGGCAGAGGTTAGCGCTAGCCGACCTGGCTAGGTTAGTTAGCACATTGCGGTCAACAGCATGGTGGTGCTTTCTCGGGGGACGAGGTGATGATGACCAGAAAGATCTTATTGGCTTTGTGTCATCCATGTTGAATCTCCATCCGGAGCCACTGTGGATATATTTCCAACGATAATGATGAGCCAGATCCAGGTGAAGATGTAACACAGGGGTTGGGTCAGACAGATGGGGTCGCAGCTGGAGAAGTCCATCCACCGAGTATTGGAGAAGCAGTGTAACAGGATCGAGTATGGTTGAGAGAGTGATCCAGACAAGCACTGTCCATAAAAACAAGCTGTTAATCCTCATTGTGGCCAGCGATTAATCCAGGTTTTTTGTCTGCCTCAACGTGTGGATGAGAGACAGGTTTTTCATCCACCTGCCTCTGTCTCGCAGCTCCATCCCTCCCCCTCACCTGCCTGGCTTGAATCTACCCATCACGCTTCACCTTTCGTCAGTCCACTAATCAGCTACTGGCCCATGGCCCCTGTATCATCATCTCCCTCTCCTCTTTATACTAACTATCTTTCCTCTCCAGTCTCAGTCCAAGGCAAGGTCTACTGGTGTAGAGTAGAGAGCACATTGACTGGTCGCATCACTGCCTGGTTCAGCAACTTCACTGCAAAAAATTGTGAACACTGCCCAGTCCATCAACATCTCTGACCTCTCCACCATCGAAGGGATGTACCAGGGTTGCTGCCTCAACAAGGCAGCCAACATCATCAGAGACTCACATCACCCTGGCCACAAATTCACTTCACCACTGTCATCGGGAAGAAGAAACAGGAGCCTGAAAACTATAACGTCCAGGTTCAGGAACAGCTTCTTCCCTACAGCCATTTGGCTATTAAACACTACAATCTCAAATAAGTTCTGAACTATAAAGACTATTTTACTTCAGAGTCACGTGAGTGACTACGTGAAGAACCCCGTACAGCCGTTCGTGCGTTATGGGGATGGGGCTTAACGGACCTGAACGGTCAGCCTGGGTTTCCGGGGAGGGGAAACTCAAATATATGCGGTTCTAGACCGCAGTAGTCCCGAGGACATTGGACATAGGTTAAAACTAACCTAAACGGTTAAGCTGGGTTCCCAGTGCAGGGGAAACCCAAAATATATGCGGTTTTACATCGCAGTAGTCCCCAGCGCATGGGGTTAAAACAAACCTAAATGGTTAGGCTGGGTTCCCGGTGCAGGGGAAACCCAGGTATATGTGTGGTTCCCAGACCACAGTAGTCCCCAGGTAATGGGGTTATTTCACATAAATCATTAGCCTGCGTGCAAGGAGGGTACCGCGGATATATATTTATATATATATATATTATATTTATATGGATTCCTGGGGAGGGGAAATTCACCTCTGGGGTTCCCAAACTACAATAATCCCCAGGATATGGGGACAACTGACAAAATAGTCAGTACAATTGGGAAAGTTGGGAGATTTCACCTCTGGGAATTAATTTAGCGAGCAGCACTTTTGAGTAGGGCTGCTTCATGGGAATGTCAAGTTATGACAGTGCCAGCCTATGGGAAAGGCTGTGCCAGCAGTACCTTTGTTTAGGACTGCTCATGGGGATGCCAAGCTATGGTAGGCTAGCCTGATGGAGAGGCTGTGCCAGCAGTACCTTTGCTCAGGACTGCTCATGGGGATGCCAAGCTATGGCAGGCTAGCCTATTGGAGAGGCTGTGCCAGCAGCACCTTTGCTCAGGGCTGCTCATGGGGACACCAAACTATGGCAGGCTAGCCTATTGCAGAGGCGGTGCCAGCAGTACCTTTGCTCAGGACTGCTCTAAGGGAATGCCAAGTTATGGCAGGCTAGCCTATTGGAGAGGTTATGCCAGCAGCACCTTTGCTCAGGGCTGCTGGATGAGAATGCCAAATCTATGGCAAATACTGACCGAAGGGAAAGTCCGAGCCAGCAGCTAATTTGTTCAGGGCTGCTTCATGGGCACCAGGGGTACCTTGTTCAGGCTGCTTTATGGGAATAGCAGTTTAGTAGGGTATTCCCATTCACAGTGATCATGGGGGATGAGGAGGCATTGTTAGGATAAGGCAATATAACAGAATGATGACAAAAAGTATTCAAAGAAAACTATACTCAGTTTTAAAAGCGCTGGTTATATTTGTGCTAAAATACGCTGTTTAGTCTCAAACTATATTTGAGAAATTGGGGCCCTCTATCCAGTTAGATTAAGTCCTATCAAATAGATTTGTAGGATGTTGGGATTTACTTTTAGGTATTCAATTGGCCATGATGCCGACCTGGGCAACAGATTGCAGTCAATAAGACTTTGATAACAGTTGTTGGTATAAAACAGTTCTAGTCGTTGGACTAATTGTTAAGTGCATAGATGCAATTCAGGTGTGTAAGTAGTGCAACAGTTATTTTGTTAAATGGTTAATTAGTAAGTGCCATCTAGACCATTGTTAACACCAGCTGAAATTAATAATGTCACGATGATGGACAAACAGTGTTCATTACTGCTCTAGTAGTTGTTAGGTAAATCTTTTATTCTATTGCAAATTGGTGCTAATGGCCTAAATGGGAAATGGTGTCAGCTGGGCTTTGTAGCAGGCCTGCTTTATGGCTCCCTCATGTAAGAGGAGAGCATGTGGGATTGGTATAGTTTAACACCGAGTCTGAGGGTATAGCCATAGAGCATGCCCAAGAGATCAGGGCATGTGCATAGAGGTCTATGCCTGGCAAGAAAGTTACCATCCCAAACACATATGCAGTGAACACCGCTCTCAGGGGGACATTACAGTTGCCTGCCGAATCTTCTATTCAGGTAAGACTTTTCCATAGGTGTAACCTGGAGAGCGAAGCACAAGCTATTGGAACGAGCAAGGTTTCATAGTTTTGGCGACAATGCATCCCATGTCTTTATTGGCAGTAGCGGTTCACTGAAGTTGCTGGCAGCATGAAAGCTGGCCAGAGGTTCCACGCACTGGACTTGTGCTACTCTACAATTAAGGGACCACTTGCAGTTTGGTAAGGTGTATACTTAGTTATACAGTACAAATGATTGAGACATTATCAGCTACTTTGAACGGTAAATGTAAAATGTACAATATTAGTTTTCAAGCAGGTTAGAATTGGACAGGTTCAGTATAAGGACCAAGATTGTCTTGCTAGACTGGCTCGGAATTCGGGCCACAGTTGCTATCTAAGGTAGTTACCAAGTAGCTCAAATATCATCTTGAGTTTGGAGATGGAACAGATTTGCATGACTTGCCAAAAAAGTTCTGTTATTAGTATCAACTATTTATAGACTCTACGGGCATTGTATGGGCTATAGAGTGATTGGACAAATAAGCATATTGTTATGCTCATGTTCAGGTTGATGCATTGTGATGATGGCATATGTTAGAAACATAGAAACATAGAAAAATAGGTGCAGGAGTAGGCCATTCGGCCCTTCGAGCCTGCACCGCCATTCAATGTGATCATGGCTGATCATCCAACTCAGTATCCCGTACCTGCCTTCTCTCCATACCCCCTGATCCCTTTAGCCACAAGTGCCACATCTAACGCCCTCTTAAATATAGCCAATGAACTGGCCTCAACTACCTTCTGTGGCAGAGAATTCCAGAGACTCACCACTCTCTGTGTAAAGAATGTTTTCCTCATTTCGGTCCTAAAGGAATTCCCCCTTATCCTTAGACTGTGACCCCTTGTTCTGGACTCCCCCAACATCGGGAACAATCTTCCAGCATCTAGCTTGTCCAACCCCTTAAGAATTTTGTAGGTTTCTATAAGATCCCCCCTCAATCTTCTAAATTCCATCGAGTACAAACCGAGTCTATCCAATCTTTCCTCATATGAAAGTCCTGACATCCCAGGAATCAGTCTGGTGAATCTTCTCTGTACCCCCTCTATGGCAAGGATGTCTTTCCTCAGATTTGGAGACCAAAACTGTACGCAGTACTCCAGGTGTGGCCTCACCAAAACCCTGTACAACTGCAGTAGAACCTCCCTGCTCCTATACTCAAATCCTTTCGCTATGAATGCTAACATACCATTTGCTTTCTTCACTGCCTGCTGCACCTGCATGCCTACTTTCAATGACTGGTGTACCATGACACCCAGGTCTCGTTGCATCTCCCCCTTACCTAATCTGCCACCATTCAGATAATAGTCTACCCTCATGTTTTTGCCACCAAAGTGGATAACCTCACATTTATCCACATTGTACTGCATCTGCCATGCATCTGCCCATTCACTCAGCCTATCCAAATCACCCTGCAGCCTCCAAGCATCCTCCTCACACCTAACTATATCCCCCAGCTTGGTATCATCTGCAAATTTGGAGATGTTGCATTGAATTCCCTCGTCCAAATCATTAATATATATTGTAAATAGCTGGGGTCCCAGCACTGAGCCTTGCGGCACCCCACTAGTCACTGCCTGCCATTCTGAAAAGGACCCATTTACTCCTACCCTTTGCCTCCTGTCTGCTAGCCAGTTCTCTATCCACATCAATACTGAACCCCCAATACCGTGTGCTTTAAGTTTGTATGCTAATCTCTTATGCGGGACCTTGTCGAAAGCCTTCTGAAAGTCTAGATATAACACATCCACTGGTTCTCCCTTATCCACTCTACTAGTTACATCCTCGAAAAATTCTATCAGATTTGTCAGACATGATTTACCTTTCGTAAATCCATGCTGACTTTGTCCAATGATTTCACCACTTTCCAAATGCGCTGCTATCCCATCTTTAATAACTGACTCTAGCAGTTTCCCCACTACCGATGTTAGACTAACTGGTCTGTAATTCCCCGCTTTCTCTCTCCCTCCTTTTTTAAAAAGTGGGGTTACATTAGCTACCCTCCAATCCTCAGGAACTACTCCAGAATCTAAGGAATTTTGAAAAATTATCACTAATGCATCCACTATTTCTGTGGCTACCTCCTTGAGTACTCTGGGATGCAGACTATCTGGCCCTGGGGATTTATCGGCCTTCAATCCGTTCAATTTACCCAACACCACCTCCCGGCTAACCTGGATTTCACTCAGTTCCTCCATCTTATTTGACCCCCGTTCCACTGCTATTTCCGGCAGATTATTTATGTCTTCCTTAGTGAAGACAGAACCAAAGTAGTTATTCAATTGGTCTGCCATGTCCTTGTTCCCCATGATCAATTCACCTGTTTCTGACTGCAAGGGACCAACATTTGTTTTAACTAGTCTCTTTCTCTTTACATATCTATAAAAACTTTTGCAGTCAGTTTTTATGTTCCCTGCCAGTTTCCTTTCATAATCTATTTTCCCTTTCCAAATTAAGCCCTTTGTCCTCCTCTGCTGGATTCTGAATTTCTCCCAGTCCTCCGGTAGGCTGCTTTTTCTGGCAAATTTGTATGCCTCATCTTTTGTTTTTATACTATCCCTGATTTCCCTTGTTATCCATGGATGCACCACCTTCCCCGATTTATTCTTTTGCCAAACTGGTATGAACAACTTTTGTACTTCATCCATGCAGTCTTTAAATACCTTCCATTGCACATCCACTGTCAACCCTTTAAGAATCACCTGCCAGTCTATCTTGGCCAATTCACATCTCATACCTTCAAAGTTACCTTTGTTCAAGTTCAGAACCCTTGTTTCTGACTTAATTTTGTCACTCTCCATCCTAATGAAGAACTCAACCATATTATGGTCACTCTTGCCCAAGGGGCCACGCACAACAAGACTGCTAACTAACCCTTCCTCATTACTCAATACCCAGTCTAGAATAGCCTGCTCTCTCGTTGGTTCCTCCACATGTTGGTTGAGAAAACTATCCCGCATACATTCCAGGAAATCCTCTTCCTCAGCACCCCTGCCAATTTGATTCACCCAATCTACATGCAGATTGAAGTCACCCATTATAACCGTGTTACCCTTGTTGCACGCATTTCTAATTTCCTGTTTGATGCCATCCCCAACTCCAATACTACTGTTAGGTGGCCTGTACACAGTTCCCACTAGCGTTTTCTGCCCCTTAGAGTTTCGCAGCTCTACCCATATCGATTCCACATCCTCCACGCTAATGTCCTTCCTTTCTATTGCATTAATCTCCTCTCTCACCAGCAACGCTACCCCACCTCCTTTTCCTTTTCGTCTATCCCTCCTGAATATTGAATATCCCTGGATGTTCAGCTCCCAGCCTTGGTCATCCTGGAGCCAAGTCTCCGTGATTCCAACTATAGCATAGTCATTAATCGCTATCTGCACCTTCAACTCATCCACCTTATTACGAATGCTCCTCGCATTGAGACACAAATGTCACGAGGGTGTCACGAGGGTGCAATCGGTTAAAGAACCACTGGAATGGTTACATAATTTTGTTGCCACAGGAGAATCATCAAGTGTGGGTAATGGCAACACACAGTTGGTGTTGAATCTCACTGTATTATGAAATTCTGGTTCAATGGAACACCTAATATGAGTATATGTGTATATATGTATGTTGGTTTCATGTTTATTTCACTGGTTGCAAAATAGTTGGCATAGCAGTGGCGAAAGATACATTCTCGCCAAAAGGAGCAGGTGGGTCTTTTATGGCTACCTCCATTTTGTCTCATCAATTGAGGCTCCAAATAAAGTCATTAAGAGGCTTTAAGTTCCTATTGTGTGATTATGCAAATTGATTCTCGATTTGTTGCGAATAATTATATAACCTTATTGGTTATTTTAAACTTGAATTTGCTTGTTCAGCCTGAGGCTTCGGAAATCAGATGTTGCATGATAAACTCAAATTTATGTTCTGCAGGTCTAACAAACTGCCCTAAGATTTGGGTTGTTACATCTAGCCTTCTATGTGTTCAAAGTGTTTGCATAGCACCAAACGGCTGAATTTTCTTTTCCAGGAGATGAAAGAGTTTGTTATGCTTATGTTCCATGGAAAATGGTATTGATTGCTAATGTTTTGAGTTCATGCTAAATGATTGTCTGTTAATTAAGGAGTTATACGGCCATTAATTGGCTCGATGAGCTTCCTCATTGAATTGGCTGTAGCAAACAAGACTCGCTCTGTCGGGTCCACGCCGGTTATCAAGGGGTAGGATATCTTCAACATGGGTCCCAGGACCAGTATAATGCCATATGCGATGTTGATATTTGTGAACACTATTTCACCAGGAGGCAGCAACTATATCCTTAAATTTGGCTGGAGTTTATTAGGTAGTTATCCTTCTGGCACTGGTTTAATGCAGCAGGTTCAGTCGCTAAATAATTGTGATGGTACAGGATGATAACGTCTGTAAATTATAATATATAATATTATGTTATAAATACTTGAGCAGACCAGAAGGGGGTCAGGTCTCAAAATAGTCACAGGCATACCAGGGGACCTTTGATAAGGTAAGCACACATGTATACAACAATATGTCAAGGTCATCAAGAGCCTTGGAGTTCTGGACGAGCAATGTTGTTAGTCACAAAGAATTTGGCAGAACATATTGTTCATGGCATTCCAGATGAGAAAAACGGAGTTGTGTTATGTACTCATGGATTCTGTTTCCAGATCTCATTCCACCAGGGCTGCTACAACATCAGCAGCAAGGGTATTTATGTTCCGCTGGGTCGCATTGTTGTGGCTGGAGCATGGTCCATCAAATGAATCTCCAAACATCTGTAATGACCCATTGGTGAACCAGGAGTATTTGTTAACTCTATTTATGTTCTGGTTATATGTTCCATCTGGGTGAGAGATGGAAATATTATTGTTTTATTTAAACAGCATCAGCATGTTTACATCTATGTTATGACTGTATGCATTATGAATGTTTTCCCTTCATTTGTCAATGAAGCAGCTGTGGTTGTGTATACGCGTTTCACACGGCATGAAATCACAGAGCTTTGAAGTCTTCACGTAGTCACTCGCGTGACTCCGAAGTAAAATAGTAAGATTAAACGAGAACTTACCAGTTTGAAGTTTGATTAATGAGGAGTCGAGTTGAGGGACTATGTGCCCTCCGCTCCCAGCCCTCATACATTTCATCTGGTAGTTCTAGTCTTTATCTTACCATTATATTTTTATTTGCTGTGATTTCACACCGTTGCTTTGAAGATTGACGCACGAACGGCTGTACGGGGTTCTTCACGTAGTCCCTCAACTCGACTCATCATAAAATAAAGATCAAACTTCAAACTGGTAAGTTCTCGTTTAATCTTACTATTTTACTTCGAAGTCACGTGAGTGATGATGTAAAGAAGCCCACCTGCCCGCATGCGCATCAATACGTCTAACACATGGCGCATGACTGGCTGGGAGGAGCGTCGCTCCTCCAGCGGTAAGTTTAAAACCCTGCAGGTAAGTTTCAAACTTATTCTGAGGTCGTTTTTTTTGTGGAAAATTTCTCATTACAGAGTTCCAATTGCTGAACGGATAATGGAAAAATCCAGGGCGAAACCCAGACGGGCCGCGGGGAAACTGGCTACGGTGGACCGCGTGGACAGTGCAGTCAGCGACTTCAGACTTGGTGCTTGCCCAAAGCACTTTGGCACCCCAAAAGCAGGCATAGCCAAACGGAAGTCTGAGAGGCCTGTGTACTCAGACGAGTCAGGCCAGGAGGATTCTCCTCCTACAAACATGGATAGCATCTTCGGGAATTTATCCCAGATGGAGCACCATATGGAAAGGATGCTCCATCATAATATGCTCTGTGATACGCTGACATATCAGAGCAGGTCTCCTTTCGTGCCTGCGGCAGCGCCTGGTCCAGGGCTGCTTAATGTCTCCCACTCTGAGGAGGGGTGTATGGGGTCAGTATATGACTGACTTCAAATTCGGAGGTATGTCTGTGGAACACACTGGAATGCATGACATGCGTGAGGTTCAAGAATTGACTGCCATGGCATCAAGGTTTGCGATACCCTCGCAAACAGGGGAGCCGTGGCAAGAAGAGCTGGCTTCCAGCATCAACTAATTCACGTCACATCAATTACAGTAACAGGTGATGGTTCTAACGGCTGCAAAATACCATACACCTGTAAATTGTGCATCCCCGAAAGTGCCGGCAGTGAACAGCTCTATCTGGGGATACACTGGAGGGGGCATCAAAGCCCAGGAAATGAAACTCCAACAAAATTTAAAATTACTGGCTTCAGGCATCATGGCATTTGCAGTAAGCGGTTCACTGAAGCTGGTGGCAGCTCGAAAGCTGATTTCTCTGGGCAGAGGTCTTTTTTAGGCCAAGGCCCAAGCCGGCCCTCTTGGAAAATGCGCAATCCATGCACCCCAGCAGTCTTACCCTCCAAACCTCGAGGACGGAAATAGAACCCGCATCAGGGGCCTTTGGGCCTTTCAGAAGACCACCGGTAACCATGGAGGTAGGTGGGTCTGGTTCTATCCGGAACATGGGGTGTGTGGACCAGTTACAAGTTGGTGGTAGACTACATTTGTTTTTGCACGAATGGCAATGAATAACATCAGATCCATTTATACTGCAAGGGTTCCAAATTGAATTTCTGCCCAACTCATTGCCACCCACACAACATACACCAAGCTGGGCATTTGTTCATTCCAAACGAGAAGGTTTGGATATACTAGCTGAAATTCACACATTATACACAAAAGGGGTAATCGAGAAGTCAAGTCATGAACATCACCAATTCATCTCCAATATATTCTCTAGACAAAATAAAGATGGAAGATGTTGGATCATCCTTGATTTAACACAATTTAACTCTCATGTGCAGCATAGATATTTTAAAATGGAAAACTTTGTAACTGCCAACCGACTGATTTCCAAAGGATGTTTTATGGCATGCATCGATCTCAAAGATGCATACTATTCGGTGCCCATTCACAGGGTTCACCGGAGATATTTGAAATTTAGCTGGTGGGGCAACTGTGGCAGTTTAAAGCTTTGCCTAATGGGTTAACTTCAGCCCCCAGGTTATTTACCAAATTATTAAAGCCGGTGCTGGGTTTGCTTTGAGCTCAAAAACACATTGTTATGACCTATCTGGGTGATATTCTAACCATAGGAATTCTTATTTTATGAGAAGTTGTGATGAGGGATTACGTGCCCTCCACTCCCAACCCTCTTCTCATAAAGATCATGTGGTAGTTCTAGTTCTCGAATCTTCCTATAATCAGTTCAGCAACTGTTTTCTGTGATTTCACACCGCTGCTTTGAAGGTTAACGTGGATGCGGGCTGGTGGGCTTCTTCGCGTAATCCCCCATCGCAAATTCTCATAAAATAAAGATCAAACCTCAAATTGGTAAGATCTCATTTAATCTTCCTATTATTGTTAATATTGCACTATTATTGTTTGGGTTTTTGTGGGTGTTTTTATATATATAAAAATATATATTTTTAATGTATTTGTGAGTAGGTGTATATGTGTACACACACCAAACTATTTTTCTCTCTCGTTTATTATAACGTTTACAGTGTATTATGGTTACACATTCTGCAGCTGCAGCCCTAGTGGAGTAAAACTTAAACACATCAGTGTCCACTCCTGCTAAATCCAAAACCTGTTCTAACCGTGTAGAAATGGTTTGAACTGCAACTTTTGTATGTGGTTTTTTGTGCGTTATCAGTAACGCTGTCTCAGCACCTCGCAGATTTTTGGTTACTTCAATATATTTAGTTAAATGCTTAACTACACACAATGTTTCATCAACAGGATATGCTTTAAACATTACCTTGGTTCCAGTTTTTCCTGATCTGCTTTGTTTGATCAGATCATGAACATAAAACACAATGTTATCTGAAGTCACATGCATGCAATCTAACCATAACAACTGCAAAGTTTGTACTCTTTGAGCTGACATTAATGCCATTACATTACCACCTTGAATGTTAACCTTTGCAAAGACATTGAAGTAATTGGAATCCATTGCCTAAGCAAAGTGAGAACAATGCTAACATCCCAAATTTCTGTATCTCTGGGCTTGGGAGCATTTTTATTAAAAATTCCTTTCATGAACCGGGATATTAATGGATGAGACCCAATTGAATCTCGATCAGCAATTTGTCCTAAATAGGACGACAAAGCACTACGAGCACTATTAATGGCACTATAACTTAAGTGCTCATCAAAAACCCAGCAAGGAATTCCAATACATTTGATATGTTCGCAGTATGATAAGATATCTTTGACTGTCTACAGAAGACTTCCCATTTCTTTATATGCGACATATATTGTTTTTTAGTGCTATTTCTCCAAGCTGCGACTATAACATCCATGGTCCTATCCGACAGTCCAAGCTCTTGCAATGGTCTGGTCAGAACCTGCAGATTAACAAATCCATATGATCATGCAATGGATGAATTTCTTTTGTTACTGGTTGTATCAACAATCGTTGCAACTAGGAATCATCATACATGGTTCAATAAACATTTTAAGCATCAACAGGAACCATGACTGTGTAGACCAATTTGGCCCCACCAAAATGCCCTTGGCAGCGTCTTGCGCTATTTTCTTGAGACAGTGCCCAATCAGACAGAATGGGGGAAAGGCATAAACGAACGTATTCCCCCAGTGTAGCAAGAAAGCATCCACCGCTACTGCCCCTGGTTCGTGTTCCCAAGACACGAACCAGGGGCAGTAGCTCTTTGGGCAATTGGTGATTTAATCTAGATGCAAACAGATCAATGTCCGGTACTCCAACTGACTGACAATATTTTTGAAAATTTGTGGATTTAACATCCATTCTGTACTGTCTTTAAATTTTCGTGATCTTTTGTCTGCCACAATATTGTCTCTCCCTGCGAGATAAATAGCTGAAAACCAAATATTCTTACCAATACACCAATGCCACATCTGGTTAACCAGATGATCACATGATAATGATCTTACTCCACCCATTGATCATCATTGATGTCATTGGCACCCAAATAGCCAAATTTACCGCAAGTACCTTCAGTGAGGTATAATAATCTGCTGTATCAACCATAACAGCTTCTTACAATAGACAATAGGTGCAGGAGTAGGCCATTGGGCCCTTTGAGCCAGCACCGTAATTCAATGTGATCATGGCTGATCATCCCCAATCAGTACCCCGTTCCTGCCTTCTCTCCATAGTCCCTGACTCCGTTATTTTTAAGAGGCCTATATAGCTCTCTCTTGGAAGCATCCAGAGACCTGCCTCCACTGCCCTCTGAGGCAGAGAATTCCACAGACTCGCCACTCTATGAGGAAAATGTGTTTCCTCGTCTCCGTTCTAAATGGCTTACTCCTTATTCTTGAACTGTGGCCCCTGGTTCTGGACTCCCCCCAACATCGGGAACATGTTTCCTGCCTCTAGCACGTCCAAACCCTTAACAATCTTATGTTTCAATGAGATGCCCTCTCATCCTTCTAAATTCCAGAGTGTACAAGCCCAGCTGCTTCATTCTCTCAGCATATGACAGTCCCGCCATCCCGGGAATTAACCTTGTAAACCTACACTGCACTCCCTCAATAGCAAGAATGTCCTTCCTCAAATTAGGGGACCAAAACTGCACACAATAGAAACATAGAAAAAGAAGTGCAGGAGTAGGCCATTTGGCCCTTCGAGCCTGCACCGCCATTCAATGTGATCATGGCTGATCATCCAACTCAGTATCCCGTACCTGCCTTCTCTCCATACCCCCTGATCCCTTTAACCACAAGTGCCACATCTAACGCCCTCTTAAATATAGCCAATTAACTGGCCTCAACTACCTTCTGTGGCAGAGAATTCCAGAGACTCACCACTCTCTGTGTAAAGAATGTTTTCCTCATCTCGGTCCTAAAGGAATTCCCCCTTATCCTTAGACTGTGACCCCTTGTTCTGGATTCCCCCAACATCGGGAACAATCTTCCAGCATCTAGCTTGTCCAACCCCTTAAGAATTTTGTAAGTTTCTATAAGATCCCCCCTCAATCTTCTAAATTCCAGTGAGTACAAGCTGAGTCTATCCAATCTTTCCTCATATGAAAGTCCTGACATCCCAGGAATCAGTCCTGTGAATCTTCTCTGTACCCCCTCTATGGCAAGGATGTCTTTCCTCTGATTTGGAGACCAAAACTGTACGCAATACTCCAGGTGTGGCCTCACCAAAACCCTGTACAACTGCAGTAGAACCTCCCTGCTCCTATACTCAAATCCTTTCGCTATGAATGCTAACATACCATTTGCTTTCTTCACTGCCTGCTGCACCTGCATGCCTACTTTCAATGACTGGTGTACCATGACACCCAGGTCTCGTTGCATCTCCCCTTTTCCTAATCTGCCACCATTCAGATAATAGTCTACCCTCATGTTTTTGCCACCAAAGTGGATAACCTCACATTTATCCACATTATACTGCATCTGCCATGCATCTGCCCATTCACTCAGCCTATCCAAATCACCCTGCATCCTCCTCACACCTAACTATACCCCCCAGCTTGGTGTCATCTGCAAACTTGGAGATGTTGCATTGAATTCCCTCGTCCAAATCATTAATATATATTGTAAATAGCTGGGGTCCCAGCACTGAGCCTTGCGGTACCCCACTATGTCCCAGAATCCCAGAATATTATAAAGGACATTTTCCACCCCGGACACTCACTGTTTGAACTGTTGCTGTCAGGCAGACGGTACAGATCTACAAGGACAAGGACAAACAGACTTAAAAACAGTTTTTACCTCACTGCTATAAAGGCACTAAATATAGCTGCCAAGGAACGTGGGGACTAAGGGACTGTGGTTGGTACACTGTGAAATCGACAGAAGGATGTAGGGTTGGGTGTTTATGCGTGCTATTTTCATATTTATTTTAGTTTATCTTTTTTAATATTTTACCTTGTATGTATCGTTAGCTTTTATGGTTTGAATGTTGCACTGACTGGTTGACATTTTTAAATTTTGTTGTACATGGTTCATGTTACAATGACAATAAAGAAACTATTCTACTAGTCACTGCCTGCCATTTTGAAAAGGACCCGTTTACTCCTACCCTTTGCCTCCTGTCTTCTAGCCAGTTCAATATCCACATCAATACTGAACCCACAATGCCTCGTGCTTTAAGTTTGTATGCTAATCTCTTATGCGGGACCTTGTCGAAAGCCTTCTGAAAGTCTAGATATATGCACATCCACTGGTTCTCCCTTATCCACTCTACTAGTTACATCCTCGAAAAATTCTATCAGATTTGTCAGACATGATTTACCTTTCATAAATCCATGCTGACTTTGTCCAATGATTTCACCACTTTCCAAATGCACTGCTATCCCATCTTTAATAACTGACTCTAGCAGTTTCCCCACTACCGATGTTAGACTAACTGGTCTGTAATTCCCCGCTTTCTCTCCCTCTTTTTTAAAAAGTGGGATTACATTAGCTGGTGAGAGACCAAATAATTTATGTTGGCCGCCAGGTTTTCTCCCATGGCCTCACCGCCTCCTCCAGGTATAGAAAACTTTGTGCCACATCACACCTGGAGCAATATTTTTGTATTGTGGTGGGTACTCATGACCGAAATCACCACCGTCAGGATCAGTCTCTTGCAGACCTGGTACGCCTGAGACTTTGCTCAATGACTTCCTCCAGCCCAATCCCGGGCTCTGGAGTTTCAAATTCCCAATTCAAACTGGCACCATATTCATGATATGGAACACCCTCAGGGGCTGCCTGGGAATATTCTGTGTTTTTTAGACCCTGGGTTGATTTTTGGCTGGATCATTTTCCATTTGATCCATTCCAAGCCATAAGGCTTTTCTATCTGGAGGACTTTCATTATCAGATTCATCAGAAACCACGGGCCTCTCAGATTTTCTTTAACATTTTTTAGGCACTAGGTTTTCCTCCGTGGATTCTACTTGTGGAGCAACCAAAGGCTCACTAACAGGTATTTCAACGGCCACTGGTATTGGAACCAGCTCCGTAATAATCTGCTGTCCCGACTGTTTTTCTTGTCCTCCCCGGGACGCACGTTTTACCCGCGATTTTTTAGCTTTCTCCATTTTTATTTTTAAAACTCCTCCTGGTCTTTACCCACCAGCCTCACGGAGTTTGAAATGCCCTGGAAGTAAAAATAATTTACTTGCCTGCGGGCCTGTTCCTTACCGCTGGTGGAGCTGCGCTCTGCAGCTCTTCTCCTACCGACAGCGTCGATGTAATGCCGATCAAGCGCCAGGCGGGACTTCTTCATATAGTCACTCACATGACTCCGAAGTAAAATAGAAATAGGCAATGAATCAAATTGTAATTCATGCTAAAACAAAAACAGAAAATGCTACAACCATTATGTCAAGCAGCTTATGCAGGCAGAAAAGAGTTTACGTTTCAGTATTGTCCGCATCCAGCTCCATCCAGCATCTCTAACTACAGCACCATTTATTTATTGACTTCCAACGTCCAGTGGAAGTGAAGCTGGAGTGATGTGAAGATTGGACAGGAAGATGGGATCCCAAATACCAGCCCAACTGGAGCAGAATTGGAATCCATCAGAGGGGTATTAACCGGTACAGAGGGCTTCCAACTCAGAAGGTTTCTCGTCTCTTACAGGGTCCACAGCACCCTAGACAGAAAGAGGAACACTGGCTCTTCTCTGGCAGAATGAGACATAACAGCCAGGACAGCCAGAGGAGCTGTGGGGTAAAAGGTCATCCCTCCTTTACAAATGAAGAAGCTGAGCTTTCTAGGCTTCTTTGCAAACAGATCCATGTTGCTAACATGAACCACTGCCATGTTGGATGGTCATGGATCTTGGATGGTCATGAATATTATGGCACTGTCTTGGATGGTCTGATGAATGGTCCTGACCTGAAATGGAGATGGAAGAAGGTTCCTGACCCAAAACGTCATCTACCCACGTGCTCTAGAGATGCTGCCTGACCCACTGAGTTACTCCAAGATTTTGTGTATTTCCTTGGATCTCTGCCCCTTTTCTTACTTTACTTTGTTTCTCCCGTGCCACAGTAAGACTCCATAAAAATCCCAAAGTGCTCTAGGTTTCCACCGGGAATATTTAAGATAATTAGGGATACTACCTCTGAGCCAAGATACTGTGGTGGTGACGGCTCAGATAGACATACCCTGATCTTGACATTAGAGCATAGATTTTTGAATCAGAAAGAGAAACATCTCTGTGATGACTCGAGTATGCTCCATGATTTTTTTTTTAATGCCATGAATTATTTTAAACTTGTTGGTGACGAGACTCGCGTGAACCATAAACATCAGCATAGGTTGGTTGGGCTGAATAGCCTGCACTTGTGTTGTTAATTGTTGTTAGTATTAATGCTAGCTATTTCCTAGGATTATCTCTTTCCCTGTTACCTGAGGCCAAAAAAGATTCAAAATGCTGCATACCCTAGCAGCCAAAACATTAGCCTGACATTCATGCATTGACTTTGTGGAAAATATTTTGAAATATCACTCAGATATCACACAGAGCTTTATTTAAAGTATAATTTCTTTGAACAAAATTATTTATCTGCTTTTTAACAATACGTGTTGCAAAATGTCTTGCTTCAATTCATGCATAGACCATTTAAAAAGAACTATAGGCGAGGGAATTGAAATTGCTAATTTCTCCTTGTACTTTCAGCTGCTGCTGCTGTCACCAGAGGTATTTGCCCTTGACATTATGTAAAAAGGTCAAGGATAGCAATTATTCCGCAGCCTGAATTAGCAAAATAAGGAGCTACATAGCTCTGGGAAGCATCATTGCAAGGTTAATCGGCAAAAAGAGCAACGTCGAAATTCGGACTGAATGAGAGGCATAGTATTTTCACCCAGAAGATTGATAGGTTTTATTCTTTTCGAGATCATGAGGCGAACATTCTGCCAAATTTTGGGGATCAATCAGACTTTCTGTGGAAAGTTCAACAGCACTCCTTCAGCCAAGGCGCACACTGACTCTTTCATGCTACACATCTTTCTACTCCTGTGGTCAAGTACCTTGCAGTTATTATCGCTTATTTGTTCAAGTGGTAAGGAAATATTAAATATCACAAGTTCTCAACAGAGACTGGATACTAATTACCAACAGATGCTTGGCTGCAGCATGCAGAGAAAGTCTGCCTTTCCACAAAGAAGTTGTTGGAAACCTCAGGCAAATCATTGCACAACGATCTGGTTAAAATCAGCTTGAAGTTAACTAGCCTCTTTTTCCACTTTGCACATTATCTTAACCTTTCTTGTGTACCCCAAATGACTAATGCAAAGCTTCACCAGCAATGACAGTACTTCAGTGATGCAATAAACAGATCACTACATTCTTGTTGTTCAGATACAATTAATCATACACTTAGCAGTCATATCTTTGTTGATCTTTTAAATAATTGCAGCTCTTTTAATGTTTGTGTGAGTTTTGATTGTTCAACACTTTCTATGGTGATCATTATTAATATTATTGAGAAGACTATAAATTCTGCACATAGCAAATAAACATCCCTTTGAACATTAAAAAAAATGTGAGCTTGTCTACCTGAGAATACTGAGATACAGAGAAGGTAAGAATTTGCTTGGCTTGGAGGAATATTAAGTAAATGATTGATTACAAGCTATGATTGATTATTGGTAGAAATATCATTGAAGTAGAACATCATAAATCTGCCAGATTAATCTAATAAATGGCAGCTCCAACTACAGGCACTTCTCAGTTGTGCGTCTTTCCTCACAATACTCCTTCATTCTTGTTAAGCTTTTAAGTCAAACCAAGAAAGCAGACCATAACGAGGCCGCATTTAAATACATGCCTGCAGGAATATGGAGTTAATGGTCTCTTTATTTGTTAAAATGGATTATTTTAAATAAATTACAGAGCACTTTCACTGAATAAACAGAGTCTCAGAGGCTGTGGCATGCGTTACATGCTTAATTTAGCCACAGAATTCCTAAATGACCAGTGAGCTGCGTAATCGCCTTTGATTTTAGTGATAGATCCAATTCTTCAGGCAAAAACCAAGCTAATGAAAACTGTAAGCTAACACCGTCTTGAGGAAAATAGAAAGTTTAATCTGGAACATATACCTACGTATAATATTTAGGAAACCACAGATTTGGAGAGTTCCATTAACAGAACACAGGCAGCTTTAGAAGTGAATGATTTACTTGTCAGTTTAACTTGAGGTTGATATGCTCATTATATCCACAATGTTTATGTTGTATAGGTCCACTTAAATGCTGTAAAGAATGACTGGATCAAAATGTATTAGGAAATGTGTGTATTGGGCAATAAATTTTCATCTGAGATGATTGCCTAGCATTGAGCAACTGTTTATAATTTGGATAGCGTGGTATGTAATGTTTCTTATTTGCATTTTTTAAAATTCCCAACATGATCTAGAGTTCAAAATTCGAAAGGCAGTCACAATGCCAACATTCTTTGTTAGCCTCATACGAAAGCATCTGAAATTCCTACGGATGGTGAAACACCTCTGTAGATATTTCAGCTGTGTTTCATTTGCTACCACTCATGACTCTGAGTCAGAAGATTCCAGGTTCAAGTCCGACCCTGAAAACGCTAGCACAATAAACTACAGTAGGCTTTCTAAAGAAGTGTTGCATGGTCCAGAAATTTGTTCTCACAACTGCAAATGAATTGGCATTTTTCTGTTTAAAATGCAGTGCAGAACAATTTCAAGTAATGCTGAGTGCCTTTAGTTACATTGTTCCCTGATTTTTGTTTGTGCCATTTTTATTTTAGCTTGACGCCTATTTTCAACATGAAACTGTCCCAAGACACTCTTCCAACTGGCATCAACAGTAATGCAATACTTACAATTCTTCTTCATCCAGATAGGGTAATCGAGTCATACAGCATGGAAACAGGCCCTTCGGCCCAACGCATGCATGCCGATTAAGATGTCCCATCCAAGCTATTCCCATCTCAACCAAGTCATTCTAAAAGACAACAACCACAGTTCAGTCACTGAACAACCAAATATTAGTAAATCTGATTGCTCCAGATATTGATATAATTGTTCTAGTGATCACAATTTATTTTTATATTTGTACAACACTACAGAGAATATTGTTCCTTACTCAGACCATGCTGACTGCCCCCTGCAGATGGGCAGTCCATGGCAAGTAACCTGGTCATAGAAACATAGAAATTAGGTGCAGGAGTAGGCATTCGGCCCTTTGAGCTGCACAGCCATTCAATATGATCATGGCTGATCATCCAACTCAGTATCCCATACCTGCCTTCTCTCCATACCCTCTGATCCCCTTAGCCACAAGGGCCACATCTAACTCCCTCTTAAATATAGCCAATGAACTGGCCTCAACTACCCTCTGTGGCAGAGAGTTCCAGAGACCCACCACTCTATGTGTGAAAAAAGTCCTTCTCATCTCGGTCCTAAAGGATTTCCCCCTTATCCTTAAGCTGTGACCCCTTGTCCTGGACCTCCCCAATATCGGGAACAATCTTCCTGCATCTAGCCTGTCCACCCCCTTAAGAATTTTGTAAGTTTCTATAAGATCCCCTCTCAATCTCCTAAATTCTAGAGAGTATAAACCGAGTCTATGCAGTCTTTGTTCATAAGACAGTCCTGACATCCCAGGAATCAGTCTGGTGAATCTTCTCTGCACTCCCTCTATGGCAATAATGTCCTTCCTAATCTTGGTCCATCTTGTTCCCTCTCTCTGCACCTGAAATGATGGCCCGCCCACTGGAAAAACGGGTCCATCCTATCACAGGATTCAGCCCACTCTAAGGCAAATCTAAGGCCAAAACATTCAAAAAGGAATAAGAGTCCAGAGCTCACGGTCTGAAAGGGCAATGGAGGCAGATGTTCCTGACACAACAATAAGTATCTGAAGAAAAACACAAAATGCTGGAGTAACTCAGCAGGACAGGCAGCATTTCTGGAGATAAGGAATGGGTGACTTTTCGGGTCGAGACCCTTCTTCAGACAGTTGTATCCTACAAAGTTGAAGGCCAAAATCTCGGAAGTGAACATAAGAGTTCCATTTTGTTTTGAATGGCGTGGACATGTCAGACCTAATGGATACATTTTCTGAGCTATTAATTTTCATGATTTCAAAACTGCTTTTGGAACCGGGAGAGCATTTGGAAGAATTGCCCTTCTTCCCTCTACCCCTACCCTCAAGCCCAGTTAATGGGAATTGGGCCCTGCTACCACCATATTGACCTTGGAATATTAGCTCCCCATTCCGGATTGTGGAATTCCTATCCTGCTCCATTAGTGTACACCATGTTGAATAAAGCAACTATTGTACAGACTCAATATGAAATGTAATAATAATATACTAATAAAATTGCTTTATGTGTATATATTATGTGTCCATCATACTTGAAGGATCACTCATCCTCCACCAAACATCCTGTTATAGGTAAATGTGAACAAAAATTGTGCTCATATTGCACTTGAGTTTGGTCTGTTAAGTAATAATACCATTGTGATTTTGCACAGATGTATTTCACCCTGGCACATCCTTTATTTTTCTTGCTTTTTTTTAATAGTTTAGTTTTTAGAAATACACTGTGGAAACAGGCCCTTCAGCCCACTGAGTCCACGCCGACCAGCAATCACCCATCTACTAGTTCTATCCTACACACTAGGAACAATTTGCAAAGCAAATTAGCCTACAAACCTGCACGTCTTTGGGATGTGGGAGGAAACCGGATCACTCGGAGAAAACCCACACAGATACCAAGAGAACAAACAAACTCCACACAGATAGAATACAGATAGGTACCGCAGTCAGGGTTGAATCCATCTCTCTGGTGCTGTGAGCAGCAACTCGACTGCCACCCCATTGTATCGCCAAATAATATCTCATCATTCTTGCCATCCATCTGACTTATCATAATGAAAGTTATGGAAGATCTCCAAGCCGAAATGTCACCAAGCAAAATCTGCCACTTTTTATTTCAGAGGTATGTCAATCTTAAAATACATGGCAGCTTGTAAATGTAAGACAAACTCTAGAGTTGACATAGAAGTATTGGCAAGTAATTTCTAATCTACAAAAGCTAAATATAAATCTGGGGAGAAAATAACAGATGGTACTTGAAAATAGTTTGGATAATGGAAATCTTGGGAGAGGAACACCGATTGTACTGGAAAATATTTGCTTGTCAGCCAACTTCAGTGGAGAGAAGATAGAGACAAAGCCGGAGTAACTCAGCGGAACAGGCAGCATCTCCGGTGAGAATGAATGGGTGACGTTTCGGGTCGAGACCCTTCTTCAGACTGGTTAGGGATAACAGAAACAAGAGATATAGACGGTGATGTGGAGAGACAAAGAACAATGAATGAACGATGCAAAAACGTAATGGTGATAAATGAAACGGGCCATTGTAAGCTGTTTGTAGAGTGAAAATGAGAAGCTAGTGATACTGGGTGGGGAAGGGGAGTGATAGAGAGAGAGAGAGAGAGAGAGAGAAGAAATGCCGGGATTACCTGGTGAGTGAAAACAATATTCATACCACTGGGCTGTAAGCTGCCCAGGCAAAATATGAAATGCTGATACTCCATGTTGTGTTTAGCCTCACTCTAACAATGGAGGAGACTGAGAACAGAAAGGTCTGTGTAGGAAAGGGAATGAGAATTAAAATGTCCAGCAACTGGGAGGTCAGGTTGGTTCACGCAGGCTAAGCGAAGGTGTTCCACAAAATGATCATCCAACCTACGTTTGGTCTCGCTGATGTATTAGATCAACAGATACAGTAGAGGTTGGAGAAGGTGCAAGTGAACCTCTGCCTAACCTGAAAGGACTGTTGGTGTTCCTGGACAGTGTCGAGGGAGGAGGTGGAGCGACAGGTGTTACATCTTCTGCGGTTGCAGGGGATGGTAGCTGAGGAGGGGGTGGTTTGGCTTGGAAGCGATGAGTTAACCAGGGAGTTGAGGAGGGAACGGTCGCTGCGGAAGGCAGAAAGGGGTGGAGATGGGAAAATGTGGCTAGTGATCCTGTTGGAGGTGGCGGAAATTTCAGAGGATTATGTGTTGTATGCAATGGCTGATGGGGTGGAAGGTAAGGACTAGGGGGACTCTGTCTTTGTTGCAACGAGGGGGAGCAAGGGTGGAGCTGCGGGGTAGTGAGGAGACACAAGTGAGGGCCTCATCTATGATGAGAGAGGGGAACCACCATTCCCTAAAGAATGAGGACATCTTGGATGTTCTAGTATGGACTTGTCCGTAGATGCGGCGTAAACGGAGGAATTGGGAGTAGGGGATAGAGTCTTTGCAGGAAGGAAAGTGGGAACAAGTGTAGTCAAGATAGTTGTAGGAGTCAGTGGGTTTGGAATAGACGTTAGTCAATAGTCTGTTTCTTGTGATGGAAATTGTGAGATCAAGAAAGGGGAAGGAGGTGTTGGACTGGGTGGAGCCACCAGCAGTGGCTGCATTGCTAACAGTCTGTCTGTCCTTTCTTCTTTTTGTTATTTTTAGTATGTTAAAAAGTATGCTTTAGTGTTCTTTAGTTTGTTTTATGTGGGGGGTGCGTTGGGGGAAACTTTTCTTCAATCTCTTACCTCAACAAAGATGCAATATTTTTCCATATCGTATCTCCATCCCTAACATCGTGGAGTTGTCGGCCTTTCCTGGAGACTAACCCGATGCTCCAAGCCGCGGGAATCTGGGAGTTTAACATCGCGGAGCTTATGATCCCTTTGCCGGGGATATAAGCTCCAAATGCAGGGCCTGTTGACTTTAACATTGTGAAGCCCGTGGTCTCTTGTAAGAAGAGACCGACTCGGGAGCTCCATGCCGCGGAGAGAGTTTCAACCGCCCCGACGCGGGAGTTTTGATTACCCCAATGGGGCTTTGATCTTCATCTGCATGGGCTTTGATCACCCTGACTGCGGGAGAACAAAAGGAAGATTGAACTTTGTTGCATTCCATCACACTGAGATGGATGTTTATGTTAACTTTTATGTGGTTGTGTGTCTTGTTGCTTTTCACTTAGTATGGTAACTCAAATTTCACTGTACCTTAACTGGTACATGTGACAATAAACTGACCTTGAAACCTTGACCTTGAAACCTTGAGATGGTCCAAGTAAATTTGAGTGCAGAATGAAAATTGGTGATGAAGTTGATGAACTCCATGAGTTCTGCGTGGGTGCAGGAGATGGCACCGATGCAGTGATCAATGTAACAGAGATGGAGTTCATGGATAGGGCCAGTGTACGTCTGGAACAGGGATTGTTCAGCATACCCATACAAAGAGGCAGGCATAACTTGGGCACATGTGGGTGCCCTTAGCTATGTCTTGGACTTGGAGGAAATGGGAGGAGTCAATTGAGAAGTTGTTGAGTGTGAGGACCAGCTCCGCTAGGCGGAGTAGTGTGTTAATAGAGGGAAATTAGATTGTTCTGCGGTCAAGGAAGAAACGGGGTGCTTGAAGTACTTCCTGGAGGGAGATGAAGGTGTAGAGTGGCTGAACATCCATAGTAAAGATGACGGAGTGGGGGCTCAGAAAACGGAAGTCATTAAAGAGACAAAGGGCATGTGGGATATCTTGGACATGGGTCATGAGAGATTGGACCGGGGGAATAGGATGGAGATGAGGTACGTGGAAATCATTTCCTTGGGACAGTAGCAGGCAAAAACAATGGGTCTGCCAGGGCATTTGTGTTTGTGGATTTTGGGGAGAATGTAAAAACTGGCAGTGCGGGGCTGGGAAACGAAAAGGCGTGGAAGGCAGACAACCAAAAGTGATGAAATCGGTAATGGTGTTTAAGATTATGGCCTGGTGCTCATCTGTGGGATCATGGTCCAAGGATAAGTAAGAGGAGGTGTCTGAGAGATGTCGCCCGGCCTCAGCCCTGTAGAGGTCAGTACGCCAGAGAACTTTGTAATGCTAATTGTTTGCTTTTTTTTAAACCAAAATTAATGTCATCAATTATTTACAATAATATGTACATTATGAAATAAATCAAAACAATACCCACCACTATAATACAAGTCAAACAAATATATTAAATAAACTATTATACAACTACACCATCCTTAATTATGATGCCTTCCACCCACCGCGGTGCCCAGAGGGCCCGGAAACGCCCCAGGGCGCCCATGCACAGCGCATAGTCCCTTTCTAGTACCACCCAAGAGCGGACATAACCCCGGAAAAGGGGAAGGCAGCCGGTTTGGGCAGCACCCTCTTCTACCTGGCGCCATGACTCACGGATAGCCATCTTGGCCAGGCCTAGGAGCAACACTTCCAGGACATCTTCAGCCCTACCCTCTCCACTACTCACAGGGTGTCCAAAGATGAGGATGGTGGGCGAGATGTTCAGCCAGAAGGCAAGGAGCAGCCCCTTTCGATATTGGAACAGGGGCTGCAACCTCACACACTCCATATACACATAGAACACAGACTCTTCCAGCCCGCCAAATTGCTTGCTGGTGCATTTCCGAAGGGTTTAAATTAGGATGGGAATCTGAGAAAAATAATCAAAAGAAGATAACCTGAAGTGCAAAGGAGGAAATCAATGAAAAGTGTAAGAGGGAAACTGCAGATGCTGGTTTAAACCAAAGATAGGCACAAAAAGCTGGATCAACTCAGCGGGACAGGCAGCATCTCTGGAGAGAAGGAATGGGTGACATTTTGAGTCAAGACCCTTCTTCAGACTGGTTAGGGATGAGGGTAATGAGAGAGATAGACAATGATGTAGAGAGATAAAGAACATTGAATAAAAGATATGCAAAAAAAGTACCGATGATAAAGGAAACAGGTCATTGTTAGCTGTTTGTTGGGTGAAAATGAGAAGCTAGTGTGACTTGGGTGGGGAGGGATAGAGAGAGAGAAAATGCCAGGGCCACCTGAAGTGAGAGAAATCAATGAAAAGGTTAGAAAAACAGAGAAGGCAAGGGTTTGAAAATGGACAAAAGAGGAGCTTGGCTGTACCTAGTGGTTCATGCCAAAATGTAAAAGTATAGTGAATAAGGTAGATACAAAATGCTGGAGCAACTCAGCGGGTCAGGCAGCATCTCTGGAGAGAAGGAATGGGTGACATTTCGGGTCGAGATCCTTCTTCAGTGAATAAGGTAGATGTATTGAGACCAATGATAGATGCTGGGAAGTGTGATATAATATGTAATAATGCCAATATGGTTTAAAGAAGGGGAGAGCTGGAAACTTTGCAACCGAAGTACTGAAGAAAGATAATTATACCTTTGCAAAGTTTCTACCCGACAATGTAAGAAAGATAGAAGAGTGAACTTACACACACATTTTTGACATGCAAAAATACTCAGCCTCTCATAGCTTGAAATTTCAAATATAGTTAATGCATTTGAAGTGGATACATTTAAGGGGCTGTCCCACTTAGACGACCTAATCCACGAGTTTAGAAGACCCTAGATGAAGTGAAGAAAATGTCAAGGTCGTGTTGACTCGCCGAAGTAAAAGACTTCCTGCGACCTCCTACAACTATGTCTACGACCTACGACCAACGATGGAAATTCTTTATTGTTTAGTTGTCAGATTTAGTTTTAGAGACTGAAGCTCGGCTCCTGAGCTATTTATGTGACGGTGATCATGCATAGAACATAGAACTATGCAGCACAAGAACAGGCCCCTTGGCCCACTGCGTCTGTGCCGAACTTAATGCCAAGACCACCTCTTATTTGCCTGCACATAATCTATATCCCTCCATTTCCTGCATGACTTTCTAAAAGTCTCCTAAACACCACTATGATATATGCTTCCACCACCATCCCCAGCAGCTCGTTCATGCCACTCACCACACTCTGTGTAAAAACCTGCCCCACACATCTCCTTTATGAGCCTGTCCCACTTAGGCGATTTTTCAGCGGACTGCCGTCGACTGTCAAGTTGCCGGCAGTCGCCTGAAAAACCAGGAACTGGAACGGCGACTAACAGAGGGGAACACACACGCACACAAACACTTCACCAGCCTGTGTGAATCTTTGAGACAGCGCTCCCGCCCCTTTCCCTGTCTAAAAAATGCACACGGTGCAAAGCCAAGATGATACAGACACACCCCGCGACGAACAGGAAGGTTGGCACTGTAAAAAGACGGCTAAAGCACAGTGTATAGTAAAGGGCCTGTCCCACTTGGGCGTCATTTGCGCGTCACGGAGGTGGCATGCGAGGATTTTGAACATCCCAAAATTCTGGGGCGCCGCACGTTTATGCGCATCACTGCATACGCCACTATACCTGACCACGGGTCATACCCGTGTCACGCACCAAACAATTTTTAGGATGTATTGTAAATGACACGCAAATGATGCCCAAGTGGGATAAGCCCTTAAGTCCTTTAAGAGAGGGGGGGAGAGGAGTGGAGAGACCTTTTAAGAAGCCATAGATACAAGGCTGTGAAGCTCGGCGGACATTTAACGTTACCGGTCGGTTATCCTTAATTCTGAAAACAACTGCTTATCTTTTGTTTCCCAATGAGCCAATGAAATTCACCTGTCAGCACCGGCTACAACCTACGAGAACCTCTGGGAATCTTCGACCTCCTGGCAACCCACTAAGACCTCCTGCCCACCCACCTACGGCTCGAGAATTCTAGTTACTCCCCATGTCGGCTTCATTCTAGTCGCCGCTAATTTTTCAACATGTTGAAAAATTCACGGCAACCATAATGAGACTGCGACCATGAAGGCGACACCCTGGCAACCACCCGTGAACATGTGGTGACCATGTGGCGACTGCATAGTCTCCTGCAGTCGCCTAATAAGTCGCCTAAGTGGAACAGGCCTATTAAACTTTGCCCCCTCTCAATTTAAAGTTATTCCCTCTGGGATTTGATTTTTCCATTCTGACAGTCTGATAGTTTATAGAAACATAGAAAATAGGTGCAGGAGTAGGCCATTCGCCCTTTGAGCCTGCACCGCCATTCAATATGATCATGGCTGATCATCCAACTCAGTATCCCTTACCTGCCTTCTCTCCATACACCCTGATCCATTTAGCCACAAGGACCACATCTAACTCCCTCTTTAATATAGCCAACGAACTGGCCTCAACTACCCTCTGTGGCAGAGAATTCCAGAGATTCACCACTCTGTGTGAAAAATGTTTTTCTCATCTCGGTCCTAAAAGATTTCCCCCTTTTCCTTAAACTGTGACCCCATGTCCAGGACTTCTCCAACATCGGGAACAATCTTCCTGCATCTAGCCTGTCCAACCCCTTAAGGATTTTGTAAGTTTCTATAAGATCCCCCCTAAATCTTCTAAGTTCTAGCATGTGCAAGCCGAGTCTATCCAGTCTTTCTTCATATGAAAGTCCTGACATCCCAGGAATCAGTCTGGTGAACCTTCTCTGTACTCCCTCTTTCGCAAGAATGTCTTTCCTCAGATTTTGAGACCAAAACTGTACGCAATACTCCAGGTCTGGTCTCTCCAAGACCCTGTACAACTGCAGTAGAACCTCCCTACTCCTATACTCAAATCCTTTTGCTATGAATGCTAACATACTATTCGCTTTCTTCACTGCCTGCTGCACCTGCATGTCTACTTTCAATGACTGGTGTACCATGACATCCAGGTCTCATTGCATCTCCCCTTTTTCTAATCGGCCACCATTCAAATAATAGTCTACTTTCCTGTTTTTGCCACCAAAGTGGATAACCTCACATTTATCCACATTATACTGCATCTGCCATGCATTTTCCCACTCACCCAGCCTACCCAAGTCACCTTGCAGCCTCCTAGCATCCTCCACACAGCTAACACTGCCCCCAGCTTCGTATCATCCACAAACTTCGAGATGTTGCTTTCAATTCCCTCGTCCAAATCATTGATATATATTGTATATAGCTGGTGTCCCAGCACTGAGCCTTGCGGCACCCCACTAGTCACTGCCTGCCATCCTGAAAAGACCCGTTCACTCCTACTCTTTGCTTCCTGTCTGCCAGCCAGTTCTCTATCCACATCAATACTGAACCGCCAATACCATGTGCTTTAGGTTTGTATACTAATCTCTTGTGTGGGACCTTGTCGAAAGCCTTCTGAAAGTCCAGATATAACACATCCACTGCTTCTCCCTTAACCACTCTGCTAGTTACATCCTCAGAAAATTCAATAATTATGCCTCTTATGATGTTACATAATTTTATCAGATCGCCATACAACCTCCAGCATTCCAGAGAATACAATCCAAGTCTGTCCACCTCCCCTTGTAGCTAATAACCTCTGATCCATTCATCATTCTGATAAACCTCCTCTGCACCCTTTCCAAAGCTTTCACATCCTTCTTGTAATGGGATGACAAGAATTGCATGCAATATTCCAAATGAGGCCTAACCAAAGTCCTATAAAGCTGCATTATAACCTCCTAACTTATACTCAATACCCCAACCTATCAAAGCAAGCATACCATACGCCTTCGTTACCACTCTATCTCCTTGCGCTGTTACTTTCAAGGAGCTATAGAGTCATAGTCATACAGCACAGAATCAGAGCTATCCTTGTACCTGTCCAGATGTTGTTATAGTACCTTTCTCAACTACCTCCTCTGGCATTTTGTTCCATACATCTACCACCTGCTGAGTTATAGACTTGGACCAATGTACATCATAGATCAGTTGGATTCAGCACAGTTACAGAAAAGGCGGTGGATAAAATAAGAGTAAAGGTTATAAAAAGGGGGAAAGGGCAATGTTGCTGAGAAGTGATTCAGCAGAAGTTGACTGAAGGCAGCTGCTTGAAGGTAAATCAGTCAAGGAGTTTCAAGGAGTTTACGGTAACCTCGCTCCCAATAAGCAAAAACCATGGGAATGTCAAGTTCGGAGTCCACTGAATGATTATGTGCATGGAGTGTAGGATAAGGGAAACAAGGGAAATAGATGTCAAACACTGGCAGTTGAATGCAGCAGAAATCTCAGAAGGCTGTAGAATGCGCAGGAGTGAAATAAAAAGAAAACTTAGAAAAGCAAAGTTATGAATAAATATTGGGAAGTAAAAACAAAGAAAATCCCCCCCAAAATTCTTAAGTACTCAGAAAGTAGAAGAATACTTAAGGAGAGGATAAAGGATCTAGGGTTCAGAAAGGTAACCCATGTGTGGAGATGAAGGAAATAGGTAAAGTTCTTAAAAAGTATCTGGCACCAAGTTGTTTCTCCACCAAGGGGGCTAATGTTGTAATTAAGGTAAATGAAGGGACTTATCATCTTTAAATAGGGATATGTCACCAGGATGAAAAATATCCCATGCTGTTAAAATAAATTAGGCGAGCAATTCTTGACACTCTGGCAGCACTTTTCATGTCCTCCCAGGAGTGATGCCAGAGAAGTGGAGCATTGTTAACGTTGTTTTGTTGATTAATAGAGGTGCAAAGGATAAACTAAGGAAGAGTATAAACTTTTATTTAAAAGTCAATGTTTGATTAGGGGGTAGCATTGTCAATGGAAGTTCTTGTCCAAACAGCTGGATTAATTTTGCTGTTGATTTCCACCTTCCTCACACCTTCACTTTATCCACTCTAATGGGCTGTCCTGCTTAAGGGCCTGTCCCACTGTACGAGGTAATTCAAGAGTTCTCCCGAGTTTCCCCTGATTCGAACTCGGAGAATTACGGTAATAGCCGCTCGTAGGTAATTGGGGCTCTCGTGGACATTTTTCAACATGTTGAAAAAACTTCACGAGCTTACCTCGTTTCCTGAGTACCTGCTGTTAGCGTTACGAGCCGCTAAGAGATGTCCCGAGCTCCGACATACCCGCTATGTACATTCTACGTACTTACCACGAGTTTGATTTTTTTGATTCTATGTACTTACCACGAGTTTGATAACTCGGGAGAGCTCTTGGGTAAACTCGTATAGTGGGACAGACCCTTTAGGTGATTTTTCAGGCACCTGCCGGCGACTGTCAACATCGCTTCCTTCACCAGCCTGTTATGCAGGCGGGGGACAGAGCAAGCGGGGGGAGCGCAGTCTGAGTGAAATTCAAAGCTAATGTGATACAGACACACATTGCGATGAACAGGAAGGTTGGCGCTGCAATTAAGAGGGTGAAAGCACAGTGTATAGGAAGGGTCACGTAAGTTCTTTAAAAAAGGGGGGGAGGGGGGGTGGGTAGAGGGGGGAGAAGGAGTGGAGACAACTATTAAGAAGCCGGAGATTCACGGCTGTGAAGCTCGGCGGACATTTAACATTACTAATAGGTTATCCTTGGTTCTGAAAACTACTGCTTCCTTTTTTTTCTCACTGAGACAATGAAATTCACCGGTCAGCACCGGCTACAACCTACGAGAACCTACGACAACCTTCGACCTCCTGGCAACCCACTACCACTCCACCTACAGCATGAGAATTCTCGCTACTCTCCATGGCAGCTTCATTCTGGTCGCTGTTAATTTTTCAACATGTTGAAAAATTTCTAGCGACCATACTGAGGACGCGACTAGTTCCCAGAATGCAGGAACTCCTCACGACCATGAAGGCGACTACTCGGCAACCACCCGCAAACAAGTGGCAACCATGTGGCGACTGCATAGTCTCCTGCAGTCACCTAAAAAGTCGCCTAAGTGGCACAGGCCCATAACTCTTCATTTCTGTTTCTGGATCTCTGGATCCAAACGGTCATTAGCCATGGACATCCATTACATCATGTGCAGGAAGGAACTGCAGATGCTGGTTTACACCGAAGATAGACACAAAATCCTGGAGTAACTCTGCAGGTCATGCAGCATCTCCGAGATGTTTGCCTGACCCACTGAAATACTGCAGCATTTTGTGTCTATCATCCTTTCAATTACATTTACATCCACTTAATTTATATTTCAATATTATATCTTGCATTAAATGTTGTTCCCTTTATCCTTTATATGAGTGCTGTGGACAGCTTGATTGTAATTGGGTATAGTCTTTTCTTTGACTGAATAGCACACAAATACAATTGTCCGCCACATGACAATAATAAATTAAAACTTAAAAGAAACTAAAACAAAGCAAAAACATGTCATACACTCACAGCTATCTTGATTATATTTAACTAGATCTTAAATTTACTCAGCAACCTTGTGGTCTCATTTGAACTTCCTGTCAAATCTGCAGCCCATTGGGTGTAACAATCTGTAAAATGTTGGTCTTGGGATCATACTCTGACAGCAACACTCAGTTTTCAATGCTCCCACAAAGCCGCCATTAAAATAATTGACTTCAGCACTATGCTTCAAGCGGGTATTTCTATCTCTATCCTGCACCCAATAATGGCAATGGAATGGCGGATATTTCCCCAGCAGCAATGTACAAAGCAAGCATTGGCTTTCTGATGCTTGGCATCTTCCAGTGTAATTAAAATTTTGAAGGCTAATGGTTCTGCCAGTGAGATCAGATTCATTTTGGTGTCACTATGTACCACTGTTGCATCTCTCAGAGAATCCTGCTTACATAGATGTAGCATAGTGGCATGGCTGGTTGAGCCAAAGTTCGATCATGACCGTGGGTGTTGGCTGAGTGAATTTGCACATTCTCCTTGTGACCTTCGATTTCCTCCCATATCCTAAAGATGTACGGGTTGTAGGTTAATTAAACTAGGTGCAATTGCCCATAATTAGAAAGTGGGATGACAGGGAACTAGTATGAATGGGTGATTTTCGGCCATTCAAGCCAGCACCACCATTCAATATGATCATGGCTGATCATCCAAAATCAGTACCCCATTTCTTTGAAATAAAATCAAGGGATATGGGGAGATAGCAGAAATGGGGTACTGATTTTGGATGATCAGCCATGATCATATTGAATGGTGGTGCTGGCTCGAATGGCACGTGAGTGACTACGTGAAGCCCGCCAGACTTCAGCTGGAGCTAGCGTAAGTAGTATTTTTTCACCACAGGATCTCCAACGTGAGCAGGTGGCTGAAATTATAGGGCTCCATGCGGCTGTTGCCGTTAGTCTGCACGGCAGCAAACGACCCAGATGAGAGACCGGTGTAGGCTATTTAGGAGCTGGGTTTACGGCTGTTTACTGTTATAGTCTGCAGCAGACGGCCCTAATAGGAGAGCACTGGCTAGGATAAATTGTTGCAGCTGCCGGCATCAGAGCTCCATACGGGAGCAGGCAGCCAGAGTCAGAGACAGCGTGAGGCTCTGTAAGAGCTTACATTCATAAGTTGCGGTTGCCGGCAGCCAGGTCTATTTTTAGTGCAGGAGATTTCCAGCAGCAGGTGAGTTTTAGAAATAGCCACGGCCGACAGCTACTGCTTAGGTAGCTCAGCCTGCACCAAACAATTTTAACAGAGTTACTGCTACAGCTATGCTACAGGCACATATAGTGTATTCTTTAAATTGGACGGCTATAATAGTTGGCATTTACAACAGTTGCCACAGGGTCACGTTTGTGACTATCATAGCCGTTAACATTCTATTGTCAGGTTTAATTCTTTGGCAATATCACAAATATATCTTATCATACCAATTTAATTCATGTTTTAAAATAAAAAATTACAAGGGACATTTATTATCACTTACTCCAATAAAAAGGTGTAGTGGAATTGGACCTGCCATTGTAGTCCAGAGCTCCTGGCTTGGGAAGCCTTGTTTGAGCTGTGCCGATCAGTCACCTGTGGGATTTACACCTGGTGGCGTCATGGTAATTTCCGCTCATTGGAGGAGACTGTGGAAGATTCCTTTACTAAAGACGGCAACTATATGCATATCAATAAAGTAATCAAATCTCTGATTTAATAGGGATAGGGTTCTGTTAGTCATATAACCGGCATTGCAGGGTTGCAGCATTTCTCCCACTCTGTCTGGCGTATGGGGGCAAGAGGCGCTCCAGTCCTTCCCTGTAATACTCCGTTGGCACCGGAAGGGAGTAAGGACTCGGAGTCACTAGCCGGTGCAGTCTGATAAATGATGATAACAACAGAGCACTGATCTGCAGTTAGTCTCGGTTTGGCTGAAAGGAAGCAGCCTGACAACCCCAAGTCAGGGAAAAGTCCAAGCCAAGTCTTGGAACATCTATGCCAGGCATAGAAACATGGAAACATAGAAAATAGGTGCAGGAGTAGGCCATTTGACACTTCGAGCCTGCACCGCTATTCAATATGATCATGGCTGATCATCCAACTCAGTATCCTGTACCTGCCTTCTCTCCATACCCCCTGATCCCTTTAGCCACAAGGGCCACATCTAACTCCCTCTTAAATATAGCCAATGAACTGGCCTCAACTACCTTCTGTGGCAGAGACTTCCACAGATTCTCCACTCTCTGTGTGAAAAGTGATTTTCTCATCTCGGTCCTAAAAGACTTCCCCCTTATCCTTAAACTGTGACCCCTTGTTCTGAATTTCCCCAACATCGGGAACAATCTTCCTGCATCCAGCCTGTCCAACCCCTTAAGAATTTTGTAAGTCTCTATAAGATCCCCCCTAAATCTTCTAAATTATAGCATGTACAAGCCAAGTCTATCCATTCTTTCTTCATATGAAAGTTCTGCCATCCCAGGAATCAGTCTGGAGAACCTTCTCTGTACTCCCTCTATGGCAAGAATGTCTTTCCTCAGATTAGGAGACCAAAGCTGTATGCAATACTCCAGGTATGGCCTCACCAAGACCCTGTACAACTGCAGTAGAACATCCCTGCTCTTATACTCAAATCCTTTTGCTATGAATGCTAACATACCATTCGCTTTCTTCACTGCCTGCTGCACCTGCATGCCTACTTTCAATGACTGGTGTACCATGACACCCAGGTCTCGTTGCATCTCCCCTTTTCCTAATCGGCCAACATTCAGATCATAGTCTACTTTCCTGTTTTTGCCACCAAAGTGGATAATCACACATTTATCCACATTATACTGCATCTGCCATGCATTTGCCCACATCACCCAACCTATCCAAGTCACCTCGCAGCCTCCTAGCATCCTCCTCACAGCTAACACTGCCGCCAGTTTTGTGTCATCCGCAAACTTGGAGATGTTGCATTCAATTCCCTCATCCAGATCATTAATATATGTTGTAAATAGCTTGGGTCCCAGCACTGAGCCTTGTGGTACCCCACTAGTCACTGCCTGCCATTCTGAAAAGGACCCGTTTACTCCTACTTTTTGCTTCCTGTCTGCCAGCCAGTTCTCTATCCACATCAATACTGAACCCCCAACACCTGTGTGCTTTAAGTTTGTACACTAATCTATTATGTGGGACCTTGTCGAAAGCCTTCTGAAAGTCCAGATATAACACATCCACTGGTTCTCCCTTATCCACTCGACTAGTTACATCATCGAAAAATTCTATAATATTCGTCAGATATGATTTACCTTTCATAAATCCATGATGACTTTGTCCAATGATTTCACCACTTTCCAAATGTGCTGCTATCCCATCTTTAATAACTGTGAAAATGCTAATTTTCGCAACTACAGATTTAGACTAACTGGCTTATAATTCCCCGTTTTCACTCTCTCTCCCTTTTTGAAAAGTGGGATTACATTAGCTACCCTCCAATCCTCAGGAACTACTCCAGAATAGAAAGAGGTTTGAAAAATTATCACTAATGCATCCATTATTTCTGGGGCTACTTCCTTAAGTACTCTGGGATGCAGCCTATCTGGCCCTGGGGATTTATCAGACTTTATTCCATTGAATTTACCTAACATGATTATGGTTTGTCTCAATCACAAACATCTGATGAATCAAATTATAACACAAGGAATGCTCAGTCTTATGAAGGTATGTCAGGCAGCAGCTCCTGTTTCAGGGTTGCAAATTTTCCGCCCACTCAAATGAAAGGAGTGGTGGAGATGGTTCCAAAGTATATAACATATAACATATAACAATTACAGCACAGAAACAGGCCTTCTCGGCCCTTCCAGTCCATGCCGACCATTTATTTTCCCCTAGTCCCATCTACCTGCACTCAGACCATACCCCTCCATTCCCTTCCCGTCCATATACATATCCACTTTACTTTTAAATGTTAAAATTGATCCTGCCTCTACCACTTCTGCTGGAAGATCATTCCACACAGTAACCTCTGTAAGTTCCAAGTAGGAACAGTTTGGTTATCCTGGATCAGGGTAGACCAAAGGGTCTCGACCCGAAACGTCGCCTATCTCCTTCACTCCTTAGATGCTGCTGCACCCGCTGAGTTTCTCCAGCTTTTTGTGTAACCCTAGACCATCATGAAACTGGCTGGTCATACGAGTCATAGTGACCAGTGAAGCACTGCTTCATCATCTATGAGAGGTTATCAGACTGGTCAATAGAATAAAGTAATTGAAGTTTTTCTCAACATATGGTTTATTTCTCCTCAGTTAGCAGAGTTACTGGTTCATTGGAATCATCATTGCCATCCTCTTTGGGACATTTAGTTACTAGCAGAAAGCTTGTCTGGCATATATTATAACTTTATCTGACCGGCAGGTTCATGTTGTGAATCAACAATGTATTCATAATAACCCATAGGTTCTCAATACCACTATTCCTGATTGAGTGGTGGGTCGAAGAGATTGTGTTATGCACTCTAGAGACTTAGACATGTGGTCTCAGTCAAAGAACTGCGAGGTCTTCCTGATTCAGCTTTGCATTATACTAATCTCCACTCTGAAGGAAAATGCTACGTATTCATGGTGACTCTTAATCAAGAGTTGACAGGGATTTTCACAATCAAGGGAGACTGTGGTTTCACCTCTGGTCATTAGCTGCTGATTATATATTATCAGCGATATCTATGAATAGCTAGATAATGCATCTTCCGCGGGTATGAAAGACAAAAAAAAATGTTCATCCCTAGGATCGGCCAAGGACTAGAGGGGTATGTTTCTTAAAGTACAGAAATATGGTGCAGGCCAAATCAGGTTAGCATTAGGCTAATCAAATGATGGGTTCACTTACTCAGTTTTAGATGGATGATTGGGTGTCTGCAATTTAACTGGCTCAGAGAATCGATTTTGTAGTTGCATCCTCTGTCATATCTATACACATAAGGCACAGTTTCTGCTGTTTAATAACAAAGCTAGTGGTGAAAGCCTATGCTGCCCTTCTCAGATTAAGGGCATTATGTCATCGAGTTTTAGGTATTATGCAAAATTGCAAATGATAAATCTTATGGGTTGTCGGTAGATATCTTTGCGATATTACATTTAAAGCTACATGGAATTTAACAGTACCAATTTGCCTATTCAGTCACGCCATGGTCGGCGGCTGAAGCAACTCTTATTTACTCATTCACGTGTGATGGCTGGGACAGCCTGTCTTCTCGGCCAGCTAGCTCTGCACGATTGTATAAGAAGCTTGTGAACAACATATGTGAGTCAATTCTATATGGACGTAACAGAGGTTGCGTGGCTCCCAGTTTGAGCCTAGAGAAACGTTATGAGACAGCACAATTTACATTTCCTGTGCTACATTATCATTTCTGCAATACCATAAGTGGGACATAAACGATTAGTTCATCACCCACTATTCTCTAACGTTATGCAGGGTGTCTTTTATTTGACCACTCTAATAGCCTACACTCATTGTAATGTGTGATGTATATCAGTAATTTGTTATGCAAATTTTCTTAAATATTTTCCTAAATGGGAGAAGTATCTAAAAATGATTACGCTTTCAGCAGCTGATCTCATTATTAGAACAACATAAAGAACACAGCCTTACTCAATCTCTGGCTTAGTCTCCACGCCATACTGACGTTAGGGTAGCTTGTTATAGAAATAATCTCATAAGCAAATGAGCAGGATTGTGTGCATTTGAGGTTGACAGCATACCCAAAACTGCACGCAATACTCCAACATGCCATTAGCTTTCTTCAAGTATGAGCAGAATCTATTATCAGTAAAATTAAATGGCTTAGCTCAGCATGAGCTGATCAAAAGGATCAACAGCAACTTTATAAAGATATGTGACTTCAAAGGGAGATTCAGTCAGGATTCATAGTGTCTTCATAACTTTATAAAGCACGGAAATAGGCTCTTCAGAACACAATGTTTGTGTTGAAGATTATGCCGACCATCTCTTATCTGCCTGCATGTAATCCATATCCTTCCATTCCCTGCATATTGATCCAAAAGTTTCTTAAATGCCACATTCATATCTGGCTCAACCACACTCCCTGGAATTGATAGGAATATCATTGCAGATACTCACCACCCTCTGTGTAAATGAATGTGCTCTACACCTCTCCCTCTAGCAACGTTCCACATACCCACCACTCTGAGTGCAAACGGTGCCCTTCTAGTCCCCTTAATGTCTTTCCACTTTCACCTTAAACCTGTGCCCATTAGTTTTAGACACCCCTGTCCTGAGATTAAAAACTGCAACAATTCACCGAATCTATGCTCCTGATGATTGTTTACACCTCTGTAAGGTCCCCTTTAATCTCCTTCAGTTCGAGGATAAAAAGTCTCACCACATTAGCTCAATCATTCCAGTTCCAGTAATATCCTTGTGAATCTCTTCTGCACCCTTTCCAGCTTACTGACTTCCATCCTATAGATAGGTAATCTGAACTGCAAACAATACTCCAAGTGTGGTCTCACCAACATCTTGTACAGTATTTATGATGATCCAACATTTATTATCATGCCTTGGCTGATGAAAGCAAGAAGCATGCCAACTGCTTTCTTCACCACTCTAAATACCTATTTCAACACTTTCAAGGAAGTATGTACCAGTACCTCTAGGTCTCTGTCGTACAAGAACTCTTTTCATATATCTGAGTTAATTTCCATTTGCTATTCCTTGGTCCACTTTTCCAGTTGATCTAATCTTAAATAATTCACCACTGTCCACCATACACCCAATTTTGGAGTAATCTGTAAATTTACTAACCATGCCAACTACATTCTCAAACAAATGAGTAATGTAGATGACAGTAGGACCATTTTTTTTCACACAAAGAGCTGCTGGAGGAAGTTATTGAGGCAGATACTATCGAAATGTTTAAGAAACATTTAGACAAGTACATGAATAGGATGGGTTTAGAGGGATATTAGCCAAACATAGGCAGGTGGGACTAGTGTAGATGGAGCATGTTGGTCGGTGTGGGCAAGTTGGGCCACAGGGCCTGTTTCCATTCCATATGACTCTATGACTCTATAACAGGCAACACAAAACATAGAAACATATCACTGGTCACAGACTTCCAATCTGTGAGGCACCCAGCACTACCACCTTCTATCGCCTACCACCAAGGTAATTTTGTAAGCAATAGCCTAGCTCACCCTGGATTCCAGGCTTTCCACCTTTCAGGACCAGCCCACCAGTTAGAGGCATTGCTAAAGTCTACATAGACATGTGCACTGCTCTGCCCTCATCTATACTCTTGGTGACCTCTTCAAAAATCTCAATCTAATTTGTGAGACTCACCAGTAGCAAACGTCTTCTTTGTATATTCAGATAGGTTGGAAACTGCAACTTGTGTGCTGCATACTTACCCTGGGATAATGCTCAGCTGCTGGAAGGCTGGTTCTCTACTTAATTCTGTGCTACTGATGTCCTCTCAGGATGCTCACAATGTGTTTGTGCCCTTGTTGGACTGGCTGTGGTATAATCTGGTGTGCCTGCAGTTTGGTGAAGAGGGTGGGTGCAATGCCGAGGAGGGTGCTTGCATGCTGAAGGTTGCAGGAGGCATCCTGCCTTCCAGAGAGAGGACAAGAGCCTCCATTCTGCAACTGAATGTTAGGAGAGGTCAGGCAATGGAGTGCATATCAAGTCTGTACAATCAAGACTGTACAATTCTCATCACAGCATTCAGAACAGTACGAGCAACTTCTCCTCTTTGGCTGAACTGAACCTATTTGCACAGCAGCAATCTGCCCTCCTCCAGGAGATTCAGAGTTAGGACATCTTTGGCAAATTAGGTCACCAGCCAAGGGCACAGGCCTGCTTCCTCAGCCACCATGTTTCCTTGACATTGCTATCGCCTACTATAGAAAAACAAGTAATTCCCACGATGGCGTAGAGGCTCCCTGGGAATTGCACGACATCTGAGAGAATGTAGATGTGGATTATCCATGATTCAGTTCCTCATAGATCCAATCCTAAAGCAGAACACTGCTACGTGTATCTCAGAACGCCCACCCATGGAAATCCTTCTAAATGTATACCTTGTCCACATTGAATTGAATTGAATTACCTTTATTGTAATTTCGTGCCTGCAGTCATACATATATTAAAAGTAACAAAACCACACAATAAACACAAATTTAACATCCACCACAGTGAGTTCACCAAACACCTCCTCACTGTGGTGGAAGGCAAACGTCTTAGAGTCTCTGTCTTCTTCCCTCCTTGTTCTCCCTCTGCGCTGAGGAGATCCAGGCCTCCGATGTTGCCGTCCACCAGGCCCGCGGCCGAGCCTCCGAAACCGGGCCGCCGCCACCTCCGTCGCCGGAATGCCGGAACACCGCCACAGGGCCCGCCGCTGGAACGCTGGAGCACCGCAGCTCCAAGGCCAGGTCGCCTCTGGAACGTCGCTGGAGCACCGCAGCCTCGAAAGCCAGGCCGCCACTGGAGCACCGCAGCCCCGAAACCCAGGCCGCCGCTGGAGCACCGCAGCCCCAAAAGCCAGGTCACCGCCGGAGCACCACAGCCCCGAAAGCCAGGTCGCCACTGGAGCACCGCAGCCCCGAAAGCCAGGTTTGTCGCTGGAGCACCGCAGCCCCGAAAGCCTGGCCGCTGCTGAAGCTCCGAAGCCGTGCCGCTGCTGCTGGAAGGCCGCCAGCTCCGCCAGCTCTGCCATTAGGGCTTCAGCACAGATGGAGACGGTGACTGGGGACACGACAAGAAAAGTCGCATCCCCCCAAATGGAGAGACTAAAACCCTGTTCCTCCCCCCCCCCCCCCCCCCACCACACACATACACAACCTAATAAACCAAAATAATCACTAAAAACACAGACACAAAGACAAAAATAAAATAAGAAACAGACGGACTGCAGGTGAGCGGCAGCTGCCAAGCAGCGCCGCCACTTTCGGCATCCCAGGCCCATGTGTAAATCAAACTGAACTGCATTCAGGTTTGCGTGGATAAGTAACAAGTAACTTCATTCCACACAATGGCAATACATTGCCTGCCTCCAACAATTCAAGCCAGTGACTTTACACATTATATTAGATTGTTCTTCTTGTGTACGGCGTGCACAGCCTAAAGTTGTAGGACAACTTGTTCTATTTGATCTTATTTGATTGTGCATGCCAGGTTGATTTGCATTCATTTGAACACGCCGGACCACGTGAAGGTTGCAATCTCCCACCCCTTATATTAGACTACAATCATCAAACACCTATCATCAGCATCCTAGGATCACCGTTGTCTAGAAATGTAACTGGATCAGCTAAATAGAAAGTGTGACAACGTACTATACATAACAATGATAGGTGGTGCATTATATGGTATAAAGGGGCTGTCCCACTGCGGCAACCAAATCTGCGAGTTCTGATGAGTTTGCCCTAGACTCGTACTCGTAGCATGGTCGACACGAGGTCCTAGGAAATCTTTGTAACTCTCCTTCATGCTCGAGAGTAGTCCCCGGGTACTCGAGGCCTCAGCCAGACTTCCACTCTGTAAAATGGGATGGATTCAAGCCATTTTAAGCAAAGGAGATTTGCTATTGGTATTACTTTTAAAGCACCACCTCCTCCCTGTGTACAAACTTGGTTAAATGTCAAAAAGTTTTAAGCATTTTTGCATGGTGACAACATTCCTGAGATTAACAAAATAACTAGTGTACATGTTGAAGTGCCAGGCAGTTCGAGCAGTACACAAATGGAAATCAAGAGGAACCATGTTTGAATAACAAACATAACTCATGCTCAGCCAACTTCTATAGGTTTAAATACATGTTCTTGGCCCAGTTGCTCAAATAAATACCTGAGAGGGACAGAGCTTTCATCTTTGAACTATTTGTCACTGCAGATTTATTGTTGGAGGGAATGACAGAAAAGCCTTGGATTTGCTCCACCTAATTTCTAAACTGGTGGACGAGAGCAATAGGGATTTATAAATAAACTGAAGGAAGTTATACAAACCAGAGAGCTGGATATTTTCCGGCTTTACAATAAAATTAAGAAATAATCCAGATGATTTAAAATATTTGAACAAAGTAGATTCAATCTTAGGTTCTCATTTTATACTACAGTAACTGTTTGATTTGTTTATTTCATTACCCAATAAGTACACTGCACATCTTTGAATGCTTCAGTGCCCATTACTTATATGTTATTGAGGCATGGAGCCAACCTCTGTGATTAGGGAAGGAAACATTAGCCCATTTCCTACCTCTACACAACATAGCCACAACAAACCGCTTGGAAAACTTGTTCCTTTACATCAGGAGTTATAATGTTTTTAATTCTTATTTTGGCTCCAGGCCTTTGCTTTGATTAGCACCTTCACAAATTCAGATCGAGCAAGCTTCAACATCAACAAAATGACTTGCCTGCCCATGACTTGCCTGCCCATCAGTTATTGGTACTGCAGTAAATACCATACTTAGCTTTAAGGGAAATATCTAGCCATGTGTAAATACTTCCAGGTATTTCATTTGCACAAATAATCATTGAAAAGAGGTTAAGCCACGTACAGAGGAGAGAAGATGGGAGGTTACCAAAGTAAACATTTTAGATGGATACCACACAAAGGAAACAGGAAACCTGCCAGACTCAGACTAACTGCAGATCATACCATATATAGGGAGGTGGTGAAGATAAATATCAGCACATGAACTTAGCTCAGGTGGCAGGACAAAATGGCACCTGCTTATTGTCCTACAAAAAGGCTAACATTTAGGGAGACAACATCTAAGACATGTTAATTGGAAGAAGTGGACAAATGTGGAAGAGGTTGGGAAAACTTAGACTTGTTTTCACTTGAGTGGAGACCTGATAGAAGTATATAAAATATGAGCGGTATGGATATGGTAGACAATCACAACCTTTTCCCAGTGTGGAAATGTAACAGACATGGGGACATGGTTTTAAGGTCAGAGGGGAAAACTTTAAAGGAGATATGTGTGGCAAGGTTTTTCACACAGAGAGCAGTGAATGCTTAAAACACACTGCCTGTGGCGGTGCTAAAGAAAATATGATAGTGATGTAAAGAAGGCTTTTAAATAGACCGATGGAAAAGCAGGAAATGGAGGTATATGGATCACATACAATTTAATTTGGCATTGTGTTTGGCAAAAATACTATGGGCAGATGTGTCCTGTTCCTGTGCTGTACCATTCCGTGCTCGATGAATGGAATCAAAGGGTAGCAATTCTGACTGTGTTGCCATTTGCGTGACTAAAAGTGGCAGTGTCCCTGAATTTATTGGTGATCCCGAGCCACAAATTTATGGGATGCAGCTTTGTAATTGCAATTTCTCCTGAAATTTCACAGAAAGACAATGATTCAGCTCTCAATATTGGTTGCTGGCAGAAGAGATCATGAAAAAAGGAAAAATAGACATGGTTCAGGTGCAAAGTTATGAAAACAGTCTTGTTTTTATCTTCATAAAAACCCAAACTGCAGGGATTTTGGGATGCCTCAATCCTGCTCCTCAGCCATAAAAATAAACGATGCACAATGATGTAGAAATCTCCATGCTTCTGCCAAGATATTATATAGGTACCAATTGTGGTGTGAATGGAATTTGTTGAGTACCAGTTTAATAGCTCGTAGTCTGGTCATTACATTCTTTAGAAATCATCAACCAAACCAATTAGATTCAAGATAGGCACAAAGTGCTGGAGTAACTCAGCAGGTCAGGCGGTATCTCAGGAGAAAAAAGGATGGATGATGTTTCGGGTCTAGACCCTTCTTGCCCACCAATCTATAATCCTACCTGGTTTCTGCTGGGCAGTCATGTTCTGTTGGTGGTCACAATGATCTGAACCCTGCTCCAACCACTCTCTATGATGGAAGAAACATGGAGATTGAAAATCTCTAAAAATATTCAATGTTTGCTCACATTTTAGCACTGAATTCCTAGTGTTTCATCAGAATCCATTATTTCATAATGCTAGCATTTTGTTATTTCATCTCTGTATAAGATGTTCTGCATTTTCAGGACAAAGGGAAACAGCTGCAGAAAGAGTGGATGCATTGCTTGTAACCTACCAAAATTCCCTGGATTAGAGTCATAATTATAGAGTATGAATGGAATGATGTACGGAAAAAGGTTGAGCTGGTTAGACATACCCATTGGCATCTATTTATGAAAATGTGTATGCTTCCAAGGGGTTTTGACGGTGGAAGCTGAGATGATTTTACCTTAATGAAGATACCTGGAACAAAAAGATATAGTTTTAGGATGAGAGGCTTACCATTTCAGACACAGATGAAAAGATTATTTTTCACAGAGGGTTATGCCTGTTTAGAATTTGCTATATCAGAGAGCTATTGGGACAGAATCATTGAAACATAGAAACATATAAAATAGGTGCAGGAGTAGGCCATTCAGCCCTTTGAGACAGCACTGCCATTCAATATGATCATGCCTGATCAAATCTAACTCTCTCTTGAAACCACCCAGTGAATTGGCCTCCACGGCATTCTGTGGCAGAGAATTCCACAGATTCACAACTCTCTGGGTAAAAAACGTTTTTCCTCATTTCAATCCTAAATGGCCTACCCCTAATTAAACTGTGATCCCTGGTTCTGGACTCTACCAACATAGGGAACATTTTTCCTGCATCTAGCCTGTCCAATACCTTAAGAATTTTATATGAACATAGAAATTAAGCATTTATTGAAATATACTATAGGTAAAGACTGGCAGACACTGTTCAATGACAACAGTCCAGATATCACTGAACAGCACAGCAGTCTCAGGGGGCTGATACTATGTTATTCTGTGTTTTGCTAAAACAAATATTAATTTATTGTTAGATATACAGCTTCATTTATTTCCTTTTTGGAATCTTATTATTCCTTACCAGCAAATGATTTAAGAAATTCAAAGCAAAGCAGTGTTGTTGCTTGTGGCTGTCAACGTGACTAAGTCTTTATCCTATGTGCTTAACTTCCTCCCACCAATACACCACTAGACAAATAAGGAACATCTCCAGTAATCTTGCAATTTGCATACAGGATGTTATTAAACCTATATCCACTCAAAAGAACAGGTTGAATTTATTGCTCATTTATGCCTGCCTAAAAAAAAGGGAGTGAGGTTGGGTTTTGCATGGATTGCAGATTCCCCAAGCACCAGGCTTGCATTGATTGCAACCATATTTCCTGACTAGTCCGCCATGTCAATTCAACTATTTCCATAAATTGAAAGAGATAGTTTCTTTCCAGCTGTTATCAGGTAATTGAACCATCCTACTGACAACTAGAGAGCGGCCCTGAGCTACTATCTACTTCATGGAAGACCCATGGACTACCGTTAATTGGACTTTACCTTGCACTAAATGTTATTCTCTTCATCATGTATCTGTACACTGTCGACGGCCCGATTGCAAACATGTATTATCTTTCCATTGATTGGTTAATACGCAACAAAATGGTTTTCACTGTACCTAGGTACAAGTGACAAAAACTAAACTAAGCTAAACTAAACTACACTGTCTGTGTAGATCAGCCGTCACAAGTGGTGTATTACGGAGATGAAAGTAGATGAAATACCATGGCAAACAGGATAATTCTCCCACAAAGCAGTATCATGCAATCGTTTCCATCCGTGTGTAAAGCAGCACCTCTGGTACTGTCGTATTCCCGCAGTTATTCAAGTATCTGCCTTGACGTAAGTGCTCATGTTCGTGGAGTGGGACATGAACCCACACCTGTCTGGCTCAGAGACAAGACTGGTCTCCACTGAGTATGATTAATGTCTGTAGGCAGTGCACTCGGAAGTAAAGGAACTCAGAAAGGATGAAAGGCTACAACTTAAACAGGCCCTCTTTGCCTGGCTTCATGATTAAATAATTCATGAGCAATATTTGATTCCTTAATTCAACTCATCTTTTGCCAACAGTCCCATATTCCCTCTCTTTTTCATCATTCCAGTTCCAATAAGTAGAAGTTAAATTCATCCAACCAGTGAATATCCTATTCTCAGTGAATATTCTGACATTCTAGTTCAATATTATGAATATAAACATTGTATAATGCGAGTTTGAGGAAGGGTCCCAACATGAAACGTTACCTCTCCATGTTCTCCAAGGATGCTCCTGGCCAGCTGAATTACTCCAGTACTTTGTGTCCTTTTTAATGTAAACCAACATGTGAAATTCTTTGTTTCTTTATAAAAAAATGTTTGCTCATCATGACGCACACGTGATGCGCGCATGGCATGCATTACGCGAGCATGGCGTGTGGTGTGGCATGGTGGCGTAGGCAGTGACGCCAAATCTATACTGCCTGTTAGATAGTTGGTCAGTGGTGTAGCTTCTGTAGCAGGAGGTTACTGACCCCTATTTGTGAGGGACTCCAGATAGTAATGGAGAACGTCTTTGAGCAGCTCTCTGTGTTCGGCCCCGGAAGTATTTGATTCAGACTGCATCTTCTTGGCTTGAGTGGCAACACTTCAGCAATCGCATTGGTCTGTTAGAGCACAAAATTCTGGACTACAGTGAGGGCCTAGAAGCCCCTTTCCACATTGTTATCTGGGACCTATACTGGCAGCAGTCCGACCTTTCAGGCCTGTGTTGCAGCAATCACACCTTTGCAGCATCTTTGTGCTGCAACGCAGCCTGCAACATTGCCCAACAAGTGTTCCATCAAGATTCACTCTACAAATGCGCTATCAGAGGCTCTGTATTGGTTATCTGTTCTTCGTCAGATAAGATAGGTTCCGAGTTCCCCACATAGATCGTTGATTAGTTGGTTTGAACTCCTTGTGCTCCTTGACATTGTGGGCAGTGTGCCAAGCATACCGCTGTGAACATCCATCAAATCCTACACTATTTCTCGGCAACAGAACTTATGTGCGCCCTTACTCTCCAATTAGCTCATTTGCACTTACTGGTTCCACACATTTGATCATTATGTGTCATGAAAGGCAGACCTTTCCAACATCCTACACTCTACAATAAACAGACACTCTGCTTATGTTTGCATCTGTAAAATTGAGCAATGGTATCACTTCACCAGCATTATTACCTTCTTTTTCCTGACAATTAGGGCGGCACTGTGGCACAGCAGTAGAGCTGCTACCTTACAGTACCAGGGACCCAGGTTCGATCCTGACTATATGTGCTGTTTGTGTGGAGTTGTACGTTCTCCCCGTGATCGTGTGGGTTTTCCCTATGTGCTTCGGTTCTCTCCCACACCCCAAAGACATACAGGTTTGTAGATTGTAGGAAAGAATTGCAGATGCTGGTTTAAATCGAAGGTAGACATAAAATGCTGGAGTAACACAGCCGGACAGGCAGCATCTCTGGAGAGAAGGAATGGGTGATGTTTTGGTGCACCAAAGGGCCGGTTTTCATGCTGTATATCTAAACTAAAGACAACTGACTCTGGGAAATCAAAAAAGGGATAAGCAACAGTTTATAATGAGTGGAGGACATAAAAATTCTGTGCTTACACAAACTGAACATTGTACATCTAAAGAGATTTTTGGAATGGATGAAAAATTGGACATGCAGATAGCTTCAATGTCAATCCCAACAGGCCCATCATTAAGCGTTACCTCACCAATGTCCTTTTGCATGTCCCTTCCAGGGAAGTAAAAGCTCTGTTTGTCTTTCAGCTATTTCCTGCTGCGGAACATTAACTTATTTAGACAGCTGGCGGGCTGTGCCATTCCAAAATGAATTTACACAACTTGACTACTCTTGTCACATCATTGCTCCTCTTCATGTATTGCTTCCATGTTCCTGGGCACCTCCTTTGATATTCCTCTCCACTGTGCATTATGTTTCTCTGTCTCTGTCTCAGTCTTTGGCTCTCCTGATCACTTGCAAGTCCAATGAAATGAAAGGGTTATAGAATGAGGCTCGAAGCAACACAAATATATTTAAGGAACACAAGAGACTGCCAATGCTGTAATCTTGAGTAAATGGAGGAAAAGTGACTATAAAAAAAACAGATCTTTTTTTTTAATTATCTTGTTGTTAAAATTATAAACTATTAATGACAAGGCTTAACCTTTTGTGGTTAATTAACATAGAGATTCGGCAGTTTCCTGGGAAGATTATATCAATGTATCATTTTTGTGTCATTATGATGGAGTTGTGCAAACCAGACAGTAATATGTGATGTGTTATAATGCACAGCATACCTTCTTCACCACATGTTGATGGTGGTTTTCCACATCTTCCATTCAGACACCACTAATTGCTCTGCAAACTGCATGCTCTCTTTACCAGTTTTGTTGGCAAGCTCTGCTGAAAGACAGCAAATACTGACCAGGGATTGTGACTCATCTCTGTACATAGACAAATCCTATCAACCACTCCATTAGAAGTAAATATGCTGCGAAATAATTCCCTTGACCTGCACAATCTCAACAAGCTCACTGCACACTGCAGAGCATCATTCTTAATCTTGTGAAGAATTGCACCCCTAGAATAACAATTGCATCTAATTATCCTTTGAGTTTGTTTTGGACAAAGATGCAGGTTGATACATAGCCTCTATTATGACTACTTTTTCCTATATGAATTAGTCATGGAGTGATGGATTTGTAATGCATGGAAGCAGGCTCTTTGGCCCACCAAGTTGGCCTAAACCATTCTACACTAATGCTATATCTATATTACTAAAAGTCTGATCTTGACCACTTCCTGTTGTTCTATATATTGATTTTAGATAAAACGCTGCTACTTACGGCTGTGATTTTTGGCCATCATACTGAGAGTCCCCCTCCGCCGCGCAGGATGAGAGGATTTTTCCCATTGATTAAAAATAAGAGTTATTAGTGTTTTAAAAATGCTGAGATTCTCTCTCCTGAAGGCCACGCCCCTTCCGCAGGGACTATAAAACCCAGAAGTGTTGAGTGCCTCAGTCAGTCTCTGCGAGGTGGGGGAAGCAAGAGGGTCACGTCTCTCAGTCTGAACTGTGAATAACACTCAACACATGTCTACTAAACCGTGAGTGTGGTTTTACTGACCTTGAGTGCCCTTAATGTGGTTTGAAAATGAAAATGTGGTTGGTTTGAACTGAAGCACAGCAAATCGTTTGTGGTGGTTGCTTTGAACAGAAGCACGGCAAATGGTTGGTGGTGGTTGCTTTGAACTGAAGCACAGCAAATGGTTGGTGGTGGTTGCTTTGAACTGAAGCACTTCAAGTAGTTGGGTTTGTTGCTTTGAACTGAAGCACAGCAAGTCAATCATGCCATGATGGCCACATCCCTTCCAGTAGGAGGGGGAGGGTTTATAAAACCCGGAAGTGTGGGTGTGGCTCAGTCTCGGCAAGATGGGGGAGGGAGAGGTCACGACTGTCTGAGCTGTGAATCAACTGAACACACCGAATGTCTACTGAACTGTGAGTGTGGTGTTTATGTGATGTTTTGTGTGGTGTTTTGTGTGGTGTTTTGTGTGGTTTTATGGTGGTTTCACCCTGCTTGATATGGTATTAAACTGCATTTGAATGTGGTGGCCTTGCACCCTGCATGAAATGGTATGAAACTGCATTTGAATTTCGTGGTGTTGCACGCTTCTTGAAGTGGTATGAAACTGCACTTGAATTTGGTGACCTTGCACCCTGCTTGAAGTGGTACAAAACAGCACTTGAATTTGGTGACTTGCACCTTGCTTGAAGTGGTACGAAACTGCACTTGATTTCGGTGGCCTTGCACCCTGTGTGAATTGGTAGGAAACTGCACCTGAATTTAGTGGCCTTGCACCCTGCTTGAAGTGGTATGAAACTGCTCTTGAATTTGGTGGCCTTGCACCCTGCTTGAAGTGGTAAGAAACTGCATTTGAATTTGGTTGCCTTGCACCCTGCTTGAAATGGAATTTCAAGGAATAGCCATGAGTCAACTGCCAGCCCACCAGCCGTGAGTGAGCTGCCAGCACATCAGGCTTGAGTGACTGAGCTGCCACCCCAAGAATCCATTTGGCCCACAATGTCCTTACTAACCCTCTGGAAACCAGCCCCTTCAGCCCACAACACCCATACTAGTGCTCCAGAAAGCCCCCCCCAAAAAAAGTTTAAATATTGGAATTCATGGAGAGGTGAAATATTGCGTTGGGGGACCAGACCTCCCCTGTGAACATGGGACCTAACGGGTCCCACTTAGTCTGGTTAGTCTTTTATTATTCTCCCCCATATTCTCTTGAACTCCACCTACCCCCATCAACAGACTCTACCACTCACCTGTACATCAGGAGCAATTTACAGAGGCCAATTAACCTACCAACCTGCATGTCTTTGGAAGGAAACCGGAGCATTTAGAGAAAACCAATGCAGTCACCATGAGAAGGTGCCGTCCACACTGACAGCCCCCAAGGGTTCAACTTATACCTTTGGAAACCTCCAAAGTTAATTGTTTATTACTTTAAGTAAAACCAGCCAAAATTCTCCTTTATTTCAATAAGAAAGTGTGGGCAGTGAGGCCTCCCACTTTTCTTTATTGCAGTGAGACAGGATTTATTTCCCTGTCTATGGTAAGACTGCTGATGGCCACATTTTTAAACCTGCAGTGAAATGTAGCAGTAGGTAATGGAACATCCGCCTAAGGTTAGTGCTGATGTTGAAATTTTCCCTGCGCAGCCGTGACACAAATTTCCATCCTCTCTACACTGACTGCTGCCATTTTGTCGGCAATCCATGAGGGAGGTGACAGCAAGGATTGTGATGTTCACCAAGGATCAGGAGTAATGTTTGACACAAAAAGCTGGAGTAACTTAGCGGGTCAGGCAGCATCTTTGGAGAAAAGGAATAGGTGCACGGTGGCGCAGCGGTAGAGTTGGTACCTTACAGCGCTTGCAGCGCCAGAGACCCGGGTTCAATGCCAACTCTGGGAGCTGTCTTTACAGAGTTTATATGTTCTGCCCGTGACCACGTGGGTTTTATCTGAGATCTACGGGTTTCTTCCCACACGCCAATGACGTACAGGTTTGTAGGTTAATTGGCTTGGGTTTGTATACTTGGTATCATTGTAAATTGTCCCTGGTGTGTGTAGGCTTGCGTTAATGTGCGGGGATTGCTGGTTGGTGTGGACCCAGGGGCCCAAAAGGCCTGTTTCCATGCTATATCTCTAAACTAAACTAAAGGAATGTTTCGGGTCAAGACACTTCTTCAGATTGAGGGTCAGGGGAGAGGGAATCGAGGGATATGAGAAGGTACATAGAATAAATTAATGAAAGATTTGCAAAAAGATAGATCCAAGCCAGCAATGATGATCAAGGAAAGTTGGAGCCCACAATAGTCCATTGTTGAATGTGGGGAAGGTGATAAGAGTAATATAGACAGTGAAACTAGTACTTTTGTATCTATGTTTGGTGTAAACCAGCACCTGCAGTTCCTCCCTACACAGTATTTTTTTCCCCCTGCACATCCCACAGCACTGCCCCGAGAGATCCACTTAACCTCCATCATGCCACTTTTCTCTTATTGTGTGGATGTTGAGCGGACTCCAGCCTGATGTGAAACAAAGCTCTTTTAGTAGCCCAGCCACCTCAAATCCATTTTTATCACAGGATATCCAAAAATTCAATTAGGGTAATGCCGGGATTCAATTTGAAGGCCGTACGCTCATTGAAGGCATTGTAGAACATTCCTGAAAGTGTTAACTTCTAGGTGATGGTGATTCTCCTGGTAAGTTTTCTTTTCATTCATGTACATGCTTTGGACATCAGTGATATTTATTGCCCATCCCTGTTAATGATGACGAACCATCTTCTTGAACAGCTGCAGTCCTCCTGGTGGGGGTATCCCATAGCAACATATCCAGGACACAACAATGTAAACAACATTTCCAAGATGGATTGTAACTCTGTTGCAAACCTAAACATACATATAGTCTAAAGACATTGACCTGGCAGGAAGAGTATATGAGTTTAGACCAGCGTTTCTCAACCGTGGTTCTCCGGAACATTAGGATTCTGGGAGAGGTCGCTAGCGGTTCCGAGAGAAATAGTGATAATAGGCTAATCATATGTGAATGCATTTATGAGTCATTTTTGTGTTTAATTTCAATTTCGTAATTTAATTATACATGTTACGGCATATTTAGCTATGTCTATTTAGTGACGTCTATACGGCGCCATTGTGAAATGGCATTTATAGGTCAGTGGACAGGAGCTGTACATGACGGATTTGTGTATCATCAAGTGACTCACTCGAGTACAGACGCATGCACGGCCTCCATCAGTCCTGTCTGTGCTTCCTGGCATGCAGGTACAATCCCTCATTCACCCACTCATTTAGGGATGTTATATGAATTTAAAAGTTTAAAATCAAAAGTTTATTTACGTTTATTGTGTTAGATTATGAAAAGTCTCTCTCCCCCTCTCTCCCCCTCTCTCCCCCTCTCTCCCCCTCTCTCCCCCTCTCTCCCCCTCTCTCCCCCTCTCTCCCCCTCTCTCCCCCTCTCTCCCCCTCTCTCCCCCTCTCTCCCCCTCTCTCCCCTCAAGAAAGGTAACTTTGAGGGTATGAGACGTGAATTGGCCAAGATTGACTGGCAATCAATTATAAAAGGGTTGACGGTGGATACGCAATGGAAGACATTTAAAGACTGCATGGATGAACTACAAAAGTTGTTCATCCCAGTATGGCAAAATAATAAATCGGGGAAGGTAGTGCATCCGTGGATAACAAGGGAAATCAGGGATAGTATCAAAGCAAAGGTTGATGCGTACAAAGTAGCCAGAAAAAGCAGCATACCAGAGGACTGGGAAAATTCAGAGATCAGCAGAGGAGGACAAAGGGCTTAATTAGGAAAGGAAAAATAGATTATGAAAGAAAACTGACAGGAACATAAAAACTGACTGCAAAAGTTGTTATAGATATGTGAAGAGAAAGAGATTAGTTAAAACAAATGTAGGTCCCTTGCAGTCAGAAACAGGTGAGTTGATCATGGGGAACAAGGATATGGCGGACCAATTGAATAACTACTTTGGTTCCGTCTTCACTAAAGAAGACATAAATAATCTGCCGGAAATAGCAGTGGACCGCGGGTCAAAGGAGGAATTGAGTGAAATCCAGGTTAGTCGGAAAGTGGTGTTGGGTAAATTGAATGGATTAAAGGCCGATAAATCCCCAGGGCCAGATAGGCTGCATCCCAGAGTACTTAAGGAAGTAGCTCCGGAAATAGTGGATGCATTAGTGATAATCTTTCAAAACTCTTTAGATTTTGGAGTAGTTCCTGAGGATTGGCGGGTAGCAAATATAACTCTTTTTAAGAAGGGAGGGAGAGAGAAAACTGGGAATTACAGACCAGTTAGTCCAACATCGGTAGTGGGTAAACTGCTAGAGTCAGTTATTAAAGATGGGATAGCAGCACATTTGGAAAGTGGTGAAATCATTGGACAAAGTCAGCATGGATTTACGAAAGGTAAATCATGTCTGACGAATCTTGTGGAATTTTTCGAGGATGTAACTAGTAGCGTGGATGGGGGAGAACCAGTGGATGTGGTGTATCTGGACTTCCAGAAGGCTTTCGACAATGTCCCACATAAGAGATTAGTATACAAACTTAAAGCACACGGCTTTGGGGGTTCAGTATTGATGTGGATAGAGAACTGGCTGGCAAACAGGAAGCAAAGAGTAGGAGTAAACGGGTCCTTTTCGCAATGGCAGGCAGTGGCTAGTGGGGTACCGCAAGGCTCAGTGCTGGGACCCCAGCTATTTACAATATACATTAATGATCTGGATGAGGGAATTGAAGGCAATATCTCCAAGTTTGCGGATGACACTAAGCTGGGGGGCAGTGTTAGCTGTGAGGAGGATGCTAGGAGACTGCAAGGTGACTTGGATAGGCTGGGTGAGTGGGCAAATGTTTGGCAGATGCAGTATAATGTGGATAAATGTGAGGTTATCCACTTTGGTGACGAAAACAGGAAAGCAGACTATTATCTAAATGGTGGCCGATTAGGAAAAGGGGAGATGCAGCGCGACCTGGGTGTCATGGTACACCAGTCATTGAAAGTAGGCATGCAGGTGCAGCAGGCAGTGAAGAAAACGAATGGTATGTTAGCTTTCATAGCAAAAGGATTTGAGTATAGGAGCAGGGAGGTTCTACTTCAGTTGTATAGGGTCTTGGTGAGACCACACCTGGAGTATTGCGTACAGTTCTGGTCTCCAAATCTGAGGAAGGACATTATTGCCATAGAGGGAGTGTAGAGAAGGTTCACCAGACTGATTCCTGGGATGTCAGGACTGTATTATAGAAACATAGAAACATAGAAATTAGGTACAGGAGTAGGCCATTCGGTCCTTCGAGCCTGCACCGCCATTCAAAATGAACATGGCTGATCATCAACTCAGTATCCCGTACCTGCCTTCTCTCCATACCCTCTGATCCCCTTAGTCACAAGGGCCACATCTAACTCCCTCTTAAATATAGCTAATGAATGAGCTAATGAAATATAGCTCATGAAGAAAGACTGGATAGATTTGGTTTATACTCACTAGAATTTAGGAGATTGAGAGGGGATCTTATAGAAACTTACAAAATTCTTAAGGGGTTGGACAGGTTAGATGCAGGAAGATTGTTCCCGATGTTGGGGAGGTCCAGGGGTCACAGCTTAAGGATAAGGGGGAAATCCTTTAGGACCGAGATGAGAAGGACTTTTTTCACACACAGAGTGGTGGGTCTCTGAAACTCTCTGCCACAGAAGGTAGTTGAGGCCAGTTCATTGAAGGAATGGAATGCTTAAAATCTTGTGTGCACTGTCCATCATATGGGCCACTTTGTTCTGGGTAGAGTTAAATTGAATGTTTTAGTTTTAGAGATACAGCATTGAAACAGGCCCCTCGGCCCACCAAGTCTGCAATAACCAGTGGTCACCCGTACACTAGTTTGACCCTACTTATTAGAGTCAATTTACAGAAACCAATGAACTGACTAACCTGGTACAGCAGTGGTTACAGCACTGGTACGGCACTGTTGGCAGTTCAATTTTCCTCCTGGGATAAATAAAGTTCTAGTGTATAACATAGTGCAAGAACAGGCCCTTTGGCCCACAATGTCTGTGGGGAACCTAATGCCGACCAACTCTTTTCTGCCAGCACATAATCTATATCCATCCATTCCCTGCATATCCATACGACTATCCGAAAGTCGCTTAAGTGCCACTATCGCATGTGCGTTAACCACCACCCCCGGAAGCGGGTTCCAGACACTGTGCAATAAAACTTGTCCCACACATCTCCTTTAAAAATTCCTCTCTCAACTTAAAGGTATACCCTCCTTTGATTTTTCCATCCCGTAAGAAAGGTTCTGACTTTCTACCCTATCGATGCCTCTCATAATTTTATATAGTTCTATCAAGACTCCTGTAATCTCTAGCATTCCAGAGTTGCCGTTGTGAAAATGGAACTTTAAGTTTTGCCAATTCAAATATATGTCTAAATGTTTATTAAATGTAATGAGAGTATCTGCATCCAATTTCCTTGGGCAACGCATTCAGACTCCAACCACTCACTGTGAAAAAATTATTTCTCACATCCCCTATAAACCTCTTACTCTCACCTTAAATCTCTGCCCACTTGTACTAGACACTCCACCGAGGAAAAAACAGTAATTACCATCCAAATTTACGTTTTGTCTTTAAATACAGGAGAAGTGCCAGAAGACTGGAGGGTGGCAAATGTTGTACCTCTTTTCAAGAAGGGCTGCAGGGGAAATGCTGGGAACTATAGGCTGGTGAGGTTAACATCTGTAGTTGGTAAGTTACTGGAGAGTATTCTGTGGGATAGAATATACAAGCATTTGGATGGGCAAGGGCTGAATAGGGATTTGTACGTGGGAGGTCGTGTCTCATAAATCTGATTAATTTTTGTAAAGACATGACCAAAAAGGTTGATGAGGGCAGAGCTGTAGATGTTGTGTACATGGACTTCAGTAAGGCATTCAACAAGGTTCCGCATGATAGGCTGCAGAATTATTCCTTATTTCCATTGAGTTCAGTTTTCGCAAGAGCATCTTGATCAATCAAATGGAAGAATTAAGTTGATCGAGGACTGACTTCTGTGGTGCTGAAGACTTCAAGAAGAAGCCAAGGTAGATCATTCTACCACTAACTCATGGCTGTAGTTGGTTGCAAGTGATTCAGCCTCAACCTTTAGACTCCCGTATTGGGATTACCAGCACTGTGCCTGTACAGGCGTTAAGTTTATCCATGTTTGTCTCCCAGAGCAGAGGTGGCTTGACAACTATTAGGATGTATGAACTAGATGATAATACAATAAAATAATACAATAATACTTTATTAGCCAAGTATGTTTTGCAACATACAAGGAATTTCATTTGCCAAGTCAGTCATACAAATAAAAAGCAACAGAACACACAAAATACATTTTAACATAAAATCGACCACAGTGACTCCTCCATATTCCTCACTGTGGTGGAAGGTGGAAAAATTTAAATCTCTTCCCTTCTTTGCTCTCCCGTGGTCGGGGGCCTCAAGCCTTCAGTTGACGGGATGATCTTGACTCCCGTAGCCGGCGGCATTTGGGCCCTCCGCTTCTGGGAGATCAAGCTCCCGCATCGGGGGGGATGACAGCTCCCCATGCTGAGCGATTGGACCCCAGGCTGAGGCTGGTCAAACCTGCATCGTTGGAGCTCCCGACATCTACAGTCTCTACTCGAGACTGAGAGCTCTCGATGGTAAAGTCTGCAGGCCGCGGTTGGAGCGATCCTAGGCAAGGGATCGGCTCCGATGTTAAGTCCATGCCCCGCGGTGGGGCTCAAAGTCAGTCCGAGCAGGTCTCAAGCTCCAGGATGTTAGGCCGCAGAGCGACCGGAGATACGATCCAGAAAATCAATAGAATCACATCTCCGGCAAGGTAAGAGATTGAAAATAAAGTTTCCCCCAACCCCCTCCCCAACCCTCCACATAAAACAAACCAGAGAACATTTACACAAACTTTTTAAATACACTAAAAATAACAAAAAAAAAGACAAAAAAACAGACAGAGTGTTGACGGGGCTGCCAATCGTGCAGCACCCTAATAATATTCCTTTGCTCCACTCTAACCCTAGGACATTGAGGAGGATTGCTATGTTTCTAGCCGTAATAACAACAAACGACAAACTTTTTAGTTCAGTTTAATTTGTTGACCTCTGACTTGCTGGGGGATCGGAGGGGGTTAAATGCAGCAGTTTTGCTGTCTATATGTGTTAAATACCTATAGTTAAATACCTATCCACATCCTCGAAAGATGCTGCCTGACTGATTGAGTTACTCTAGCACTTTGTGTATTTTTTTGGTAAGCCAGCATCCGCAGTTCCTTGTGTCTCTATGTTAAATGCCTACTGTTTAAACTTACTGAAGCTACTGGGATACAACCCTGAGGTTATTTCTTAACAACTCAAAGACTTGACTTGTTTTTGTGGTTAAGTAGAGCATACTTCTGAATTTAAGAGCAACCAGTCAAAGTGTACATCCAATGATGTTGCAAGCATTTTTCAGTCCTCTATAAAATCCAAATGCCTTTAATCAAACTGTAATCTGGCAATTTTATTGCAGTATTAGGAACCATAATTCCAGAAGCTCGTATTAGTTACAACAGTCTGTTGTACTGCAAGCAGACAAAATTACATAGAGTCATTGACAAGCCGAGACACCAAGTGGAATTTTCCTATTTTCAGCTGTGTTGTGGTTTCCCCTGTTACATAATTTGTTCTTCCCTGTTTATTTGTAAGAAAATGTAAAACACTGACATTGATTGTGTACCTTGGCTCTGCTTCTATGCTGCAGAGGCGTGGTGTGTCTCATTATTTGCCTTGCGTCATGGTCACACCAGACCCCAAATCCCTTTGAAGAACCCCTCTCTAATTATTTTGGAAAGCACGATGAATTTTAAGTATCGCTTGACGCAAGAAGAGGTTTAATTCTAGCTCTTAGAGTGACTGAAGTGAGCCTTGGCTATCCTGCTGAATACATTTCCGCTGCTTTCGCAAACAGACTTTTGAGTGTCAGCGAGACAGTGAAAATCATGTAGCCTTGCAAGGAAACTGGCAATTAAATGTCCTCTTCCTCTGTCAAGGATGAAGGACCCATTCCTTCTCTCCAGAGAAGCTGCCTATCCCACTGAGTTACTCCAGCGTTTTGTGTCTCTCTTCAATTTAAACCAGCATTTGCAGTTCCTTGTGTAAGAAAGAACTGCAGATGCTGGTTTAAATTGAAGGTAAACACAAAATGCTGGTGTAACTCAGCGGGACAGGCAGCATCTCTGGAGAGAAAGAATGGGTGACTTTTCGGGTCGAGACCCTTCTTCAGACTGATGTCAGGGGAGGGGGGGGGGAGACAAAGATAGAATGTAGTTGGACACTAGTGTAGTGAGACTAGTGGGAGAACTGGGAAAGTGAAAGGGATGGAGAGAGAAAGCAAGGACTATCTGAGGTTAGAGAGGTCAATGTTCATACCGCTGGGGTGTAAACTACCCAAACAAAATATGTTCCTCGAATTTACACTGGGCCTCACTCTGACAATGGAGGAGCCCAGGCCAGAAAGGTCCGATTAGGAATGGGAGGGGGATTTGAAGTGCTGAGCCATCGGGAGAGCAGGTAGTTAAGACGGACTGAGCGGAGGTGTTCAGTGAAACGATCGCCGAGCCTGCGCTTGGTCTCATTCTGAAGAAGGGTCTTGTCCTGAAACGTAGCCCATTCCTTCTCTCCAGAGATGCTGCCTCACCCGCTGAGTTAGTCCAGCATTTTGTGTCTTTCTGAAGTTCCTTCCTGCACATGAAATATCTTCTGTCCGATTGGGGGCCTGGAGCTAGGGTGGGTGAGAAATGCAGGTGGATCGAAATTATCTGCATGCTTTTACTCTCAGATGAACTGGAGATGATGAGGTCTGTAGTAGGAAGTCATATTAATAAATTAGCTGAGTGAATAGGTTTAAATGCAAGCCCCCGCACACTGCACAGACTGAGGCACTTAAGCATAAATACTCTGCAGATACAGTGGTGCACAGCTGCTGCTCCCAGTCTATTGAATGACCTGCTAAACTGAGGCCCAGTCTATTGGATGAACATAAGAGGTGTCCAGCACTATTTCAAATTATAGCAGTAGAGTTAACTCATGTGTCCTGAACAAAGCTTATCCTTTGATCAAATCACAAAACAAACATCAAATCATTATCACATTCCAGTTTTTGCTTGGTGACAAATCTCCTGTGATACAACTGTGGCTACCCATCTAAAACTAGTTCATCAATTATAAAGCAATTTGGACCTTATGAAAGGGATATAAAAGGGGCTTTAGAATCAAGGAGTCATAGTCATACAGTGTGGAAGCCCAACTTGCCCTCGCCAACCAACATGCCCATCTACACTAGTTCCACCTGCCTGCATTTGGCCCATATCCCTCCAAACCTGTCCTATCCATATACCTGTCTAAATATTTCTTAAACATTGCAATAGTACTTGCCTCAACTACCTCCTCTAGCAGCTCATTCCATACACCCACCACCCTTTGTGTAAACATGTTAACCCTCAGGTTCCTATCAAATCCTTCTCCCCTCAATTTAAACCCAAGCCCTATGGTTCTTGATTTTCGTACTCTGGCCAAAAGACTCTGCGTATTTACCCCACCTATTCCTCTAATGATTTTGTACGCATCTATAAGATCACCCCTCACCCTCCTGCACTCCAAGGAATAAAGTCTTAGCCTGCTCAACCTTTCCCTATAGTCAAGTCCTAGCAACATCCTCGGAAATCTTCACTGCACCCTTTCCAGCTTGACAACACAGTGCTTTTTTAATTTTATTATTTATTTATTTATTAGAAGCAAATATACAAGAGTAGAACACCGGCATATAAAATTATACAGTTAATGTACAGCTTCAATTATAACTTTTTAAATTTAAAATAGAGGAAAAGAAAAGAGAAAGAACACGAGAGAGAAAAAGTGAGAAGTGCAAAGATAGGGCCCCGAGACTACCAAAGTAGTGTTAGCCAAAGAGTGGGTAAAAGAAAGACAACATAGTGCTTTTTAAATGCTAATCTTTCCTTTCTCGTTTTCTGCCTGTCAACAGCCACAGGAGGTCTCTGATAATTATAATCGACAAAACTCACTTCAGCGTGGCAGGTCTGTTGTCCAACTGACTCATGGCTGATGGTGGCTAGAGATTAGACTGTACAGGCTTTCAGCTAAGGGGTGGACAATGGGAAAAGGAGGCTGAACCCAGTCAGGAGAGACCACAGCTTTGCCGTGGGCATTTTTATTGCTCTATTTCCCAAAAGAGAAAGGTTTCTGCCTTGAGATTTGTGCCACATTACCCTTCCCATCAGTGACCAACATGTTTAGACCTGGTTCAAGCACAACAGCATTTGGCAAGCCCTATGAGGAAACTGGTAGAAAGGTATATGGGAGCACCAACTCGTTTGTAAATAATTCAATAGTGCCAATGAAACATCAGTTGAATTAACCCTTCTCATCACCTTCTACTTTCTATGCCAGAATCGCTGCTGAGCCTAGTTAGGTTTTATTGCAATTTTAAACATACCACTGCTAACCAATGCAATTAGGTGGGGGTTGAGATATAATGCCACTGAAACATGCAGCTACCAGGAAGAAAGGGTTTGTTCACTGTTTTTGCTGAGTGCTTGGGCCCAGTCTACCTCCCAGGTTGTGTTCCAAGTGGGGAAGCAGAAGTTGGCAAAGGGAAACTTAGAAATACAGTAAAACTCCGATAATCCAGCTCTCTCGGGACATAGGTGATGCCAGACTGGTAGCTTTTCTGGACTATTAATACTCTAATATGTGTTTTTTTAATGTTTCACAACAGTATAATAGGTTTCTAAGTCAGTCCTGTGTGTTTAAAGAAAGCACAGGGCAAAAAAGGCCCAAATTAGTTTTACATTAGCGCAAGAATCACGACCCTGGTGAATTTAAAGGAGCAAATAAAACAAGTGCTCTGTAGATTTAAGATAATTTAAATGCAGCCCTGGTCAGTTTAAAGCGCACATAAACCAGGGACCCGATGAGTTTAAGGGGAGTTTGAGAAACGGGTCCAGTGTGTTTCTAGAGAGTGTGGGAAAATGGTCCTGGTCAGTTCAAAGACCCAGGAAGCAGGGCTTTGGTGAAATGGGAAACGGGGGCCCAGCGTGTTTAAAGAGATTGCAGGAATCGAGGCACTGGTCTGTTTAAATGGATTGCAGAAACTGGAGCTCGGTTTATTCCAAGGAAGCAGGGGAAATGAGGCTCTGGTGAGCCAGATGCTAAGCTGTAGGTTAATCGTTTTATTGTACTTGTTTCCCAAATACTCTATTGTTTCTAAATGGCAGGGAATTTGTTAATTGTTTTCTGAAGATTTCCCAGCCAATCATTGGCCTGACTAACTGAGTTTCCATTTATAAGTGGGGTGGAGGGGAGGGGGTGGGGCCTAGGCTCATGGCTGCAGTTAAGTGAAGAGCAGGTAGGTCAGATGGAAGTGGGATTAATCATGGGAAGCAAGTGGGTGACATGGGATCTGACTACAGATGTCATGCAGGCTGGGGTCTGTGGAGGTCCATCCATGGGAGACATATGCAGGGCTGCCAACATTGGGTGAGAGTTGAGAGTAAGAAATTGTGAGGGAGCGTAGCGATGGGGGGGGGGGGAGGGTGAGGGAGGGTAAGGAGCTTTTACATTTTTCAGCATGAAATTGTGCAATCTGGTGCATACTGTAGCGAGTCTTTTAACTTACACTTGGATGCAACATTTATGCTTTAAATTGGATTAGGTATGAATAAGGTTAGGCTAAACTACATTCCTAATTACATTCCACAATAGAGCCAGGCTCTGATCAACAGGTGCAGCACGTGAATGACTATATTCATGTATGGAAATCAGATTATATTCATGCTGTTATGCATATATATATATACAGAGAGAAAAACACAGAGAAACAAAGCAAAAGTCAGTCTTCCATCACTGTTCTGCACAAATAAATCAATCAATCAATCAAGAAGGAACTGCAGATGTTGGAGAATCGAATGTACACAAAATTGCTGGAGAAACTGAGCGGGTACGGCAGCATCTATGGAGCGAAGGAAATAGGCAACGTTTCGGGCTGAAACCCTTCTTCAGACTGTTTCAACCTTACCCTTTGAATATAGAAACAAGACGAAAATAATGCCACATATTCAATCATATATGGTTCAATGAAATTAAGATATATGTGTAAAAATATATATGGAAACAGGCCCTTCTGCCAACCAGGTCCACACCGACCAGCAATCTATCATACACCAATTCCATCCATCATGCCAGGGACAATTTACAGAAGCCAATTAACCTACAAACCTGCACTTCTTTCCGATATGGGAGAAACCAGAATATCCAGAGAAAACCCATGTGGTAGTAAAACAGCAACTCTACCGCTGCACCACCGTGCCACCCCATTAAATTATTTTTTCTGTAATATATTTATTATGGTGTCACGTGAATAAAGATGAACACATGATTCTGATTTCTGCCCTTAGTTGGATAACACACATGTCCAGTCATTGTGTTTTATGGTTGGTTTTCAACCTCTTCAGCCTGAAGGTCTCGACTCGAAACATCACCCATTCTTTCTCTCCAGGGATGCTGCCTATCCTGCTGAGTTTTTCTAGTTTTTAGTGTCTATCTTCAGTTTAAACCAGCATCTGCAATTCCATCCTACACTATTTGTTAAGCAAAACAGGTCCTATTCTCATTATATAATTTTGTGATCAGCGTGAGAGCATGAGAATTTTGTGAAATGCGCGAGTCTCACGCTCAATGTGTGAGAGTTGGCAGCCTTGCTAATAATTCAAACATTTAATGCAAGTTACAATTGTTTGTACAAAAATCACTTATTACTGCTTTATAACAGTTAAGTTACTTTAAGACTTAAATGGTAACTCTAAACCCATTCAGAACTGCATAGAGTTAGTTATACAACATTTACATGGCTGGCCCAATTTGTCCATACTGATCAAGTTGGCATTCTGCATGCCCAGGGACTGGCTGCCGTTCCCAGGTCAGCTCGCATCCCAGGGACTGGCTGCAGTTCCCAGGTCGGCTCGCCTGCCCCAACCCAGCGAAAAAAAATTGAAAAGAAAATGTGTTTTTCCGGGTTACGGTTACGTGTGCCCGTAGTCCGAACCCTGTCCTAGATGTTTGGCCTCATTGTGGTCATCGTCGCCCCCCCCCCCCCCCCCCCCCCCCTGTTTGACAACTGATTCACCTGGTTGTTGTTGCCGGCAGCTGCACATTCGACTGAAGAGAAGAGACCCGACGTTACTCATGGCCGTCAACTGACTCGCTTCCCCAGACCGCGCAGATCGCTGGCAGGCGGCGCAAAGGGACAAACTGGCGCAGGGACTGAACTCGGCGTGAGAAGTCGTTCATGAGCGTGAGGACGTGATAATTTGCTCCAAGGCGTGATTCTCACGCTGAAAGCGTGAGAGTTGGCAGCCCTGCATATGCCAGCCTGCATATAAATAATAGACTATAGACAATAGGTGCAGGAGTAGGCCATTTGGCCATTCGAGCCAGCACCGCCATTCATTGTGATCATGGCTGATCGTCCCCTATCAATAACCCATGCCTGCCTTCTCCCCATATCCCTTGACTCCACTAGCTCCTAGAGCTCTATCTAAATCTCTCTTAAATTCATCCAGTGACTTGGCCTCCACTGCCCTCTGTGGCAGGGAATTCCATAAACTCACAACTCTCTGGGTGAAAAAGTTTTTTCTCACCTCAGTCTTAAATGACCTCCCCTTTATTCTAAGACTGTGGCCCCTGGTTCTGGACTCGCCCAACATTGGGAAATTTTTTCCTGCATCTAGCTTGTCCAGTCCTTTTATAATTTTATATGTTTCAATAAGATCCCCCCTCATCCTTCTAAACTCCAGTGAATACAAGTCTAGTCTTTTCAATCTTTCCTCATATGACAGTCCCGCCATCCCAGGGATCAATCTCGTGAACCTACGCTGCACTGCCTCGATCACGAGGATGTCCTTCCTCAAATTAGGAGACCAAAACTGTACTCAATACTCCAGATGTGGTCTCACCTGAGCCCTATACTACTGCAGAAGAACCTCTTTGCTCCTATACTGAAATCCTCTTGTTATGAAGGCCAACATTCCAATAGCTTTCTTCACTGCCTGCTGTACCTGCATGCCAACTTTCAGTGACTGATGTACAAGGACACCCAGGTCTCGCTGCACCTCCCCCTTACCTAACCTAACCCCATTGAGATAATAATCTGCCCCCTTGTTTTTGCCGCCAAAGTGGATAACCTCAAAGTGGATATCTCCTGACTCCGCTATCTTTAAGAGCCCTATCTAGCTCTCTCTTGAAAGCATCCGAGAACCTGCCTCCACTGCCCTCTGAGGCAGAGAATTCCACCAACTCACCACTCTCTGTGAGAAAAAGTGTTTCCTCGTCTCCGTTCTAAATGGCCTACTCCTTATTCTCAAACTGTGGCCCCTGGTTCTGGACTCCCCCAACATCGGGAACATGTTTCCTGCCTCTAGTGTGTCCAAGCCCTAAACAATCTTATATGTTTCAATGAGATCCTCTCTCACCCTTCTAAACTCCAGAGTGTACAAGCCCAGCTGCTCCATTCTCTCAGCATATGACAGTCCCACCATCCCGGGAATTAAACTTGTAAACCTACGCTGCACTCCCTCAATAGCAAGAATGTCCTTCCTCAAATTAGGGACCAAAACTGCACACAATACTCCAGGTGTCGTCTTACTAGGGCTCAGTACAACTGCAGAAGGACCTCTTTGCTCTTATGTTCGATTCCTCTTGTTATAAAGGCCAACATGCCATTCGCTTTCTTCACTGCCTGCTCTGCATGCTTACTTTAAATAGATTGATGTACAAGGACCCCCAGATCCCATTGTATTTCCCCTTTTCCCAACTTGACGCCATTTAGATAGTAATCTGCCTTTCTGTTTTTGCTACCAAAGTGGATAATCTCACATTTATCCGCATTAAACTTAATCTGCCATGCATCTGCCCACTCCCCCAACCTGTCCAAGTCACTCTGCATTCTCATAGCATCCTCCTCACAGTTCACTGCTACCCAGCTTTGTGCCATCTGCAAATTTGCTAATGTTACTTTAATCCCTTCATCCAAATCATTGATGTATATTGTAAATAGCTGCGGTCCCAGCACCGAGCCTTGTGGTACCCCACTAGTCACTGCATGCCATTCTGAAAGGGACCCGTTAATCCCTACTCTTTGTTTCCTGTCAGCCAACCACTTCTCTATCCATGTCAGCACTCTACCCCCAATACCATGTGCCCTAATTTTGCCCACTAATCTCCTATGTGGGACCTTATCAAATGCTTTCTGAAAGTCTAGGTACACTACATCCACTGCTCTTCCTTGTCCATTTTCGTAATTACATCTTCAAAAAATTCCATAAGATTAGTCAAGCATGATTTCCGCTTCGTAAATCCATGCTGACTCGGACCAATCCTGTCACTGATATCCAAATGTGCGGCTATCTCATATTTTATAATTGACTCCAGTATCTTCCCCACCACCGATGTCAGGCTAACTGGTCTATAATTCCCTGTTTTTGCTCTCCCGCATTTCTTAAAAAGCGGGATAACATTAGCTATCCTCCAATCCACAGGAACTGATCCTGAGTCTATTGAACATTGGAAAATTATCACCAATGCATCCACAATTTCTAGAGCCACTTCCTTAAGTACCCTGGGATGCAGACCATCAGGCCCTGGGGATTTATCAGCCTTCAGTCCCATCAGTCTATCCAACATTATTTCCTGCCTAATGTGGATTTCCTTCAGTTCCTCTGTCACCCCAGGTGGTACCTACTATATCAGGAAGATTGTTTGTGTCCTCCTTAGTGAAGACAGATCCAAAGTACCTGTTCAACTCATCGGCCATTTCCTTGTCCCCATAATAAATTCACCTTTTTCGGTCTTCAAGGGTCCAACTTTGGTCTTAACTAATTTTTTCCTCTTCACATACCGAAAGAAGCTTTTACTATCCTGTTTTATATTCTTGGCTAGCTTACCTTCGTACCTCATCTTTTCTCCCCTTATTGTCTTTGTGGTTATTTTCTATTGTTCTTTAAACATTACCCAATCCTCTTGCTTCCCGGTCATCTTTGCTACGTTGTACTTTTTCGCTTTAATTTTTATACTGTCCCTGACGTCCCTTGTCAGCCATAGTCATCCCTTTCTCCCTTTGGAATCTTTCTTCCTCCTAGGAATGGACTGATCCTGCACCTTCTGTATTATTCCTAGAAACACCTGCCATTTTTGTTCCAGTGTCATCCCTGCTAGTGTATCTTTCCAGTCAACTTTGGCCAGCTCCTCCCTCGTGGCCCCATAGTCCCCTTTATTCACCTGCAACACTGACACCTCCAATCTACTCTTCTCCCTCTTCAATTGTAGATTAAACCTGGCCATGTTATGGTCACTGCCGCCTAATGGCTCATTAACTTCGAGGTCCTTTATCAAATCCGGTTCATTACATAACACTAAATCCAGAATTGCATATTGGGCAGTACTGTTTGCAAGTGAGCTAAACAACCCCTCCCCCCACCCCTTCTCACCTATCACTTACTATTGTGCCATGAACCCAAGTATGTGATGCACCTGTTGAATTGAAAAGCTATTCAGATTGGTATCAGTCACTAGTCAGCTTCACACATGATCGCCAACTGGCTGAGCTGTGACCGTCCAGATTAAACAGGTGGATGCAAGAATTACTGACACCTCGTTGACTTGTTTAAATAAAAACATAAGAAAATTGACAGATTTAAGGCATTTACACCTTGCAGTGGTGCAATGGTCTGGATTTTGGCTTTGAGGCTCAAACAAACCATGCATCTGGTAAGATGGAAGGAGTCTGGTAATCTTAGGTTTGCAGGACCAACAAAAGAATTTAATGCCAATGCTCACCAGGACCTTGACAGAATGTAATTCACCAAGTGGATTCCCTCGACACAGAACTACACCTGGAGTCTGATGAAAGCTCCCGACCTGAAACGTCACCCATCCTTTTTTCTCCAGAGGAGCTGCCTGACCCATTGAGTTACTCCAGTGCTTTGTGTCTCTCCCTAGACAAACGTTGACGATTGATTTGCTGTCTTGCCCTTTTCACAAGCCTGAAAGTCATTGGAATGCGTGGATAAGATGCTGGAGCAAGACAGCACAAGGAGGAGCATCCAGATCACAGGATGTGTTCTAACCACATGGGAGTGGATCCAAAGACCATCATAGCCTCATGTCTCAAGTTTGAAGAAGGGTTCTGACCCGAAACGTCACCCATTCTTTTTCACCAGAAATGCTGCCTAATCCGCTGACTTACTCCAGCACTTTGTGTCTATCTTTGGTATAAGCTTCAATTACTTGGGTGGAGTTTGCATGTGATGATAAAGAGAAGAGGAAGATTCAAAGTGCTGGAGTAAGTCAGCGGGTCAGGCAACATCTCTGAAGAACATAGTTCGGTGGTGTTTCGGGTCAGGACCATTCTTTAGACTGATGTGTGTGTGTGGGGGGGGGGGGGGGGGGGGTGGGCAAAAGCTGAATGAGAGAATAGACAGCTCAAAGCTTGGCAGATACTAGATAAACATATGTGTTTATGTGGGGTGCCGCAAGGCTCAGTGCTGGGACCCCAGCTATTTACAATATATATTAATGATTTGGACGAGGGAATTCAATGCAACATCTCCAAATTTGCAGATGATACCAAGCTGGGGGGTATAGTTAGGTGTGAGGAGGATGCTTGGAGGCTGCAGGGTGATTTGGATAGGCTGAGTGAATGGGCAGATGCATGGCAGATGCAGTATAATGTGGATAAATGTGAGGTTATCCACTTTGGTGGCAAAAACATGAGGGTAGACTATTATCTGAATGGTGGCAGATTAGGAAAGGGGGAGATGCAACGAGACCTGGGTGTCATGGTACACCAGTCATTGAAAGTAGGCATGCAGGTGCAGCAGGCAGTGAAGAAAGCAAATGGTATGTTAGCATTCATAGCGAAAGGATTTGAGTATAGGAGCAGGGAGGTTCTACTGCAGTTGTACAGGGTTTTGGTGAGGCCACACCTGGAGTATTACGTACAGTTTTGGTCTCGATATCTGAGGAAAGACATCCTTGCCATAGAGGGGGTACAGAGAAGATTCACCAGACTGATTCCTGGGATGTCAGGACTTTCATATGAGGAAAGATTGGATAGACTCGGCTTGTACTCGCTGGAATTTAGAAGATTGAGGGGGGATTTTATAGAAACTTACAAAATTCTTAAGGGGTTGGACAAGCTAGATGCTGGAAGATTGTTCCCGATGTTGGGGGAATCCAGAACAAGGGGTCACAGTCTAAGGATAAGGGGGAATTCCTTTAGGACCGAGATGAGGAAAACATTCTTTACACAGAGAGTGGTGAGTCTCTGGAATTCTCTGCCACAGAAGGTAGTTGAGGCAAGTTCATTGGCTATATTTAAGAGGGCGTTAGATGTGGCACTTGTGGCTAAAGGGATCAGGGGTTATGGAGAGAAGGCAGGTATGGGATACTGAGTTGGATGATCAGCCATGATCACATTGAATGGCGGTGCAGGCTCGAAGGGCCGAATGGCCTACTCCTGCACCTATTTTCTATGTTTCTATGTTTCTATGTTTCTATGTGGGGGGCGGGGATAGTTAATGGCCAGATGGGTGGACAAAGGCCAGAGATGGAAAAACAAAAGTTGTGAGACGAAAGGATTGAGGAGTTAGGAATTGTAAAGGCAGAGGTAGGAATGGAGTTGGAGGGGAGAAATAAGTTCAGATGGAGCACAGGGGTGGTGTGGAGGAAGATATGGGGGGGGGGGGGGTCAAGAGGGTTGTAGGAGAGAAACTGGTTGGGGAGGAGGAGGTTACAGAAAAGTGGAAAGTTTAATGTTCATGCAACTTGTTGGGGTTGTAAGATACCCCAGCAGAATATGAGGTGATGTTCCTCCATTTGCATGTGGCCCCACTCTGACAATGGAACTGAAATGTCAGTATGAGGATTGGTAGGGGAGTCAAAATGGTTAGCAAGTGTGAGATCCTATAGGCTTGTACGTTCTCCCCATTACCGCATGAGGTTTCTCCGGGATCTTCGGGCTCCTCTCACACTCCAAAGACGTAGAGGTTTATGTTAATTGGCTTGGGTTTGTATATTTGGTATAAGTGCAAATTGCCCCTGGTGTATGTAGGCTTATATTAATGTGCGGGGATCAGTGATCGGCGCGGACTCAGTGGGCCGAAAGGTCTGTTTCCGCGCTGCATCTCTAAATTAAAGTTAACAAAACTGATTAAACAATGTGTATCCCATAAGCAAATCTGCCTCTTTTCCTTGTAGAAACATAGAAACATAGAAACATTTATCTCACATTTATTGGAATCAGAGGAAGATAGATTTAGCTCCTTTCAAATTTCTTTGGCATTTTAATCTTTGGGAAAGCACCAACTTTAGCAAGCACCAATTGTTTAGGAGTTAAGATTCTGTTCAATATTAATTATTTTATATTGTATAGAAAAAAACTCCACATACAAAAAGGATATTTCCAGGTACAGGTCCACCACCAGTTTTCCGTCATCATTGGTTCCAGAGCCTTTCTGGATTATCTGTTTTGCCAGACCAACAGAGGACATGCCCTTCGAGAGGAGTCCAACTGTACAGGAAGGATCTGCTTAGGCTACCGAGGGACCGAGATGCTGGCCCGCAAAGAAGACCTCAGAAGGCGGCTGAGGGAATGGATCTGCTGTCTCTGGCTGGGCCGGAGTTCAAGAGCCCTAGCCGCAGGGGGGAATTACGACCCACTGTGGATGCCAAAGTGGTCAATGAGGTCGAGATCAGATGCCTTATCCAGCCTAGGTGGCACATTTTCAGGGGGAATACTGGGGGGGTGGGGTTTCAAGTCACTCTTATAATTTTGCCTAGATTAAAGGAGGTGCCGGACCCGCAAAAGCTATAACCTAGTAAACCAGAAAATGCAATAAACTTTCAATAACACTCTTCTAAATATTGACATCCCACCCTCTGAGATCTATAGGCGAGCATGGGAGGGCAAGCTGGGTTTACCTATTTCAAAAGATATATGGGAGGAAAGCCTACTATACATACATTACTGTTCATTAAATGCCAGGCATTGCCTGATACAATTTAAAGTATTGCATAGGTTATACTACTCAAAGACCAAATTGAACAAAATCTCCCCAACTGTCTCTCCTCTCTGTGATTAATGTCACTTCCAAGAAGCCACCCTAACTCATTCTTTTGTATCCTGTATAAAAATACAAAACTTCTGGATGGGAATATTCAATATCATTTCTAAAACACTTAACATTCTATTGGAGTCAGATTCAAAATTAATAATATTACTAATGTCAAAGGGCTGCCCTAATTTAACGATATCTCAAAGACGCTTCCATGACTATAGTTTAATAACTGGGAAAAAACATACTTAAATTCTGGAAAAACGTAACAGTCCCCACAGTGTGGACCACAGAAGATGTGGAAGATGCGGAAGATGTGGATCACAGAAATGACCGAGATACTACATCTAGAAAAAATAAGATTTGTCCTGACTGACAAACCAGATCAATTTTCCAAAATATGGTCTCCTTTTATTGAATTTCTTCAACAACATAATGGTTGAACACAAACTCAAAACCGATGCTAGGGTCGGGTGAGCGGGCGTAGGGAAGGGTAGTGGTAGATATCTCCGCTTTTTTCACTTCTTCATTAGTTCTGGGGTTTTTCTCTTTTCTTTTTCGTGTTTTTATCGAAATTCTTTCTTTTCCATTTCTTTTCTTCTTTCTTTCCCCTTTTTCCTTTTTTCCAATTTAGTTACTAGTTTATAAAATGTTAAAATTGAAGCAGTACGAAAATTGTATAATTGTTATGTTGATTACTTCCTCCTTGTACAATTGCTTCTAATAAAATAAATATATATTTTTTAAAAATGTTAAATAAACTTTCAATGAGGTCAGCTATCATTGTTCTGAACTACAGAATATAGCTCTAATCTGGTTCATCTTTCCTATAAATTCAAGGAAGTACTCGAATGAATCTTCACTGTATCCATTGCCATTTACTTCCTCCTCTCATGGTCCTTCTTCCTTTATCCTATATTTTCCACTGACAAACATTACAATGTTCCTGCATCTATTGTTCTGATTTACTATAGTCGTAGAGTTATATACCACGGAAACTAGCGCCTCAGCCCAATTTGTTCATACTGACCAAGATGTCTTTCTGAACTAGTCCCATGTGCCTGTATTTGATACATATCCCTCGAAACATCTGATGACCATATACCTCGCCAAGTATCTTTTAAACGTTTCAATTGTATCCACCTATAAGGTCATAAGGTCATAAGTAATGGGAGCAGAATGAGCCCATTCAACCTGTCAAATTCAACCTGTTCAATCATGGCTATTCTATTTCTCCCTCCTAACCCCATACTCCTGCCTTCTTCCCATAACTCCTGACTCCACTATACTACTTCCTCCGGTAGCTTGTTCCACATACCTTCCTCTGTGTGAAAAATTTACCTCTCAGCTACCCTTCAAATCTGTCACCAATTAGCTTAAATTTGGGTCTTCTTTTTTCTTAACTCTCCTATCCTGGGAAAAGACAGAGACAATCCATCTTTTCTTCATTTCTTAGGTATTTACTCTTTCCTTTTTCCAAGACCCAATCCAGTTACTAAGGTACCAAACAGAGATTTCCCAACTCCTCAATGCCAATACCCGAGTCAAATTAAATAGTTCCATGTTCTCTGGGTTCTCCAGGTTCTCAATGTTTTCCATTGATGCTACTTGACCTGCTGAGTTACTCCAGCACTATGTGTCTTTTTTTTTAAAATGCCTTCATCCTCTGCATAAGGATGCTTATTGTCAAGGAAAATCCACTTTGAACATACAGAGGCCAAAAGTCAGCAGCATCAGCGTTACGAATAGTGTTAAAGAGAGGTGCCTTGAAAGTGTTGATTTTATCAGCCAATGTTGGCACGCTGTCCAGACCACAAGTGTTGTGTGTCAGTGTGAAATGTTGATGGTTGGCATGTGAGATTAGATGACACATTACGGTCTGACAGAGAAAAATAAATGTTTCCATTAATAAATACCATTTCATTTCAGTAATTACATTAACCTAAAGTGGAATTTTCATAACAGAGCATTATTATATAAGTTTGTGCATTCATTATATATATTTAGCTAACATTGGCATATTGTCGACTGCCTTTATGTATCACAAACTTATATTAATAAAGTATTGATTTGTAGAGCTAACGCAGTCCACAGTATGAATGTTTGAAAGTCTTACCAACTAAGCTGCGCATGTCAATAATCTTTCCAATTATAAACTATTTTGTTTAGCCAGATGAGCAGGCGGTTTGCAAAAGAGGATTGCTTAATGGTGTATATTCAATGCACGGTAATGGAGTTAATGTTCATGTCACAATGCTGAATGATGCTTAAAATGAAGATTAGATACTGTCCCTAAAGTTTGTACTGTGTTTGATTTGGAGCAGAGTAGGAGGTCAAAGGTGGGGAAAGCAGAGTGGGAATGGGAGAAGTGTTAAAGTAGAAAGCCACAAGGAGGTCAGGCTCAAGCTTGCAGACAGAATACAGACTTTTCAGGCAACAGGATTTGACACGATGTGTGCCTGATTATTCGAGTGGTGGTTTAAGTGTTTATGTCCACGACATTCTGTAGTAAAATCACCAATCCAAACCCAGATTGTTTGAATTGTGAATTACATCATCTTCTTAAATCTATGCCAATGTGTTGAAGAAGGAGTAACAATCTGCAATGTTGATCCGATAAAGAAGAAGTTTGCCCTCTGGTAATCACAGAACCTCTAACGCAGTGAAGTCTGAGTGTTGTACACAGCTTCTGAAACCCTGTTCCATTGAAGTACTGGTTTTTGTTTAAATTCCTTTGCATAGTGCATAAATATATTCAGCTACACAAAATAATTTATGCAGAAAATAGCTTTCCAGTTAAGGCAATTGACGTAAAAATCCAATTCAAGAGCCTTCCAAGGCTACAATAACATACGCAGGTTAAGCAAAATGACCACATCATCCCACTCACCAAATAAGCATTGTTTTAATCCACACCAAGCCCTGTTAACCTATTACCCACTTGCTTGCTAAAGTAAAGCAATTACTTCATTTAAAAATGGTTCTCTATGTTTTCAAATCAGACTTTCTCTATTATCCTTTTAAACAAACAAACGTGAAGAATGGCCCCGACCTGAATACACAACGTATTGCTCGAGATTCCAGTAGTGATAGATCCTGTGTCTCGAATATTTATGCTGTTCCTTTTCTAACCTCTTGAGAACCTGGAATTTAATCTCCTCTCCATATAATGTCACACTGTAAGCATCAAAGATTCAAATGGATTCTGGATAATGGACAATATTGGCCTATTAACCAAGCGTGATTCTGTAACATCGTCGCGATAAAAGTTGCCTGAGTCCTGAAGGACCCCTGCCGGGTAGACAGTTGGTGAGCAAACCAGCGCAAGAGATGAATTTACTCAAGCTCATTCTCAGTAATATACTTGTTGCAGGTACAACTGAACATGATAACATTTCACAAAGTGTCCACCTCACTGTCCTTCTGGAGACATGCACATCGAGGGCACCTTCTGTACGTTGTGTTCACAACTATAATTTTTGGGGCGGCACAGTGGCGCAGTGGATATGTTGCTGCCTTACAGCATCAGAGACCCTGGTTTGATCATGTCTACGGGTGTTGGCTGTATGGAGTTTGTATGTTCTCCCTGGAACAGTGTGGGTTTTCTCCAGGTGCTCTGGCTTCCTCGCACACTCCAAAGACGTACAGGTTTGTAGGTTAATTGGCTTCGGTAAAAATTGTCGTCTCAGACTCAGTGGGCCGAAGGACGTTTCCTTACTGTATCTCCAAAGTCTAAATTCTAAATAATGCCACAACATAATGCTAATAATAGTCACAGAAGGGGGCTGGCACTTAGGATGCAGCTTTTGCAGCAGCCATGTCATTCACCACCATCTGTAAACACAGATCTCATACTCTGCCCTTGCAATCAAACCTGGGCAATAATCACAGATGCTCTCTAACCACTAACTCCAGCAAGGTGATTTGCTAAACCATTTCAGAGAGTCACCCACATTGCGGTGATTTGCTAAACCATTTCAGAGAGTCACCCACATTTCATATTTAATCCATCTCTGCCCATTGTTGGAGAAAGATGTGGTTTGAAATCAGCACATTTCAGGAGGAATTTTAGCAAAGACAGGACTGAACCTGATCTTAGCAGCATAAAAATGAAGCTGATGCTATACTGGTCTTTGAAGAAGGGAAAGAGCAGAAGAGACCAAGTTAAACCATGAGTGGAAACTGAGAGAAATGAAGAGTTGATGCAGAACAAAACATTTGAGTTTGAACAACAAGACCACATCTTCCGGAGGTGCTGCAGTGGCAGACGTGTTCTGGAGGTGCCGCTGAGAAGCTGAGGCTGGTCCTCGCAGGTCAGAACCTCGTGCCGGGAGCCCAGGCCTCGTGGGTCGGAGGTACCCGCGATCATCTGGGTCTGAGGTGCCCGCGGCTGGGGCCTGGATTGGTGCCACAGAGATGTCCGGAGAGGAACCGGCAGTGTTAGTGAAGAGGTCAGTGCGGCAATCAATAATGGCGTTGTCTGACGGACACGTGGAAATTAGGCTGCCTCTGTGGAGGGAAGGAACAAAGGAGGACCCGGCATGGGGGGACCGCCGTAAGGGAGGGGGGGAACGAAGGGGGACCTGATGCGGGGGTACTCTGTATCTTTGGAAGCGCCATTTATGGGCGTCTATTTCACTGTGACTTGTCACATGTGACAATAAAGTATTCCATTCTAATTCAATTAAATTCAATTAAATTCAGTTCAACTTCAGTTCACTTGATAACCAAAGAGAAAAAGAGGATAGGCAAATCCAGCCAAAGTTATTTCAGTAAAGGGGATACAAAAACAAATGGATGTTGCGGGAGTATAATGCTTTCTGGAGTTTATCAGTTATCTGAGCAAGTACCTGCTCTATCATAGTTAGATTTGTAAACTATGCCAGATTGAGAATGGGATAGAGAATTAAAATGACAAGGAGATTGCAGGTACTCTACAAAGCTGTTGACCAATCTGCTTTTGGTTCCTCCAGTGCGGAGAAGGCCACATTGTGAGTACTGAATGTCTGAATGTAGAGCACTAAAATGGAAAGAGCGCATGGGAATTATTGTGTCTCTGACTGTCTCCCTAGTTGGTGGGGAGGAAAGAAGTGAAAGAGTAGCTGTTGCATCTCCTGCGGTTGCAAATATCTTGCATTAAACATTATTCTTTTTATCATGTATCTGTACACAGTGAATTGTAATCATGTATTGTCTTTCTGCTGGCTGGTTAGCAGACAACAAAAGCTTTGCACTATGCCTCAGTACATGTGACAATAAACTAAACTAAACCAAGCTAATCCAGCACTAGCCTTTATTTTGCTTCACATAATGGCATACAATGTTGTGTGGATACTTATGATGAATATGTGGTCAAACAAATTAAAGAAACAGCCACCTGAAGCTAATTTTCATGCTTAGAAGGAGCTGACATTACAGGGAAGCAGCTCAGAAAAAGGAGCAATCTTTTTCAGGATGGGCAACCAATGGTAAACACAAGCAAAGTCTGAGAGATTCAGAGATGCAATTAGCGATGGAGCTACTTGCTTGGAGTTTTGACTGGATAAAGACATCCTTGCACATTCGGGAGAACTGCATGTATGCATTGGTATCATAAAGGGCATGTCTCACGGCGATTTTTACGGTGACTGCCGGCGTCATTGACTGACATATCAGGGTAGCCGAAAGATTTTGAACATTTCAAAATCCAGCGGTGACAAACAAAATGTTGCGACACTTGAGGAGACACCGCGTGTCAATACGTCGTCACACCGCATAATGCCACGACTTTTTCGGTGACCTGATACGTCAATGATGCTGACAGTCGCTGAAAAAATCACCAAATTGGTCAGGCCCTTAAGCCACTTTAGATCACTGCTGCTCAGCCCTTGCAAAAATGCTTACAGATCAATATGCATAACATAAAGGTTTGGTACGGTTCATGCAAGGACATGCATGTAGCCTATATGCCTAGCCAAGTCTAACTCCGGAACAGAGGGGTGGTAGGGTGGCGCAGCTTTGCTGTTGCTGCCTTACCCAGGTTCGCTCCTGACAATGGGTGCTGTTTGCACGTTCTCCCTGTGACCGCGTGGGTTTTCCCCGGGTGCACCAGTTTCCTCCCATATTCCAAAGATGTACATATTTGTAGGTTAATTGGCTTCGGTTGTAAATTATCACTGGTGTGTAGGATAGTGCTATCGTATTGGGTGATTGCTGGTCAGCACGGATTTGGTGATTTCAAAAACTAAAAATACTAAAACTAAAAGAAGGAATACAAAGGACATCAAGCTGAAAGCAATTGATATAACATATTCCAATCCTTTAAGAACTTGTCCCACCAGCATGCAACTCCATGCGATGAGCGCGAGCTAACGTGGTCGCTTGAGCCGTCCGGCGTCGCGGGGCCGGTCCCACTTCAATTGCCGGAGCCGTGCGGAATTGTGCGGAGTTCGTCCCGACATCATGCGGGGCTCCGAAAAACTGACCATGTTCAAAAATTCGGCGCGGCAACGGCTTGTCGGCTCGCAGTCGCCTCAACGCATTACACACCGCCTCGACGTCGTGCCTCCGTGACCCTCTCTGTAGGTGCCTCCGTGTCCCTCTCTGTGTGTGGCTCCATGGCCCCCTCTGTGTGTGCCTCTGTGCCCCTCTCTGTGTGTCCCTCTCTGTCCTGGCGAACTGTCCTGGCCCCCTCTTCTAGTTTTAACGCGCTCACCGCATGGAGTCAGATGCTGGTAGGACAGGCCCTTTAGCCATGCAACAGGAGGTCAGGAGACGAATAGACACAATGGGATAATGCACCATTGTACTTCAGACAGTGTGGGAAGGGACATTATTTACTTGGGTAATACTTCCATGTAGGACCTAGTCTGCAGAGGTGATGGGGTAACTTTTCCCAAGCTCTGAGGAACTGGCACAAATGGGTTCATTCCTCACACTTGAGGGTGTTTGGTGACCTCTTCACAGCAAGAGAAAACACAAGCAGAGCAGGGTTGAATGGGGAGACTGGGGACCATGTGCAGGAATGTGAAACCTTCAGGTATCTAGAGGTTAACCAGCCAAAGAAAACACCTCACTCTCTGCAAGAACCAAGCAGACACTGGACATACATCAGGTCAAATCTGTTTCACCATGGTGGGAAAAACCATCAGAAGCAGAGGATTACAATTTAAACTTTTGGGAGACATATTTGATAAAACACCCATTCATCAAAGGCCAATTGCAAATTACATACAAGCATTCCTAAAGTGCTCACTGCATAAAACGTAAATATTTTATTTTTTATTTTACCCTAACCAAATCAAATTTTAAGCATAAACGAGTAGAGGCCTCTAGATTACGTTATTCAGCTTTCCTCCAATCTGAGCACGACCCTTCCATTTTATGCCGATCAAATAGCTTTTTATGCACACACATATTTTTCTGCTCATATCTTACACATGTACTTTGAAATTACTTTTGCGAAACATTTTTGAACACTGTTTGAAAATGCATTTACAGTACAATTCCTCTCCATCTGCACATACAAACTTTAATATTAAAAACTAATTTACAGAAACTTGAGGAAAATGGAGTCCAAGCCAAAGGAAAAGAGGAAACTTGGACAGATGATCAAAGCTGAGACAAGGAGATATAATTGAAGGAAGTTCTTAAAGGAGAAGAGGGAGGTGGAAATTCTGGGGAAGTCTAGAGAGTGGTAGCTAAAGACCCAGTCACCAATGATAAAGTGAAGGCCGAATGTCAGAGAAATTGAAAGCTTTTCAGGAGAAGGTGGCCCCATAGCAGATGCGTCCACGTCGCAGGGCTGGAAACTGGAAGTATCCCGAGCTAATTCTGCTACCACCATCATCTATTGCGACAAGTGATGGCATCCACTGATGTCGCCGGAAGCTTGCGTCCTTTTCAGGACGGACGATGACAGCGAGGCCAACATTTGTAACAACATGGACATGATAAGAAGAAGAAGAAGAAGAAGAGAGAAGATTCACACAGCACCGGGTTTGAATAAGCAAATCAAAGACTCTGTTATGTATGGTTCTTGGATTAAACAATTGCCATGATATTTTGTTTGTGCTGACTGAATAACGTAGAGGCCTTGAAAATAAACGCAAATAGTTATCACACAATTTATGTTTTCATTCAGTTTATTCTTAACATCCATAAAGTTACCTTGAAAGTTTGAGTTTTAGAATTTAGGTCTCTGAGGATTGAGACATTGCATAAGGCAATGAGAACAAAGATGAATTATCAGAATCTCTGGCCCCTTCATTTTTCTCCTTCTAACCAGACTGTTTCTTTGAGCAAAAGAACTAATATGTCTGGAATGTCAAAATCAATCATTCTTGTTGATATGGGCTGTCTCTTTTGGAAAAGCAGATATGTACTGGAAACCATCAAGAGGTTGCCAACAGAGGCAGTGGGGGTGATGAAGAGGAGGAAGTGTTAGTTATCCATGGACATCCATATGATACGATTTTGACTTGCAGTATCATAATCTGTTTGACCTCGTGTTGTGCATATGAGGTACATTAACTAAATAATCAAATATTTCCCAAGATTTGATATCGATAAAGCACAGCCATATTGTGTCGATATTGAGAAATAGCCCCCTGATTGTTAACTACCTGTTGGACATTCTACAATCATTCTCTCAATAGCCTCCACTGGGGCATTTTGGATAACAGCTCTTGGTCATTAGTATACAGGTTCTTGTTTGATTTTGTTCAATTCTATATAATTAAAGGGCACAGAATGCATTTTTAGTAATAGAAAGAAACTAGATCAGCAGAATCACATTTTATTTTAAAATAGGTGCTAAATATTGGAAATAGATATTTAAATGGTACAAACATATTGGGATTGAAAGTAGAGCAAATAGTGAGCAATGGGCCATTGTGTTACAAATTCACTAGCTGAACTGATCTTGCCCCATCAAACCTAAGCCTTCCTACATCCTTTCTCCCTGGTCCAGCCGCTCCCATTTATACCCATGATACCTCTGAAACACTCCACCACTTTGACAATTTCCAATGTCCCAGTCCCAGCTCATCATTGACATGGACGTGCATTCCCTCTACACTTCCATCCCACATCAAGATGGTCTACGGACCTTCCACTTGTTCCTTGAACAAAGGCTCAATCAGTTCCCATCCACCAACATTTGCCTGGCTGTACTAAAATTGAACAGCTTTTTCACTTACTCCAGAACAAAGGTATAGCTATGCACACTCGTATTGGCCCAAGGTACCCGTGTCTTTGTGAAATATGTAGAACAGTCTGTTCTTCAATCCTACTCTGTTCGCCTCACTCAACTCCCTTTCTGGTTTCTGAATGCCTGCATCGATGGTGCTGCTTACACTCATACTGAACTCAAAAATGTTATTATCTGTAGTGCATCCTGCACTTACCTTCATCTCTAACATTTCCTTACCCTTCCCTTTCTGCATCTGTCTCAGTGAATTGACTAACACAAAGTGGGTGGCAGTGTGAACTGTGAGGAGGATGCTATGAGAATGCAGGGTGACTTGGACGTTGGGTGAGTGGGCAGATGCATGGCAAATGCAGTTTAATGTGGATAAATGTGAGGTTATCCACTTTGGTAACAAAAACAGGAGGGCAGATTATCTAAATGGTGTCAAGTTGGGAAAAGGGGAAGTACAACGGGATCTGGGGTCCTTGTTCATCAGTCAATGAAAGTAAGCATGCAGGTACAGCAGGCAGTGAAGAAAGCGAATGGCATGTTGGCCTTCATAACAAGAGGAGTTGAGTATAGGAGCAAAGAGGTCCTTCTGCAGTTGTTTAGGGCCCTAGTTAGACCACGTCTGGAATATTGTGTCCATTTTGGTCCCCTAATTTGAGGAAGGACATTCTTGCTATTGAGGGAGTGCAGTGTAGGTTTACAAGGTTAATTCACGGGATGGAGGGACTGTCATATGTTGAGAGAATGGAGCGGCTGGGCTTGTATACTCTGGAATTTAGGATGAGAGGGGATCTTATTGAAACATATAAGATTATTAAGGGTTTGGACACACTAGAGGCAGGAAACATGTACCCAATGTTGGGGGAGTCCAGAACCAGGGGGCACAGTTTAAGAATAAGGGGTAAGGCATTTAGAACGGAGATGAGGAAACACTTTTTCACAGTTGTGAATCTGTGGAATTCTCTGCCTCAGAGGGCAGTTTAGGCCGGTTCTCTGGATCCTTTCAAAAGAGAGCTTGATAGGACTCTTAAAGGTAGCGGAGTCAGGGGATATGGGGAGAAGGCAGGAACGGGGTACTGATTGTGGATGATCAGCCATGATCACATTGAATGGCGGTGCTGGCTCGAAGGGCCGAATAGCCTATTCCTGCAGTTATTGTCTATTGACAAACATTCACCACAGCTCCACAGACTCCCATATCTATCAACTATAGTTCAGCCTATGTAGTAACTGCATTTCATTCTCCCAGTTCCTTCATCCCCATCATGTTTTCTCTGATTACATGATTCACCATACAAGTGTTTCTCATATATCAGCCTTCTTCCCAAATTGTGAGTTTCTATCAATGCTGGTTGACAGAACTCTTGACCAGATATTACTTGCCTCCTTTACCTCTCCTCTCAGCCCCTCTTCTCCTCTTTGCAGTGTCAGGAAACATTTTTGTTGGTCCTCACCTTCTACCCTACTAGTTTCCGCATTCAATACATTATATTTCCAGCCTGGCCCAGATATCTGACCACTGCTGCTTGATGATGCTTGAGTGTTAATACCCATTGCCTTTGTTGGCACTTGGCATTTAGCTGCTGCAACTCATTTCCTTATCCATTTGTGCAGGATGGAACTGCAGATGCTGGTTTAAACCAAAGATAGACACAAAAAGCTGGAATAACTCAGCGGGACAAGCAGCAGCTCTGGAGAGAAGGAATGGGTAACGTTTCAGGTCGAGAGCCTTCTTCCTTATCCATTTGTGTTTTCCTTTCCCTTTTTTGCACACAAAAGTAGCATGATCAAACAAGAAGAATAAAAAGAAAATAAGAGTATATTGATGTTCAAATTAGGTTTCAAAACTGGTGTGTACATGAGTATGTATACTTATAAAGTAACAGGGCTTATTTTCCCCTCAGTAATTAGTGATTATATGGTGTTTCTGAAATGCTGACAAATAAATGGCCAGATGCCAGCCTATGCTTGTTGTTATAACCAACTTGGAAAGAGAATATGAATTTTCTCACTGTTTAATGCCATGCCTGTCACATGATATAAAGTAAGCAATCAGCTATCTGATGGTGAAAACAACATCAAATGCACAATAATACAGTAGGTCTGTGCATTGCAAACTGCCATGAAGCAAAATTGGAGCAGAATTCATAGGTTCTTGTGAATTGTCCTGTAATCGATTGTCCGCTTTTACAAACATTCCAAAGGATTACAATATTTAGAGAAATTTAAACTTTGTCTTTTGATACACGATGTTTGGCAATTTAAGATAAAGTTCTGCAAGTCACTTATTATGAAATTGGCAAAAGATGCAACGACTTTGAGAGATGACTATAAAATCTGATTCATCCATTTCTTAAAGTGAAGCACGATCTCGGTTATTGAGCATACTGCAATAAAAGTCTACATGGGGGAGATCTAATTTTGTAAGTGACTGAACAGGAACCAATCCATTTGGAATATACAATCTGTTTTAGACTTTGCTAGACATGTGTTTACATTCGGTAAGTTTGACTTTCTATGAAGCATCTAAGAATTTCCATTTTAATACAACTTACTTCATGGAAACACAGATCACAGAGATTAAAAAACTATTAGTTCTGCTACAACATTCATTAATCCCCCCTTTGCATAACACATCAGCAAAAGTAGTCTGTTATATTTCCACAAGAATGATATAATAAGATGCCTTTCAAATCCCTGGCTTGGAGCTCCTAGACTTATGATAGAAGTTGATTTTTCCTGTCGGGTGAAATATGAATAACTCTTCTGTTTAATACATTTATGTTTCAGACTTGTTTCAATTATAATCTCCTCAGTTGGCTCCAATTATCCTTACCTCCCCAATTTTGTGTGGTAACGTGTTACAAAAACTCCAATGTGTAATTCTGCCCACAATATACTTATTCTTAAAGCATCCAAATACATCTTTAGTTTGACACAATAGTTTAACTTACGTTTTGGAATAAAGAATGCATTAATCAAGCTAACATTTTCAATAAATATTTTACACTATTGGAGTATTTGATGAAGTATTTATTATTTGTTAAATTAATAGTTTCAGATAATGTTCAAGAGGATGAATCAAATCTAATTGTGATCACTGAAATAACATATTTCCTTTGCCTACCGTACTCAAAATCAAGGAGAAAATGCACAGTTTTATAGATTTTGACATAATTGTGTCCCTTTTGACAAATGGAGCTTTTTCCCTCTACTTAAAGTACAACAGTGATGAAGTAGAAGCAATTATTTATATTTTATGGGTTTTAGTAAATAATAACCATTTGAAGATATTAAATACAGCATATACACACTAAAGTGATATGTTTATGTCATGGCAGAATGATAATCCACAGGAGGGAGCATCTATTCAATAAATTTATTTTACTCAGTAACATGGAGAAAACTGATCTATATTTATACGATGTATACTACACAGGCATGTTGTACCAGACTGTGCAGTGAATGGCTCTCATGGGCCTTCCCTTAATCAGATATCCGATCCAGTTTGGCATCCTTTACAGAGCATCGAGCATGTTGATTATGGATGGTAAGAAGCTCCTTAACTTATCAGATTGAACAATCATCACTGAGACACAGTTTTCAGACAAGGACATTAAAATCAGAATGTATAACCCAAGAACTATGGGGATCCGATGGGGGGCGGGGGGAGGGGGAAGAAGGGATGAGTACTTTTTGTAACTTTGTCGGCAATTTGGTGGTGACTCTTTTGTGTACTGTGAGTTTAGAGTTTAGAGTTGTGAATTTGTGGAATTCTCTGCCACAGAAGGCAGTAGAGGCCAATTCACTGGATTAATTTAAAAGAGAGTTAGGTAGAGCACCAGGGCCTAGCGGAATCAAGGGACATGGGGGGGAAGGCAGGCATGGGTTACTGATTGTGGATGATCAGCCGTGATCACAATGAATGGCAGCGCTGGCTTGAAGGGCCAAATGGCCTCCTCCTGCACCTATTTTCTATGTCTCTATGTACTTTTGTAAAAATAAAGAATTTCACTGCACCTGGCCAGGTACAAGTGACAATAAAGAATCATCTTTAAATTGATATCCTGTTTGGAGGCAGAATAATGCTTTTTTTGATTGTGATTGTGCACGCCGGGTTGATTGCATTAGTCGAAACAGGGCGGACCATGTGAAGGTTGCAATCTTCCATCCCAGAATAAAGCTTGGGAGAAACAAATGAGATGCACAGAGATGTACAGCTCGAAGGGCTGAATGGCCTACTCCTGCACTTATTTTATATAAGAGCATATGTTTGGAGTTAGATAACATTTATTATTTTATATTGATTATTATATTTATATATTGATTATTTTCCCAATATAATTGAGGTGCAAAAAACTCCACAGTCAGTGTGATTGCTTTACGTGCTATTAAAGGCTATTAAAGCAAAGCAAATCCTGATTCTTTTTCAGTAATTAATGGGGATAGTTGGGCTCATGGGGATAGTTGAAGTATCATAACCTCGCACAATTATGAATATATCAATGCAGATTCTATCAGCAAAGTTCTTCAACAAGTTCCTCAGTTCTTCAATTATGGGTAGTACAGTGGCTCAGCGGTAGAGTTGCTGCCTTACAGCACTTGCAGCATCGGACACCCGGGTTCGACCCCGACTACAGGTGCTGTATGTACGGAATTTGTACGTTCTCCCTGTGACTGTGTGGGTTTTCTCCAGGATCTTTGATTTCCTCCCACGCGCCAAAGGCACGCAGGTTTGTAGGTTAATTGGCTTGGTAGAAATGTAAATTGTCCCTAGAGTCAGTAGGATAGTGTTAATGTGTGGCGGCGCCTAACGGCAGCGGCTCGTCCGTCTTTTTTTAATTTTTGTCTTGTTAAATGTATGCCTTGAGCTTAGTTTTTATTATTTTTTAGCTGTGTATATGTGGGGGGGGGGGGGGGGGGGGGGGAGATGTGCGGGAAAGCGTTAGTCTCTTCCCTGTACGGGGACCGGACATTTTATTTGTCGGATCTCTGGTGTCGTTGGGCCTAACATCATGGAGCCGGCGGCGGCATCCGGCAGGGACCAACCCGAGTGCTCCAGTCGCGGAGCCTGCGGACCTGACATCGCGGAGCTGGCCGTCTTTGGAGCGGGGAGAGCTGTGGTGGCGCTCGGCTGCGACCCGAATTTGGAGCTTCGGAGGCTCCGGCTGCAGGCCGGGTGGTCAGGAACATCGGGAGTTCCAGGTCCCCGGTGGGAGACCGATTTTCAGAGCTTCCGCAACGACAACTTCTCCCGCTGGAATCGCGGGGTTTAAAGGAGGCGGAGCGGGGCCTAACATCACCCGGTGCAGGTTAGCGGCCACGGGACTTACCATCGTCCGCCGGGGGCTCTAACATCGGAGCCCCAGTTCGCCTAGAGGCTGCAGTTGGACTGCTGAACCGCGGGTTGGACTGCTTGAACCGCAGAGTTTAAAGGACACGGAGCCGGGGCCTAACATCACCTGGCGTGGATTCATGGCCACAGGACTTACCTTCATCTGCTGGGGGCTTTAACATTGTATCCCAAGTTTGCTTAGATGCTGCAGTTGGACTGCTGGACCGCGGGTGAAGAACAAAGGGAAGAGATAAGACTTTGCCTTCCATCACAGTGAGAGACTCACTGTGATGGATGTTTATGTTAAGTGTGGGTCTTCGGTTTTTTTTATAATGTAAAAAAAACGTTCAATTTCGTTCAAATCTAGTGTTTGAATGACAATAAATAAAATTCTATTCGATGTGCAAGGATCGTTGGTCGGCACAGACCCAGTGGGCCGAAGGGCCTGTTTCTGCACTGTATCTCAAACTAAATTAAACTAACCTAAATAACACAGCCTGTTTTTTTTTGGGGGGGGGGGGGGGAGGGGGGGGGGATTTGGTCCAACAGACCCCAACCTCCTGGTTTTTATATCCTTTTAAGCATCAGAATTTGCTGGATAATTTATCGTCCAATAATAATGTGTTGTCCTTTTGTCATTTTGTCCTTCAAGATCTAAAAATTGGCCCATATGATTATTTGGGACTAAAAGAACCTTGTGGACCCCCCTATTGCTGTTGCGAAAGTCAGTGGCGAAGCTCACAATACAGTGTGGTCAGATTTCCCTGCGTAATCTTGTGCTGAAACGGTGCAATCTTCATCGTTGATATATTGCAATTTCATGCAACTATCAGCATGTAGCCCAGCAAGTGAAGTCTTTGTATTCCTTTATTAAAGGGATTTGGCACAGTATAAACAACATTCTTCACAAAATCAATGGATGCTCCAATGGGACTTGGACAGGCTGGTGAAGAAAGCATGTTTATTGTTCAAGTAAGCTAGGGGCATCCTTCAGGAACACACACTGGAGTTCATATCAGGTAGGAACGAAGGAAATCTCAGCAGTTTTCAAATACCTTCATGATGGGGAAACCTACAATTCAGATAATTGTCCATTCCCAAACTGCCTGCTTCTGATCACTGATGAAAAAGTACAGGATGCCACCCCTCCTTGAGCATGGAGTCTAGGTAATACCACTAACAAAGCAATGAGCAACAAAATGTGAGATGGGGCCGAGATAAGCAGCAGCATGTTGGAATTATGTCATTTAGTTGCATAGTATGAAAGTCTTGAGTCGCATAGCCCATCAGCCCAGTGAATCCAAATCAGTAGTAGACCAGAGAGCATAGAACAGTACCGCACAGGAACAAGCCCTTCAGCCCACATTATTGCCAAGTTAAACTAATCTCTTCTGCCTGTGCATGATCAAGGTTCAAGGTTAGTTTATTGGTCACACACACCAATTGGTGTAGTGAAATGTTTCTTGCCAATGCAGCACATAAAAAAAGAATACAGACATAACACTAATAAAGATATTTAAACATTAAAAACATCCCTCACAATGGTTCCCATTATGAGGGAAGGCACAATGTCCAGTCCCCAATCCATGTCCACCCATAGTCAGGCCTATTGAGGCCTCCGCAGTCGCCTTCACGGAGGCCCGATGTTCCAGGCCGTTCTCGCCGGGTGATGGTGCTCCGGCGTCGGGAGAATCCTCTCAGCGGCTTGGGCCACCTGGAACGGCTGCTTCCTTACCGGAGTCCGCGGCTTCCGAAGCCAACAAGGCCGCGCTGAATGGAGCTCCCCCACTGGCTCCCGATGTTGAAGTTCAGCGCCGCCACCCGCAGCTCCGCAATGTTTTCCTTGGCGGTCTCAACTCACCGGAGTTCCAGCACGGTGACCCAGGCAAGGCATCGCCCGCTCCGTGATGGCGCTCCAGCGCTCCGCCGCCGCCGAGGTTCTGGGCAGTCTCCTCAGGAAACGCCGCTCCAGGCCCGCTGGTAGGCCGCGAGGACCGGGTCAAAAGTGCAGCCCGGAGAAAGGCTGCCTCTCCGACCAGGTAGGGACCCCGAAAAGTAGTTTCCCCCTTCCCCCCCATCCATATTCCACAGATGCCTATCCAAAAGCCTCTAAAATGCCAATATAGTAACTGCCACTACAGCTTCACCTGGCAGCATAGTCCAGGAACCCACCACTTTGTGTAAAAAGAAACTGCCCCTGCACATCTCCTTTAAAGTTGGCTTCATTTGGAAGACTTTGATGCTGGGAAAACAAAGAGATTTAAAAAAGCAGTGAAAATGAGGAAACAAATTACCAGATGGGTCAAATATACTCAGAAATGTGCTGTGCCTGGTCAAGCTAATTTTACAACAGCAGAATTTTACATTCCTTCCCAAAACATAGAAGTTAATTTATATTACAAAAGTGTGCTAAATGTCACAATGTGTTATTGTCTTTTAGAGATATACAGCATGGAAACAGACTCAATGGTCCAACATCAATGCTGACCAAAATGCCTATCTATGCTAATCTTATTTGCCTGTATCTGCCTAAACCTTTCGTAAACATGTATCTGACCAAATATTTAGATAGAGTTTAAATATTTAGATAGAGTTTAGTTTAGTTTAGAGATACAGTACGGAAACAGGCCCCTCGGCCCATCAGGTCTGCACCGACCAGTGATCCCAACATATTAACACTCTCCTTCACACACTAGGGACGAATTTATATTTACCAAGCCAATTTACCTACATACCTGTACGTCTTTGGAGTGTGGGAGAAAACCGAAGATCTCGGAGAAAACCTACGCAGGTCATGGGGAGAATGTACAAACTCCGCAGCACCCGTAGTCCGGACCAAACCCGAGTCTCCGGTGCTGCAAGCACTGTTATTGCCTGTCCCACTTAGGAAACCTGAACGGAAACCTCTGGAGACTTTGCACCCCACCCAAGGTTTCCGTGTGGTTCCCGGAGGTTCCTGGAGGTACCCGGAGGTTTTCGTCAGTCTCCCTAATGGTCCAAAGTGGTTTCCGCTTCTTCTTTGTTCCGGCGATTATGTCAAAAAATTCAAAACGGGCCGTGATTAAAAATAGGTTGCCGTTTTAAAAATTGGTAATTTTTTAGTCAAAGCCGGTTGTGATGCTAGTTGAAGTTGGTTGCCGGAGGTTGCAGGTAGTGGAAAGTAAGACCTCCCTGGTGGAATAAAACTGGGTGAAAAAAAGGGAACCTCCGGGAACCGCACGGAAACCTTGGGTGGGGCACAAAGTCTCCAGAGGTTTCCGTTCATAGACATAGACATAGAAAATAGGTGCAGGAATAGGCCATTCGGCCATTCAATATGATCATCCAACTCAGTATCCTGTACCTGCCTTCTCTCCATACCCCCTGATCCCTTTTGCCACAAGGGCCACATCTAACTCCCTCTTAAATATAGCTAATGAACTGGCCTCAACTACCTTCTGTGGCAGAGAATTCCACAGATTCACCACTCTTTGTGTGAAAAATGATTTTCTCATCTCGGTCCTAAAAGACTTCCCCCTTATCCTTAAACTGTGACCCCTTGTTCTGGACTTCCCCAACATCGGGAACAATTTTCCTGCATCTAGCCTGTCCAACCCCTTAAGAATTTTGTAAGCCTCTAAAAGATCCCCCCTCAATCTTCTAAATTCCAGCGAGTACAAGCCGAGTCTCTCCAGTCTTTCTTCATATGGAAGTCCTGCCATCCCAGGAATCAGTCTGGTGAGCCTTCTCTGCACTCCCTCCATGGCAAGAATGTCTTCCGTTCAGGTTTCCTAAGAGGGACAGGGGCATAAGGCAGCAACTCCACCGCCGCGCCACCTTATTTGTTATACTTTGTAATTGTATCTGTCTATTAATTAAAATAGAAGGAAAGTTTGATTATACTTTATTAATAAATCAGTGCAAAAATGTTCCAGCTCTGCTTTAAAATTGTTCAATACAATGTATATGTCGCCAATGCATGGGGGCAATGGGGAAGACCAAAGCTTCCCCATTAAAAGATAAATTACACATTTTAACATTGGCACTGGCAACTGGGAAGTGGCTGCTGAGGACCGGGGGAGGACCTCCAGGTGGGTATGAAGCACCACAACAGCATATACAGTGGCTTGCAAAAGTTTTCATACCCCTTGAACTTTTCCACATTTTGTCACGTTACAACCACAAACGTAAATGTATTTTATTGGGATTTTATGTGATAGACCAACACAAGGTGACGCATAATTGTAAAGTGGAAGGAAAATGATACATGGTTTTCAAATTGTTTTACAAATAAATAACTGAAAAGTATGGCGTGCAAAAGTATTCAGCCCCCTTTACTCTGATACCCCTAAATAAAATCCAGTGCAACCAATTGCCTTCAGAAGTCACCTAATTAGTAAATAGAGTCCACTTGTGTGTAATCTAATCTCAGTATAAAATACAACTGTTCTGTGAAGGCCTCAGAGGTTTGTTAGAGAACATTAGTGAACAAACAGCATCATGAAGCCCAAGGAACACACCAGACAGGCCAGGGATAAAGTTGTGGAGAAGTTTAAAGCAGGGTTAGGTTATAAAAAAATATCCCAAGCACTGAACATCTCACGGAGCACTGTTCAATCCATCATCCGAAAATGGAAAGAGTATGGCACAACTGCAAACCTACCAAGACATAGCCGTCCACCTAAACTGACAGGCCAGGCAAGGAGAGCATTGATCAGAGAAGCAGCCAAGAGACCCATGGTAACTCTGGAGGAGCTGCAGAGATCCACAGCTCAGGTGGGAGAATCTGTCCACAGGACAACTATTAGTCGTGCACTCCACAAATCAGGCCTTTATGGAAGAGTTTGCCACAAGCCATGTGGGGGACACAGCAAACATGTGGAGGAAGGTGCTCTGGTCTGATGAGACCAAAATTGAAGTTTTTGGCCTAAATGCAAAACGCTATGTGTGACGGAAAACTAACACTGCACATCACCCTGAACACACCATCCCCACTGTGAAACATGGTGGTGGCAGCATCATGCTGTGGGGATGCTTTTCTTCAGCAGGGACAGGGAAGCTGGTCAGAGTTAATGGGAAGATGGATGGAGCCAAATACAGGGCAATCTTGGAAGAAAACCTGTTAGAGTCTGCAAAAGACTTGAGACTGGGGCGGAGGTTCACCTTCCAGCAGGACAACGACCCTAAACATACAGCCAGAGCTACAATTGAATGGTTTAGATCAAAGCATATTCGTGTTTTAGAATGGCCCAGTCAAAGTCCAGATCTAAATCCAATTGAGAATCTCTGGCAAGACTCAAAAATTGCTGTTCACAGATGCTCTCCATCCACTCTGACTGAGCTTGAGCTATTTTGCAAAGAAGAATGGGCAAAAATTTCAGTCTCTAGATGTGCAAAGCTGGTAGAGACATACCCCAATAGACTTGCAGCTGTAATTGCAGCGAAAGGTGGTTCTACAAAGTATTGACTCATGGGGGGGCTGAATACTTTTGCACGCCAGACTTTTCAGTTTTTTATTTGTAATAAAATTTGGAAACCATGTATCATTTTCCTTCCACTTCACAATTATTACATAAAATCCCAATAAAATACATTTACGTTTGTGGTTATTACGTGACAAAATGTGGAAAAGTTCAAGGGGTATGAATACTTTTGCAAGACACCGGAGGCCAGGCACCAACATCACACAATGATCAATGGCAACAGCAACCCACTCCCCAATCCAGGGTCCAGACAATTTCATGTGTGGAAGCTGCGGGAGGATCTGCCCGTCAAGGATTAGACTAATCAACCACAGCAGGAAACGTAGCCACACATGAAACATTCCCTTCACCAAGCAGGACAACGTCGAAGCCACAACATCATCTCTCAAAGATGGTCGGATGCCAACAAGAAATATATATATTTTCACCTGTAAGTGATCTGTCTTAACATTTCAACTGAAAGCCCTAATGTCTATTGTGTACCAACCCATTATTCATGCACTAAATGGTTAATGCGATTTTGAGCTTGAACACCAAGATCCAAACCAGAAACCAGAACCTTTTTAATTGAGGTCAAGAAACTTGCTTTAGACGAATCTTCTTTTGTCAGAGGGTGGTGAATCTGTGGAATTTTTTGCCAGACTGCAGAGGCAAAGTTGGTGGATATATTTAGGGCAGAGATAGATAGTTTCTTAACTAGTACAGGTGTCAGTGGCTATGGGGAGAAGGCAGGAAAATTGGGTTAGGAAGGAGAGATTGACCAGCCATGATTGAATGGTGGGGTAGACTTGATGGGCCGAATGGCCTAATTCTACTCCTATCACATGATCTTATGACTTATGAATACAAGCAATCATTGTAGGCAGACAGATGTGTATTGGTACCAAGGAGGAGGCACAAATCCAAATCAATTATTACATCAGGAAATGGTCAACCATTGAAAGAATTGATTCCTGGACAACCCTCCTTCCTGGCAGCTCAACAGGACAACTGCAAACTGCTTTTCCACTCTGTAATTTAGATTTTTAATCGAACATCTAATTCTGCTGCATAATTCTCTCAAATTATTTTTCTAGAAAAGTAATCTCACAACTGTTCAAATCATCCACCTCAAAAACATACAAGTTTACAAAGTATGAAGGTTTCACTTATACCTCTTTGCTCAACTTGCAATTAAAATACAAGTTGTCACATTTCAAAAACTATCATGGTAGCAATTATCACTCCTTATGGGCCTGTCCCATTTACGCGACTTTTTCAGCGACTGCCGGCACCCGTCATAGGTCGTTGCAGGTCGGCAAAATTTTTCAACTTGTTGAAAATTCAGCTACGACTCTTTGGGCGACTGAGGCGACTACTCACGACCACACAGGCGACACCCTGGTGAGATGTCATGGGGTGAAGCCTGTATGGTCGTGAGTAGTCGCCCAAAGAGTCGTACCTTGTTCTCGTCGCCGCTGGACTTTCAACATGTTAAACATTTTCGGCGAGCTGTAACGATCTATGACGAGTGCCGGCAGTCGCCGAAAATGTTGCATAAGTGGGACAGGCCCATTATGATTAAAACTAATTTCACACTCAAAAGTATCTTAATTTTGATTTTAGTTTGTACTCATCACTTTTGCTTTGATGTTCTCTGAGTAATGAACCAATCTGCCAAATAATAAATCTGAACTTTCTAATCATTTGTAAGTAATTGCTTGTTGTGTCTATTTCTGCTGAGCCTGAGTTCTCGATTAAAATGCCTCCAGAAAGGAGCTTGGACTGCCGTGGATCATTGTAAGTTAAAAGCCATGATGAATAGTTTTGGTTTGTTGTAAAAAATATAACCTACTACATTGTGTAAATGTTTTTCTTTCTTTTCAGGTTCTAAGTGTAAAACCTGTTTAAAGCATATACCATCACTGGCAATGTTACTGGTCAGGTACTCTATGATTGTTCCATTAGGGAGACTTAGCATATTTTGAAGAGCAAAGGAACATAGTCAGAGTAATTACTGCCTGTGGGTATTACATCCAGGATTTTGTTTCTGAAAATAAGCAGCAGCTACAGCTGCTTCTCTCGGTTACAGGATAGCTATTTTGATCCATCTGACCTTGGTGGAGCCTCCCCAAGGTCTAAGGGAAAGGGTTGCATGGGAGGTGTCATGTAAAAAGCAAAATAATGCCAAACACCCTAAAGTCTTGTTGTCAAGGACACGTGTGGGAATTATGAAGGAGGGATTTGTTTCAAATAATTAAACCAATTACTGGGAACATTTAAGAAAAGAAAAATAGCTTATTATTATGACATGTCAATCCTGATTTCCCCTTGCAAGGCTGATATTTATGTGTTTTTAAAATCTCCAATTTCTGCTGAAGGAATCCAAGGAGCAGGGGCCAGTGTTTTGCTGCTGTAGTGTGCACCAGATGGTGGCACTGTGACAGGTGAAGTGCTTTGCTTCACACAGTCATTGGCATTTGTGTCCAATTCACACATACCTGCCTCAAACCATTGACCTTCAATCCAAGAAACGTAAGGGGCGGCTTTGATATTTGACCATCTCTTTGTTGTGGGATTTGTTACGTTTGAATTCAAAGCTCAGGGTACTCATTTTTACAAGAGCTTCAATTATTTTGACATTAAATGCACAACAAATTAAATTTTTTTTTTTTAAATCATGATTACATTGCAGTTTTCATTTATGATTTAGGATGAAAATCACTACTCCTAATCATAAATGTATCAGATGCCAAAGCAGCCTTATGGGGCTGCCCCATTGTACGAGCTAATTCAAGAGCGCTCCAGAGTTTTAAAAAAAAAATCAAACTCATGGTAAGCACTTGGAATGTACGTTGCAGGTACGTCGGAGCCCGGGACGTCTCTTAGCAGCTTGTAACGCTAACGGCAGGTACTCGGGAAAGGCAGCAATCTCGTGAGGACCCGTGAAGATTTTTCTACATGTTGAAAAATGTCCACGAGAGCCCCGAGTACCTACGAGCGGCCATTACTGTAATCCTCTGTGTTCGAATCAGGGGAAACTCGGGAGAACTCTTGAATTAGCTCGTACAGTGGGACAGCCCCATTAGTTGTGCACATGTATGAATGCTGCTAAAGTGTTTTGGGCCATCTTTATGCAGTTTCAGTGCAAGCCTGAAAAGGGCATAGCTGTATGTCACTGATTTTCAGGCTTGCAGCCCATCTATAACTTTAAGCTGGAAGCACAGGTCAAACCGAAGGATGCATTGTTTTATCCCGATAGGAAAACTATTTCTGCCTCAATTCAAATATTTTGGGCCAAGCAGCAAAAGCTTTTCACTGTATCTCGGTGCACATGACAATGAACTAAACTCTGTCGGTGCAGACTCGGTGGGCCAAAGGGCCTGTTTCCACGCTGTATCTCTAAAAACATGATCATACACTAGGATTTACAGCAGGCCTTATTGCCTATTAAGCAGATATGATAGTGTCATTTGAGAGGCGCCAAAGCCTGGCGACTATTAAATATAGACTCAGTGGGCTAACCAGGGATTGATGTATGGCAATAATCTTACTGATCAGTATGCAAAAAAAAAAATCTCTCTGCACCTTGATACACCTGATAATAAAGGAAACATTGAACCATTGAATCATTCATGTTTCACTGAAAAATTAATTGCAATTGTGAGTGGTCTGTAAAAAATTCTTACATTCACTTCAAACATACACCATATAATGTATCCATTTATGGATGATAATCATTCACATTGCGGGCACATCATTCATCCATATTTTCTCAGCGTCTGCTCGAATATAGCAGCAGAGGGAGCCATTTTCAAATACTTGTTCAGTGCATTACTGGTCCACAGCTACAAGGTCAAGGGTAAGATTACAAGCCAACAGCTAAGGAGATAGAATGATTAAGAAAACCTCTAAGGAACTAAAGGCAGATTTTGTGTGCCCTTTTGTTTCCTTTCTTTACTTAATTCTCATTCAAACAGAAACTAGTTTTTTTTAAAGCAAATGATGAGGATGTAACTACTTCTGTGGATGAATGGGATCATTTAAGTTTCCAGATTTCCAGATCCACGTCAGTCTTATATATTATTAACCCTTTCTTCTATGGCAAACCGAATACTCTGAACCGAGTGAATCCCTTGACTAAATACCATCACAATGATTATTTTGTCGAATGTAATTGAGATTTGCAGCACTCTCTCTGCGCGGTTCGATCCCGACTATGGGTGCTGTCTGTGTGGAGTTTGTACGTTCTCCCCACGACCTGCATTGGTTTTTTCTGGGATCTTCGGTTTCCTCCCACACTCCAAAGATGTACAGGTTTGTAGGTTAATTGGCTTGGTATCAGTGTAAATTGTCCCCAGTGTGTGCAGGATAGTGTGGGGATCGCTGGCCAGTGCAGACTCAGTGGGCCGAAGGGCCTGTTTCTACGCCGTATCTCTAAACTAAATTAAAAGCATGATTATACACTAGATTTACAGCCGGCATTATTGCCTACAAATTTAAGTGTGCACAAAAGAGTATGCTCACAGACCTTATCATATGCTAATGACTGTCTTAGTCTTAGAACATAGAGCACTACATCACAGGAACAGGCCTTCGTCCCACAATGATTCTAAATCCCACAATCATGCCAAACATGATTCTAAGATACACAAATCTCATTCAAATTATCCATATTCCACCATTCCCTGCATTTCCATGTGCCTCAAAAGCCTCAAACATCACTATCATATCTGCCTCCACCACCCATGAGGCTGCGGCAAGGGAGATAAGCCAGTCCTATACCCAGAGGGACACAAAAATATCTTGAAATGGTCATCACCAGATATGCAAAATCAGTTTTCAGTTGCAGAATGTTGACCCAAATAACACCATGTGATTAAATTCCTCTGCAAATGTCTCAAAAATATCCTGTCATTTATTTTGGCTGATCTCGCTTCATTTTTCAGTCCAGCTGCAACAATTTACGTTAACTGATGTTGTGGGGTGAATTGGCTTCAATAAATCAGCAATATCATTACAAATCAAGAACAGACACTCATCAGTCATCTGTACTCTCCCTATGAGCAATTGCAATGTTTGCCCATGTAACATTCGGTTTGAATGGCTGAATAGCTTCTGATTAGTGTGAACATATCAGTCTGAATCTACTGAACAAATTAAAGGAAATGCTTTGTATTTCCAAGAAACAGTTGAGATTAAGTATGAAGCCATTTTTCTCAGCATCTGCCAGATAGGAATGATGTGACAGTGCCCTGAATATGCCTTGTACCCGCGGCCAATAAATCTCCCAGGCGATTCTGTACATGCCGTCAGATGGACCTGCCTAATTTTTGTGAGAATCAACATACAGCACCAGGGACAATTTGAAAGCAAAACTGTAACTACAGGTAAGTGTCTGGCTTTCGCATTGTGAATAAACATTTGAAAGGAACAAACTTTGGTTGGTTGGATCGGCAGCAGTGCCACAGAATATTTATCATTGCTTCAATGATACTTTATTGTCAGTTGTATCTAGGTACAGTGAAATGCTTTGTGTTGCATACAACCCGGTAAAATCATATAGCAGACCTCACTAAGGCAGTACCCAAGTGTCATCGAGTGTGTTGGCACTGACAAAGTTGCAAAAGTTCACCCAACAGTCCTATCTACTGCCTGCCACCATACCTGGCAGCAGCCCCCCCCCCCCAACACACACACACACACACTTTATGTTACCATTTGGCTTTAATGTCAACAAAATAAATTTAGTGGAGGGATACATCAGTGGGGAATAAATAGTGAGTACAAAGAGTAGAACAACATATTGATTAGGAAAAGGAAGATGAATGGGGAGAAAAGAAATTGACTCAAAAGATGGAGCTGTTCAAATGGAAGAATACAGCAGGGGTGTGCCCAGAATGTAAACTTGACGCTTTCCAGGAGAATGTGAATAAATTATATTATACATATATAATACAGAAATATGTACACATTCACATCCATTACACACCTGGAAACCAGACACATTGGAAGTTGTGTTCCCACGATCTTTAAAATTGCTGTACAAAAAAAAGACAAAGGCTAATTCAATGTCAATTGTTCTAATTCCTCAAGGCTTTTTAATAGGCTGCAAAGTAATTTGGTCATTTTTGGTACTTACAATTGAGTGAACTGCTTTGCAAAACAAATGCTGTGGGCACTGGAAATCTGAAGTACAAACCCAAAATGTGCGAGAAACACTCAACAGGTTAGAGAAGCAGAGTTAACTTTTCAGGTCAGCAATCTTTTATCTGAATTAAGAAAGAATAAATAAATATATTATACAATATTAAGAAAGAGGGGAAGGGAAGAGAATGAGATCTACCTTCTTCCCCTTTCTCCTTCTCTGCTCCCTTTCTTGCCATTTTGAAACTTTTCTTTCTCTAACTTTGCCAAGTTCTAACAAAAGATCATGAACCTGAAGTGTTAACACTGTTTCTCACCCCAGAGGCTGCATAACCTGCAGAATATTTGTTGATACAAAATTACTAACTCAATCCATTATCCCTTGAAAGCTCCTTTTTCTGATCTGATCTGAGGTCCAGTCCACTCCTGGCCACAGGGAAATGAGACACAGCCTAGTCCAATTAAGGGTTAAGGACCAATTAACTGATCTTGCACAACTATCTCATATAAAACCTGGAGTCCAGAGGAAAAGGGAGAGAGAAAAAGTGGAGGATAGTTGTGTATGTTTGCTGTAACAGTGTATGACTGTTGAACTTGTGTCAGAGGGTAGTCAATCTGTGGAAATCATTGCCTCAAGGAACTGTGGAAGCCAAGTCAGTGGATATTTTTTAAGGCAGAGATAGAAAAATTCTTAATTAGAACAGGTGTCAAGGGTTCTGGGGAGAAGGCAGGAAAATTAGATTAGGTGGTAGAGATCAGGCATGATTGAATAGCGAAGTAGACTCAATGGCTTAATTCTACTCTGAAAACTTGTGAACTAATGCCACACAACAATAAACCAATATCTTGGTAACTGGACTCTATTGGATGAGGAATGTTTCAGGACCACTAACTGATTCTGATTATGCAATTGAAAAGTGTTTAGGTATAATATTCTGATGTTCCTATTATCAATGAAATTAATTAGGTGTTTAACAGTATTTATCCTGAATGGATTTCCAAAAAGTGACATGTTAAAAATGTGATAGTGATTTTAGTGGCTTATGATATCCAGTTGCATGAACTGTGGGTATGATTTGTGATAGGAGAAAATGCCAGACTCCTTCTTCTCTTAGGCAGTCCTGCAGGATTGAGGGTGATTTGCTTCCACTCTAGTTAAATGGGTTCTGAATGTTTGCTTGGAGAGTTGTTTGCTTCGTCTACAAGTCAACTGAGGATTTTATAGAGACCGTGTTACACCAGTGCTTTGAGGTGCCTACTACGTGCAGTTTGGATTTCCAGACAATACACAAGGACAGGATCACTGCTTCCATGGATAAACAAAGAACTACAGTTGCTGGTTTATACCAAACATAGATGCAAAGTGCTAGAGTAACTCAGTGTATCAGACAGCATCTCTGGAGATAAATGATGGGTGATGTTTCAGGTCAGGACCCTTCTTCAGGTCTGAAGTAGGGTCCTGACTTGACCTTGCCCATCCATGTTCTCCTGAGATGCTGTCTGACCTGCTAGGTTACTCCAGCACTTTGTCTCTCTCGGCATCCATGCCTACCATGAGTTGAGAGAGTTATGAAGTTTAATTGTCATTTGTTGTCAATGGAAAAATTAATGGAAAATCAATGGAAAAATTAAATTCTTACTTGCAGCTGCATAATAATCTTGTAAATGCAATACACATGGGTAATATATAATGTTTTTCTTTTAAACACATCAATAACTTAATCACAGTACTTGGATTTCAGGTCTTGACCTTTTTTCCTAAATTGACTTGGCATTCAGCTGACTAATTGAAGGCCTAAATTCAATGCTCAACACCCAGCTGAGATTCTGATTTCTCTCACCCTGGCAAATATTTAAAGGAATAATGAAGTGAGAATGACAGGACTGTGATGTCAGATGGGGACCAATAGCTGGCATCTAACAACTCTACAGATTCTGGTTACCAAGTGGTTACCTCCAGATACTCTGTATAGGCTACTGTGGATAACTAATATCAACCACTTTTTTTTTTTAAAGATATCCTCCTGGCATTAATCAGTTGATCACAATATTCTCATCACTGATCAACAGCAGGAAAATGAGAAACTACATAGTTCTACAGGACTATAGAAGGTGGTGCAGCGAGGAGAGCTGCAGCCTCACAGCGCCAGAGACCCAGGTTTGATCCTGACCACAGGTGCTGTCTGTGTGGAGTTTAAATGTTCTCCCAGTGATCACGTGGGTTCCCTCTAGGTTCCCCGGTTTCCTCCCACATCCCAAACATATTCAGGTTTGTAGGTTAATTGGCCTTCTGTAAATTGCCCCTAGTGTGTAGGGAGTGGATGAGAAAATGAGATAACCTAAAACTAGTGTGAACGGGTGATTGATAGTCAGCATGGACTCGGTGGGTTGATGGGCCAGTTCCATGCTGTATCTCGAAACTACACTACCTGCTGGCTTTTCCAGACTTCAGAGCTACAGCATATGATGTATACAAGATCTTTAACATGGCTTGGAGCATGAGATCATGTGCATATCATGTGATGTAATACACATTTCCAAGAAACGCACACAATTCATTTATTTTGACCAATTAATCTGGGTTGCTGTTCAATTATCTAGGAATGGCATGACATCATTACTCAAACTATGGCAGCAGAGCAAGAATGATGAAATTCATTCCGTGGGCATAGTTATCATTAAATATACTGTTGCAGCTCAGTGCAGTACTCCAGGCCTCTGGATAGATTAGGATCAGACTTATTAAATAAAGTAATCAACTTTGGACAGCAGAATAGTTATTGCAATCATAGAATAGCCAGGTAATGGAGAAAGATGATACAAAATGGAGAGGTAGCACCACCTGGAATGCAATACATTTCCAAATACAAATTTCAGTTGATTATTTAGGATTACCACTCAAAATGGAACCATGCAGGTAAGGATGCGCAAACTGCTTTTCATTCTTTGCCTCTCCCAATGTATAATGAATTCTTCTTAAATTTTAACCACTGACAGATTAATGTTTAGCACAATGTTCATGTTAAAAAAAATAAGGCACCTATCTCTGTAGTTGTGGATTAAGATATCAATACATCTCCCTGCCTCTCACAGTCATTCTGCCAGATAAAAAAATGCCAACATTGGCAAGAGTTAAGGGCTGTATGGAAGCTTCACTTTAGAAACAGACCATGTGATCCAATAACCTATTAGCATTTTCCCTTGTCACAAGCACATACCTACTTTGGTTCCCGTATTTGAATATGTCTTCTGTCCCATACCTTTCATAGAGTCATATAGTCGTACTGCAGGGAAACAGCACTTCAGCCCTAATCATCCATGCCAAGCAAAATGCCTTGTCCAAGCTCATCCCATTAGCCAGCACCTGGACAATTTCCCTTTAAAATCTTCCTATTAGGGTGGCAAGGTGGCGCAGCAGAGAGTTGCTGCCTTACAGAGCCAGAGACCCAGGTTCGATCCTGACCATGGGAGCTGTCTGTACAGAGTTGTCTGTACATTCTCCGTGTGACCTGCATGGATTTTCTCCTGGATATCTGGTTTCCTCCCACACTCCAGAGACGGGTTTCTAGATTAATTGGCTTAGTAAAATTGTAAGTTGTCCCTAGTGTGTAAGATAGTGCTAATGTACGGGGGGGGACCACTAGTCGGTACAGACTTGGTGGGCCGAAGAGCCTGTTTCTGCACTGTATCTCTAAACTAAACTATTCATGTACCTGTCAAAATGTGTTTTGAATGTTGTTATTGTATCTGCCTCAACAACTTCATCTGGCAGCTCGTTCCATATACCCACTGTGAAAAGGTTGTCCCCCAGGTTCCTATTAAATCGTTCATCTCACCTTAAATTAACACCTAGTTGTTAATTTCTCTACCCTAGTAAAGAAATATGTGCTCTCACCCCATCCATTCCCTTAATGATATACACACCTCTGTGAGATCACCCCTCCGTCTCCTGTACTCCAAGGAATAAAGTCATACCCTGCCCAACCTTTCCTGATAGCTCAGGCTGTCGAGTTTAGAGATGCAATGTGGAAATAGGCCCTTCAGCCCACTGTCCACGCTCACCAACAATCACTATACACTAGGGGTAATTTTCTACAGGGGCCACTTAACCTAGAAATCACATCTTTAGGATGTGGGAGGAAACTGGAGCATCTGGAGAAAAACCAGGCAGTCACAGGAAGAATGCACAAACAACATACAGACAGCACCCATATTCAGTATCAAACCTGGGTCTCTGGCACTGTAAGGCAGCAACTCCACCACTGAGTCTTTGCTGCATTGTCATAAATCTTCTCTGCAGTGTTTCCAGCTTAATGGTATCTTTCCTGTAGCAGGATGACTAAATCAATCTAACCTTTCACTTCCATTAACCTTGAAATTGAATTTCACAGCTGGTATCCATGAAACTATACCTGAGAATTAATTACATCAATAAAAAAAAAAGCAGAAGTAGAGAAAAATAATGTAAAAAGAGTTACAAGGAAAAACTGACCATGAGTAACTTATTCAGGCTTACACCAAACTTTCCATATCAGAGGCAATTAATCTCTCCCATGTGGTGAAGACAGAAAACTAGCAGCTTATTTTCCATGGTACTTCTGAGTTTTTCTTTTTGTCAGTTCTAGACTTTTTTAAAATGAAACGAGGATTATTTTGCAGAAAAATAAAGTCCTAATGCAATTTTTGCGTAACAACGTTCTTACAAGGTTCTCAGATTAGTCTAAACCAAAGATAGACACAGAAAGTTGGTGGAACTCAGCGGGTCAATAAGCATTGCTGGAGCAAAAGAATAGGAAATGTTTTGGGTCGAGACCCTTCTTAAGACTGACTGTCGGGGGAAAGGGAAATGAGAGATGGACAGTGATTTCGACAAATGAATGAAAGATATCCAAAAAAGTAACGGTGATAAAGGAAACGGGCCATTGTCAGCTGTGGGCTAGCTGAAAACAAGTTACAGACAATGAGACTCATCAAGACGACAATGAGACTCATCAAGACGACTTTGAAGCTAGTACAACTTGGGTGGGGGCGGGATGGAGAGAGAGAGGGGATGCAAGGGTTACTTGAAATTTAGTTTAGCGAAACAGGCTCCTTCGGCCCACCGGGTTCGCGCTGACCAGCGATCCCTGCACATTAACACTATCCTACATCCACTAGGGGCCATTTTTACATTTACTAAGCCAATTAACCTACAAACCTGTACGTCTTTGGAGTGTGGGAGGAAACCGAAGATCTTGGAGAAAACCCACGCAGGTCACGGGGAGAACGTACATACTCCGTACAGACAGCACCCGTAGTCTGGATCGTACCTGGATCTCCGGCGCTGCATTCACTGTAAGGCAGCAACTCTACTGCTGCACCACTATGACTGCCCTTCAAGTTAGAGAAATCAATATTCATACTGCAGGGTTGTAGGCTGCCCAAGCAAAATATGAGGTGGCGTGGCCAGCAGCACTGGGAGCTGCTGGAGAACGGCCAGCCGCTCGCTCTGCGTGGGTGAGGCATACACATTAATCAGCCGGAGCGGAGAGCCACGGTACATAACATCCACCACAAGGAGCCGCCCCCCAACTACCTCCCTAACCTCATTGATGGCGAAGTTCCCTCCCCGCAGCAAAATCCCCAGGCCGGAAGCACGACAGTCATTGCCCCCCGACCACACCGACAGTCCATGGGGCCACCATCGCGACCGCCTCCGATAGCAGCAGAGGTGTGGCAGCCCGCACTCCTGAAGAAAAGTCACATCTGCCTTGACCTTGGCCAGGTACTATAAGGCGTTCACACATCGCGCAGTGCTCTTTATACTGCGCACGTTTAAAGATGCCAGTTTGAGCTCCATTGTCTTTAGAGTCACTGACCATTTTCGTGTCCCCTCATTCCCACCGTTTCGATGAATTGCCTCAGCTTTCCTGGGCTCAGGAATCCAGCTTATTCAGGAATCCAGATGAGGTGGGTTTCTGGTGGCGCAACCAATGGTGTCGTTGGGGGGGGCCTTCTCGTTCCACCCCCTTTCGGGCACACGGCTTCCTCCGTCTCCTGTAGCTGGGTCATGGTGGCTGGTTCACTGCTCCCGGTCGCCCGGAGCTGGGGCCCAACGGCCTTTGTGCTGCTCCCGGTCACCCGGAGCTGGGGCCCATTGGCCGCTGCAATGCTCCCGGGTGCCTGGAGCTGGGGCCCATCGGCCGTTGCGCTGCTCCCGGTCGCCCGGAGCTGGGGCCCATTGGCCGCTGTGATGATCCCTGTCTCCAGGGGCTGGAGCCCCTCAACCGCTGCACTGCTCCCAATGTCCTGGGGCTGGAGCCCCTCGACCGCTGCACTGCTCCTGGTGTCCTAGGGCTGGAGCCCTTCCGCCACTTCTCTGTTCTCGGTCTCCTGGGGCTGGGAGGTGATCGTCGTTGCCTCTTTCTTCTCTTCCCCCGTTTTCATCCTCTGTCTCCCTCGTTGGGACTTCCCGGTCGCCTCATCCTCCGACGAAGAAGAGAGATTGCTGCCTTCTGTAATAGAAAGACATCTTTTTTGCCGTTTACTTTTTGACTTACCAGTCCTTTGCGGCCTCGGCTCTTTGGGCTGCACCCTCGGCTTCTTGTACGACACTGTTGTCCACTTCTCCTTCTGTTCCTCCTCCTCCTCCTCCATTGACTCTCCCTCCTGGGCAAGATGCTGGGCATCTCCTTCTGGAACTTGGGGCCTCAAGGTGGTTGGGCTGTCCTCATCTGCGTTCCCTTTCTCTGCTGGGGTCTTGGTAGTGGTGGGGGGTGCTTCACCCACCTTGGGGGTGCTGGCAGCAGCCCCTCTTGTCGCCTGTGCAATTTGTGTTTGTCCTCACCCTGACAATGGAGGAGACTAGGACAAAAAGGTCAGTGTGGGAATGGGAAGGGGAATTAAAGTGTTTGACAACCGGGAGATCTGCTAGGTCCAGACTGACTGAGCGAAGGTGTTCAGTGAAGCAATTATTTTGTTGTCTCAATCTTATCAGTAAAAAAAATTAGAAGGATTTTCCCACACGGTGGGTCACTGAAAAGGAAGCTAGGTTTTCTACCTTTGTCCAAAATGCACAAGAAACGAATGGATCAGCCTTGCCACATGCACAGAGCCAGCCTTGGGAGTGGTTAGTGAGAACAGGCATGTTATTCTTGGTCCAACAACATTTTAATAACTATGAAGTTTAGGCCCACAGCTAATAAATTGTACTCCATCCACCCATTTGAACATACTGCAGTAAGTATAAAACTTCAATTTACATATGAAGTCATAGATTATAGATCAAAGCGCCAAAGCCAGGCGACTCTTTGCATGCTTGTCCCAGAAGTGGATCTGCTATCATTCATTCCAAACGTTCCACTCTTTTAAATCTTTATTTCAACTGCAGCATTTTTTACTCTAAACGTTATTTCCTTGATCTTGTATCTGTACACTGTGGATGGCATGATTGTAATCATCTATACTCTTTTCATTGACTGGATAGCACACAACACATTTTTCACTGTACCTCGGTACATGTGACAATAATAAGCTAAACTAAAGTAGCGGGCCCTTCAACCCATCACATCCATGCTGACCTTTTTTGCTCATCTATAATTGCTCTATCTAATTCATGCAATTGTGCCATTTGTTCATTATCATTATCGGTTATCAGAAAAGTGCATCAGGCAGACCTTGAGGGTCTAAATGGCATGGTTTTCCATGCTCTGCTTTCACAATAATTAACAGTGGAACAGTACTTCCAGCTATTACTGGATTGCTTGACCAAGGTGAAATTGAATCTGTCAACCCTATTTTTTTTACCAATATCTGCAGACATTACATCTTTCAGTCAGGGGGCAAAAATTGTGAGTAAGAGGTGGAAGCATGAGTAATTTGTTTTTATCCACTCTAATCCAATCACTGATGTTAATTATACAATCTTGTCAAATCAAGCAATTCACATTAGTAATTCAGCCCCATTTTAGGCTTATTTTTACATCAATTTTGTTTTATCAACTTTAAGAAGAACTCTTCATAATTTTTACAATGAACTTGCATTTAAAAAATGAGAGAAACCTCAAATGCCTTTCTAGGATCAGATGGGTTGAATTTTTTTAACCTGGCAGTTTGACATATAAATGGAAATCCAGTGGGTTTATACTTGTTTACACACTTTTATAAAGTTAAGAATTCAATTAGACTTGTATTTGATAAAGTGTATTCAATTTGAAAACTACTGGATTTTGTCTAGTTTATGTATTTATGAGCTGATGTGATAATGTGGAAGGGTTCTTTATGTTCTGCAACGTAAACTATAAAATGAACTCCTTTTACCAATTAACCTTATAATACCTTCTATTAGTCTGGAAACAAATAAAAATCATAGTCAACTAGCCTTTGACCCCTCAGTGAAGTGGATGTGAATGAAGCTTTAGTGAACTAAATTAGGGAATTAAATGACAGACACTGTTTCCACACCAGTTTCCATATTCCCTATTTTTAGATGCAAAGCTACTGAAACCCGTAATTTAGATTTGTAGGTCTGTGGTTGAGAAAAGCAGAACCTTCACCTCACAACTCAAAGGAGTTGAGTTGTGAAAACTCAAAGAGCTGTTTGTGAAAACTTGCCGTATGTGAATAGACCACTGTGAGCTGCTGGGAGCTAAAAATGTTAAACACTTTTGATGAATCTTGAATAAAGAAGAGTCTCTAATTAAAATAGTGCTTTAAGACAACAATTAGTCAGTAAAAGCTGGCGCTTGCTTTCACGCTTGCTTTTGCCAAACATTGCAATGTAAGAAGCCAGTTGAGACCGTTCTTATGCAACATATTTCACACCAGGATCGGCAAAAAAATCATCATACTGGCTTTTATATCAGTTCAGTTATCAAAATAATCTATAAATATTGTATGCAGTACAATGCTGTAATTATTATTTTTTAAATATGCTTCATGTGAACGCCATCAGCTGTGAATTTATTTTTGGAATCAGCATGCTCTAAATATATATTTAAATATGCTCATATTAAATCAAAATCCTTTGGAGTAGAAACAAAGAACTGCAGACACCAAAGATAGACACAAAGTGCTAGAGTAACTCTGTGGGTCATGCAGCAACTCTGGAGAAAACAGATGGGTGATATTTCTGGTCGGGTCCAAAGAGTCCCGACACGAAACGTTACCCATCGTTTTTCGTCAGAGATGTTGCCAAACCTGCTGATTTGCTCCAGCACTGAGTCTATCCTTTGTAGTAGAGTTTTTTGGTATTTTCACTAAACTGTGTAGTTGCAATTTTTAATGATTTATACTTTAAAAAAGTCAAGATAATTTAAGATAAATATGTTTTTATATGGATGTAACTTTCCTTAGTGGAATCCTGCTGATCATTTGAAGAAAGTTAATATGTCCCCAAAAGGCCTGCACTCAGAAGAAGCCCAGGTAAGTCTGAAGAAGGGTCTCAACCCAAAACGTCACCTATTCCTTTTCTCCAGAGATGCTGCCTGACCTGCTCGGTTACTCCATCATTTGTATCTATCCCCAGGTAAAGTTGAGAGAAACCAAAATGTTTTCACCAGATTCTTCAAGGATGCAAACCTTATCCCTCGGTGCAATCGTGTCAAAATAAAAAAATCGAGCTGTGCATCAGTTTTATTGAGAAAGCAAACCATCTGAAGATCCACAAAACAGGTGATGAATACATATCATCTCTTTTTGTTGAACGAAGACCTATTTGAGGTGGCTAACTGCCAATCATCCAGCCAATGTTGAATGGCATACAATTTTCTCCAGGAACGTTGATTTTTCACAATGATATTGGAGTGGATTTCTGTTTTTAACACCTGGATGTTAAACATGGTCTGGGTAGCACACAGGAAGAAGCCAGTTGTCTACAGCTGATTTTCCTTCCAATTACCAAACATAAATGGTATGTGTTCTGTCTAATTCTCCGTGGGGGATTTTTGTCTTTAATCTCTGCTCGATTTTGTTAAACAAAGAAAATAAAATCCATAAATATTGTATGCAGTACACCGCTGTAATTCTTTTTTTAATGGGCTTCATGTGAGTACCATCAGAGTTGCATTGATTTTGGGAATCAAATATCAAAAAATAAATATATTTTTAAATATGCTCATCGTAAATCAAAATCCTATGTAGTAGAAACAATGAACTGCAGGTGATGGTTTATACCAAAGGTGGACACCGAAGAGTCCCAACCTGAAATGTCACCCACCTCCAGAGATCCTGCCTGACCCGAGCACTTTGTGCCTGGCCTTTGTAATAGTGTTGCGTTTTAAAAATATTTACACTAAACATTATAGGTGGGTTTTTTTGAGTCATTTTCAAAAGTCTATTTCATACTCCGATCCTAAAAAAATGAAATCTATCGTATTGTTGGTAGGCTCCAATGAGAAAGTAGACCACACTTACTTTGTGCAGCCCCGAGTGAGGATATCTCCTTGATATGCGCCAGCCTCAAATCTGCACCGTGACAAGGCATTCTGCAGATTTAAATTCTCATACCAGAACGTACCCAAAACTCAACATTTGGTTAATACAACCCAACACTTCCTGCTTTGCCAGCTGTTAAAATGCTTTACATGTACATAATGAAACTAACATTCTAAAACAGTAAAAATGCATAAAATTATTAAAAAACATTTTTTTAATTGTTTTTGTAAATGTGTAGAGTTTTACAACAAAATGGTGTAAAATTTATGAAGTCGGGTCTGGGTAAGTTGTGAAGTTAGGGGGGTGGGTAAGTTAACATTTTAGCAAAGAGGGTGGTGGGTATATGGAACAAGCTGCCAGAGGAGGTAGTTAAGCTAGGTACTATAACAGCATTTTGTGCTGTTTCTTACTTCACACAGATCATACCACAATTTTTCTGATCGAATTCCAGACCCTTGAGCTTCCAAGACTGCGGAAGGTTTAATCTTGGTTAAATTTAGATTCAAGTCCCAAAGGTGAAGAGATAAAGGATTCATAACTTCATAAATGATAGGAGAAGAATTGGACCATTTGGCCCATCAAGTCCATGCCATTCAATCATGGCTGATCTATCTCTCCCTCCTAACCCCGTTCTCCTGCTTTCTCCCCTGACACCCATACTAATCAAGAATTTATCTATCTCTGCCTTAAAAATATCCATTGACTTGGCCTCTGTGGCCTTCTGTGGCAATGAATTCCACAGATTCACCACCCTCTGACTAAAGAAACTCCTCTTCATCTACTTCCTAAAGGAATATCCTTTAATTCTGTGGCTATGACCTCTGGTCCTAGACTCTCCCACTAGAGGAAACATCCTCTCCATATCCACTCTATCCAAGCCTTTCACTATTCGGATTAAGTCTTGTATCACACTCTCCACACCAATCAAAGATCTATTATTTATTCATTCAATGTTGTGAACGAGGTAGGATCTGCAGACACATTGTCTGCACGAAACTTGGGATATGTTCAATCTCTTCGGTTACATTTCCAAGTGTTGTTTGAACTTTCTTGTAGGTGGCTTGCTAATTTTTTTAAACATTTTGCCATTGTTATAATTACGTAGGAAATGTTCTCAAACTTTTCTGCCTTCATCAACTAATATTATGTTATGATTTTCTTGGCTCTATTTTAGTCCACTCCCCCCTCTTTAAAATGATTCTTATTTTTATGGGTCATTTTCCAGGAAGGGTCATGTAACTCTAAATTTTTTGAACAGTGCAATTGATGGTATGGCTCTCATTCACAGAACTTGCATGAAGGTACAGAAAGCTGGACTGTCATTGCTTTCAACATTTATAGTTATCAGGTAATAATTACCGCATGAGATCAGAACATTCAATCCAACAGCATTATGCTCAACACAAAGACCCAATAAACAAATCCTTATATTCCCTTCTTCCTCATATTTCAAATGACACAAAGTGGTGGAATAACTCAGCGGGTTAGGCAGCATCTCTGGAGAACATGGACGGGTGATGTTTCGGGTCAGGACCCTTCATATTTATCCCACTTAATTTGTTTTTTTTATAATTATTTGCTTCAATTGTTCCTTTAGTTTGGAAGTTCCACTTTATAAGTAAAGAAGAAGTCTGCATCAGTTCTATGTACCTGGGCTTTACATTTATTACCTACCACAAGTCAAGTAATCCCTTAAGTTTTCCACAGGAAAAGAAGCATCCCACACAATTTAATCTTCACTAATAGATATTACATCTCACTGTTGGTATATTTCTACTAAATCTCTTTGTGCTTCTCTGGCATCTCTGTTTTATTTCCATACATAAAGACCAGAACTGTTCATTGTACTCTTAAGTATAATCTAAGCTAAAACTTTCCACATGTTTAACATAATATCCTAGTTGTCAAACTATCCCTATGGACATAAATTTAGGACTTCATTATTTTTATTTGCATCACTATTTTCATTGATTTGTGTATTATAAGAGCCCCCTTCAATTCTCCATCACATGTAGCATAGCGGTAGAGCTACTGCCTTACAACGCCAGAGACCAGATTCGATCCTGATTACGAGTGCGAGTTTGTACGTTCTCCTCGTGACATGTGGGTTTTCTTCCAGATCTTTGGTTTCCTCCCACATTCCAAAGACACACAGGTTTGTAGGTTAATTAGCTTGGTATAAATGTAAATTTGTTCCTCGTGTGTGTAGGATGGTACCAATGTGCGGGGATCACTGGTGGGTGTGGACTCCGTGTGGGCCATAGGGACTGTTTCTACACTGTATCTCGAAACCAAACTAAACATGCTGGGAGATAATTTCGACTGTGCTTTAATGTTGCAGGATAACATGCAAGTCTATCAAGCATTATTAAAGAGTTAAATACATTTATTAATTGGAGCCTTTTACTTCATGCAATGATTAACTTAAAAATTCTAATAAGAACTGGGTGGTATAATTGATTATGACATGATTCTCCAATATCTGATTGCAAATGCAGACTACATTAATATAATTAAATTATCCCACCTTCTCTGGATAAATTATGTTCCCACAACATTGCTCTGTAAGTGATAAGCAATTCATCACTAAGGGAGTAGAAGTGATATAATCCAGGAAAGTTGAATTCCTTTTTACGCGAGTTCACTATATTTCAATGAGAGTGCAGGACCCTAAGCACTCTCGAATACTTGTATGCTTATTCATCCAGTTATGAATCACCTGCAAACATTTCTCCTCCCTCTCTCCACCACGACCTGTGCTGTCGCCAGAAGATTTGTTTCACATCACAATGCTATTCCTTGGAAACATCATCTAAAAATGCATGCATTTCCAAATCAGTGTTGAAGGCACCCTCCCCTACTTTGATACCATCTCTCAAGATATTTTTTTTCTATCTCTGAATTATTACTCTGCTTGTCTGACTTCCAAGAATGATGATGTCAACATTTCTGGCACAATTGATATTCCTTAGCATTGACTCGGTCATTTCCCTGGCATTTCTCTGTTTGGCCCTTGCTCTCACATTGACCATGCAACGAGTTATTAAGAATATATATAGCCACTGTCAAAATGGTGCGTTAATTCTACCTTTGTAGAATTGTCCCTATCTTCCATAATCTTAAGGTCATCAAAAATTATACAGTCCCTTACTTAATTTGCAACAAGTATCATTCACCCTCCAATTCCATGTTTGCTGGTCCATTGAACTTTTGAAACTATTGAAACAATCCCTCCATGTTTCAGCCCATCAAATCCCTTGTGTAGTTTACCAAAATGCAATGCTTTGCACCTATCTGATTTAAATTCTATCTGCCAGTCCTTGGCCTACTTTCCCAGATTATCTAGATCCCATCGTACTCTTAGCTGATCTTCACAATCTATTATGTCCCCAATTAAGTTGTTACTCACAAGCCAACCATATTTTTATCCAAATCATTAATATAGGTGACAAACAGTGGTCACAGCACCAAACGCTGCATCACATCTGTTTACAGACCTCCACTTTCTGACTCCTCCAAAAGCTCCCCCTGACTCCTCCTTTGCTACAAAGTGAAATCAGGCAGCATCACTGATGATAGTGTGTCCCTCCTTGATGAACTTAATGCATTCTATGCTCGCTTTGAGTAAAAGGCCAATCCGTCCTGTCAGACTCGAGTGTGCCTTGTCTCTCAGTCACTGTTGCAGAAGTAAGATCAGCCTTCCTGATCCACAGAAAGCCACTGATCACTGAAAGGTCCTTCCCTGGTTGGAGCTTTCAAAATCCAATACATACCATCGATCTGCAATAAACTCCACGAGCCATTCCTCAGCCCACGTGCCCAGCTGATCAAGATCCCACTGCAATTTTTGATATCATTATCTAAGATACCATTACTGTCATTTGCAGCCTTATTAATCAAGCTTTGCACGTTCTCATCCAAATAGTTGATATAAATCACGAAGAGCAAAGGGCCGAGTGCCAGTCCCTGAGGCACACCTCTCGTCACCGCTTCTCCAGCTTTTTTATTAATCCATTGCACAAATTCATTGCCCAAGGGTGCAGAGAAGTTGTACAAGGATGTTGCCAAGACTTGAGGGCCAGAACTATAGGGAGAGTTTGTGCATGCTGGGACTTTATTCCTTGGAGCACAGGACGATGAAGAGTAATCATATAGAAGTGTGTAAGATCATGAAGGGAATAAAGGCACAGGCTTTTACCCAGAGTAGGGGAATCAAGTACCAGAGGACATAGGTTTAAGGTGATGGGGGAAAATTTAATAGGAACCCGAGGAGCAACCTTTTATACAGAGGGTGGTGGGTATTTGGGTTAAACTGCCAGGGGAGGTAGTTGAGGCAGATACTATTACAATGTTTAAGACATTTTGACAGGTACATGGATAGGATATGTTTAGAGGGATAGGGACCAAACGCATGCTGGTGGGACTAGTGTAGATTGGGCATGTTGGTCAGCGTGGGCAAGTTGGGCCAAAGGGCCTGTTTCCACACTGTGTCTCTGTCTAAGATTAATTTTAAAATGTATCCTACGGAGATTCATGGCAGACTTACTGTTCATTATTCGGATTGTTTCTTCCTAGTTATCCTGACAAGATGACTGTGGAGTGTCTGCTTGAACAGTTTGGCACAACTAAGTATCTATTTCTGCATTATTAATTCAAGAAAATAGCTAGAATACACTCATCCCTAATTACAGATTTGTATTTCCATTAATAAATATATTAAGATCAAAATACCTGCAGCAGCAAAAAGCTGTGCCTAATTTAGTTTGTGCCCAGGTAATAATTCATTTAATTAATGTTTTAGTGTACTCCGATCTTTATGTTGTTGGGATTTACATGGTTATGGTTATTTTGACTGGAGCATAGTTAACACCAGAATAACATGGCCCAAAATTTCCTATCAAGATCAGGGTTTCCAATCAAGAATATTTTCTCTCCATTTCTGAATAAACGTTTTGTTTGTTATTGAATGATTTTAATTTAAATACAGTACTTATCCAGTATTTATCACAAGGTTCCTTTAACTGCTTCATTTTAAACTTCATATATTCAGTCATCCAGAGAACCTTAACTTTGGATATTTTTCTGTTTAAAATCCTTTGGGAGAGTGGGCAGAGAAGTGGCAGATGGAATCATGCATTTGTGGAGTTATGTATTTTGCTGGTAGGAATAAAGGCGTAGACTATTTTCTAAATGGGGAGAGAATCCAGAAATTGGAGGCGTAACAGGACTTGGGAGTGTTGGTGCAGGATTCCCAAAAAGTTCATCTGCAAGTTGAATCAGTGGGAAAGAAAGCAAACTTAACACTAGCATTTATTTCAAGAGGGCTTGTATACAAAAACAGGGTTGTAATGTTGAGGCTCTATAAGGTGCTGGTAAGACCGAATTTGGAATATTGTGAGAAATTATGGGCACCATATCAGAGGAAGGATGTGCTGGCTCTGGAGAGGGTCCAGAGGAGGTTTATAAGAATGATCCCAGGAATTAGTAGGTTAACCTATGATGAGAATATGTCGGCACTGAGCCTGTACTCGCTGGAGTTTAGAAGAATGAGGGGGGACCTCATTGAAACAAAAAGAATAGTGAAAGGCTTGGAGAGCGTGGATGTGGAGAGGATGTTTCCACTAGTGATAGAGTCTAGGATTAAAGGTCAGAGCCTCAGAATTAAAGGACGTTCTTTTAGGAAAGAGATTAGGATAAATTTATTTAGTCAGTGTGTGGTGAATCTGTGGAATTCTTTGCCACTGAAGGCTGTGGTAGTCAAGTCAGTGGATATTTTTAAGGCAGAGATAGATTCTTGATTAGTATAGGTGTCAGAGATTATGGGGAGAAGGCAGGAGAATGGGGTTAAGAGAAGAAGATAGATCAGCTCTGATTGAATGGCGGAGTAGACCGGAAGATATTGTTGACACTTTTCCCCAGACTTTTTCACACTGAACCATTGAACCATGATCCACTAGCTCCAACATAATCACCAGAAATGGATCAAGCCTGCTTCTTTCATTGTTCGGCATAAACATAACAATCTAAATACTTGCTCATGTAACTGCCTCTCTTTATCTTCTTCCTATCTTTATTTTTGAGAAAGCAAAGAAATTTGGTCATTGCATTCTGGCCCACATGGCCTATCCAAGCTCCCCATTATCTTGCTGGGGAGGAAGTGTGAGGAATGAGAATGCGGTCATGTGAGGAGGGCTAAGCACAAATGTGTTGCTATTACTAAAATATCTATTTGAAATGGACTGTGGTAATGCTCAAAGGATTTTCTCCAATTAATGTATCAAAAAAAAACATATTTTTGTGAGTAACCTAAAATACCTTAAAAAAAATTGAAAGAGAATGCAGAGCAATTATAACTGGTTATAATTTGACAAGTTGGGTGATTTTATTTTAAAGAAAGGATACTGAAATGAACAAATGGAATGTTGGTACCATAACCAAGAACAATCACCTGTTGCTCATTGCACCGTGTTAGCAAAAAAGTTTGAAAATATATGGCAGGAAAGAGCTCTGCATTGCTTAGGCATTTTTGGTTACAACTGATGTCCTCAGTAACACAATAGCCATATATTTCCTTATGTTAAATCATGAGCTGTGCTGTAAAAACTCTCTCCGGAGGGGACAGGAAGTGTAAGTAATATTCACTCAGCCAATGTCAACATAGTACCTGTGATTCAGTTCGAACTTTCAAAAATAATTGAACCGTGTCCTCCATCCATCACCTCCAATTACTTCAACCACCTGCAGTCAGACTTCTCAAGTCAACACCTTTCAAGATCCCTTTTTCGTTAACCTTTTCAACACAGCAATTCAGTTCCAATAGTCCTTGAGCTCATTTCTATGTTGAAATTGCACTTATCATGAACTGGGACTGGGCTTTTCTGATCAGATTAATGCATTTGCTCCTTATACAGGGTCAGGATAAGAGTCAAATAACTAGATATCTTATCATTGACTATGACTGCATTGAATATGGAACTCTAATGTAGGGACAGTGGGAAAGTGATTAGGTCAGTCACAGAAAAATAAATAGAATCATGTGCTGAAATCTCCAGAGGCATAAATTAAAGAATTCATGTTTCAATGTCTCATGGATTCACATTTGAAAATATGGCCGAAATAATTGTACTCATTTTCCATTGCTTCGTCATAGTTTGCAGTTGTTTATTTATTTTATGCACAGAGGAATATGGTATTTGCCTCACATCTCAGAGTGATTTCACACACATATCAACCTTCCTTCCATTTACTCTATTTATACCTCATACTGTCTCGGCTAGGCCAGCAGCATAATCAAGGACAATTTGCACTCTGGCCACTCCCTCTTCTCCCCTCTCCCATCAGGCAAAAGGTATAGAAGTGTGAAAACGCACACCTCCAGATTCAGGGACAGTTTCTTCCCAGCTGTTATCAGGCAACTTGAGCCATCCTACCACAACTAGAGAGCAGTCCTGAACTATTATCTACATCATTGGAGACCCTTGGACTATCTTTGATCAGACTTTACTAGCTTATTTTGCATTAAACACTATTCACGTTATTCCCATTATTGTGTATCTGTACACTGTGAATGGCTCAATTGTGATCATGTATTGTTTTTCCGCTGACTGGATAGCATGCAGCAAAAGCTTTTCACTATTTTTAGTGTAGAGAGTTTTAGTAATATATAGATGACAATAGAGCAGCAATGGCAGGAATTTCTGCTGATAATTCGGAAGGTGCAAGATCATTTCATTCCAAAGAGGAAGAAATATTCCAGAAGAAGAATAAGATGACCATGGCTGACAAGGAAGGCCAAGGACAACATAAAGGCAGAAGAGAAGGCATATAACATTGCAAAGATTAATGTGAAGCTGGAGGATTGTGATGTTTATTAAGGAAAACAAAAGGTAACTAAAAGGACAATACGGAGAGAAAAGGTGAAGTACAAATAAGCCAATAATATAAAAGAGGATAGCAAGAGTTTATACGGATATATCCATCAATCTATACTTCCGGTCTGCGTTATATTTCACTTTGAGCAAAATCAATCCCCCATAGTGCTACGATTTTTTGCCACCTTACTCGCCATTCTCCTCTGCTGCAAGTCAAATAAGTTTTGTTCCAAACGGTGAAATAGTACAAAAGTTATGAAGGTTTAAAAATCGTAAAAACCTTCCGGAACCCGCTGTCAATAACGCGATGAGGAGAATAAAAAGCTGAAGGGGCAGAGTGTGTTGAGCAGTCCGCGGGGAGTGTGCAGCTTGCGGAGAGTGAGCAGCCTGCGGACTGCTTCTGCGGCTACCAGCACGACCATCCGGAAGCTGCTGAGTTGAACCGGAAGCCTCTGAGTGAGGCTAGTGTGGGTCCGGCATCTGCTCCATGAGGCCGAAAGCTGAAGATGCGGGTGAGCAGAGTGTGCTGCGCTGGCCGCAAGTCAGCATGGTTTTGTGAAGGGAAGACCTTGCCTGATGAATCTGCTCGAATTCTTTGAGGAAGTTAATAGCAGGACAGACAGAGGGGAGACTGTGGTTGTTGTTTACCTGGATTTTCAGAAGGCCTTTGATAAGGTGCCGCATGTCAGGCTGCTAGGGAAAATGAGAACCCATTGTCTTAAAGTGAAATACTAACATGGATAGCACGTTGGCTGGATGGCAAAAGGCAAAGAGTTACAATAAAAGGCTTCTTTTCAAGTTGGCTACCAATGACTAGTGGAGTTCCACAAGGTCGGTGATGGAGCCGCTCCTCTTCACATTGTATATTAATGATTTGGATAAGGGGATTGAAGGCTTTGTGGCCTAGTTTGCAGATGATGCCAAGGTTGAGGGGCAGGCAGAGTAGAGGAAACAAGGACTCTGCAGAAGAACTTGGACAGGTTAGAAGAATGGATGAAGTAGTGACAGATGAAATTCAGTGTAGCAAAGTGTGGAGTCATGCATTTTGGTAATAAGAATAAAGGCGTAGATTATTTTCTGAATGGAGAGAGAATCCAGAAATCTGAGGTGCAAAGGGACTTGGGAGTGCCGGTGCAGGACTCCCAAAGGGTTAATTTGCAAGTCGAATCAGCAGTAAGGAAGGCAAATTCAATGCTAGCATTTATATCAAAAGGACTGGAATACAAAAACAGAGATGTAATACTGAGGCTCTGAAAGGCGCTGGTCATGCCGCATTTGGTGTACTGTGAGCAAATTTGGGCCCCATATCTGAAGAAGGATGTGCTGGCTCTGGGTCCAGAGGCAGTTTACAAGAATGATAACAGGAATGAGTAGGTTAGCATATGAAGAGCGTTTGACAGCACTGTGCCTTTAATCACTAGAGTTTAGAAGGTTGAGGGAGGACCTCATTTAAACTTACAGAATAATGAAAGGCATGGATGTAGAAAGATGTTTCCACTGGTGGGAGAGTCTAGGACCAGAGGTCATCGTCTCAAAATTAAAGGGCGCTCTTTTAGATAGGAGGAGGAACTTCTTTAGTCAGAGGGGCCAAATCGGTGGATATTTTTAAGACAGATAGACAATTCTTGATTAGAACAGGTGTCAAGAGGTATGGTGAGAAGTCAGGAAAATTGAATTAGGAGTCAGAGATCAGCCATGATTGAATGGCGGAGTAGACTCGATGTGCCAAATGGCCTAATTCTACTCCTATAACGTGACCTTGTAAACTGAAAGTACAGTATAGGTTCAAAAGGATGTTTTTAGACTGAGACATGGCACAGGGAATTGTAAATTGATTTATTTTGAATCAGAAATACACTAATTGAGAGCTTGATGCGACTATCATAGGGAAAAATGCAAACGTTTGATGAAAGGGAAAAATAAACAAAATAGTGAACATTTTAAAGGGGTTGTGCAAACAAAGGAACATATTTCAGGCTAGTAGGATGTGTTGAGAGTTTTTTTTTTATGCTGTTGGAATCCTAATTAGAGTTCTGAGGTGTAACCACAGGGAACTTAGGCTAAACCATAATTCCCAGGTAGGAATATTGTGGACACAAGTCTGTGCCAGGTTATGGAATACATTTCAGGAACTCAGAGAGCAGCATAGGAAATTTACTAGAACAGTAGCAGAGGTGGAAGATCTCAGTTACTTGGATACATTGAAAAATCTCAGGTTTATTTGATTTGGTTAATGCACTGAAATGGTGTTCCTGGAAACTTGAGAAACAGTTCCCAGTGACAGCAGGGTTAGTGACCGGCACATGAGGCAGCAAGTTGCTATGGTTTGGAATGTACTGCCTGAATGACTGTAATAACTTTCAAAAGTGAATTAAATACTTATATGACAAGGAACAACCTATGGCGCAATGGAGAAAATGCAGGGAAGTCCGACAAATTGAATAGCTCATTCAAAGCTCAGTGTAAGAACAGTGAGCTGAATAACTACCATTCTGAACGGTATCTAACTGTGATTCTACATTCAAACATAATTGGTCAGATCTCATGATAAGTAGAGAGCGATGCTGATAGCACTGGTGTAAAATGGTAAACTGAACAACTGTTGTCCTCACATGCACTATTTAACATCCTATCTACAGTAAAAAATATGGAGCCTCATTTTATCAAAATAAAAGCAGGAAATTAATTTTACGTTTTCTTTTCCCCTCTTTTACCTCTTTCACGTCAAGATCATTTTTTTCACATTCTTTGTTTTGCAATCTATTTCATTGCTTGAATCAAATTCATATTTCTTGCTTTATACTTCATGGTGTAAACTCATTGTGTTTCAGTGGAGCTTTTTCAATCTACCCTACTCACTGCTTCCCCACACGTGATCATTAAGAAGAAGGCCTGGTGGCAATAGACCTGAGAGAAGTCAATGGCAGGTGAAAGTGACGTAAAGAGCTTGTGACTTCCTTCACTACTGACTGCAATATCCAGGCTTATGCATTGGTTAAAAAAGTTCACGTTCTAGAAAAGTCAACTGATAGGACTTTCCCAGGTACATTGTTCTATGAACAATGGGGAATACTTATAAAATATTGATGTGTTACCGCTCATAAAATATTCAGAACACACAACGCGATTTGGCTGTCCCTCAGTTACATGATTGTTATGGGCAGTTTGCATTTTGCCTTGCACACAACGGTCAAGCTTTACCTAAGTGCGTCTTTGATTCAATCATTTTTAATTGCTTCTATTGCGGTTCAGACAAAAGATCTTCTGTTACTATGGCTGCCATTGTTGTTTCCTGATAAGTGTAATCCAGACCATTGAAAATTATTCAGCCTCCTTTCTTTTTCAAAGGGACTAAACACAATAAGCATGAAAACATGAGATGCTTAGGAGTTACTTTGCTACACTGGATATAATTAACCATTTGTGAGTTAGCTGCAGTGTATTTATAGCAACACATAACAAAGTAAGTAGCTGATAATTGAACAGTTATAACGTTTTATAACTATCTTTATCTAAAACATTGGAAAGCAAATAACCAGCTGAAAACATTCATAGATAAGGCAATGAATTCCTTACAGGTTAAATTCAATTTTCATTACTTCCGTCAAAGTTTTACATTTTCATATTGCACAATATGTTTTTCGTTATATGATTTCATTTTTCATAATTTGTTTGCAATTCCTGCTGGAATGGTACCTGATCTTATGATTGCCAAAAGGCTACTGAAATTCTGACAACATTGACAGGTTTTCATGTTTTAAGTCCATCCAGTTTGAACAGTAGTTAACCACAAAGTGTATCAACACAAATGATAATCCTATATACATAGAACAAACACTCACATCAGCTTTCCAGTCAATGCTCTTTGTTACTAATCATAGGCAGGGTTCCTGGTTAATTTCAGAGAGGTAAACTTCACAAGTGAGAGGAAAGTTAGGACATCGTAATCCAGGATAAATCCATAGAAATATGAGGTGTACATCGAAGCAAGTGAAGTACTTAACCTGAATTGTTATTAAAGCATAAGTGCAAAGTACATAACCAATATTAGTAAGTATTGTGCTGGATATTAGGGGAAGGAAGTATCCAGTGTTCTGTACAAACTTTGCTTTTATTTTATCTATTTTATTATTTTAATTTTTCAAAATGTGTTCACTATTTCTCTGCAGGCATACTTGTTCAATATATAATCTGATTAAAGATATTCTTTCCAAGAATCTGATTTTAATGTTTTTCACAACTATTCTTTCTATTTATCTGGATGCTCTCAAGAGAGAGCTAGATAGGGCTCTTAAAAATAGCAGGGGATATGGGGAGAAGGCAGGAACAGGGTACCGATCGGGAATGATCAACCATGATCACATTGAATGGCGGTGCTAGCTCGAAGGGCCAAATGGCCTACTCCTGCACCTATTGTTTATTTAAAGATATTAAAAAAATTAATAACACTGGTTATCTAAAGCAACGCGTTATTTAATTTGCCATAAGATACAGCAAAATTCCTGTTGCAATTAACCCTTTCAACACAATTGACAATGAGAAATTTGATGCATATTGTCTGATTACGACAATAATCTGGAGGTTTATTTTATTTAATTTTAATTCAAAAGAACAATAAAAATTATGCAGAATTTGTTATATAAATGGAAACGATTCAGCAATGTGGATATTCATGAAAAATTGAATAATATCCCAATTCAACATAATTTTAAGATATTACTAGACTAAGTGGGACCCGTTGGGTCCCATGTTCACACAGGATGGCTGGTCCCCCAACGCAATATTCCACCTCGTCACCAATTCCAATATTTTTGTCCAGTGGAGGCTTTTTGGAGTGCTAGTATGGCCGTTGTGGGCCAAAGGGACTGGTATCCAGAGGGCTAGTATGGACTGTGGGCCAAATGGATTCTTGGGCTGGCAGCTCAGTCCCTCAGGCCTGGTGGGCTGGCAGCTCAGTCCCTCAGGCCTGGTAGGCTGGCAGCTCAGTCACTCAGGCCTGGTGGGCTGGCAGCTCAGAAACCGCCAGAAATTCTGCCCCAAACAGGTGAGAGACTCTGTGTGAGAGAGAAGGGGGAGAGGGTGGAGAATCAATTTTAGACAGTTTTCATCTTTTTCTGCAGATCACAGCAATGAAGGAGGAAAGTCTATCCTGGCCTGGATCTCACAGGGAACAAATGAAGGGAGGGAGAAAGATACTGGGATGAGGTTTAATACTTGCAGGGGGAATACTTATTGATGGGCCAAAGGGACTCCTGGGCTAGTACAGGCCTGATGGGTCAAAGAGGCTTTTTTTTTTTAATTTAAAAAAATCGGAGTGAATTCTCAGTGAAAGGCACTTTTTCTGGACTTTTCCAGGCATGGGCCTTTTGGGGAAAATGCTCCTCTTGATCTAATACGGGCATTTTGGCCAAAAGAGACTGGTTTCTGAGCTGATAGGAGCCTTATGGGCTGAAATTAGTGGTTTCAGGCAGGCCAAACAACTCCATTTCATTTCCAATTGCATTGCAGTTTCAAGCACAGGGCAGGCCGAATAGCTCATTGCATTTTCACTTCATTTCCATTGCCATTGCACTTTCAAGCACAGGGTAGGCTCAAGCCAAACAGCTGATTGCATTTTCCCTTCACTTCCATTGCCATTGCAGTTTCAGGCACCGGGCAGGCCCAAGCCAAACAGCTCATTGCATTTTCAGGGTTACACAAAAAGCTGGAGAAACTCAGCAGGTGCAGCAGCATCTAAGGAGCGAAGGAGATAGGCAACGTTTCGGGTCGAGACCCTTCTTCATTGCATTTTCACTTCATTTCCATTGCCATTGCAGTTTCAAGCACAAGGCAGGCCCAAGCCAAACAGTTAATTGCATTTTCACATTTCCATTGCCATTGCAGTTTCAAGCACAGGGCAGGCCAAACAACTAATTTCATTTTCATTAAGGGCTAACAAATCATTTATTCAAGTACATCGCATACTCACAGTGTTCTGTAGTTTCCCAGCTCAGACAGAGTCATGACCTCTCCCTCGCCATCTTGCAGACAGACTGAGCCATGCCCACACTTCCGGGCTTTATACTCCCTCCCCCTCCCACCAGAAAGGGCGTGGCCTTCATGGTGGTGATTGACAGGAGAGAGAATCTCAAGATTTTTTAAACACTAATAAGTCTTTTATTTTTAATCGATGGGAAAAATCCTCCGGGCCTGCACAGCGGAGGAGGACTCTGACTAAGATGGCCAAAAACACAGCCATATGTGGTAGCGTTTTTTCTAAAATCAAAGCACAGTGCAAACAGGAAGTGGTCAAGATGAGACTATTAATTATATAGATTTTAAGGATGTGACAATGTGTGGTAACTCAAGGAATGATTTAAAACAATGAACAACACAGATTTCTGGAAGTTGATTCTAAAGTAAGAGTCAAATTAAAAAATCAAGATTGTGGAAATGCTCAGCGTATCACGCAGCATCTGTGGGAGAAAACAAGTTAATATTTCAGTTCATTGACTTTCAATAAGAACTGGAAGTGTATTAAGATATCACAGCTCATATACAACACAGAACCCCAAGGAATGAGAAGAAAACATTTTGGTGGGCAGTGTGGAATATGTCACTTTTTTCCTTGGAAAATATACAGATTATAACTGGCATTTCTCCATTACAAGAAGGAATAAAGCTCTCTGGCAATATTATTTTGATGGGATATTCTACCCTGCCATTGGGGCAATCGTGTATATCATCCTGTTGAAATAAAATGATTGAGTTTCTTTAATTTCTTGAATTATTAAAGAGATAATTAGTCTTACTCAATTGCGCGTGAAACATGACACTTACTGTAGCTGCGTTGGTAAGTGCAAATACCAGAGTAGGTACAAATTATGACAGCTGGTTATTTGTCAAAAGTCTGGAGTTTATTCAGCTTTTAAACTACCATTAAGTAAATAGACATTCAGTCAAACTTTCTGATGGCTCTATTGATTATTTAATTTAGAATATCTAAAGCCTGGAAATAATGATGTAATTACTAACTTACCCTGCTATGAATGATACATTTCAATTATTATAAATATTCATTCTAAATCCAGTTTCACATTACTCCGATTGAAATCCTGCTAATATAGAACTCTTGTTCTTTATTTATTCTGAAGTGATATCCAATAATAAATTAGCTATTGCCAATTTTATGTTATGAATTTTTAAAACTGAATACATGCATGTTAATATCATAAGATTCACTTTCCAACATTGTCTGCTAGGTTAAGTCATCCTTTAAACATTATGGCTGTTCTGTTGACATCTTATCTATTAGCATTAATGGAGCCCAGCATAGTAATAATTTTTAGCCTAACCAATCCAGCATTGATAATTGTATTGGCTATCCAAACAATGTTCCATGACATACATTGAACTTGTTCTTTTCCTTCTGTGATGGCAAAGTAATTATTTCATTTTAATAAAGTCTCTGTGTGACAGGATTTAGTAAGAATGGTGTAAAAGTCTGAGTCTCGTGCACTATAAGAATTGTCAAGCAGAGTGTTTTGCTCTAAATAATGTGTGGGTCTTACGTGAGTACAGGGCCTGTCCCACCAGCATGCAACTCTATGCGATTAGCGCGACCTAACGTGGTCGCTTGAGCCGTCCGGCGTCGCGGGGTCGGTCCCACTTCGATCGCCGGAGCTGTGCGGAATTGTACGGAATTCGTCCCGACACCGCGCGGGGCTCTGAAAAACTGACTGTCCAAAAATTCCGCGTGGCAACGGCTTGTCGGCTCGCAGTCGCCTCGACATTTACACACCGCCCCGACATCGTGCCTCCGTGAACCTATTTGTAAGTGCCTCGGTGCCCCTCTCTGTCTTGGCGAACTTACCTTAGACTTCGCTCCAAGTTCGCCTCACTTTGCGCTGCGTTGCGCCACTCACCCGACCTCCGCGCGGCACTCGCTTCTAGTTTGATCGCGTTCATCGCATAGAGTTGCATGCTGGTGGGACAGGCCCTTACCGATCAAAATGTAGTAGCGAGGAACTATGGATACTAGTTTACCAAGGAAAGACACAAAATGCTGGAGTAACTGTTTTAACTATGGGAAGTTAAATATCAGTTTGTTCCGTCTGTTGTTCTTCTTCAGAATGCTGTCTTTAGTCATGTGATACTTTTATATTATTGATGACTTCATTCTCCTTTTCTGAAATGTTTATCCAAAAATTGTTCAACTGTTATTTGCACAAATTTAATTTTAGCACCCGTAACTATGTTTAGTTAGTTTTGAATTAATAAGCTATCAAGTCATATTTTGACAGTGTTTAAATAATATGGGTGTTTATAGAAATTCTCCAACAAATTACGCTAACTTCTGTCATAGCTATGTTCACTTATTTTTAGAAGCCTTCCATAAGCATTTCTACAGTTCTGGACTAACTATCAATTCTTTATTATTGTTGATATTGCCCACACTAGTTTAGTTATTTCATAAGTTTAACTATGGAGCAATCCTGAATCTTAAATGACAATTGCCAAAATGCCTTGAGTTAAACCAGTTTCCACCAACTTTTATTCAGCTTACTCAAAATAATCTGCACACTTGGGTTTTTACATTCTGTAATAAATCTGCTCACAACTTTTGAAAAGAATGTCAGAGAAAAGTGCTTAAACATAAAAATTAGTCTAAACAACTTATAACTTTATACGCTTGATTTAAGTGATGAAGATGTTAACCTTCAGCAAAGGAGCAAATATTAACATTCTCTGACTTTAGTAATCTTCCTTAGTTTATGCTATTAAAATAGTATTTTACATGTGATCGAATTCTAAACACCATTTTAAAGTCCTTGGTCAAATTATGCTAACATTTCTACACTCTGCAAAGTAACCCTTCGAAGTTGAATTTTTATTGTTGGTTTATTTAATATACATGATTTCTATATAAGGAATATGCAAGAGCACCAGATAAAAATAGTAAATATTTGTCATGCAAATAATTTCACATGTCAGCTCATATTTCCATACACAATATATTAATTATAACATACTTATTTTCATGTCTTGTACATGAATAGATTCTTATTGAACAAAATGAGAAAATGTAAAAGCACATCATTGGATCCTGTTAAAACATAGCAAGTTTGAGAGAAGGTTGTTTCGAAATAGGTTATTTTAATTTGAAGATTGTGTACATACAGCTCTAAATATTGTCAATGTACACAAAAATTGCCTTGTTAATATCATGCTAATATTTTAGAGAACATGAGCACTGAATTAATAATACTTCTAATTTCCATGCACAAAAATAGTAACTTGACTTTACATGGTACATTTAACACAGAAATATGTCCCAAGATACTTTATTGAATTGTAATAAAGTAAAAATGAATGGCTTACTAGGTCAGGAGGAATGATCAGGAGCTTGGTGAAAATGCTGAATTTTAAACATAATCTCCAAGGAGAATGTGGTGGAGCAACAAATGGGTTTAGAGGGGAAATTCTGGAATGTCTAGCCAGGCTGACAGTGTGTCTTTAGTAATAGTGGTGGCCAGTGAGGAGGGTAGGAACTGGAATTAAATTTTGATGATTGAGGCATTATATTCAAATAACCTACAAAACAATATGAGATTCTTGCATAAATAACTTCTTTGAGCGTGACTCCAAAGATCAGCCATACCAGCAGATCCACCGAATTAGTAGGCACAAGCCTCAAGGAATTGCAGCTGCTGGTTTACGAAAAAGAACTCAAAGTGCTGGGGTAACGTAGCGGGCCCGGCAACATCACTGGAGAACATGGATAGACTACACTTTGGGTCGGGACCTTTCCACAGACTTAGAGAGGCGACGATTTATTTCAGGACACTTCTTCAGACACACAATTTCTGTTAATTGATCATAAACGGTGAGGCCATCAACTGTGATCAATCATTGCTCAGGCACCCCTCACACGATCACAAAATGCTGGAAACACTCAGCAGCTCAGATGAAGATAGATGGAGAGATACAACATGGAACCAGGCCCCTTAGTTCACTATGTAGGAATGAACTGCAGATGCTGGTCTAAATCGAAGGTAGACACAAAATGCTGGAGTAACTCAGCGGAACAGGTAGCATCTCTGGAGAGAAGGAATGGGTGATGTTTTGAGACCCTTCTTCAGACTGAACTTCAGTCTTGACCCAAAATGTCACCCATTCCTTCTCTCCAGAGATGCTGTCTGTCCCGCTGAGCTACTCCAGCATTTTGTGTCCACCCTTGGCTCACTGAGTCCACACTAACCACCAACCACCCATTTACACTAATCCTACACTAATGTAATCCAACTTTATTCTCTCCATAATATTATCTATTCCCTCTCCCCCATTCCACCATTCGCCTACACATGAGGTAATTTATAGCAAGCAATTGGGATGTGGGGGGGAAACCGGAACACTGGGAGGAATGGGAAGAATGTGCAAACTCCACACAGACAGTACCCAAGAGGTCAGGATTGAACCTGGGTCTGTGGCACTGTGAGGTAGGAGATGTAAAGACTCTGTCACTGTGACACCCCATGGAGAAACATGCTTAATGTTTCAGGATGAAGACCATTCTACAGAATTAGTAACAAAAGACAAACATGTATGTTTGAAAACTAACTTTCCCAGTTGGATTCTATGAGGAATCCACTGATGCAGTGTACAATAGGTGATGCAAAGCCGGCAATCCACTTCCAAAAGATTTCACTACAGCCTCTGCCTGTACATTCGCAATGTTTAAGAAACAGTTAGACAGGTACACGGATAGGACAGGTTTAGAGGAATGTGGGCCAAAAGCAGGCAGGTAGGACCAGTGTAGATCTGACATTTGGCCGGTGTGGTCAAGTTGGACCAAAGGGCATGTTTCCACACTGTAAGATACTATGGCTCTATAATAGCCTAGTTACATGCAAATTTGAATAAATCTCAGTGGAAGTTCATCCCCATTGATGAGCATTTGCAGCAACTGGAGTTGCATCAGATCTCAGGAGTGAATAAGGATTTTTGAAATTATAGAATCATTGAGGCATAGAAGGAGCCTATTTCCCCCAATCCATCCACACTAACTGTTGACAATCCTATCCGTCCCTATCCGTCACCCTTTCCATTAGCCTTGTGAAATATTTTTCCGCCAAGTCAAACAACGGTAGGACCTTCATTGTGAATGGAAGCCCTTGGGGAGTTTAGTAGAGCAGAGGGATCTAGGAGTGTAGGTACATAGTTTGGATGGGCATGTGCCAGCCACAGACAGATGGGACTAGCTCACTTGGGAAACTTGGTCAGCATGGGGAGTCTGTTTCCATGCTGGATAGAACTAAAGTTAACTGATTTTGGGGGTGGTGTGGGGGTGGTGGGTGGTGTGGGGGTGGTGTGGGGGTGGTGTGGGGGTGGTGGTTTATTTGAGAGGTCCAAGTGGGATATTTCTCAGAAGGTACTCTGACTGATGGCTTTCCACTGATGGGTACATCTGTGCCCCCTAACTCCAAGATTCTTAAATGATCTTAAGTCGCGATGCCTGGCCATAATGAAATTTGGAATTGTTTCCAGAAATGTCTCTATTGAGGAAACCATTGAGTCATCTCAGCAGCTAAAAATTGGGAAAGCTGTCATTCTTAGTTGTTGCTCGCTCTGTAGACTTTGGAACGTGTCAGAGCAGCCTGTAATTTCACATCCTAATGCCAGCAGTGGTCTTTTGAACAACAGGAAAAACAAAAAAGCTGGCACATCGTGCTCCTAGTGTTGTTGACACTTTTGAATGCAAGTTGTATCTTCGAGCTTTCTGCTCCAATAGATGGCCTGTGGAAGCAGAAATATTTATGTTCATAGGTTTTTGGGGCAGAGGTATACCATTCGGCCCATCAAGTCTATTCTGCCTTTTAATCATGGCTGATCTATCAACTCCATGATCCTGCCTTCTCCCCATAACCCCTGATACCCTTATTAATCGAGAATCTGTTCATCTCTGCCTGAATAATATCCATTGTGTTGCCCTCCACAGCTGTCTGTGGCAATGAATTCCACAGATTCACCACCCTCTGACTAAAGAAATTCCTCCTCATCCCCTTTCTAAAGGTCTGTCCTTTTATACTGAATTTTAGTAATGTAATTTGGGCACTGGGAAAATGCCATATGTGGTAATGTACCTCATGAACACAAGTTCCTGAAACAGAACAGCTCTGTTCCAGAAGATCCAATTTCATGCCTGGTACAACTTCACTCTAAAATGATCTCTGTTGCAATCTAATCTGTTAAATTAGTTTGCATAATACCTTAAAACAGGCGATATATGTTCCAATTTCTAGGCATACCTGTATAATGCCACACAATTTGTCTCTCCACCACCCTTCTTGTGGGAAGATCAATCTATTAAGTGCAGTTAACTAGGGTGAGAGCAAACTTATCCCAACATAAAGTAGAAGAAAGGCCTTCCTGTTCAAGGTGAGTTGCAGGCTGTCATTTATAGTTTGAACAACCGTTTCAGGGAATAAAAATGAAAAAAAAATGCTGCAAATCCCAGCAATCTCAAAAGAAAATAGTACCTGCTGCAGTCAAAATATTCACTCATCTGTCGTATTTTCCCATGCTATCAGATCTCTCCATATTCACAGCATTGCTGGTTTAATTTTTCTAGAAGTGTGATCCTTTTGCTAATGAACCATGGTTTATTTGTTAGAGCCATCAACTTTCTGTCTATGTGGCATTCCATAAAATCTAGACTCAATAGCCGAGAAATGAATTCTCGACAAGTTCCTCGACAAATTTGAGCTAGCCACTGATTGCCACAGTTTTGTGGATTTAGTCAGCAGTGCGGTACTTTCTGAGTGAGAACAAAAAATTATAATTGAGCAGTCTCACATCCCTCCTTTACATCTCAGGTCCAATAACTCTTGCGGGCAGTGAGAGGTCCACAGCCATCCAGCATCTTACCAACGTTGTTGAGAATTGCTTTCTCCTGCCATGTTAGGCCATATAACTGGAGTCTGGAAGAGCGGGTATGTAGGTAATCAAATGGTGAAAAGAAAAGAGAAGAAATAGATGATACTGGAGACTGCGAGAATTACAATGACAGAGGTACTTTGGTGGCAATGATTGAAAACATTCATTGGATTCAGTTTATCAGTTTATCAGATTTATCAGATACAACAATATAGAGGGTTTAGGGAGTCAATGGTGCAGAAAGTTTAAGGAGTTAAAAGGTGGAAGGAATTTAATGGCTGGCAATGATAGAAGGAATTCAATTGGTTCAATGAAAAACGGGGTACAAATCGCTGCAAAGACAAAAGGTGTTCAGTAAATGGCAATAGGAGAGGAAGAACAATGGGTGAAAAGGATAGAGAACATTCAGTGGGTGCAAAAACACAGAAGGTGCTGTGGGTGCAACATCCACATTTTGGGGCAGCACAGTAGCATAGCAGTAGAGTTGCTACCTTATGGGCCTGTCCCACTTAGGCAATTTCTCTTTGCGTCGACTATAATGAGGCAGCGACTAGATCCCAGAATGTGGGAATTCCTCACGACCATGAAGGCCACTCCACGGCAGCCACCCGTGAACATGTGGCGATCATGTGGCGACTGCAGTCTCCTGCAATCGCCTAAAAGGTCGCCTAAGTGGGACAGGCCCATTACACTGCCAAAGACCCAAGTTCGATCCTGACTACAGGTGTTGTCCGTATCGAGTTTGTACATTCTCCCTGTGACCACTTAGATTTTCTCCGGGTGCTCCGGTTTCATCCCACAACCTGCAGGTTCGTGGGTGAATTGGCTTTTGTAAAATTGGCCCTAATGTGGAGGATAGAACTAGTGCACAGGTGATCACTAGTTGACTGGACTCGGTAGGCCATAGGGCCTGTTTATATGTTGTTTCTCTAAACTAAACTACACTAAAACTAATCAGAGAGAGGACATTAGGTAGGATGGTAAAGCTGTGATTGACATTGCAAAAGTGTGCAATGATAGTGTGTGCAAAGAGTGCATTGTCAAGAAGAGTTCAGTGGGAAGTAATGGCAGAGAAAACTGAATGGTGCCAATACAAGTGAGACTTCAGTGGGAGTTAATAGTAAAGAATACTTAGACGGTGCAGTGATACCAGGAATGGAGTAGCATAAATGACAGTGAGTATTTGGTGGCTGATAGATATAGAAAGAGTTTAATGAGAGTAATGATAGATTTCAGTGAATAGCATTGACGGCCAGCGTTCTCTGGGTCAATAGTAGTATTCAGTAGGAGGCAAAAATGAAGGTTGCCAAGTACGGTAAGTGTTGATGAGTGCTATTCAGTGGTGCAGTGTACACTGAAGTAGATCTTGGTTACTGCTGGGGTTTTGCTAAGTCTACTTACAGTAAGAGTTGCAGAACACAGCAGCTTCAGCAAATATGTTTGTTCTAACTCTAACATCAAAAGGCTCCCTACACACTGTGCTTACATCTGTATATGTATCTACGTAAAGATGTCACTATGTCCTCTGACCACATGAATATTTAAATAAATATATACAAAAACACTCCACTACTTCCCTCGTTCAAAGAAATATCTGTAAACACTGCTCACAGTGCCAATCTGGGTTCATTCTCTTGAGTGAGATTCCTTAGCCCATTTGACCTCCTCATTTGTGTACGTGTCTGACATATTCATTCCTAGGCACAAAAAGCTGGAGTAACTCAACTGGTCAGGCAATATCACTGGAGAAAAGGAATAGGCGACATTTCAGGTCGAGACCCTTCTTCAGAACTCCCTATTTATTCTTGGCACTGAGGAACTTGCAACCTCATAGTTTAACGCATTGCTAAAAGTGCTGGCCAAGCATCGATGCCAGGAATAGGCTAAGCATTATATATTATTTCAGTGCTTACAATACGAGTCTCTTGCAGTGAATATCTAAACTAAATGCGCATTGCTGACATGATTTTCAACAAAAATCTTTTTAAAAATAGGGCCACGGGTTTTGATGCCTTGACTGTGGTCGCTTTTTTGATTCTTGCACTGCACACTGACCTGCTGACTTCAACTCACTCATTCAGTCACAATTTTCTGTAACTGAATGAGTGAATTCAATTACTAAACATTGAATCCTGCCACAGTTGCCTCCTCTTTATTAGATTTTAGCAAGCTCAATAACATGCAAGGACAATGATGCATGAATAGCTCTGCCAGAGTGAAATTAGGAAGTGGAATGTGTTGTGCAGTTCAAAGAAGTTAGTCAATTGATTATTTATTGAGAAGTTAGCATAATCCTGAAATATTTGCTTCCTTAAAGCTACGTTTAATGCAGAAACGAGGACACTGTGCTGCCCCATTGGAAGCACGATGATACAGAGGAATCAATAAATGTTTGATGTAATTATTTGGTATAAATAACAGCAACAAAAATGAACAGTGATCCATTGCTAAGTACTCATTCTACTGGGACACCATGCAAAGCAAAGATCCATCTGTACTCTTCAATATGCATCCATCTGTAATTTAAGGAGCCCTTGTGGCTAAGGGGATCAGAGGGTATGGAGAGAAGGCAGGTACGGGATACTGAGTTGGATGATCAGCCATGATCATATTGAATGGCGGTACAGGCTCGAAGGGCCGAATGGCCTACTCCTGCACCTAACTTCTATGTTTCTATATGTCTGACCTACTTAGAGTGTACATCAAAGAGCAAAGGAAATGGCTGTTCTCCTTTTTAACAAAAATCACATGGATTTATTGGAATGCTTGATCTGATCATATTTGTGGGGAATTTATTTTAGACATTTTGCTTTGCTTTGTTGGCAGATTAATGGGGTAGATTCATAGAACGATAGTGGTAGAGTGGTAGAGTGGTAGAGACATAGAGACATAGAGACATAGTTATAGAGTGATAGTCATAGTTATAGAATGATACAGTGTGGAAACAGGCCCTTCAGCCCAACTTGCCCACACCGTCCAACATATCCCACCTACACTAGTCCCACTTGCCTGCACTTGGTCCATACCCCTCCAAACCTGTCTTATCCATGTACCTGTCTAACTGTCTCATGAACGATGGGATAGTCCCAGCCACAACTACCTCCTCTGGCAACTTGTTCCATACACCCACCACCCACTGTGTGAAAAAGTTACCCCTCAGATTCCTATTAAATCTTTTCCCCTTCACCTTGAACCTATGCCCTCTGGTCCTCGATTCCTCTACTCTGGGCAAGAGACTCCATGCATCTGGGTACTGTTTACCTTTTATTTCTCATTGCATTTGAAATGTGCTTGGAGAGTGTATGCAAAGTGCTGTGTCATAAACGCTTCCCTGATTTCTTTGAAACTGTACACACAGACACAATTCGCTCCAAGCTTTCATCAATATTTGGCTAGGGCACAAACTCCATGGCTTACAAATTTACAATTCCTGTGTGTATGGTATGTGACTCATCCTTATCCAGAGAGCTCTGGGAGCGACTGCATTAATGTCTCCTTATAAAACGTTTAATCAGCTGATAATTTAACCAAGCTTCATTTGGACGTTCACCCAAGGCTGTCCCTCTTCTTGAAGTACCTCTGTAGACCTGTTTAATTATCACAACATGCTGAATCACCTGAGAAAATGCATTGGCTGTTAACATCAAATCTTCATATACAAGTTGCAGTTTGATAGTTATTTTTTCATTATTAATGTCAGACGATATATGCAGTAATCTGAACACATCGGCCTTTATCTATATATTACTAAAACTCTCATTTTGTTTGTATGTGTGCATGTGCATGAGATCCCAAAACCCCGCCAAAACGGTGCACAATAGTGCTACAATTTTTGGCCCACCTTACTCACCATTGTCCTGGGATGTAAATGAAACAAGTTTTGTTGGGATTGATGTTATATTTTACAAGTTATTGACATTTTTAACTTTATAAAAATCACTTTTCAAACCACTTTTTCACTTGCCCTGCCCATCAGCCACGTTCGAGGTCACAATGACATCACAAGGACGTCACAATGGGACCCCAAATCTCATTTACATAAAAAATCGCGATTTTCACATATTCTCAGTTTTAATCAAATTCTTCCGTTTTCATTAACAGCTAATATTGTGTTTATGTTATTTTAAAGAAAAATGCAATTTTCATTGCGAATGTCATTAAAAAAAATTGTGATTTTCATTGTGGGGGTGGTGGGATAGGGGGGAGGTTACATTAAAAAAAACATTGCAATTTTCATTGTGGGCGGTGGGATAGGGGGAAGTGAGGAGTGGGGGAGCAGGGGGATAGAGGGAGAGGAGGGGGGTATGGAGGGGAGAGGGAGGGGAAAGTGGGAGAGGTGAGGAGAGTAGGGGAGGAGGGAGGATAGAGGGAGAGGAGGGGGAGTGGGGGTTAAGGAGGGGGATAGAGGGAGAGGAGGGCAGTGGGGGAGGTGAGGAGGAAGAGTGAGGGAGGGAGTGCTGGGGATGAGGGGGAATGGGCAGGGGTAGGAAGAGGGATGGTGAGGTGCAATTGGGGGAGGGTTGCCGTGAATTGCGTCACAACAGGGATCTCTGGCGTCACAACGGGAACCCATCAGCCGCACCTGCACAGTTGGGGGCTACGAGTCAGTGGTGGAATATTGCCTTGGGGAATGGGGCCCAACGGGTCCGCACCTGGTCTAGTATCGAATACTTGTGCACACTCAGTTTCTGCTTTTGAAAATCAATCCCTGTCTATTATCACTGATCACCTCAAGAAGTTTCCTATGAAGATTGGTGAGGGCGCCGTCCTGTACAGGTATGGCTGCCCAGCCTGCAGCTGTCCATTTTTTAATCTCTTTTTAAAATTTTTAGTCAGTTGAGTTTTTTTTGTTTTCGGAGTCCTGGCCGTTATAATATGGGGGTGTGGGGGGGGGGGTGGGGAGAGGAGGGGGAAAACTGCTTTCTGGTCAGAGAGGCAGCTCTTCTCCGGGCTGCACCATCGACCTGTCCTCGCAGCCTACCAGCGGGCCTGGAGCGGCGTTTCCTGGGGGACCACCCAGAACCACGGCTTCGGCGGTGGCACAGAACTGGAGCACTATCGTGGAGCAGAGCGGGCGATGCCTTGCCCGGGTCGCCGCGCTGGAGCTCCGGTGAGCTGAAGACTGCAAGTGAACTTCACGGAGCAGGCGGCGGCACTGATCTTCAACTTTAACGTCGGAGGCCTGGGATCTCTCGGCGAGATCGCCAGTTGTGAAGCGCCATTCAGCGCGGCCTGTTGGCATCGGAAGCCGCAGTCTCCAACAAGGAAGCGGTCATTACAGGTACCCCGAGCCGCTGAGTGGGTTCTCCCAACCCCGGAGCAACATCACCTGGCGAACAAGGGCCTGTAACATCGGCCCAAGTAGCGGCGACTGCGGAGGCCTCAATAGGCCCGACTATGGGGTGGCTAAAGATATGGGGACTGGACTTTGTGCCTTCCCTCATAATGTGAACCATTGTGGGGGGATGTTTTTTATGTTTATTGTTAAATTCTTTAATGTTGTGTCTTATCTTTATCTGTGTGCTGCATGGCAAGACAAATTTCACTACACCAATTGGTGTATGTGACAATAAATGTGCTTTGTTCTTTGTCCTTTGTCCAAAGACACTTTATGCCAATGCATATCATACAGTTGCGTACAGTTTTGGTCTATTGCGTACAGTTTTGGTCTCCTAATCTGAGGAAAGACAGTCTTGCCATAGAGGGAGTTCAGAGAAGGTTCACCAGACTGATTCCTGGGATGGCACGACATCCACATGAAGAAAGACTGGATAGACTTGGCTTGTACTCGCTGGAATTTAGAAGATTGAGGGGGGATCTTATAGAGACTTACAAAATTCTTAAGGGGTTGGACAGGTTAGATGCAGGAAGATTGTTCCTGCTGTTGGGGAACTCCAGAACAAGGGGTCACAGTTTGAGCATAAGGGGGAAGTCTTTTAGGACCGAGGTGAGAAAATCATTTTTCACACAGAGTGGTGAATCTGTGGAATTCTCTGCCACAGAAGGTAGTTGAGGCCAGTTCATTGATTATATTTAAGAGGGAGTTAGATGTGGCACTTGTGGTTAAAGAGATCAGGGAGTATGGAGAGAAGGAAGGTACAGGATACTGAGTTGGATGATCAGTCATGATCATATTGAATGGCGGTGCAGGCTCGAAGGGCCTAATGGCCTACTCCTGCACCTATTTTCTCTGTTTCCATACACTGCATCTTTCAAAACCTTGTCTTGATTGTCTTGAGATTAATCATATTCTTTAATCATTGAAGACTAAACTGCTTTACATAATGGAAAGATCTTCCGCCGAGTCAATTTGCATCTCTACTGGCACCATCAATCAAAACTGTGACGTTAAAGTTGTCACACAGTATAGTTATGTGTGACATAGATACTACACTAAGTAAATTCTCTGTTATCTGCAGCAATTATAAAATTGTGCAGATATCCTTTCTGTGACTTTTTAGAGGAAACCAACTCTCTTATGCTGATGTTGCCTTTGAGACTTACACTAAAATAGTCTCCAAACGGTCCGCCTCACAATGTTCATTTAGCTACCGCTCCATGTTCGTCCTATTACTTCCATGAGACAAACATCTTCTCTTCAATCACTCCGCCTGCTGACCTACTGTTCTGCTTCCCACCCGCTACTCATTTCCTTCATTCCATCATCCCCTCTCGTCTCTTCACTCTCTGGTATTTCTGGAATGTTTTTGAGTCTTCATTGTGAAGTCAGATACAAATAAATTGCCTGTTTTCTTTGCCATTTCCTTATTCTTCATTCTCAATCTTCCAACTCTGTTTTAAGGAGACCCATATCTACCCGCACAAGGGTTTTTTATCTTCAAATAGCTCTTGAAGCTGTATTTATATTTAATCTCATGTTCTATCATAATTTTTGTAATTGTTTTATTTGTCTTCCTTCACTGAATTTTAATATGCTTCTATTGCTCATGAGTACTATTATTTTTGGAAGCTTAATATTTTTGGCAGCTTATATGCAATGGGTTCATTCAATGCCTTGGAGGGAGTTCTTGGTGGGATGACAGAGGGTGTTCAGTGAGTCACCACTAGAAATAAATTAGTGAATGCAATAACAATGCTGTTCAGTAGAAGCAATATTAGAGAGATGATGGTGTCTTCCATCATATGGAGAGTTCACTGAGAAAGATGGAGGTAGTTCATTTAATGTGATGGTATAGGAAATTCAATGTGTTCAATGATATATGGTGTTTAATGGGAGGAAATGGAAAAAGCTATATCAAACAAGTTGCCAGAAGGGGTAGTTAAGGTAGGTTCAATAACAACACAATGTGGGCAGGTAGGACTAGTGTAGATGGGGATGAAGGTCCTGGTTCTGTGCTAGAAAATACTAAACTCTTACAGTGAGTTCAATGAGAAGGCAGCAATGGAAATGGACAGAGCTTGAATGGTTCAGTGATAGAAAGTTGAGGCATTGACTGATGCTGTACAAGGAGTGGCAATAGTGGAGAGGGTTCAGTAACTCCAATAATAGCCGGTGTTCCATGACATCAGGAGACAATGGAAGCTTCTTCATGGGCACACATTTGTTTTATTCAGTCTACAGACATTATTTCTTTGTGCTAGAAGTCTGTTGTCAATCTTACTTCCCTAACACTAAAAGATAAACCGACACTCAATGTTTGGAAGAAGTTCACGAATGATCAGGTTGGGATTTAATTATTGTTTCCAAGAGTGTGGTTTTCTGATATTGTAGCTACTGGAATACATTTATAACATCCTTATATTCAGATATATGCAAATGTAAAAATGTTAAACCATAAATGCAACATGCTACCCTGTTTAAATAAACCCCCACAATTTCACATTTGCCATTTTTGCTATCAGTTGCAATCAATCATTAAATCATTAACTTAATAGAATTCTGTGCTTATTTAAGTACTACAGTATTGTGCCAAATAGTTTCAATAGGTTGATTATGAAAAATGATCTTCAAAAGTATTCGGTACCCTTCTTCATAAGTTCACTGTAAGTGCACTAGTTATACAGTAAAGGGGTCACTTTTAAAGGATAATAATGTGTCTGGGTTATGTTATCAAAGAGCATTAATCATAAAGGTATCTGCTGATGACTTTGTTTTCTACTTGCGAAAATTTTCAATCTGGACGATCTATATCTCAACAGTTTTGTTTGATTATTGTTCAGCTGTAAAGTGTATCTGATTAATTGTTACTGGCATCTAGTCAAAAGGCTGGAAGGCAGGGGGCTTAGAAACAGAGCCAAGCCCTGACAGTTTGCCAGACTTAAACAGAGCCCCTATTGTGTAATTGAGAAATCGGCCTGGAGTACGCTCGGTATTTTCACCATTTTTTCTTCTCCTGTGACAGTGTGAAGAGCGGAAGTGAGCTGCTGGTTTCTCAAACGAAGCATGCTGTGAAAAGTGAGTGTACATTTCATCTCTGAAAACCAGATAGGTTATTAGTCTTAATCTCAAGGGGTCTGTTTGTCACGATAGGTTAGCCTCATAATAGCAAGATCCTGTTATTACGCCATTTACCTGGTTCTATGACCAATCGTGTGTCCTGTGAGGTGATTACCTTCATTAGTAATTGTCACAGTTTAGAAACTTCTTATATATGAATGTGATATTCTGAAAATATAAAGTAGCAGTATTACTGTAACATAGTTTTGGGTATCTTTGAAAACAAACATGTTTAATTTGAACGCTTAGTTGTGATATTTCCAAAGCAACATTCAACAGAAAGCTAAAGTTCTAAAAAAGATCTTGCAGAAGAATAAAGTGTCCACCATATTAAATAACCATACCTGCAGGTGAGAAATTAATATGGGCTCAGAAACTCCAAGAGCGAGGTACCTGAATCATTTGAAAAGCCACATTGTACTATGAAGTGTGCTTCCAGTCATATACTAAGACGGATACTGTGTCATAGGAATACACGTTGTATGCTGAATTTGGCTGAGAGAAATTGCTTTTTTTTAAAATGGTTAAACCCCTAAGCATGTCAAACACTTCAGGGAAAATTCTGGATGAACAAGATGCATCATAATTAATGACCCATATCTCTCTTTTGTGGGAGAATTTTACGATTACATGCAATCAAATAACAAACTTCCCATTTTCTGCAGAAAGACCAAGCCCATATTACTTATCTTTCATATTGATAAGCCAGGATTGGAATGTTCCGGTGAAATGGAACAATCTGTAAGTATTATTATTATAAATAATAAATGGTATAATTGATGGGGCCCATCCCCATGGAATGGCCCCCACCTTTGATAGATTTTCTCCAGGCATAAGCGAGAGTGGGGCTAAGCCATGGTAATTACCAATGACCACTTCCAGTTTATTGTATCTCACCTCCTCAGCTTTCTCAGCTCATTCATCCCTGGCAGAACAATAAACAGCCAAAGTCACGTTGATAGTTGAATTCTATGATCAGAGTCCTTTGGCCCAGACCTTCCAGCCTCGACACCAGCCCTATTGCTAGACGTTACTCACATTTTCCCACAATGGTATATTTCCGCTGCTTATGTTAGCGAAACGTATCGGCAGCTACACCAGTAATCTTACCATAGTCTAGAGATGCAATGATTTGGACCACTGACCTGGTGGTGAGTTCAATTTGGTGCAGGCATTATAATAATGAATTAAATAGTGAATGAAATAAATGAATAGTGGAAAATAAGTTTATCTATGTTAATTTCAATTTGTTGCATTGGAGTAGAATGCCCATAATAATCGTGAATAATTTAAATGATAAAGCAAAATACATTTTTAGAGTGTTAATAGAGCTGTATTCATTTGGCTGCCTCAGTATTATCCATTCAACCATAGCTGCTGTGGTACTTTGTCTCATTTCTACATTGTCACATCCATAGTCCAAAAAGCTTTCCTTGGCCTCTTACTTTCTCTCACTTGCCCTTCACCATTCTTGCCCCAAGAGTCGGTATTGAGTTGCACATGTATTTAACCCAGCCATAAATCGTCATTGCCTCAATTTTGTTAGCTTTATTGTCCAAAAGTCCAGTTTGGAATTAGGTCAATGTTGGAAAGAGTGCTTTGTTCTTACGGTAGCAAGAAATTATTGGTAAACCCAGTTTGCATATTAACAACAGACAAAAAATGGAGTTCAATTCCCATACTAATAGTGGATCATTTTAAAAACAAAAACAAATCTATTGTATAAATAATATAGCTTTCCAAAAATCTGAAAAGTTCACAATTTCAAAATGTGCATAAAAAGGGTCTAAAATATTGCCAGTATACAGTATTTTTCAACATTGCAACTAATTTCAATTACCTTACAGAACGACCTTTCTTTTTCTTGTATTAAATTTAACACAAGGTCAGAGTAACATGCTTTTCAGAACGATTTATATGATGAGAGAACCACATATGCTTATATTGCTTTATTTATATTTTTATTACTTCCCAGAGTAGAAATGTTACAGCATTATGAGATTTTAAAAATCAAGCCTGCAATTTGTTGCATCGGATAAAGCATAAAAGAACTTTAAATTGACACCTAATTCACTTTCATATCTTCAGTATTAAAAGTATTATGGCCATTTTCATACTCGGAAATTAGCATCTTGTTCCCTATTGTTTTTCCATTGACTTAACACATAAGCTGTGATCGAGGACAGTCAAAAGCCCATAGCTTTCTTAAAAATTAAGAGGACTGAATTAAATATTCAGTTATTATAGATTGATGCATTCTGAAATGAATATAAAACATCTTACTTGGATGACCTGAAATTATAGCATGTAATTAGTTAGCTAATTACAAAATTGACCGTTGTGACGGAAATAGTAATAAACACCCAGACTGTCTTGAAAATTCAAAAATGTGATACTCAAGATCAGAACTTTAATATTATTGTATTATATGCTGTAAGTCCATAACAGATAGGTAACTAAATTACAAACCCATGTACCCTGACTCCACTATAACAAACTGATCCCATTCTGAAAAATAATTCACAATATAACATGATTTTTAAATCTCACTGTCATGAACTTATATGCCAAATTGAAGGAATTTAATGTTTAATTCTCATAAATTAATCTAGAAACATCCACTCTCACTATAATCAAAATTATTAATTTTAGCATAATACATGCAAGTAAAACTGTTGTGGATATTTAGTGTAAAAATATTGATTAAGAATAGACAATAACACAAAATATAGAAGATTTAGATGCCCTTATGACATGATTGCCAAAAAAAGAGGATTTAAATCATCTGTGAGTGGGTGTTTCTGGAATGTGATTGATTGGAATGTTGGCATTGCCGTACATGTGAAGCCCATATCGGCAGGCAAGACACTGCCGATTCATATGGGGCCCAAATAAAATTTTCACATTGTAAAATTAGACTAAAGCCACTCCAAGAAGCAAGATTATATGTAAAATACACGACCTACAAATTGTTTATTACCGTTTATGATCCGTCACGTTGAAGGCATTGAGGGCATTAGAAATCGCTTATTAAATTGTCCTGCGAGTTAAAAAAAAAAAATTGTTTTAAACGGGAACAGAAGTCCGATCGATTTTTCTTCATCTACTAGCAACCAGAGGATATCCCTCTCCGACAAGCAATACAAGCCTGAATTTTAATCTCCCCCCCCCCCCCCCCGCTCAAAGCCTCCTGAGTCGCACACACAGCCACTGGCAGATCTGCAGCGCCCGTGAAGGCAGGTTTTGTAACATCACTATTTAGATATTTCCCAATTTCCATATCTGTAACCTGAAATTATGTTGTCCTTCTATCCTATTTCAACACCTTTTCAAGGGCTATGCATAGAAACATAGAAAATAGGTGCAGGAGAAGGACATTCCTGATCATCCAACTCAGTATCCCATACCGGTATCCTGTACCTCTCCATACCCTTGATCCCTTTAGCCACAAGGGCCACATCTAACTCCCTCTTAAATATAGCCAATGAACTGTCCTCAACTACCCTCTGTGGCAGAGAATTCCAGAGACTCACCACACTCTGTGACAAATGTTTTTCTCATCTCGGTCCTAAATTATTTCTCCCTTATCTTTAAACTGTGACACCTTGTTCTGGACTTCCACAACATCGGGAACAATCTTCCTGCATCTAGCCTGTCCAACCCATTAGGAATTTTGTAAGATTCTATAAGATCCCCCCCTCAATCTTCTAAATTCTAGCGAGTACAAGCCGAGTCTATCCAGTCTTTCTTCATATGAAAGTCCTGACATCCCAGGAATCAGTCTGGTGAACCTTCTCTGTACTCCCTCTATGGCAAGAATGTCTTTCCTCAGATTTGGAGACCAAAACTGTACGCAATACTCCAGGTGTGGTCTCACCAAGACCCTGTAAAACTGCTGTAGAACGTTTTTGCTCCTATACTCAAATTCTTTTGCTATGAATGTTAACATACCATTCGCTTTCTTCACTGCCTGCTGCACCTGCATGCCTACTTTCAATGACTGGTGTACCATGACACCCAGGTCTCATTGCATCTCCCCTTTTCTTAATCGGCCACCATTCAGATAATAGTCTACTTTCCTGTTTTTGCCACCAAAGTGGATAACCTCACAGTTATCCACATTATACTGCATCTGCCATGCATTTGCCCACTCACCCAGCCTATCCAAGTCACCTTGCAGCCTCCCAGCATCCTCCTCACAGCTAACACTGCCCCCCAGCTTCGTGTCATCTGCAAACTGGGAGATGTTGCATTCAATTCCCTCGTCCAAATCGTTAATATATATTGTAAATAGCTGGGGTCCCAGCTTTGCAGTACCCCACTAGTCACTGCCTGCCATTCTGAAAAGGACCTGTTTACTCCTACTCTTTGCATGTGCCTGCTTTATGCTTTTATCAAAAAATAATGATCAAAACCTCACATTTATATTGCAATTATTTTCCTTGGTCTACGTGTTTATTAATGTCTTACTGCATTTTGCTGCAAATTTGTTTTGGCCTCACCAACTCACCACCCAACCCTTCCGCACGCTCACTAGCTCATGACCAAATCAGGTGTCATCCACCATTTTTGAAATTGAACTTTAGATTTCCAAGTTCATTTCCTGGTATTTTTTGCAACTATCGAACCATGTGGTTCTAATATTCTTGGAATACCCATTATTTAAACATTTAGTCTCCAGTCTCTGTTTTCTGTTTTATAGCCAACTTGCTATCTATTTTGCTGCTTGTGTCCAGATGCTACATGTCCTATCCTTGGTCATGGTTCTACTTAGTGATATATGGGAATTTAAATATATTGCCTACTACATTATTCTTATGTACCTTCTCAATTACCTCATTAAATAATTCACTGTACTTGATCCATCCAACAAATATATGTTCACCATTCATTATTATATTTTCAATTTATAGATGTCATCCTGTTAATATTTGAGTCAGCAATTTATTCTGCTTCCTATCACTTTCTATCTTCCTGCCGTTGTTCTGCCTCAATTCAGACCAACTCCAGTTCAACGACACACTTTCCTTTTCTAACATATTTCCGTGTTATCTTTAGTACCCCTTCACTGGCGTATTTTAATGTACATGGATATACCAGACCAGAGATTTTATTCTCTCTTATTTTAATTACTTCATAATTACCACCCCTCTTTCAGACATAAACATGTTTCTAATTTTTTTTTCATCTTGATAAATATCATGTTTTCCATTAAAATTCACCTGATAAATAATAAAGCAGTTTCCTGGCAAGTCTATAAACACAGACTTTTATGTCCCATTCAGAGCATCCCAAAATGCTTTAAAGAAGTGTAATCAGTATTTTTTTTTAAATGCACATATTCTTTCATGATTTTTCTTTCTGTTTCAATATATCTTGATAATTATGTTTTGTACTCCCTCTTTTCTTTCGTAATTATTATCTTTTTACCTCGTATCCAGGAGCCACAACATTTGGAGCTATTGTCATTTTGCTTTGCAAATGTGCTTTATGGGCCTGTCCCACAGGCGACTTTTTCGGCCACTATAGGAGACTATGCGGTCGCCACATGTTCGCGGGTGGTTGCCGGGCAGTCACCTTCATGGTCGTGAGGAGTGCCCACATTCTGGGAACTAGTTGCGGCCTCATTATGGTCACAGCGAATTTTTCAACATGTTGAAGAATTGGCGGCGACAGAATGAAGCTGCCATGGAGAGTAGCAAGAATTCCCGTGCCGTAGGTGGGTTGCCAGGAGGTCGAAGGTTCTCGTAGGTTGTAGCCAGTGCTGACCAGTGAATTTCAATGAGGGAAAAAAAACGTTAAGCAGCAGTTTTCAGAACCAAGAATAACCGATCCGCCGAGCTTCACAGTCGTGTATCTCTGGCTTCTTAAAAGTTGTCTCCACTCTGTCTCCACCTCCCCCTCTACCCACCTCTTAAAGGACTTAAGGGCCTGTCCCACTTATGTGTCCTTGGCACGCAAATTACGCGACCTCGTGGTCGCCTTGAGCAGAGACGGTCGAGCGAAGGTCGGGCGCGATTACATGCATACGCACAGCCGTCTGAGCTACATCAGGACTGGGGGTGGACAGGATGGAAGAAGCACATCCATCCAGTTAAAATTTCCCATGCGCCTGTGAATGCCAGGTATTCAGATGCATGAGATCTACTTCAAAACCCTCCACCCTGCCTGGAGGGCACAACTCTCAGTTTGGCACTATCATGTTTAAATGAAGATGCTTTTTGAGCATAAAGCTTGTACATCTGTTACTTCAGGAAAAAAGTTACATGAGACTTGATTTTCCACCTTTTTACATTGTGATAAGCATTTAGGTGCAATTTATATCCACTCATAATCCAGCTCCCAGCAACAATTTCACATGTTCCCCTTTTCACGTCTATCCTCTGTACTTTCTACACTTTCCTGGCCAAAATGCTATATAAAGTTACATTTAAGTTGTTTGACAGTTGTAATAGATAAATTATATAAATTGGGTTTCATGTTGCTCTGCAGTGTTTCCACACCATTCCTCTTCCACTGCTTCCCAGAGAAACTGACACATAATGTATCATTTAATGACCTGAAACATATCTGTTTTTCTTTCTGTATTTGCAGTCTGTCCTGCAAATTCTCTGTTTCTGTTTAACATTTGTTTTGTAGTTTGTATTGCTCTTAGTATTATTGACAAAAGCAATCTTAGAATTGTGTAAGGTTTTATGATCATGTTATAATTTTGACCAGTAATAATAATAATAGCAAAGTAGGGAACCCGGCTTAAAATCATTCTCAATCAGCACATAACAAATCATGCAGAAATAGGCATATTTTTTAGGCATAAAGGAAACATACTAAACCTGAAAGAATCAGAGCTCTTTTTGGCAGAGAACTGATTGGCCCAATTTCAGTATAAGCTTACAGGTCAATTTCAGAGTAAATATGGCCATATTTATTGTGCATCAGTAGGTGAATATTTATGTACCAGAGGGAATAAATCATTATAAATATGTCTATTTATTGGGAAATAGTTTAATGACGGCAGAATAATTGACCAAAAGGATCTCCAGTACAACCCCTCATCAACCCCTCCGCCCCCATCCCCACCCCACACCCTCTTACTGCAGAGTGGGTAACAAAAATGTGCTCATAAGTAACGACCAAAGAATTTGAAACACCAAATGAAAATGTACTCATTTCATGAAGGACAACAATCGCAGGCTGCCAATTAACATGAGACGCCACTTCAGGGATGTACATTGAAAATTGACAAGGCCATCTCTTCTATTAATATTTTTAAAGCAATATGTTTTCAAACAATGTATATCAATTTCTAGTAAAACAACACCCTCTAGGTGTTCCACTGTCCCACTTGGACGACCTAATCCACGAGTTTAGAAGACCCTAGACGAGTTGAAAAAAAATGTCAAGGTCTTGTTCACTCGCCGAAGTAAAAGACCTCCTACGACTCTGACTACGACTGTCTACAACCTCCTACGCCCCCCCCCCCCCCCCCCCCGACCTCAGTCTTCCACACCTAAGACCAACTACGACTAGCTACGAGTCGAAATAATCATATGATAAAACAATGTCATGTTTGCATTTTTTTTCTCGGGCCAGTTACCGACCTATGACTACCAATGACTACCTACAACTATCTACGACTACTATCATGACCTACTACGACCTACCTACGACCTACCTATGAGTAAAAAGTATCAATTTTTTCCATGCCGACCTTTTTTTTTACTCGTGGACATTTTTTATCAGGCTGGAAAAAGCACCGCGACCTACTTGAGGCCACGAGTACGCGGAGACCACTCACGAGCATGAGGAAGAGTTACGAAGACCTCCTACGACCTTGTGGCGACCATTGCTGCGAGTATGAGTCAAGGGCAAACTCGGCAGAGGTCGCCAATTAGGTCGTGAAAGTGGGACGGGGCTTCTCTCTTCCACCGACAACACAATCAAAATTTATTGGACTATTGACTTGTGGGAAAAACTTCCAATAGGAATGCATGATCACTTGCAACACAGGATTCAATGAGATGGGATGGAAAATCACAATATAGACAGTCTACGAGGATCACAAATCCTCTGTTACATAGGGATGAACTGCACATGTAAATAGGATGCGCAGAGATTTATTTCACACAAGTGAAACAAACGCAAGCTGATTCAGTGTGATGCTTGCAGTATGTGGGAGGTCAAGGACACTGCTGGTGCCTCTGGCTGCTACAAATGTGAGAAGTGCATCCAGGTACAGCTCCTGAAGGACTGTGTTGGGGAACTGGAGAAGCAAGTGGATGACCTCAGGTTCATCCGAGAAACAGAGTCGTTCCTCGACAAGTCCTACAGTAAGATTGTTACACCTAAGTGTACTGGAAGAGAGAAAGTGGGTGATGATGAGAAAGGGAGGGAAACTTGGAATGCAAAGGTCCCCGGGTGCTGTACCTCTTGTGAACAGGTTTGCCCACTTAGAAGCTGTCGGAGCAGAAGACGTTAAAACACTGGCTTACGAAGCAAAAAGGGCTGTTGAGACAAAACCAAAGAGACCAACGTCAGGCAACGCCATTGTAGTTGGAGACTCCTTTGTGAGAGGTATGGACAGGGGTTTCTGCGGCAACAGACGGGATTCGAGGATGATGTGCTGCCTTCCTGGTGCCAGGATCCAGGATGTCACGGACAGAGTGCAGAAAATCCTCAAGGGCGAAGGTGAACAGCCAGAAGTGGTAGTGCATGTCAGCACAAATGATGTCGGAAAGAAGGGGATGAATATTCTGCAGCATGACTTTAGAGAGCTCGGAAAAATGCTGAAAAGCAGGACCTCCAGGGTTGTTATCTCCGGGTTGCTTCCAGTTCCTCGTGCTGTCGAGAGCAGGAACAGGGATATACGGGACCTGAATGTGTGGCTGAGTAACTGGTGCAGGGGGCAGGGATTTAGATTCTTAGATCACTGGGATCTGTTTTGGAGTAAGGGGGAACTGTACAAAAGGGAAGGATTGCATCTTAAGAGGTTGGGGACCAGCATTCTGGCAGGCAGGTTTGCCACTGCTACATGGGTGGTTTTAAATTGAATAAGGGGAGTGTCAAATGCGATAGTCGAGGATGGAGTCAAAGGGAAGGAGAGTAAAGAGATGGTTAATGACCCCAGAATTAACGGGAAAGGAAGCTCACAAAGGGATAGGAGAGTATGGCCAAGTGTAATAGGGATCAATGTGAAAGGTGAGATGCGCAAGGAATTAAAAGTATTGTACATGAATGCGCAAAGTATAAGAAGTAAAGTAGATGAGCTTAAGGCTCAGTTAGAGGTTGGTAGATATGACATTGTGGGGATTACTGAGACGTGGCTGCAGGAGGATCGGGCCTGGAAACTTAATATTCAGGGTTATACATCCTGTAGAAAGGACAGGCAGGTGAGCAGAGAAGGGGAGATAGCTCTGGTAAGGGATGGAATTCAGTCCCTTGAGAGTGAAGACATAGGGACTGATGAGGTAGAGTCACTGTGGATTGAGTTGAGGATTTGTAAAGGCATGAAGACACTAATTGGTGTTATTTATAGACCCCCAAATAGTAGCCCGGATGTAGGGTGTAAGTTGCAGCACGAGTTAAAACTGGCATGTAACACTGTGGTGATGGGGGATTTCAATATGCAGGTAGACTTGGAAAATCAGGTTGGTTCAGGACCCCAAGAAAGAAAGTTTGTAGATGCCTCCGAGATGGATTCTTAGAGCAGCTTGTAATGGAGCCGACCAGAGAAAAGGCAATTCTGGATTTGGTGTTGTCCAATGAACCAGATATGATAAGAGAACTCGAGGTAAAGGAACTGCTTGGAGGTAGTGATCATAATATGATTAGTTTTAATCTGCAGTTTGAGAAGGAAAACGTTAAATCAGAAGTGGCAGTGATGCAGTTGAACAAAGGGGACTATCAAGGCATGAAAGGGGAGCTGGCCAAAGTAGACTGGAAAGGAATCCTAGCAGAAATGATGGTGGAACAGCAATGGAAGGAATTTCTGGGCATAATCCGGAAGACGCAGGATCAATTCATTCCAAAAAGGAAGAAAGAATCTAAGGGGAGTAGGAGGCAACCGTGGCTGACAACAGAAGTTAGGGATAGAATAAAACTAAAAGAAAAGATGTATAACACAGCAAAGAGTAGCCAGAAGCCAGAGGATTGGGAAACTTTCATAGGACAACAGAAGGAAACAAAACGGGCAATATGGGCTGAAAAGATGACGTACGAGGGGAAGCTGGCCAAGAATATAAAGGACAGTAAAAGCTTCTTTAGATATGTTAAGGGAAAAAGAGTAGCAAAGTCAAATGTGGGTCCCTTGAAGGCAGACACGAGTGAAATTATTATGGCCAACAAGGAAATGGTAGAAGATTTGAATAGGTACTTCGGATCTGTCTTCACTAAGGAGGACACAAACAATCTCCCAGATGTACTGGAGGACAGAGGATCTAAGGGGGTAGAGGAACAGAAATAAATGTTCATTAAGCAAGAAGTAGTATTGGGTAGGCTAATGGGACTGAAGGATGATAAATCCCCTGGGGCTGATGGTCTGCATCACAGGGTCCTCAGGGAGGTGGCTCTAGAAATTGTGGATGCATTGGTGATCATTTTCCAATGTTCAATAGATTCAGGATCAGTTCCTGTGGATTGGAGGATAGCTAATGTTATCCCACTTTTCAAGAAAGAAGCAAGAGAGAAAACAGGGAATTACAGACCAGTTAGCCTGACTTCAGTGGTGGGAAAGATGCTGGAGTCAATTAATAAAGAGGTAATAATGGGGCATTTGGATAGCAGTAAAAGGATTAGTCCAAGTCAACATGGATTTATGAAAGGGAAATCATGCTTGACTAATCTTCTGGAATTTTTTGAGGATGTGACAAGTAAAATGGATGAAGCAGTGCCAGTGGATGTAGTGTATCTAGACTTTCAGAAAGTCTTTGATAAGGTCCCGCACGGGAGACTGGTGCCTAAAATTAGAGCACATGGTGTTGGGGGTAGGGTGTTGACATGGATAGAAAATTGGTTGGCAGACCGGAAGGAAAGAATAGGAGTGAACGGGTCCTTTTCAGAATGGCAGGCAGTGGCGAGTGGAGTGCCGCAAGGCTCGGTGTTGGGGCCGCAACTGTTTACCATATATATTAATGATTTGGAAGAGGGAATTAGAAACACTAGCAAGCTTGTGGATGACACAAAGCTGGGTGGCAGTGTGAACTGTGAAGAGGATGTTAGGAGGTTGCAGGGTGACCAAGACAGGTTGAGTGGGCAGATGCATGGCAGATGCAGTATAACAGATAAATGTGAGGTTATCCACTTTGGCGGCAAAAACAAGGGGGCAGATTATTATCTCAATGGGTTTAGGTTAGGTAAGGGGGAGGTACGGCGAGACCTGGGTGTCTTGTACACCGGTCTCTGAAAGTTGGCATGCAGGTACAGCAGGCAGTGAAGAAAGCTAATGGAATGTTAGCCTTCATAACAAGAGTATTCACTGGAGTTTAGCAGGATGAGTGGATATCTTATAGAAACATCTAAAATTATAAAAGGACTGGACAAGCTAGATGCAGGAAAAATGTTCCCAATGTTGTGCGAGTCCAGAACCAGGGCCACAGTCTTAGAATAAAGGGGAGGTCATTTAAGACGGAGGTGAAAAAAACTCTTTTCACCCAGAGCATTGTGATTTTATGGAATTCCCTGCCACAGCCGACAGTGGAGGCCAAATCACTGGATGGATTTAAGAGAGAGTTGGATAGAGCTCCAGGGGCTAGTGGAATCAAGGGATGTGGGGAGAAGGCAGGCACGGGTTATTGATAGCGGACGATCAGCCATGATCACAATGAATGGCGGTGCTGGCTCAAAGGGCCAAATGGCCTCTTCCTGCACCTATTTTCTATGTTTCTATGAAGCACGGAGCCATATTTTCCACACCAAAACAAAATGTTCTGGAAGAACTCAATGGGTCAGGCACCATTTGGGGAGGGAATGAACCGGTGACGTGTTAGTCTGAAGGCAGCATTGGAGAGGGAACAATGGAGCTTTACAAGAATGATCCCAGGAATGATTGGGATAACAATGTTTGATGACACTGGGACCATACTCGTTGGAGTTTAGAAGGATGAGGGGCACTGGAGATCCTTTTGGTCAATCATTGGAACTTACTGAATAGTGAAAGGCCTGGATAGAATGGATGTAGAGGGGATGTTTCCACTAGTGAGAGAGCCTAGGGCCAGAGGCCATAGCCTCAGAACAAAAGGATGTACCTTTAGAAAGGAGATGAGGAGACATTTCTTCAGTCAAAAGGTGGTGAATCTGTGGAATTAATTTCCACAGTGGCTGTGGAGGCCATGTCATTGCGTATTTTTAAGATGGAGATTGATAGGTTCTTGATTAGTAAGTGTGTCAAGGGTTATGGGGAGAAGGCAAGAGAATGGGGTTGAGAGGGAAAGATAGATAGGAACATAGAAAATAGGTACAGGAGTAGGCCAATGGGCCCTTCGAGCTCGCCATTCGAGTCATTCGATATGATCATGGTAGATCATCCAAAATCAGTACCACGTTCATGCTTTCTCCCCATATCACTTGATTCCATTATTATTATTTTTTCCTTTTTATTAGAATTAATGTACAGTACAGTAGTATAAGCCAAAAATAACATAATACATTTCATGTACCATTTCTTGTTTTAAATTTTAATAATAGGAAAGTAACAGAAGGAAGAAAAAGAGAAATAGAGAAAGTTAGATGATAGCGAGTACGTGAGAAAGTGAAAAGAGCCCGTAAAGACGTAGAGCGCGAGGAAGAATAAAATAAAGAAAAATAAAAATAAATAGGAAAATATAAGAAAATAAGATAAGATAAAAGGGATGTACCTACTTCATATCTTTACACACCCCTCAGCAGGTCCTGAAACCGTTTATTTCCAAAGTTATGTTGCACCCTATGCTTGTAATAAGTCAATAAATGGAGACCAAATCTTTAAGAATTGGTCTGATTTGCCTGCTTGGACGAATCTCATGTCTTCGAGGTGTAACATTTCGGACATATGTGAAATCCATATTTTTACCGTTGGTGTGGGTGCACTTTTTCAAAATTTAAGTATGAGTTTGTTTTGCCGTTATTAAGCCATAATTGAGTAAACTCTTTTGGAACGAAGTCCGCTCAAAGCCGACTTCCATTGTTTCAAAAATAATCAATTCTGCGTTCGGTTTCAATTTTATTTTAAATCATTTTGTAAACATTTCAAAGATTTCATTCCAAAATGTTTGGATTTTTATGCAAAAAAACAAAGGAATGTGCTATTGTTGCATCTTGAGATAAACATTTATCACAAGTGGGGGAAACATTTGGAAATATTTTACTTAGATTATATTATTCGAAAACTAAACTATGTAGGATTTTGAATTGCTTTAAAACATGTCTTACATTGATCGAGCATTTATGCACATATAGCAAGTATTTATCACAACTCTTTTGAGATTTTTATAGATAGTTCTTGTTCCCAATCGCTCTAATTCTATCGGATGATGGTATTTCTATATTTATCACTAATGGATGGTTGAAACTACGGATTATTAACTGTAGGAGAGAGAAGCGATAGGTTTCTTAATTTAAGGGTTCATTCCATTATAATTGATCAGCCTTGATTGAATGGCAGAGCAGACTTGATGAGCCGAACGGCCTAATTCTGCTCCCATGACTTATGAAGAGTCCAAACCCTAAATGTCACGTGTCCCTCCACACATGCTATCTGATCTGCTGAGTTCCTCCAGCACTTTGTTTTGCTCAAGATTCCAGCATCTGTAGTTCCTTCTACCTCCAGGCATATTTTCTATGCAGGATGTTTTGGGAGAGAAATACATTTTAAATGTTGTAATGAAAGCATCTCTATATCATACATTTATCTTGGTTATATTGTGGAAAATTATTACCTTGCATCCTTCAGATAATACATTGGAAGCTGCTGAGGCAGAGAAGTTTTTTGTTCATCTTTTGAGGAGCACTAAGTCTGCTAATGTTAGCATGAAAATATTAAACAAATTTGCTTGTGCATGATTGAAGGAATGGGGATGAGTGATTTTTTTAAAAATGGATTTTAATCCTTCCATTTGTTGGACTGGATATTCTCAGAAGGTAGACACAAAATGCTGGAGTAACTCAGCGGGACAGGTAGCATCTCAAGAGGGAAGGAATCAGTGACGTTTCGGTCAAGGCCCTTCTTCAGACTGATGTCAGGGAAGTGGGCCGTACAGAGATAGACTGGTGGGAGAACTGGGAAGGGGGAGGTGATGGAGAGAGAGGGAAAGCAAGGGCTATTTGAAGTTGGAGAAGTCAATGTTCATACCACTGGGATGTAAGCTACCCAAATGAAATATGAAGTGCTGTTCCTCCAATTTGTGCTGGGCCTCAGGACAGAAAGTTCAGTGTGGGATATTCTCAGAGATGGTTTCTGTCAATTGTCATGACATCATACATTTAATGTCACTGAAAATACAGTCAGAGCTGGTTTTGGGAGAATCTACATCCAGCTTCAGTGAGTTGATGATATGTACCTTCTTCATCTGATACATAACATTTGAAGAAAAGAATAACTATTTACAATCAATTTTTATTCTACCTTATGAAGTTAAAGGCCCATTTTTTACTCCGGGCATGAGTTCAGTTTAGGAAACGATATGGAAACGAACCCTTCAGCCCACGCCAACGATCGATCACCTATTCACATTAGTTCTATGCTCATTTGTTCATTCGCATCCACTCCCTACACACTAGGGACAAATTACAGAGGCCAATTAACCTACAAACCTGCGCAAACCAGCAGTTGTAATTCAGTTTAACTCATTTCAGAGTAGGAAATGGAATCAGAGGGAGGTCCTGCATTCCCTCTCTCTCCATATCTCCCCCACCCTAGTCCTGTTATTTTCTCTGTTCGTATCAATTCCTTATCACTTCCTCCACAACAAACTAAGGACCATTGTGGGTTCGATAGTCATCTATGCCCGCTCTGGTTTGTTCTTTATTATAAGTTCATAAATGATAGGAGCAGCATTCAGCCAATCGCCCATCACGTTTACTCCATCATTCAATCATGGCTAATCTATCTTTCCCTCTCAACCCAATTCTCATGTCTTCTCCCTGCAACATTTGACACTCTTATTAATCAAGAACCTGTTATTCGCTGCTTTCAAAATACCCAATTACTTATTTTCATACCTCTAGTTTCCCTCTCCTCTGCCTCTTAATCTGAAGAAGGGTCCCCTATTCCTTTTCGCCAGAGATGCTGCCTGACCTGCTGAGTTACTCCAGCATTTCGTGTCTGTCTTTGGTGTAAACCCTGCATCCTTCCTACACATTTCCTGCCTTTTGCTGCAAGACTCAGACAACATTCAGATATGGGCTATTAAATGGAAAGCAACATTTGCTCTACCGAAATTCCAGACCTTGACCACCTCCAACCATAAAGTACTTAACCACCTATCTGGGATATTAAACCATCACTGAGTCACACAACATTAACCTCCAAGGGAAACTCAACTGGACGAGCCAAGTAAACAACGTGGCTGCAACAGTTCAAAGTCTGGGCAGCGTACAGTGAGTGACTTACATAGAAAATAGGTGCAGGAGTAGGCCATTCAGCCCTCCGAGCCAGCACCACCATTCAATATGATTGTGGCTGATCATCCAAAATCAGTACCCTTTTCCTGCTTTCTACCCATAATCCATTGATTCTGTTAGTCCTTAGAGCTATATTTAACTCTCTCTTGAACACTTCTGTCTCATGATATATACCTTCTTCATGTGATACATAACATTTGAAGAGAAGATTAACTATTTACAATCAATTTTTATTCTACCTTATGAAGTTAAAAGCCCATTTTCAACTCCGGCCATGAGTTCAGTGTAGTTTAGAGATACAATATGGAAACTAACCCTTCAACCACGCCAACCATTGAATAATTTTCTATTGTCTTTCCGCTGACTGGTTAGAAAGCAACAAAAGCTTTTCACTCTACCTCGGTTCACGTGACAATAAACTAAACTCAAACTAATATGTTCACTGAAGCTCTATTGGATGTTGGAGTCATGATACTTACATTGTTTTCATTTCCTTTCCCTCACCGTTCCCATCAAATTAGATCAACAAGCTTTCAACTATTCTAAGCTTCTTGTTCAATAATATTTCAGCAGGAGTATATCTTGTTGTGGAGGGAAGTAAGAATTAAAAGCTTTGAAAGAATGCTGTAAATTTGTGTTTTGTACCCATGTTTGATCAAAACATTTTTCTTCAATGCCTCATCTGACGTAAACAGACCTCTCTGAATCTGGGTAATCATCAGAGGTGTAACAGAGCTTCACTCCATTGTCTTTCATGAACTGTTCAAACTGAAATAATATAAATTGTGGAATAACATGACTTCAATCAATGCTTCACTTGAAATAACTTTTCCGGTTTCTTGATGGAAGAAAAGGAAGAGATAAAAGGACAGGTGTTGCATGAGTAAGTGCGGTAAGAAGGGTGGTGATTAATGGTGACAGAAGAGTGACAAAGGACTATGGCCTCCAGAATATAGAAAGAGGAGCTAGTGGAATATCAAAGGTGGTAACAAATGAGAAGGATGACCCATTGAATGCAGAGGTTGTTGTGGTGGAAGGTGAAGGCCGTGGAAAAAAATGGTACTTTCTATCCTTTCATTGTCCAAGAACAGAGATGCAGGAAATAGATGAAATGCTATCAATGACTATCATCTAGGATTATCATAATCAATTGTATTGTCTTCTGCTGGAGGACTATGCATTCCATCTGGCCTCGCACACAGAGGCTATGTGCCACTGATTAAAACAATGAAAGCATCTTGTAGCTCTAAACAGACAAGCTTGAACTGAGTGGTCCCATGGTAATGGAAGTAGGTTAGTTCCCCAAAAGCATTTATTACAACTGTTATGTTTACATGACCCATGGCAGTACTTTTTCTACTATTGCTTTGTATACTTCATTAACACTGACGTTGTGTGCTTGATAAAATTCTTAGAAGCTATTTTTCATTTATGAGGGTATTCTGCTTGCCTGTTTGAATGCTAGATGGCACACATTTTTTTACTTGGACTGGATAGTTTAATCCTTTAATCTACACTTATCTCCTAGTTCATAGTACAAAATTGCACCAAATTACAATCCCCTAAAATGATTTTTTTTACAACGACTGTTTTGTTTCTAATTTTCTCTCTCCATGATTTCCAATGATCCTGACTTGAATTCTCCAATACCTTGTGAAATAGAATTGTATAGGTTTACTAGCATCATGTAAGTCTCGAGGACTGTTCCTACATACAAAATGTATTTTTTTGTTGTTGAACAACAATGAATCTTTACCCTACATTTCATTAACAACAATTATCTGGGACACATTTCCATTCTTTCAATGCATGAATTAAAGGGTTCCACTTCTTTGTTATAGCCCCAACAAAATAGCTCATATACCTGATCCAACACTGGCCTGTTGTCTTATACTATCTACAGCTCTGATAGTTATAAGAGAGGTCTGTACATTTTTTGATAAAAAAATCTCTTGCCTTCATGAGATTGTCAGGCCCAGATCAGCTACACTAATCTCTGTCTGACGCAGTGTTTCAACCCAAAATGTCACCTATTCGTTTACTCCAGAGGTGCTGCATGACCCAGCGAGTTACTCCAGCATTTTGTTTCTACCTTCGGTGCAAACCAGCATCCGCAGTTCCTTCTTACACACTAATTTCGGACTTGAATTTTACTTTTAAATGCACATCGCTATATTTTCTACTGATTAGAACTTTAGAAATGGATGTAAATCAAAACATTTACAGGAAAAAACATTTGACATGCACTTCTTAGTTACTGAACTCGACAATTTGAATTAAGTGCAGCAAGAGATCTTATTGCAATATTTTTCAAATAAATCTGTGTTAAATTATACATTTTAATTCCTATTCGTGGATGATTGTAATTCAAATCCATTGCCGTGCATAGGTCTACCTGGAGATCCTCACCTTATTAACAGGTCTAGTTCACCTGGTTAAGTTGTGGAATTTGCAACAGACATTCATTTATTGCAAATGTAACAGTGCCTTGAAAACATGATCGGAGTTTGACATTGAATTGGATAAGGATCTATTCAACAGTCAAGGTTTTGTTCCTTTCAGTGGTTGACAGAGAAACTTGACCTCCCCGAATCTGTATTTGTCTAATATCTACAATTCAGAAACATAACCTTTTATTTATTTCCATGTCTAGGTTTTCTGCCTTTAACCTCTCAGTCTGAAATGGCAAAAATCTTCCAGCATTCTCAGCATGTGGTATCAATCATGTTTGCAATTTTCTACAACAGACTAAATGTGGCCTAGTGCAAATACTATTTTTTTAAGCTAAGTTCTCAACAATGAGACTGACAGGAAGAATATTGAGAAACCAAATTACTACATCTAATGCCTATCTTTATTTGTGTTAAAGTTACACATACAGGCTACAGGCTGATGAAAATTTTGTTGGATTTGAAAATTTGACACATTGGAATCAGAAAGATTTTTTGTCCAGTTTCCAAATGTTAAACGTTCTTAAAATATACCAACTTTTCAGAACTTCTGAAAATTATGAAAATTAGAAGAGCCAGCAAAGACATTGAACATACTTTTACTTTGTTGGGTAAGTGTCAAAATCTATGAAAGACTAAATTGGAAATATTGACAAATGCAAGACACCATCATTTGTTGAATGCATCAGCAAGCGTTGATAACAAATAGGTATTTCATTCAACAGCACTGAGTTGAAATAACACCCAGCATGTTGCTTACTGAGCAACATTGAGCCAGGTACTGATGGCTACCTTCTCATCACTTGTTAATTAGTCAGCTGCCATGGTAAAGAATCAAGTCAGACCAATGACTGATCTTTTAGTATGAGGATGATGCAGAGCAAATTTGGTGAATGCATGAAGCAGAAGAGTAAAAGGGGTGCTTCATGTGATGCAGGACATATACAGAAAGGAGACATGGATTAGTCTCCTTTTTGCTCTTGGCTGGGGCAGTAAGGTGCACTGCTCCACTGAAGGAATGTAGAGAAAATGTTTAGAGATTGCCCCAGAAATAAGGAAATTAGGTGTTTTTTTAATTGGTTCCTGGAAAATAAATATATCATGTTTGCCTTTGACACCACAGATGGATAAATAAATAAACGTGCCCTCACACATACCACACTTACATAACTAAATAAATCCCGCAATTAAGATGGAGGAAGGCAACCTTTACAGTGGGATTTTTTAATAGGAAAGCCAAGACATACACATGCGCACACTCTCACATTCTTTCACACTGTCACATGCACATTCTCTCTCTTTTACACATAATCACACTCATGCAATCTTTCTCAGATACACACAAAATACTTTTTTTAACATTCTTGCCATTATGATTTTTTTCACTAATATTTTGTCGCATCAAAATACATTTAAATTCAGGGTTTCTTTTCAACACTCTTGATCCATACACGTGTAAAAATGATTTGCCCTATCATGTCTATTTTGAGTCGAAACTAACAAACAAAAATTAATCCGTTTTTCTCTATTATTTATGCCAGCCCTCAGAATAATCCCATCAATTCTGTTTCCCCTGTAATTTCCCAGTAAGCTTTCTTCTCTCTGTCAAGCCCATCAACAACCTAGGAACCTTCTGCCACCCACCCATAACAAGGGTAATTTAACAGCTGGCAATTAACTTATTGGCATGTCTTTGGGATATTGGGGGGGGGGAATCCAGAGCACCTGGCAAAACCCAAACATTTGCAGCAAGAATGTGCAAACACTCCACACGAACACCAGGATCATGACACAGAGGTCAAGATCATATTCAGATCCACAGAGGCAACAATGCAACAGCTGCCACATACAATGGTCAATTCAAAAAGCATTGTATTACTATTGTTGTTGTAATTCTAATTATTAAAATGCAACACCCCATTATGCCATTTCCAACCTAGTATACACAATTTTAGCTATAGCAAATTTACTGAAAAAAAATAAATATTATTGACTGCTTTGATTGCTCTTTGGCAGTTTCTCCAAATTGTGGTGGATTTTGAAATTGTTTTCCCACTTACGCAGAGTAACTTTGAAAGTAAAATCATGTCATCAGTTGAATCATTATCCTGCCTGTCTGACTTCAGCCTTCACTTCTTGAATTTCCTCTCTTTTTCATTCCAACAGTTCTACCCTTTCATGCTGCATTATCATCTTATTATTACAATATGATACACTTGCGAACCATCTGATGTTTAGTAGCAAAAGTTCTATTCTAAAGTTATTTATTTGTCAATGTTGGTTTCCCTAAAATATTGCTGCCTCCCTTGTTGGTCTCAAAGATCATATAGCAGGAATGATTTGTGGAGTTTTTCAGGAAATTGATTTCCACTTTGTTCATTGTTAAGCCTGTCTACCTGAAGATAATTACTGCGACAATCACCAACAACATTTCTTTGTTGCATTTGAAATTCCCCTATAGTTCTATAAGTATCCTCACTCTGTGACACAAGTTACTGACCTACAATGAATGTAAAATAATCTGTCATTTGGTCCTTCGAGCCAGCACTGCCATTCGATGTGATCATGGCTGATCATCCCCAATCAGTACCCCATTCCGTACCCCATTCCTGCCTTCTCCCCATATCCCCTGACTCTGCTGTTTTTAAGAGCCCTATCTAGATCTCTCTTGAAAGCATCCAGAGAACCTGCCTCCACCACCCTCCGAGCAGAGAATTCCACAGACTCACTACTCTCTGTGAGAAAAAGTGTTTCCTCATCTCAATTCTAAATGGCTTACTCATTATTCTTAAACTGTGGCCCCTGGTTCTGAACTCCCCCAACATCGGGAACTTGTTTCCTGCCTCTAGCGTGTCTCAGCCCTTAACAACCATATACGTTTAAATGAGATCCCCTCTCATCCTTCTAAACTCCAGAGCGTACAAGCCCTGCTGCTCCATTCTCTCAGCATATGGCAGTCCCGCCATCCCAGTAATTAACCTTGTAAACCAACACTGCACTCCCTCAATAGCAAGAATGTCCTTTTTCAAATTAGGGGACCAAAACTGCACACAATACTCCAGGTGTGGTCTCACTAGGGCTCTGTACAACTGCAGAAGGACCTCTTTGCTCCTATATTAGATTCCTCTTGTTATAAAAGCCAACAAGCCATTCACTTTCTTCACTGCCTACTGTACCTGCATGCTTACTTTCATAGACTGATGTACAAGGACCCACAGATCCCGTTATACTTCCCTTTTTCCCAACTTGCCGCCATTTAAATAGTAATCTGCCTTCCTGTTATTGCCACCAAGGTGCATAACTTCACATTTATCCACATTAAACTGCATCTGCCATGCATCTGCCCACTCCCCCAACCTGTCCAAGTCACCCTGCATACTCATAGCATCCTCCTCACAGTTCACACTGCCACCCAGCTTTGTGCCATCTGCAAACTGCTAATGTTACTTTGAATCCTTTCATTGATGTATATATTGTAAATAGCTGTGATCCCAGCACCGAGCCTTGCGGTACCCCACTAGTCACTGCCTGCCATTCTGAAAGGGACCCGTTAATCCCTACTCTGCCAACCACTTCTCTACCCATGTCAGCCCTCTACCCCTAATACCCTAATAGTGCCCACTAATCTCCTATGTGGGACCTTATCAAATGCTTTCTGAAAGTCTAGGTACACTACATCCACTGGCTCTCTCTTGTCCATTTTCCTAGTTACATCTACAAATAATTCCAGAAGATTAGTCAAGCATGATTTCACGTTCGTAAATCCATGCTGACTCGGACCGATCCTGTTACTGCTATGCAAATGTTCGGCTATCTCATCTTTTATAATTGACTCCAGCATCTTCCGCACCACCGATGTCAGGCTAACTGGTCTATAATTCCCTGTTTTCCCTCTCCTGGTGGGGCGACGCCCACCCGCGGCTGGGTGCCTGGTGGGGTGGCTGCTGCCGCAGGCCAAGCCCGGTGACTGGGCCTGGGCTGTAGCAGAGCCTGGAGCTGGAGTGAGGGCCGAGCTCAGGGCTTGGGATGGGGCTGTGACCGGTGCCGAAAAAGGCAGGGGTGGACGAGACGGGGTCAGGGACGATCCCGGAGATGAAGTCGGGGCCTGTCCGGAGAACGTTGGGGCCTGGACTGGAGGCCATGTGGTGGCGGAGCTGAATTCCTCCTCCTCCCTCCCCCCCCCCTCCTCCCCCCTCCCCCCTCCCCCCCCCTCCCCCCTCCCCCCCCCTCCCCCCTCCCCCCCCCTCCCCCCTCTCCTCCCCCCCCCACCCTCCCCTCCCCCCCCTCCCCTCCCCCCCCTCCCCCCCTCCCCTCCCCCCCCACCCTCCCCTCCCCCCCCTCACCCTCCCCTCCCCCCCCTCACCCTCCCCCCCCCACCCTCCCCTCCCCCCCCTCCCCTCCCCCCCCTCCCCCCCTCCCCTCCCCCCCCACCCTCCCCTCCCCCCCCTCACCCTCCCCTCCCCCCCCTCACCCTCCCCTCCCCCCCCTCCCCCCCCCCTCCCCTCCCTCCCCCCCTCCCCCCCCCCTCCCCCCTCTCCCCCCCCTCCTCCTCCTCTCCTCCCCCCCTCCCCCTCCTCCTCCCCCCCTCCTCCCCCCCTCCCCCCCCTCCCCTCCCCTCCCCTCCTCCTCTCCCCCTCCCCCTCCCCCCTCCCCCCTCCCCCCTCCTCCCCTCCTCCCCCTCCCCTCCCTCTCCCCTCCCCCCTAGGGGCTAGTTACTTTGTCAAAGAAGTAATCAATTGGTTGAACACAATTTCTCATCCATAAAATTATACGCACTCAGCTGTATGTATTCTGTTACCATTTCCTTCATTTTCCTAACAAACTGTCCTGAAGTCATTTTCATCCCAAATATTTTCAGTATTTTGCTGTCTTCCTCTCAGCTGGGACTTCTCTGAAATGCAAAGTATAATAACTATATATTTAAGCAATATTATTCTATTAAATGTGTTAATATGAGAGTACATAATATTTTCAACGGTATTCATAACACAACAATGATTAAAAAAAATCTTTGTTTTAAATGCACATATCAACATGCATACATTATTACATTACAGTTAATATGTACCAAGGGTAATTTTTTGTTACAATGCTCCCCATTCCCAATTACTTTTACATTGAAGTGATTGAAATCCAAGTGAAGGTTAAATGGTATCAGAAAAATAAAACCTCCGGAATGGATGATATTCACCCAGCACGTCTGGGATGCCTGCAGTTTGATATGAAATATTCTGCAGGAAGCAGAACACCTCCCACTTTCTTATCGAGGAGGTGTACTGTTTCTGGGTACTATCCCTCCAGGCCCATGCGAGAACATCCACAGTGCAATCAGACAGTCCTCTCCCCAGCGATGGCCTTCTTAGAATCTGCAAATTAACAGATCAATACGATCATGTAAAGGATGTTGATCGCCATTTACCAGGTTCACCAGTAGGTTTTTATGTTTGGGAACAATCATATAAGGCTGAATGGCCATGTGCAAAATGAGAAGGTACCATGGATGAGTAGGCCAGTCTGGTACTGCCAATACCCCTGAAGCGGAGTCCTGCTTGATTTTTTGCAGGCATCGAATGATGAGATAGAATGGAGGAAATGCATATAAAAACATTCCACCCCAATGCAGCTAGAATGCATCGACCGCTGCTGCCCCAGGATCTGGTTCCCATGAGACGTATTTAGGCAACTGATGGTTTAGTCTAGATGCAAACAAATCAATATCTTGCATTCCATATCGAGCAACAACATCATTAAATATGTCCTGATTCAACATCCATTCTATGTTGTCATTGAATTGGCGTGACCTTGTGTCTGCCACTATGTTGAATCTACCTGGTAAGTAGATTGCTGAACGCCAAATGTTTTTGTCAATGCACCAGCTCCAGATATGATAAGTCGGAATCTTGTGACAGATTGGCTAAACTCCACCCATGTGATGAACATATGCCACTGCTGTAGTGTTGTCAATTTGAACCTGCACATGCAAGTGACTCTTGGTAGGGCAATAAGCTTTAAGTCCATATAAATGGTTCCCAAAGCTCTAAATAATTGATCCCTCACAATTGTAGAAGGGATATCTCATCACTATTCCATCTGCCTCCACAACTGGAAGACATATCAGTAGTACCCCAACCTAGAGCACTAACATCAGTCTGTAAGACTATGGAAGGTGGTTCAACCAAAACTTCCCTGGAACCACTTGAGACATTTGTGATCCACCATTGTATTTCAGAAATGGCTTCAGCTGGCAATCCCATGGGCCTGCCAAAATGACCTGCATGTGTCTTCAGTGCCTGTTCTTTTGCTCGTTGTAATTGTTGATAATGCAGAAGTCCAAACTGCACAGCTGGAAAACCAGCCACCAATTTACCAATTAATCTGGCCACCTGTCTAATTGAAGGTCGTTGTTCACCAAGGAGCTTGATACAACCTTCAATTAACTGCTGCCTTTTATCACTGGGCAGAGTTACTAACATGTGATCTGAGTTAATGGTGAAGCCCAAGTAATCAATAATTTTAACTGGTGTTAATTTGGATTCATCTGAATGAATGATGAACCCCAATTGCTCAAAAGTGAGTTTAACAACTGAAACAGATGATTCAGCTGCATCCCAAGTCTTTCTGACAATCAAGATATAATCTAAGTAGGCCATTACAACATGACCCTGAGCTCGGAGTAGCCCTAGAATAGGTTTTAGCAATTTGGTACAGTCAACCGGGGTTTCATACTTTTTTCTAGTATCATCCAGTACCAGCTCTAGAATCTGACGGGAGAGCAAATAATTTATGCTTGTGGACAACTGCTGCCCCAATGTCTCTCCTGTTTCTAGGGGAATGGCAAATTTTGCAGCCAAATCAGGTATGGTAACGTCATTCCCTTCACCCCCTGGGCTGTGTTTACCCACTGGTTCGGCGTCAGTATACCCCTGACCCATCAAGCTCTCCTCCTCCATGAGGGAACGATCAAGCAGCCCTATTGCTGGCGCTGCTGGCGCAGGTTCTCCATCAGCCCAGCGTGGACACCACTCGTACCCCCGGAGTGCATCCTTTGCGAGTATCCTCTCCAACAGGACCTCAATATCATTTAGCCGTTTAGAAACGGTCTCTCCCTTGCGGAGGTGATTCTTCCTAGAACGACTCGGAGTCAATGGGCCTAGCAGACCTTGAAGTGGCCTTACGCCCCACCGGCGGGGTGACGCTGCTCACAGGCAACGCGTCTGCAGTCGTTAACCCCCCTGTTAACGATGATATAGGTGAGCTCGGCGGGCACCCGCTACCCGCACTCCCGCAGTCTTCCAAACTTTTGCTAGCGGGTCGCCTCCCCTTCACCTTTGTAGCTTTCTGCATTTTGGTACTAGTGCTGAACTGTTAAACCAGGCGTACTTACAGAGAGCAACCTCCAAACTAAGTTTAGCACTCACCTCGAGTTGTTTTAAACTTACCGCTGGAGGAGCTCTGCTACTCCATCCGGTCACTGCACCATGCATCTGAGGTAATGACGTGAGTGCGGCTGGACAGGCTCTTCTTCACATAGTCACTCACATGATTCCGAAGTAAAATAGGTGCAGGAATAGGCCATTCACCCCTTCAAGGCAGCACTGCCATTCAATATGATCATGGCTGTTCATCTAAAATCAGTATTCCTTTCCTGTTTTTTCCCCATAACCCTTGATTTTGCTAGCCCCAAGAGCTAAATGTAAACTGTTTCTTGAAAACACACAGTGAATTGGCCTCCACTGCCTTCTGTTGCAGAGAATTCCACAGAGAATTCCAGCATCCCTGCATCATTGGACTCTCATCAATGCATACAGGGCAAATGGATCCACAGAGGATGCCATCTCTGTGATTCTTCACACTGTCCTGACCCACCTGGAAAGACAGGGCATCTACATGAGGATGCTCTTCATTGACTATAGCTCTGCCTTCAATACGGTCATCCCCACCAAGCTCACCACCAAACTCCACCAGCTAGGCCTCAACTCACTGATATGTAATTGGATCCTGAATTTTCTGACGGAGCGACCGCAGGCAGTGAGACTGGGGCCGCACCTGTCCTCCACTATCACCCTGAGCTGTGTATGAGCCCCATGCTCTACTCCCTCTTCACCCACGACTGTGTCCCTGCATTTGACAACAACACCATTGTCAAGTTTGCAGACGACACAACGGTGATCGGGCTGATCACCAACGGTGATGAAACAAACTATAGAGCGGAGGTGCAGAACCTGGCGGACTGGTGCTCACGGAAGAACTTGTCGCTAAACACCTCCAAGACCAAGGAGCTGATTATCGACTTCAGAAGGTCACAGAATGGGGAATACACCCCAATCTCCATCTATGGAGACAGTGTGGAGAGAGTGTCCAGCTTCAAGTTTCTGGGCACTCACATCTCATAGGACCTCACATGGTCCACCAACACCGCTGCACTGGTCAAAAAGGCACAGCAACGACTGTTCTTCCTAAGAACATTGAAACGGACTGGTCTGCCCCAACAGCTGCTGACGACCTTCTATCGCTGCACCACAGAGAGCATACTAACGTATGGCATCTCTGTGTGGTATCTCAGCTGCACGGAGGAGGAGAGCTCTTCAGCGCGTCGTCCACAGAGCGCAACAGATTATTGGGACACCGCTACCAGCCTTGGAGGGCATCTACCACACACGGTGCCTCAGGAAGGCCATCAGCATCCAAAAAGACTCCTCTCACCCTTGTAATGGACTGTTCGAACCATTCCCTTCCTGCAGACGTTACAAGGCCTTCTACGCCCGCACCTCCAGACTCAGAAACAGCTTCATTCCCAGAGCTATAGCGGCTCTGAACCGGCCCTGCTGAGTTACCCCTCCCCCCCCATGGACTGTCTCCCCCGGCCTCGCACTTTAGTCTGTGTTGATTTTACTGGTCTAATGTTCGTTTTTACAAACCTTGTTCTCGGGGTATCTAAATTTAAATTTTATTTGTCGATTAAGTTATGACATCGGATGGAAGTTGCAAACCCAATCTCATTGCACTTGCGTGTAATGACAATAAAAGATATTATTATTATTATTAGATTCACAACTCTCTTCGTGAAGAAGGTTTGTCTTCATCTCACTGTCCTACCCTTTATTTTTAAACTGTGACCCCTGGTTCTGAACTCCCCCAACGTCTGGAACATTCTTCCTGCAGTTACAGTCAGTGAAAACCTAGCAGGCAAGCAGGATGCTTTCTCCAACCACCCCCATTTGAAGGCCACTATCTTCCACCGCTTCTACACAGTGCTTGGTACTTACTTCCAACAGCCCCTGGTTGTCCTCCAGGATGCACCGAGCCGCAGCCTGATCCATGCCGGTCACCAAGGCAAATTCGGTGCAGGGACACTCATGGCAGCGGCGCAACACTTCCGACACCTCCGACAGCCGGGCACTCTTGAACTGAGGCTGCAGCGAGCGACTCGCCAGCCCAGCAAACACTCGCCAGCCCGGCAAACGCTCGTCAGCCCCGGCTCCCCATCCGCATCTGTCCCCGTCACTCCTTCTGCTTCTATCCCTCCCTCCACCCCGGCTCTCCAGCAGCCGCGGCCCATGCAGTTGATGAGTTTTGAAATTTTCATTGATCACAGAATTCCTCACGACAGAGCGTGAGAAATTTGTGATCAGTGTGAGAGCGTGAAGCCCTTGACCCTCTGGCGAGGTTGCCCACGACCCATAGTCACGGCAAGGTTGCCACGAAGTCGTAGGCGGTCTTCGTCACTTTCCTTCATGGTCGAGAGTGGTATCCGCGTAGTCAAGGCTTCAGCTAGGTCGCGGCGTATTTTTCAAGATGTCTTTGACTGCAACTAAAAATAGGTCGCCGTGGGAAAAATAAATTTTTTTTTTAGGTCGAAGGTCTAGTCATAGGTCTAGTCGAAGCCGGTCGTAGTAGGTCATGATGCTAGTCGAAGGTAGTTGAAGGTAATAGCTACGGGGTGGAAAAAAAGGTCAGTAGAAAAAAAAGGTAATTTAAACAGCAGAACGTCACCTCTTTCACTCCAAGGCATGTTAATTCCTAGCTATAAAGTTTTTTGGAGAGGAGACTTGTGTTTTAGAGAAGGCACCAAAAAGGCAGCAGTGCAGGGGGAGGGCACAGCCCTAAAAAAAACCTGTTATGCAGGTGTTACCCACCCAGGAGGAGGAGTGGCAGGAGATGCCACATGAGGTGATAGCGCAACAGGAGGTAGCCCTGCATGACAGACCCCTGGAGGAGGAGACCAGAGTGGTAGTATATGTCCCCACCTCCACCCCATCCTTCCGCAAAGCAGCCCTTTCTCCTGTGTCTGACATGGCATCAGAGATAGATGCCCCATTGGTGGTGAGGGAGGGCTGGAGGAAGGCTATGCCCTACACTTTCACCAGGCAGCAGGAGGGGGACCTTGAGGAATGGTTTCAGCAGAATGCCATCCTGTACGATAAGGAAAATGAGGGGTACATTGACAGGGACAAGAATGGCATGCTTGCCATCCACTGCCCCACATGTGTGCTTAAAGTTCCATCTTTTGTCAAAGCCCAGCGCCACTCTCTTCCAGTCATCTGGTGTACTGGAACAGTCCAGCACATCATCTCCATTCACCCATTGAGACCTCTTCTTGTGCTTCCCCTTCACCCTTGCTCTTCCCCTTCTGCCTTTCTTAAAAGGCTGCTGAAGCAAAAGGGCTACTGCAAACAACAGTAGTTGTAATTTTACTAACATCCTCCAAACTAGTTCCTTCCTTGCTTGCATGGTTCAGAATGATTTTTTTTAAACCTGGGAGGCCTCCCCTGTGACGCCGCGCGCCCCCCCACCCCTCAATCTCTACCCCCTACCCCTTCTGCTACCCTCCCTCTCTACCCCCCTCACCCTCTTCCTCTTACACATTACCCCTCCCTCTCCAACCCCCTCCTTCTCCCTCTCCAACCCCCTTCCTCTCCCTCTCCAACCGTGCCTGTGCAGTTGGGGGCTATGCGTGTGGATAGAAAAGGGGGTGGGGGGAATTGAGCGAATTAATTATATTAATATAATGTCGGGGGGGGGGGTTAGTGTGTGTGTGTGATGCCGCAGGCCAACCCCCCCCCCCCCCCCCCCCCACAACCGTGCATTGAGTGGACGGGACCCAACGGGTCCCACTTGGTCTCCTATCTCCTAAATATCGGCAAGGCTAAGCGCAGGCTTGAAATCGTTTCGCTGAATACCTCCGCTCTGTCCATCTAGGCCTATACACTTTAACTCCCCATCCCATTCCCCCACTGGCCATTTCTGTCCTGGGCCTCCTCCACTGTCAGAGTGAGGCCCAACACAAATTAGAGGAACAACATTTCATATCTCACTTGGGCAGCTTACAACCCAGCGGTATGAATCTTCAGCAGATAACAACCAACTTCATCTCTTATTCTCCATTTCACCCCCATCCTAGTTTTCCGACTAGTTTCATTGTCATCCTGATTAAATATTATTGATTGTATGCCTCGTTGTCACCTTCCCTTCAGCTAACAATGTACCATTCCACATTTCCTTGATCATCGTCACCATTGATCTGTTTTTTCCACACCTTACCCTTCGATATCTCTCTGTCTCCATCTCCGCTGGCTCTCAGTCTGAAGATGGGTCTCAACCTGAAACATCACCTATTCCTTCTCTCTAGAGATGCTGCCTGTCCTGCTGTTACTCCAGCATTTTGTGTACATCTTTATATTCTCGTGCTCTAGTCATTCACCCATCCAGTATTTATTTCTTTTCGAAATTCATGTGAAATATTGGCCCTGAAATATTTCCACTAGAAATATTAAATGTATTATCCTACTTAGACTTTCTCCAATATAATTAGTATATCAAACTGCCTGGATATGGCCCTTTCAGAGGCTTGAATTGAAGTTATTCATTCAAACACTGAAAGTATATTGAGACTATTAAATTATGTATTCATATCTGTATCAGTGTGATCTTAAAAAATATGCTAAAATGTCCATTTTTCCTTTTTTCTTGAATGTGCAATGTTCCCTGGTCAAGAGAATGAAAGCCATTCTCACAAATAATTATATAGTTACTTAATTGCAAACATTTTTTTTACTCATTTAACAAAATGTGGTAAATCCAGAACTTATTGCTCATCTCTATTTGTTCTTGATAACGTGGCAGTCAACCATTTTGAAATACACAAGTACCTGTGAAGGTACTTCCACTTTAGGAAATGTTAGAAATACTCAGCAGGTCAAGGCACATCTGTGGGAAGAGAAATAGAGTTAACATTTCAGGTCAAAGTCCCTTTGTTCGAACTGATGTGTTCTAGTAAAGGGTCTTTGACCTGAAATGCTAACTATGTTTTTCTTACTGCATATGCAGCCTGACCTGCAAAATATTTCCAGTATTTTCTACTTTTTATTTTATTTCCAACATCTAAATCGTTTGGATTTTACAGATGTTCCCAATATTGGGTACTGGATTCAGGGATTTGGATCCAGCAACAATGTAGGCATGGTGATATATTTTTTGTCAGGAAAGTTTGTGACTTGTGAGGGGACCTGCAAGTAGTGTCTTAACATGCTTGGTGCCCTTATTGGCAATGGAGGTTGCAGTTTGGAAGGTGTTTCTGGAGCAGCCCAGCTAAGTAACTACACTGTGGTTTGTAGATCGTACGCACTGAAGCTAGGTTGAAACAGTGGTCAAGGAGTCAAATATTTATCGTGGTGGATAGATGCCAAGCAAATGGCTGCTTTGTCCCAAATGGTTTTGATTTCCATGATTGATGTTAGAATAGCAGATATCCAGGTAAGTGGGGTCAAAAAAAGTCAAAAGAGTTTATTGTCACGTGTCCCTGACAGGACAATGAAATTCTTTCTTTGCTTAGCACAAAGAACATAGTAGGCATTGACTACAGAATGGATCGGTGTGTCCATATACCATTATATGCGTAAATACACACATGAATAAATAAATTGATAAAGTGCAAATAACAGATAAAGGGGTATTAATGTTCAGATTTTTGACCGAGCCAAGTTTAATAGTAAGATTAAACGAGAACTTACCAGTTTGAAGTTTGATCTTTATTTTATGAGGTGTTACGATGAGGGATTGCGTGAAGACCCCGCCAGCACGCATGCGCGACATTCTTCAAAGCAGTGGTGTGAAATCACAGAACAAACAGTCACAATGACTGACATAGTAAGAGAAAAAGAGAACTTTCATACCAGGTGATCTTTATAATAGAGGGTCGGGAGCGGAGGGCACGTAATCCCTCATCGTAACACCTCATAAAATAAAGATCAAACTACAAACTGGTAAGTTCTCGTTTAATCTTACTATTTTACTTCGGAGTCACGTGAGTGACTACGTGAAGATTTCAAAGCTCTGTGATTTCATGCCCTGGAAGCTCCATGCTCACACACCGCTAAAGCTGGGATAAGAGGATGGACGTGATTCAGACAAGACACTGGCTGAAAAACAAAACAGGTATTTATTCATACCAAACACAATATTGTGTCCCATAAGGGTTATTTATCTGGCAGCACTTAAAATCCTCCCTGCATAATTGCCAGGGGAGGTCACGGGTTTGTTGTAAAAGCAGTGGAAGGTTTTCTCATTGTTCCAACCCGCTGCGGCCAGGATGTGATCCAGTGGTACCTCCATCCTTCTAGCCGCCGAGGTGGATGCTGCCCTGGTGGAGTGAGATTTATACACATTAGTATCCACCCCCGCCGCATCCAGTACCACCCTTAACCATCTGGAAATGGTTTGCACCGTGACCCTGTGATGAGGCTTCTTGTGACTGACAAGCAAAGCTGTTTCCGTGCCTCTTAGATCGAGAAACTCTTAGAGTTTGTGCAGGGACTGGACCCGTTGCGCCGTGATCAGTGCCATTATCATGACCATTTTGTAGGTTAATTTGGCCAAAGGGAGTCCCGTGTTCGGTGTCCATCCTCTCAGCATCGTCAATACCGTGCTGATGTCCCAGGTATGGCTATATCTGGGCCTGGGGGGATTGGAATTAAATATTCCCCTCATAAATTTGGATACTAGGGGATGTGACCCAATTCCCAATTGGTCACTCCCCTTGCCCAAGTAAGACGATAGGGCACTCCTGGCACAGTTAATGGCGCTGTAGCTTAGACCCTCATCGTAATGAAGGGTAGCCAGAAACTCCAGCACTTCCGTGATGGTGGCGGTTTCGTATGTTGTTTTGGTAGTCACGCAGAATCCTTCCCATTTCCTGATGTAGGTCAGGTACTGCTTTCTTGTGGACTCTCTGCAGGCTGCCGTGATGGTATCAATGGTCCTGTTGGAGAGTCCGAATCCATGAAGTGGCCGTTTTAAAATCTGCAAATTAACAAATCCATGCGATCATGACATGGATGACATTCTCCTGTAACAGGTTGAACAAGCAGGCTAGGTCTTTTATTCACCCTGATACAGGGTTCTGTGGCCATCTTCTGTACCAGAGGGAACCATGGTCGAGTAGGCCAGTCGGGCACTACCAAGATACCCGATGCGGAGTCTTGCTTGATTTTTTGCAAGACCCGACTGATGAGGCAGAAAGGGGGGAAAGCGTAGCAAAATAAATCCCCCCAGTGTAGCGAGAAAGCATCCATCGCTACTGCCCCCGGGTCTGGCTCCCAAGCAACATACGTTGGTAGTTGGTGATTTAGCCTGGACGCGAAAAGGTCGATATCTGGTGTCCCATAACGTTCTACAATATCTGCGAACACATTCCGATCCAACATCCATTCTATGTTGTCGTTGAATTTCCGTGACCTGGTGTCTGCCACTGTGTTTAGTTTACCTGGAAGGTAAGTTGCGGAGATCCAAATTTCTCTTTGCAGACACCAGTGCCAGATATTGTTGGCCAATTCATCACACGATATCGACTTTACACCGCCCATGTGGTTAATATAGGCTACCACCGTGGTGTTGTCAATCTGTATTCTAACATGAACTTTGTGCATGTTAGTGCAGTATGCCTTAAGGCCGTGAAATGCTGCCAGCATTTCTGAATAGTTAATCCCTAAGTTTTTAAATAGGGTTAACTCTGGTGCACTCCATCTACCTCCACAGCTAGAGGTAGTGTTAGTAGCTCCCCACCCTTTGGCACTGGCATCCGTTTGTAAGGTGATCGAGGGATTGGTGATAGTAATGGGTTTGGAACAATTTTGGGCATTACCCATCCACCAATATAATTCGGCTTTTGCCTTTTCTGGAATTTTCATGGGCCTATCAAAATGGCCAGCATGATTTTTGAGCGCTGTAATGTTGGCTCTTTGTAAGTTTTGGTAATGTAAGGGCCCATATTGTGCTGCAGGAAATGCAGCTACTATCTTCCCAATCACCCTGGCCACCTGCCGAATGGATGGGACCTTAATGCCAATGAGGCTCCTGCAAGCCTCTATCAGGTCTTCCACCTTGCTTGGTGGTAACGTGACAGACATTTGCACTGAGTCAATAATGAACCCCAAATATTTCATGGTGGTAGAGGGTACCAATATTGATTTATCTGGATGTATCGTAAACCCCAGTTTCTGAAAAAGATGTTTCGTGGCTGTGACTGCCAAGGTAGCCATTTCCAAATTCTCCCCCACTATGAGGATGTCATCAAGATAGGCCATAACAGTATGATTCTGTTTCCTTAAATAGGCCAAAGCTGGTTTCAATATCTTGGTAAACAATCTGGGTGCTGACGATAACCCATTAGGCAAAGCTTTATATTGCCATAATTGTCCCATCCAGATAAATTTTAAGTATTTCCTATGATCCTTGTGTATGGGTACTGAATAGTATGCATCTTTGAGGTCAACGCATGCCATGTAGTACCCATTGGCTATAAGCTGTATAGCAGTGTCGAAGGTGTCCATTTTAAAATGAATATACTGGACAGAAGTATTCAGGTCGGTCAAATCTATGATGATGCGGCAACCACCATCTTTTTTGTTTTTAGTGAATATATTAGACACGAACTCCTGAGGTTCTTTAATGGCCTTCTCAATTACCCCTTTTTCTATCAACCTCTGTAGTTCAGCATGCCCTGCTGCCTTATCTCTATGAGAAAGGACAAATTTCCGACTAGGTGCATGCTGTACCGGGGTAGGGAGTTCGTGAATAAATTCAATTTTGTAGCCCTGAATACTCCTGAGTATATAAGGATCAGAGGTAAAAGTGAGCCAATTCTCGAGGAACATGTGCAACCTGCCCCCTATCCAAAGTGAATTTGGGCCAGTAGTGTTCCTGGGGATCCCAGACCCACCTACCTCCATGGTTACTACCGGTGTGGTGGTTTCTGGCCTTGCTTCCTCGGTTGGTTGTAGGTGTTCTGGGAGTGGCGCATCTTCCAAGAAGGCCGGCCTGGGCCTTGGCCTAAAAAAGACCGCTGAGCAGGTATGCCGGCCTTCGAGCTTTCACCACCGGCAGACCTGTTAGGGTAAATCTGCCCGGTGGGTGCGTAGGGGTGCGTTCTGTGTGGGTGATGAGGCTTAGTGTACCCAGGTACTTTAATAAGGCCCAAAGCCTTAGCCTCCTCGTCAAGATCTTTAACCTGTTTGGGGAGATCTTCCCCGAATAGCAGGCTTGGAGGCTGCGTCTTCCCAGGCTTACACAACCCCGCGAACTTGGGGTTAAGCGCCGGCTTTATAATGCTTTTCCTGAAATTATTTATTTCATACTGTGTGTTGCACAGTAAGGCCAAAGCATCTTGTAGCTCTTCCGGCATATCCACTCCCACTGCTGTTCTGGCTACTGCAGTAATCCCTGCGGTTAGGAGCTTCAGGATCTTCTGAAGTTTCATCTCCTGCCCTCTACTCGAGGGGCTCATGTTTCCCCATATCGGGTTGTTCACCGCGGGTACATTTAATGACTTGCAGTTTTCTGGCGCCATATATTTGTCTGCTGTGGCATTGATGGCCTGTTCCTGAAGTTGGTTAGTGGCCATATAATCAATGCTGGCAGCCAGCTTGGGGTGGATGGGTAGGCCCTTCTGGTTGGGCATGGCATGTTTGCTCACCACATCCATATAATCTTCACACACCCCTGACGCTGCAGGTGCTTCAGCCAACTCCCCTTCTTCTGGGTCAGCCCAGTTCTGACCCTCAATGCTCCCCTGTAGAGAAGGGGATACATTAGGCAGTCCTCTAAGGGAACTTGCCGTGGGCCTACTAGGGGTCCCACTGTGATCCTGCCCCTGCTTTAGCAGGTCACGTTGGAGCAACTGCTCCATCATCCGCTCAATGCGGTCAAGGCGACCTCCGTCGCTGCCAGCGAGCGGAGTGCCCTCGGGACCGGACTCCGCTGAGTCGGCCCCGGCCGACTTCCGGGTAGTTTTCCCCGACCGTGGCGTACCAACGGTCTCAAAATCCGAAAAGTCGGGAGCTGCAGGTAAAACCTGTAGCTCTGGAGAGGCGGTTCTCCGTTGGCTGCTGTCCTTAGCCGCTGATTTGGCCGCCGCTCTCTTAGATTTTCTCCCTTCCATAATGGTCAACTCACTCCTTCGGTGAGACTTACCTGGCGTGAGCTTTTTAAACTCACGCTGGAGGAGCCCCGCTCCTCCCGACCGTCGCTTCCGCATGCGTACGACGATATGGCGCGCATGCGTGCTGGCGGGGTCTTCACGTAGTCACTCACGTGACTCCGAAGTAAAATAGCCTGATGGCTGTCGGAAATAGCTATTCCTGAACCTGGTCGTTGCAGTCCTCAGGCTCCTGTACCTTCTACCTGAAGGTAGCAGGGAGATGAGTGTGTGGCCAGGATGGTGTGGTTCCTTGATGATGCTGCCAGCCTTTTTGAGGTAGCGACTGTGATAGATCCCCTCGATGGAAGGAAGGTCAGAGCCGATGATGGACTGGGCAGTGTTTACTACTTTTTCTAGTCTTTTCCTCTCCAGGGCGCTCAAGTTGCCGAACCATGCCACGATGCAACCGGTCAGCAAGCTCTCTGCTGTGCACCTGTAGAAGTTAGAGAGAATCCTCCTTGACAGACCAACTCTCCGTAATCTTCTCAGGAAGTAGAGGTGCTGATGAGCTTTCTTAATAATTGCATCTGTGTTCTCGAACCAGGAAAGATCTTCAGAGATGTGCACGCCCAGGAATGTGAAGCTCTTGACCCTTTCAACCATCGACCCATTGATATAAACAGGACAGTGGGTCCCCATCCTACTCCTTCCAAAGTCCACAATCAGTTCCTTGGTTTTGCTGGCATTGAGGGCCAGGTTATTGTACTGGCACCATATGAACAGTCGCTCGATCTCTCTTCTATACTCTGACACATCCCCATCAGTGATCCATCCCACAATAGTGGTGTCGTCAGCGAACTTGATGATGGAGTTTTCACCATGACCGGCTACGCAGTCATGAGTATAGAGTGAGTACAGCAGGGGGCTGAGCATGCAGCCTTGAGGTGCTCCCGTACCGATTGTTATCGAGTCTGACACATTACCACCAATATGAACAGACTGTGGTCTGTGAATGAGGAAGTCGAGGATCCAATTACAGAGGGATGCGCAGAGACCCAGTTCTGCGAGTTTGGTAACCAGCTTGGAAGGGATGAATAACAGCCTGACATATGAGTTTTTGTTGTCCAAGTGGTCCAGAGCAGAGTGGAGGGCCAGCGAGATCGCATCCACCGTTGATCTATTGTGGCGGTAAGCAAACTGCAGTGGGTCCAGGTTTTTGTCGAGGTAGGAGTTGCTTTGCGCCATGAGCAACCTCTCAAAGCACTTCATCACCACAGGCGTTAGTGCCACTGGTCGATAGTCATTGAGGCACGTCACCTTGCTCTTCTTGGGCACCAGTATTATTGATGCCCTTTTGAAGCAGGTGGGAACTTCAGACCTCAGAAGTGACAGGTTGAAAATGTTCGTAAAAACTCCAGCCAGTTGGTCCGCACAGGTTTTTAGAACACGACCAGGTATACCATCAGGTCCAGGTGCTTTTTGAGGGTTCACCCCTCTGAAGGATTTCCTGACGTCAGCCTCTGTGACTGAGACTGAAATACCATCACGGCGAATGGGGGCTCGGGAAGGCACATTGGTGTTCTCTCTATCAAAGCATGTGTAAAACGCATTGAGCTCGTCAGGGAGTGATGTATCGCCGACATTCGAGCTGCCTCCTGGTTTCGCCTTGTAGGAGGTGATTGCATTCAGGCCCTGCCCCAGGATCTGTCGCATCCTCCAGCTTGGAGCAGAAGTCCCTTTTGGCTTTGTTGATGGCCTTACCAAAGTCATATCTGGATTTCTTGTAGACCACTGTATCATCAGACATGAATGCCCGGTGTCTGGTCTTCAGAAGAGTGCAAGCAAGCACTGCTTAATTTTCATGCAAATAGATTGTATGTTGTGTAATCATCAGTAGCCAACCCCCCACCTATGACCTGTGCAAGGCAGGTCATTGATGAAGCAGCCTCTAGTCCTTTTTCCAACTGCTTCATACAGTCTTCCTTTAAATATATATCCAACCCAGTTGTGAATACATTCAATAGTAATTTCCAAAACCTACCAATTGGAATCACATCAAATCAAGTTGATGGTCACATGTACAAGTGGGGTGGGGTACAGTAAAAATGAAAATCTTGCTTGCTGGAACATCGCAGGAGCATAGGCCCAGAAAATACATAAATATAAATTACAGGAGGCAATGAAAAAAGACTGTGCAAAAACAAGACATTAGTGCAAAACACAATTGGGAAAACACATACATGGTAGTGCAGAAGGTGAGCTGTAGTGTTCTGTTACTGTCAGGACTAGAATTGAGCAGATTGGTTCAAAAACCAGATGGTTTTTGGAAAATATCTGTTCCTAAACCTGGTGGCGCAGAACCTCTTTACCACCTGCATGATGATAATAGCGAGCAGAGGGCAGTGCCTGGAAGGTGGTGATCCTTGAAGATAGATGGTATATTTGTGAGCCAGCACCTCGCGTAGATGCCTTTGCTGGTTGGGAGTGCTGTGCCCGTGATGGGCTGGGCTGGGCTGAGTCCATCACTCTCTGCAGCCTTTCGTTTTCCTGTGTATTGGATGCAACCAGTCAGGATATTTTCTATAGTCCATCTGTAGAAGTTTGTTAGAGTATTTGATGACCTGACAAATCTTTTCAAGCTTCAAAGTTCATTTTTCAACAATTGCTTGACTCGGGCGATGTGCCGCTGGATTGGAGGAAGGCCAACATCACTCCTCTCTTTAAGAAAGGTTCAACCACCAACCCAGCGAATTATCATCCTGTTTCACTAACAAGTACCTGCTGTAAATTGCTGGAGCATATCATTGATATTAACCTGATGCATCACGTGAGCAAACATAATATTCTTGCCGACAACCAACATGCATTTAGGAGGCATAGATCATGCGAGTCTCAGCTTATCCTGACAACAAATGACCTGGCCAAGCACCTTGACAGTAACGTCATCATGGATTTAGTTGTACTGGACTTTTCTAAAGCATTTGATGTCATCCCACACCAGAGACTGCTTCGGGAACTTGACTTCTACGGTATTCGTTCCAACACGAAACTATGGATTTCCAGTTTCCTGACAAAACGTCTTCAGCGCGTGTGTGTGAATGGAAAGAGCTCTAATTGACACCCAGTGTTGAGTGGTACACCCCAGGGCACAGTACTTGGCCTACACCTATTTTTGTTTTACATCAATGACATCCATGAAAAAGTCGCAAGTACGACCAGACTATTTGCTGATGATTGTTTGCTGTACCGTCCAATTAAGTCAGCTGATGATGAAGATGCTCTCCAAAAGGATCTCGATACTATGGTCGAGTGGTCACAACAATGGGGCATGCAGTTCAACCCTTCCAAATGTGAAACCATGCGTGTCACCAAAAACAGGAATCCAGGCATCACATCTTACAACATACTTGGTGTCACCCTTGAAGAATCCAAACAAACCAAGTATCTTGGCATCAAATTGCAGAATGATCTATGTTGGAATGGTCAGACTCATCATGTAACAGTGAAAGCAACGTGTCCTAAACTTCCTGAGGCGCAACTTCCATCATTGCTCAGCTTCTGTCAAGGAGAAGCTGTATTTCACCCTCGTTAGACCTCATCTGGACTACGCAGTTGCAGCTTGGGACCCATACACAGATAAAAACATTTCATCCATTGAATGTGTCCAAAGACAGGCTGCTTGATTTGTTACTAACACCTACGAGAGAGAAGCGAGTGTCACCAAACTTCTGAATTCTCTGGGGTGGGACCCTCTCCAAGACAGACATGAAGCTCACCGTTTGTTCTGTTTTTACTAAATGTTAAATGGTCAGCTAGACATAGATCACAAGACCTACACCAACCCCAAACCAATTAGGAGCAGACGAGGGCATTCGATCCAATTTGTGGTCCCAGCCTCAAAGACAGACGTGTACAGCAATTCGTTCTTTCCACGCACTATTAAAGCATGGAATAATCTCCACCAAACCACGGTTGCCCAGCCAGATGCAACTAAATTTAAAGTGGCACTTTCTTCCCAATAACCCTCTCCGGCTAAACCCCTCCCTTCACCACCTCCAGTTTAAATTCCAGTTGGAATATTTTGGAGGACCAAGTAACCAAGAACCAAGAACCAAAGAGTGTAGAGTGCTGGGCCCCGGACATGTCATTGGAGATGTTAACATCCAGGAATTTGAAGCTGCAAACTTTCTCCACTGCTGACCCACCAATGAAATCTGACACATGGTCTCCCGGCTTCCCCTCTCTGAGGGTAACAATTTATTCCTTTGCTGACATGAGCAAGAGGTTGTTGTTGCAGCACCACTCAACAAGGTGTTCAGAGTTTAGTGATACAGTGTGGAAACAGGCCCTTCGGCCCACCGAGTCCGTGCCGACCAGTGATCCCTGCACACTAACACTATCCTATACAGACTAGGGCCAATGCACAATTTTACCACGCCAATTCGCCTACTAACCTGTACATCTTTGGAGTGTGGGAGGAAACCGGAGCTCTCAGAGAAAACCCCTGCATGTCACGGGAAGAAGGTATAAACTCCCTACAGACAGCACATGTAGTCTGGGTCAAACTCGGGTCTTTGGTGCTGGGAGGCAGCCACTCTACTGCTAGGCCACTGTGCCACCCCTTGGAGGTGTTCTTTCCCTTTCCTGTATACTGGCTTATCACCACCTGTGATCTGAGGTTTCATTTGAGGTTTCCCGTTATGAATCCTCCATGATTCTCCAGGCCTGGAATGTTACCACCCTCCTGCAGCAATAATTTAATGAGAGAGATAGGAATGTTGCCAGGCCTCTCTCAGTGGGTAGAGAAGGAAGATTGGACTTGATCCTTGATAGGAAATGCCGCCCATTAACTCTACTGTCCACATGAACCTGGTTATTTGAAAATTCGGCTGAAAGATCAGAAATTAAAGATTAACATATTTGGCACCTTCCACTAATTATGTTAGGTGAAGTTAGAATTTCAACATGTTTCTTGAAACGACATCTCTTCGTTAAGGAGGAGTTGATAAGTCTAAATTACTGATTGAATCTTTAGTTGCTAAACTGTGTTTCAAAGAAGAACTCTGACTCAGTTACAAGCAGCAGTGGATTTTCCCTGCAGCTAAAGGAAAGTGATACAGTCTCCTTTATCCAAAATAATCTTCAACTGGCTGTGCTGTCAACACCCACTAAAGCCTCGAGAGAGAGAGAGAGAGAGAGAGAGAGAGAGAGAGTGAATGGATTTCACTTTATATCCATGGGGATCCCATAGTTATCAGCTAACCTTAGCTATTACAGAGGTCACCTTCCTGTATGGGAATCATTGACTTGTGCTCATCATCCGCTGTTCAAGTAGTTGGATTTTCAGGTCACATATGGGCCTGATCTGTCTGTAAAGCTAGATTCTCCCTGCACACACACAATACAAAACAAATTACAATGGTGCCTGTAAAAGACGGATGTTATTGCCAGAAGTGCTCAGCTGTTAAACTGAGATCATCTCATCTCTTTCTGAAGCAGCGGCACAAAGCACATTGAGACAATCACTTTTTGTCAGGCTGTCAGATTAGTATATGTAGCATAGAATAGCATAAGCAAAATGGACACTTCTCAGTTACACCATGGAATCTTAATTTCTATCTCATCAGCCTGCTGTCATTTATTTTCAAGTATGATGGGCAGGACCAAAAATAATTTATATGCCACAAGAGAATTATAAAGAACTCTTCTGACAACTACATTTTGTTGAACGCTGTGCAAAGAAATACATAAAGAGCCATCTCGTGTCTTAACAGTGGCTTAATGGTCTCTACAATTACTGCGAAGGTTAGATTTGTGGTTTCTGTGAGAAAAATAAAACATTTAATGGTGGGGTAACATTGCAAAAGGAATTAAGTTTGGTGAAGGCATAACACTGGAATTCAGCTCAGTGCTGTGTTTGGTCCTTACTGTTGTAACAATGTATGTGTCCTCAGCAATTTGAGATTTCCCTGTCCTTGGTTACTTTTCTGAACAGTCAATTTTTGGTCAACCAACCAATGTACTTTGTTGCAGAGCAGAGAAAACGATTGCTACGCTGTTTCATTTAGTCATTGCCTTCTGAGATCAGGCAGTACAAAGACATTCTCAGCCGGAGCTTCCACCTTTATCAACCTGTGAAGCTCACCATCATCCTTGTGCAGGGGATTGCCCTTTGTTTCGCAATGCAGGGATGGGAGATGGAGGAAGTGTAGATTATCTTTTTCAAACAGGTTGGAGTAACTCAGTGGGTCAGGCAGCATCTCTGGAGAAAAGTATAGGTGACGCTTCGGGTCGAGACCATTCCTCAGACTAGGACCATACTTGAAACATCTCAATTGGAACGTCACCTATTCCTTTTTTTTCCCAGAGATGCGTTGAGTTAGAGTCATAGAGTAATACAATGTGAAAACAGGCTTTTCGGCCCAAATTTCCCACACCGGCCAAAATGTTCCAGCTACACTAGTCCCACCTGCCCATGTTAGGTTCATATCCTTCCAAACTTATCCTATCTATGTACCTGTCTAACTGTTTCTTAAACGTTGGGATAGTCCCAGTCTCAACTACCTCCTCTGGCAGCTTGTTCCATACACCCACCACCCTTTGTGTGAAAAAATTACCCCTCAGATTCCTATTAAATCTTTTCCCCTTCACCTTGAATCTATATCCTCTGGTCCTCGATTCACCTGCTCTGGCCAAGAGATTCTGTGCATCTACCTGATCTATTCCTCATGATTTTATACACTCCAAAGGTTACTCCAGCCTTTTGTGTCTGTCTTTGGTTTAAACCAGCATCTGCAGTTCCTCCCGACACATGATCTTTTTCAAATACTGCTGATAAAATAGATCTAAAGTTAGACAAATCCTGTGCAGTTGACTAACCAATACATAGTTTTCTTTCCCAAATACAATTCTATTGCCCTCAGCAAGGACTAGATACACAGGGCACGTGGAAATAGGGGTTTTCAGCTTGGCTTTCTTTCTGAGGAGCCAACTGCAGGATTCCCTCCTCTAACTGAATCTTAATCAAACATGTTAAGTGTGCCTGTGTCTGTGTCTGTGTCTGTGTCAGATCTATGTCAGATCACTTTCCTCTACCATTACTAAGTGTGTGTGTGCATGCGAGTGTGGTTGAGCATACTTTTTCTCATTTCACGATCGGCCCTCTATGCTTTTTATCAATTGCTTACTTCCTTTCCCTAGTCTCTTTCTGTTGCATCAATAGCTTTAGCGGTCAGCTCGTTTAATGCTCCAAGAAGATTTAGGTGGTATTTCTACTGTCTACAGATGCAAGGATGTCTGCAACGTGTGAATTTGTTGACTCCATCATCTTTACTTTATGCCTTTATTCCTCTTTTTGTATCCCTGAAGCCTAAGGTTGGTATCAACAGCCAATGTGCGCAATAGTTTCAAACACCCTTCTGCCTCACTTGAATGGGTTTTCACATTAAGTGCACCTTCTGTGGGTGTTGACAGGCTTCAGATAGGACTACTGCCAGTGGCAGGAATCTGTAATTATCTGCGGTAGTAGCACACAACTGGTTCTTGGCAGATGTGGTTAAAAATGGCGAAAGGACATTATAGCTGAATGTTAAAAGTAAACTAATCTTAAATCTTAGTGATGAATTAATAATGGAGAAACTCTAATAAAGCTCTTTGGCTAATCATTGTTTAAAATTTCACATCAAATTATCCCAGAAGAATCATGAATTAAATGATTTATAACCCCATTGGTTGTTCTATAGTTGTTTAAGAACATATTGCCACATAGTACATGGATAGGACAATTTTGGTGGGATATGGACCAAAAGCGGGCAGGTAGGACCAGTGTAAACAGGGGCTCCGCACTATTGGCAGCCCCGCCAACTGTCTGTCTGTTTTTCATCTTAAAAAAATGTTTTTAGTGAGTGTTAAAAGTTTGTGTAAATGTTCTCCGGTTTGTTTTATGTGGGGGGAGGGGGAGGGGGTCAGGGGAAATATTTTTTTTCAGTTTCTTACCCTGCCAGAGATGCAATTTTTTTTTTTCTGCGTTGCATCTCCGGTCACTCTGCGGCCTACCATTGATGAAGCTGGAGGCCTTCTCAGACTGACTTGAGCCCCACCGCGGGGCCTGGACTTAACATCGGAGCTGATCCCTTGCCTTTGGGTCTTACCATCAAGAGCTTGCTGTCTCGCGAGAGGCCACGTTGGGAAGCTCCGACCTGGCCCCGACCCGGGGTCCAATCGCCGGCGCAGGGGAGCTGACATCCCCCCAATGCAGGAGCTGATCGCCCCAATGCAGAGGGCCCAAACACCGCCGGCTACGTGAGTCAAGATTGTCCTGTCAACAGAGGGCTCGAGGCCCTCGACTGTGGGAGTGCAAAGAAGGGAAGAGATTCAAACTTGTTTTCGCCTTCCATCACAGTGAGGAATGTGGAGGAGTCACTGTGGTGGATGTTTATCTTAAAATGTATTTTGCTTGTTCCGTTGCTTTTCATTTGTATGACTGACTTGGCAAATGAAATTCCTTGTATGTTGCAAAACATACTTGGCTAATAAAGTATTATTGTGATTATGATTGTACACATTGGCCGGTGCGGGCAAGTTGGACCAAAGGCCTGTTTCCACTCTGTGTCACTCTATGACTGTGAGTCTATCTGATAAAAAGAAGCAAATATTTTATCATCCAATGTTGAAGAATCATGTAAAATAAACTTGCAGCAATCTATCTTGTTGATTCTCTGATCACTGATTTGTTTCAAAGCTAAAGGACCTGTCCCACCAGCATGCGACTGCATGTGGTGAGCGTGACCTACCGTGGTCGCTTGAGCCGTCCGGCCTTGCGGGGCCAGTCGCACTTTGATCGCCGGAGCCGTATGGAGTTGTGCGGAGCTGGTCCCGATATCGCGTGGGGCTCCGAAAAACTGACCGTGTTCACAAATTCTGCGCGGCTGCCACGACGCATTCCACACCGCCTCTATATGTGCCTCTGTGACCATCTCTGTGAGCCTCCGTGACCCTCTCTGTGTGCCTCCATAACCCTCTCTGTGTGCCTGTGACCCTCTCTCTATGTGCCTCCGTGACCCTCTCTGTGTGCCTCCGTGACCCTCTCTGTGTGTGCCTCTGTGACCCTCTGTGTGCCTCCGTGTCTCTCTCACTGCGTCCCTTTCTGTCCTTGCGAACTTACCGCGGACTTCGCTCCAACCGTGCCACTCGCCTGACCTCCGCGCGGCCCCTGCTGTCGGTTTGGTAGTGCTCGCTGCATGCGGGCACATGTTGGTGGGACCAGCCCTGTACAGGGGTCACTCGACCTCCGCGCGGCCCCCGCTTCCAGTTTGGTCGCGCTTGCCGCATGCAGGTCGCATGCTCGTGGGACAGGCCCTTAATGATATGCATTGTTCTTTCAATAAGTGGGATCTGTCACTCGTGCCATGTTTTTGGATGAGCAGATGGTGGACAAAGGGCAGAGATGAAAAGACAGAAGGTGTGAGACAAAAGGATTAACAAGTTGTGAACTGTGAACAAATGTAGGAAGGAATGTAGGTGTAAAAGGAGGAGAAAGGGAGAAATTGGTGCGAGTCCAGGTAATTTAACTTATTTTCTTCTTCAAAAATGAGTCTGATAGCGATTTATTTCAAGATCATTTCAGATAGATGTCCTCGTGAATGATCATTAACCTGAAAGACCAGCTCTGTTTTATCCTCCGCAGGTGCTGGCTAAGCTGTTGAATGTTTCCAGCAATTTCTGTTTTTACATCAGGTATTTAGTCAGTGTGAGCTGTAGAGGTGTCTAAATGAAGAAAGCTTAAGAAATTAGTCCTGGGATTTTTTTTTTTTTTAATTATTAAAGCTTGTAATACATAACACAAAACTAAGTATGTCTAATGCAGATACATTCAATTACTGTGAACACAGGTTGCATAAAATCAATCCTGTTCCTTTGTGGAATATTTTACCTGGACATCAAAGATAAAGCAAAGGTAAACATAATGCTTAAAATCTTACCAAATGTAGACTTAGTGTGAAAATGCAACTAGTGTGAAAAACATAAATGGCAAGTGAAAAGATACAGAATTTTAGTCAACACAGGAACATAAAAATTTTTTGACTGGGTTAACAATGAGCATCCTAAAAATGAAATTTCTTTGATACATTTTCATTTGCAGAAATAGGTGGTTATTTGCAGAAATAGGTATGTTAACATTTCCAGACAAAGATCAAGAATATAATTTATCTGAATATTTTGGACTCCACAATGAAAACAAAATATTTATTAATGCTTTAACACCATGCCATTACATATAAATCATATTAAACAGGGAGTTTAATGTTTATTGGCCACTGCAATCCCAGTAGATAATCTTGGTTCATATAACTTCTTCCAATTCTGACATGACCTGGAGATCTTATGAATGAAAATTATATTAAGCCCTGCCGCATAGATAGAAAGATCCTTAATCGGGTACCTGTAGTTATTAGTTTTCTGATATAACAACTGCTTGTTTGATCTTCATGAAACAAAACTAGGAAGTGCCAAAAAACTCACCAGGTTAGGTAGCATCTGTGTAGAGTGAAAGTAATTCAGTGTTTTAGGTCTAAAATATTGACTTTATTCCTCCTTCCACAGATGCTCCCTCAACTCCCTGACTTTGGACTAAAGGGCTTCAATTTGAAATGTTAACTCTGTTTCTCTTCCCTAGATGTTGCCTGTGGTGCTGAATACTTGCAGCATTTTCTGCTTTTATTTAAGAGAGGAGCATTTTCTGTTTGCATTTAAGGGAACACAAAGCAGTAGGAAACTTGGAAATGCAGTGCAATCTATTAATTGTCTATCCTCTCTTCAATTCCATCAATCTGGATGGATACAAAGCCTCTCCCCTCCCTCACCTCGGCCAGACTGACCACCTATCCCTCTTTCTCACCCCAGCATACAGACCTCTTATCGTGAAAACAAAGCCCAGTGTGAGAAACATAAAGACTTGGCCTGAGGACGCTGCTGCTCAACTTCAGGATTGCTTTGAGCGCACCCAGTGGGATCTTTTTGCAAATCAGGGCATAACAGACTACACATCCACAGTCATGTTCTACATACAGAACTGCATCAATAACGTCACTATCGACAGAGAGGTTAGGTGTTATCCAAATAGCAAACCATGGATGACCAGTGAGGTCAGGAAGCTGCTGAGGGAACGCAACTCAGCCTTTGGATCTGGCAATGATCAACTGTACAGCACTGCCAGATACAAACTGAAGAGAGCCATCAAAGAGGCAAAGGCAGCCTATGGAAGAAGACTAGAGGGACACTTTAATGAGAGGGACCCCCGGCGTGTTTGGCAAGGTATCCAGCAACTTACCAACTACAAGGGCAACAGGGGGTTGACCACCAGCAGCAGTAGTAACTTGCTGGCTGAGGAGCTTAACCACTTTTTCGCCCGTTTTGAGCTGAGTAAGGCGGAGCCTGTGCCTGCAGCCACGTCCAGCACTGACGACCTGGCATTCACTGTGAGCACAGAGGATGTCAGGAGAGTACTCCGCACCGTCAATCCCAGGAAAGCTGCTGGCCCAGATGGCATCCCAGGGAGAGTACTGCGGGATTGTGCAGACCAGCTGGCGGAGGTATTCAGCGACATCTTTAACCTCTCTCTGTCAACATGCACTGTCCCTAAATGCTTCAAGACTGCCACCATTGTGCCTGTTCCGAAAAAAACATCTATCACCAGCTTGAACGACTACAGACCTGTTGCTCTCACTTCAACTGTGATGAAGTGCTTTGAGAGACTGGTCCTGGCCCACATTAAATCCTCACTCCCACCCACCCTGGATCAACATCAGTTTGCATACAGAGCCAACAGGTCAACAGAAGACGCCATCAACATGGCTCTACATTCTGCACTGACTCACCTGGAGCGCCCCGGCTCATATGTGAGGATGTTGTTTGTAGATTTTAGTTCTGCATTCAATACCATCATCCCCAGCAGAATGGTGGACAAACTGTTTGACCTGGGTGTAAATGCCAGTACATGCAGATGGATCAAGGACTTCTTAACAGACCGCCCACAGACTGTCAGGATGGGGTCCAATCACTCCCCAGTCCTGACGCTCAGCACAGGGGCGCCACAAGGCTGTATGCTGAGTGCTATTCTCTACATAATCTACACTCATGACTGCACACCGACACACATCACAAACCGGATCATTAAGTTTGCAGATGACACGACTGTGGTGGGGCTGATAAATAACAACGACGAGTCTGCCTACAGAGATGAAGTCCAAAAACTGACTGTCTGGTGCACTACGAATAACCTGGCACTCAACTCAACCAAAACAAAAGAACTAGTTATTGACTTCAGGAGGAGGAGAGAAGAACCTGCTCCTCTTTACATCAAAGGAGACATGGTGGAGAGAGTCACTGACTTTAAGTTTCTGGGCACATACATCTCCCAGGACCTTACATGGACAGAGAACACCATCACTCTCGTAAAGAAGTCACAGCAGCGGCTATATTTCCTGAGGACTCTGCGGAGAGCAAACGTCTCACAGCAGCTGCTGCTGTCCTTCTACCGGTGCGCCATGGAAAGCATCCTCTCCTATGGCATCCTGGTGTGGTTTGCTAGCTGCACTGTGGCTGGAAGGAAGGCACTACAGAGAGTTATTAAAACAGCACAGAGCATCATAAACACTCAACTACCCTCCCTGGAAGACATTTACAAGGCCCGATGTTTACGCCGGGTGAGAAACATCACGCAGGACTCATTCCACCCTGCCAACCACCTTTTCACTCTGCTGCCCTCTGGGAGGCGATACGGGTCTTTGAAGGCCCGCACTTGCAGACTAACTAACAGTTTCTACCCACGTGCCATTAGAGAACTTAACTCAAACAGATAACTCTACGGGCAACACTACACAATTCAGGGTGCAAATAAAAATTTGTCTGCTAGAATGTGCAATATAATGTGCATTTTTTATTATCTATTACTTATTTTATGCATTGATCTTGTAGTAAATGTAAATGTAAGACTAAATGGTTGTTTGTGTTATTGTGTTTTTGTTCTTTTTTTAAAACTTTTTATCCCGTGTCTTTTATTGTTTACCATTGAAGGGGATGCACATGAAATTTCGTTGTACAGTTGATGTGCAATGACAAATAAACGTATTTGATTTGATTTTGATTTGATCTACTAATGATGGTTTTATAAAGTTAAAGTTTCTAAAAGCACAGTAAATTTGGGTTCAAAGTTAAAAATATTGCAACTGTCAAAGATAGTGAAGGGCAGACGTGTTTCCATGTACTTTTTAAAAATTACCACCTTGTTAAACTACTCTCCATTATTCTTGGCATTATTTTCATAATGTAATTACTTTCAAAACATAAGTATTCAATAAAAAACGTGTACTGATGCATCCCAGATATTACCAGTTGGAATAACAGAAAGGTGTGTCTTTGTTCAAACCCAGACTGCCAGTTTCTACTGGGCATTGAAAAGGAGATCTGAGATTAGGTTAAGTAACATTTTCCACCTCAAAATTAACATGTGCGATATTTGAGGGTTATATTTCAGATTTTTACTTGTTTTATAAGCTTGCATGGTGTCTAGCCGCCTTTCTGTTGAAAATAGCAGGTAATCAATTTTCACTTCGTCCTTGGTGTGAGTTACATGGCAGCAAAGACCACAACTTCAGTATGAAATTGTTAGCAACATGCTGAGGGTTTCCTCGAGGTCAGCACCCACTGTGTCGGCACAACCTTCTGCAAATTCAGCTGAACTTTTGTTCACCCCCAGAGTTTTAATTTCACTATGTGTATTGTAAATATAAACGCGTATTTTTTTTCCAAGCTGGATTTTGGATGAGAACATACTTTCTGTTAACTCCTCTTATAGTGTAAAATGCTGACAAATGTATGCATATGGTGCAAAATAGACCGAAAATAAGCCATTTACTTGGATAAGGAAGTGAAATATAATAATCCTTCAGAGTGAGCAACTCTGTTGTGCTGGGATTGAGTCCCAAGTATTCAATAAAACCCATGTAGTGAAGGCAGTTTGTTAATTCCTTGGACTAACTGATCAGTTTACTGGGTTCTTATGACTAGTCAGACAGACATGCAGTTTATGTAACCCCATTACCTCCAGTCTGTCGACAGAGTCAACACTCTCACAACACACTTGCAGATCTCCAGCCTGATGACCCAGCGCCAAATCGATACACAGAGAATAAAGAGGCTTTAGTAGCAGCCAGGATTATTCACATTGCCTAGAGCAGTCAGGGTATCTTTTTCTTAGGATATTATGTGTTAAAATATTTTGCTTTCAGCGCACACGAAAAAGGTCTAATTTTAGATAAAGTTAACAAAGAAACTGCATAAATAAAGTTGTCATGAACAACATAATTTTTTTTCATGTACAAAGACTTTGCAAAATTATAGCACGAAGTTTAACACATCAAACATGCCTTTGAAATATTAAAATGTTTGGCTTTGCTATGAGTGTCAATTATTTTTATGCAATAAAAAAGTTGAATGTTGAAATGCGTGTTATATGGTTATATGGTTCTGTGATGATGACAGGATAGAATTCTTGGCACTTGTACACATGAGGAGCCCAGGAAATAGTGACGAGAAAAGGGGCAATGGGTACAAGTGCAGGGATCCCTAATGGTGGCACCATAGTTAGGTAAGTTAATGAAGAAGGCCACCCACCACCTTATCTATCTTGCTTTCATTAGGTAGAACATAGAATATAAGAGCTAGGAGATTATGGTACAACTTTATAACACGTTGAAAAAATACATCAAGTGCCAGAGTGGCTCAGTGGGTCAGGCAGCACCTCTGGAGAACATGGATAGGTGGTGTTTTAAGGGTCACCTATCCATGTTCTCCAGAGATGCTGCCTGACCCCGTCGAGTTACTCCAGAACTTTATGCCTTTTTTGATCAACCAGCATCTGCAGTTCCTTGTGTCTATATCTTTATAAGACATTGATGCTGTAGCTGAAGTATTGTGTACAGTTCTGGTCAAACAGTGGACATCAGTGACAGCATTGGGGAAGGTGCAGTGGAGATTAGCCAGGATGTTGCCTGAGATGGTATGCTTCATTTATGAGGAAAGACTAGATAGAGTTTGGTTTCTTCAGAGTGGAGAAGGCTAATGGTGGGGAGAGGGGATCTTACATACATATACAAATCAATGATGGCATAGATGGAGTATATCGTTTTATTTTATCCATATCAGACCCATCTAAAACCAGGGGACATAGGTTTAGATTAGGGGATGAGAGACAGGTTTCAAAAGTCAGTAGCTTTTAATAGCAATGGGCTTAGAATCATGTAGCACATAAACAAGCCTTAACCCAACTCATTCATGCCAACCAAGATGCCATATCTAAACTAGTCCCATTTGCCCGAGGTTAAAAGGGGATCTTTATCATTACCTTATCCAAGCGCTGGTATTTTATTTCATTCTTCACATGTTTAAATTATAATGTTTTATTTTTAATTGTCTACTGGATATCTTGTTGTTACTTGCGAGCAAGGCAAATGCCTTGCATGTATACATACTTGGCTAATAAAATGTATTCAATTCATTTCAATTCAATCAGTTAATCCCAGGGCCTTTAAGTAGTAGTTGGACAAGCAAGTGCATCACCAAGGCATAGAAGATTACAAGCCAAGTACTAATCAATGGGATTAGCATAAATGGGGCCTCACAGTCGGCGTGCATAACCTGGGCTGAACTGTCTCCTATTGTGCTGAATGACTCGACTACTGGAAAGGTATTTCACTGCTGCATCCAGCCAGTTACTTCCCTTCCCAAGACCTGAGATACCTGAGCCTGCAGCTATTAAAACCAATTGTCTGTTGAAATCTGATGTGCCCTGCCTTAATTACATGTATAAATTACTAATCCATGTTGCAGAAGCACATAATTTCCCTGCTTACTACCCTGTGCCAGTTAAGGCAGAAGTGGTAATGTTCACTTCAGCGTAAGGCCCTTTTCAAATGTTTCATGATTTAAGTACCCTCCCCACCCTTCTCTTGTTCACATTGTTGAAGGCAAGGGCTTTTGCCAATGAGTTAACTGTTCATGAATGAATCTTTCATAAATCAGTAGTACTAGATTTTCATCTTCAACATTCCTTGTCCAGAGCTTTAAACTCCGACACGAGACTTTGGGAACATGACGCATATGTCCACTTTCATGATACTCATTAATTTATCCCAGGTATTTTACATTAACAGGCTTTTTGCTGCGCATTCTTTTTTTCTTTTGCTGATATTGTTTGTATGTGATTCAGGTTTGCAAGTTTAAAAGGAAATCCTGAATGGAGTCATCTGAAAGCATGATCTTAAGTATTGAATTTTTGTGAATGGGCAGTAGAACGGGTTAGCTACTGAATAGACCAAATCTAAAAATGAGAAATAATACCAAATCCAGTTTAGATGGATTCCAATTCAGTCTGAAGAAGGGTCTCAACCTGAAATGTCACCAATTCCTTCTCTTCAGAGATGCTGCCTGTCCCGGTGAGTTACTCCAGCATTTTATGTGTATCTTCAATTTAGGTGAGTTGGTTGATTGTTCCCTCGGTCGGTTTTCTTTTCTGAAATGAGCCAGGGTGGTCTCACTCCAGCTCATAATAAGATCTTATGGCAGCTGGACATGAAAATCTTTAAATTGGCACCAGCATTTAAATGTTGAAGCTTGGCAATCTGCACCACTGAAGCAATTGAAACAATTAAAGTGTATGACCAGTCTACATTTTTGAAAGGATTAGAACATGCCAGTAGTTATTAAAATAACATTGGTTCACATTTATGCATGTGCATGTTTGCATCCACTTATCTGCAGTGAATTGTTTCACCAGATTAATTAAAATGAACTGTTTCAAAGTGTATTTATTTTACCTGCATGCAGGCCATTCCTTCCCAGCTCATCAGACTTATCTTTGTGACGGCCAGTCTGAGATATCCAGTATCTCAGGGAAAACATGGTCAGAAAGGAGGATACTTACAACCAGTAGAGTCCTTAAGAAGTTGCCACGCATCTAGTATCGCTATTGGCATTGTTTTATTATTGTGATATGCACTGAGATGCAGTAAAAAGCTTTGTTTGTGTGCTATCCAGTCAAATCATACTATACATGAGTAATTATGCCATGCATAAGCACAGCAGGTAGTGCAAAGAGAATATTACCAGAGGGTAATTTATGATACTTTATTGTCACATGTACCATAAATTACAGTGAAATACTTTGTGTTGCATACAACCCAGTAAAATCATACAGCAGACCTCACCTAGGTGTTGCAACGTTTCTGCTGCCGACAAGGTTACAATACAATACAATACCGTTTATTGTCATTTGAACCTCATTGAGGTTTAAACAAAATTTAGTTTCTGCAGTCGTACAAACAAGAAAAGAACCAAGACACAACACAATTTACACAAACATCCATCACAGTGAAGCTCCTCCTCACTGTGATGGAAGGCAGTCTTATCTCTACACTGCACTCCCCATTCTCCTCCCGATGTCAGAGTCAAAGCCCCCGGTGGGCGATGGTAAGTAAGTCCCACGGCAGTTACGGCCGCGCCGGGCGATGTAAGGCCCCACTCTGGGTCTTGATGTTGGAGCCCCCAGCGGGCCCTAGCAAGTCCCGTGGCCATTAAAGCCATGCCGGGCGATGTAAGGCCCCGCTCCAGGTCATTTTCAACCCTGCAACTCGGGCGGGAGAAGTTTCCGTTGCGGGAGCTCCGAAAAGCGGTCTCCCACCAGGGACCCGTGAGCTCCCGGTGTTACCGTCCACTGGCTGGTGGCTGGAGCCTTCGAATTTCCAGAGTCGGGCAGCAGCAGCGCGCCACCACAGCTCCTCCCGTTCTGAACTCGGCCAGCTCCACGTTGGTAAGTAGCCCACAGCTCCGCGACTGGAGCCCCAGGTCCGGTTGGGAGCTGCTCCACGGTTCTAGGCCCCAACGACAACGGAGACCCGACAGAGAAAATGTTGGGTCCTCCGTACAGGGAAATTATTTTAAAAGTTTCCCCCACTCCCCCCACATACCCAGCTAAAAAAAACACTATAACTACACTCAAAACAAGACAAAAAATAAAAATAAGACAGACGGGCTGCAGAGGCAGCTGCGACAAGAGTCCGCCGCCCACCGGAATACAAAGGTTAAAGTAATAAAGTTACACTGAATAGTAACTCAGCAGGTCAGGTAGCAACTCTTGAGAACATGGATAGGTGACGTTTCAGGTCGGGATCCTTCTTCAATGTAATGTGAATTTGTAATTCGATAGTCATGTGTTTTAATTTTCTTTCAAGACCCGGATATACCTGTAGCTGCAAAGGCTAATAGTCAGGCAGTAGTGAGCGGCTTTCTTGATCAGGTGAACTCTGTAGTTAAAATAGAAAGAATGTTGACTTCAGAGTAGTAATAGCAGCGCATTTGGAAAGCAGTTGTAATAACAGCGCATTTGGAAAGCAGTGACAGGATCGGTCAAAGTCAGCATGGATTTACGTAGGAGAAATCGTGCTTGACTAATCTTCTGGAATTTAACAAGTTGAATGTATAAGGGAGAGCCAGTGGAGGTGGTGTATCTGGACTTCCAAAAAAGCCTTTGACAAGGTCCCACACAAGAGATTAGTGTGCAAAATTATAGCACATGGTATTGGGGGTAGGGTATCGACATGGATAGAGAGGGGTGGGAGATTGCAACCTTCACGTTAGCCACCCTATTTCGACTAATGCAATCAACCCGACTTGCACAAACAAATAGATCAAATAAAACAAGTTGACCTACAACTTTAGGCTGTGCACGCCATGCGCAAGAAGAAGAAGATGGATAGAGAACTGGTTGGCAGACAGGAGGCAAAGAGTAGGAATTAACGGGTCCTTTTCAGAATGGCAGGCAGTTACCAGCAGGGTGCCGCAAGGCTCGGTGTTGGGATCCCAGTTATTTACAATATATATTAACAATTTAGACAAGGGAATTAAACGTAACATCTCCAAGTTTGCGGATAACACAAAGCTGGGTGGCAATGTGAGCTGCAAGGATGATGTCATGAGGCTGCAGGGTGACTTGGATAGGTTGGGTGAGTGGGCAGATGCATGGCAGATGCAGTAAAATGTGGATATTGTGAGATTAACCACTTTGGTGGCAAGAACAGGAAGGCAGATTATTATCTGAATGGTTATCAGATTAGGAAAAGGGGATGTGCATTAAGACCTGGGTGTGCTTGTACATCAATCACTGAAAGCAAGCATGCAGATACAGCAGGCAGCGGATAAAGCAAATGGCATGTTGGCCTTCAATGCAATAGGATTTGAGTTTAGGAGCAAGGAGGCCCTACTGTAGTTGTACAAGGCCCTGGTGAGACTGCACCTGGAAAAATTGTGTGCAATTTTGGTTTCCTAATTTGATGGACATCATTGCTATAGAGGGATTACAGTGTAGGTTCACCAGGTTAATTCCCGGGATATGGCGGGACTGACATATGATGAAAGAATGGGTCAACTGGGCTTGTATTAACTGAAGTTTAGGATGAGAGGGGATCTTATTGAAACAATTAATTTTTTTAAAGGATTGGACAGGCTAGATGCAGCAAAAATATTCCCAATGTTGAGGGAGTCCAGAACCAGGAGTTCCAATTTAAGAATAAGGAGTAGGCCATTTAGGACTGAGATGAGGACAAACCTTTTCATGCATAGAGCTGTGAATCTGTGCAATTCTCTGCCACAGAATGCAGTGGACGTCAATTCACTGGATGTTTTCAAAAGATCCAGTCTAGATTTAGATCTAGATTTAGCTCTTGGGGCTAAAGGTATCAAGGGATATGGGGGAAAAGCAGGAACGGGGTACAGGGTACTGACTTTAGATGATCAGCCATGGTCATATAGAATGGCAGTGCTGGCTTAAAGGGCCGAATGGCCTACTCCTGCACCTATTTTTCCATGTTCTAGTATAGCACAGGACAGGCCCCGCAGCCTACAATGTCTGTGCCAAACATGTCAAATTAAATTAATCCCTTTAACATTTAAATTAAATTAATCCCTTCTGCTTAATCCCTATGTAAAAGCCTGTTAAACACCACAATTTTATCTACTTCCATCACCACCCCATTACAGCGCCCTCCAAGCACCCATCACTCACTATGCGAACACCTTGCCCCTCTCATCTAAAAAAGGAGCCCACTAGCATTTGGAATGCTCACCCTGGGTAAAAGGTATTAAATGTCTACTCTATCATGGCTCACATAATTTGATATACTTCGATCAGATCTCCCTTCAACTTCAGACATTCCAGAGACAACAATCCAAGTTTGTCCAACCTCTCCTTGTAACTAATAGCCTCTAAAGCTGGACTTCAAAACTAGCAATACAACAGAAACTTTTATTCATAATGCGATTATGAGTTAAGTAACTAACTGAATGAAAAAGGAAATTGTGCGAGTACGGGTGCATGGTTCCCTAAATGTGGCGAGTCAGCTGGACAGTGTGGTGAAGTGGGATCATCAAGATGCAGCTGTACAAGATATTAGTCAGACCAAACTTGGAGCACTGTGTGCAGCTCTGGCCGCCCTGCTGCATGAATGATGCCACTAAGTTGAAAAGGGTGCAGAATAGATTCACCAGGATGTTATCTGGATTTGTGTACTTGTGTCATAGACAGAGGTTGCATAGGCTGGGGAAATATTATCTTTGGAGTGTAGGAAGCTGAGGAGTGACTGTATTGAGGTGTTCAAGATTATGTGGGAAATGAATGAAGTGAACGCTCACAGTCTTTTCCCCCAAAGGTAGAGGATTTAAATACTAGAAGGTACAAGGTTTAGGTGAAAGAAAAGAGATTTAAGAGAGGCATCACAGGCAACCTTTTCACTCAAAGAGTAGCCGACATCTAGGATGAGACCAGAGAAAGCTGTGAAAATAGATAAAACTACAACTTTTCAAAGACATTTGGACAGACATATGTATAGGGAGAGTTTAGATAGATATGGGTCAAGTTCAGGTAAATGAGATCTTGGTCGTATGCCATCTTGGTCGGCATGGACAAGGTTGGCTAAAGGAACCTGTACAGCTCTATGACTAAAAATTGGCACAATGATGAACTAAATTACATTGTTTCTTGGAATGTAGTTCCTGTTCAAACAGTTTATTGGTGTTTGATGTGCTTATCTTCCCTGAAGAAAAGGTGATGACTGAAAAGCTTCTAATTCTGTCAGTGCTCAGATTTATGTAGTGCCTTACTAGACACATTTGAGAAATCTTATATTACAATGCAGTTGCTTCTAGGGCGTCTTGCATGAGTGACTGAAGTATATGCCTTTCAGTTAATACCACGAGAGGGTCTTTAAGTGGGTTTGTTTTCACCATTTATAAAAAGAAGTAGCAAGTGAAAGCTACCTAATACCTTACTTGCCTCCAGTGATCAGTCCAATACACCATAAATATGCAATGAATTTATCCCACTGCAAGATATCGCAAAATGTTTCTGAAAGTGTTGAAGTTACCAGAGTTACATTCCAGGCCCAGAAATGCAGCATATGTATCAAAACAAAGTCATACATGGACAAGGTTTGTCTTGTAAATCAAGTGACATCAAACTCAAATTTAATTTTCGCAAGTTAAATCAGGGCAGGATTTACATAGTAAATGGTTGGGCCCTGGAGAATATTGTAGTAAAGAGATCAATTCTATATGTATTCAGTTTCCCAAAAGTGGCGACATGTGGTGAAGAAGCCATTCACTATACTTCATTGGTCAGAGCAGTACAGGAATTGAGACGTTATGTTTCAACTGTACAAGTCTTTCGTGAGGTTACACTTGGAGTGTTCAGTTTTTGTTGCCCCACTATAGGAAGTATATAATTAAGCAGAGCAGAGTACAGAAAAGATCCATGTTGATGATACCAGAACTGGTGTTGTCAGAAGCTGGATATGCTGGGACCTTTTACCCTGGAGATTAGGAGGATGAGGGGTGACTTTATAGAAGTATAGTCAGGGTAGGAGAGTCGAAAATGATGATATGAAAATAGGTGGAGGAGCAGGTAATGCCGAGAATGCAAGGACTCTCAAGGTCCAAGATCAGTTTATTGTCACATCTCTCCGCAGCATGGAGCTCCCAAGTTGGCCTCTTCTTAACAGAGACCGCGGGTTTCATGATGTTAAAGTCCACAGGCCCCGCGGTTGGAGCTTTGATCCCCGGCAAAGGGATCGCAAGGGATGTTAAAGTCCCGCAGACCCCTGCGGCTTGGTACGCCCGTCAGTCTCCAGGAAAGGCCGCCAACTCCATGATGTCAGGCCGCAGAGGGGACCGAAATACGATACCGAAAAAATTGCATCTCTGTCGAGGTAAGAGATTGAAAAACGGTTTCCCCCACCACCCCACCCAACCCACATAAAACAAACCAAGAAACACTAAAACATACTTTTAACACATACTAAAAATAACAAAAAGAATGGACAGACAGACTGTTGGCGAGGCAGCCACTGCAGGTGGACAGGTTGGGAGAGTGGGCAGAGAAATGGCAAATGGAATATCGTGTAGCAAAGTGTGAAGTCATGCATTTTGGTAGTGGTAATAAAGGCGTAGACTATTTTCTAAAAGGGGAGAGAATCCAGAAATCGGAGGTGCAAAGGGACTTCGGAGTGCTGGTGCAGGATTCCCAAAATGTTAATTTGCAAGTCGAATCGGTAGTAAAGGCATATGCAATGCTAGTATTTATTTCAAGAGTGTTAGAATACAAAAACAGGGATGTAATGCTGAGGATCTATAAGGCGCTGGTCAGGCCGCACTTGGAGTATTATGTGCAATTTTGGCCATCATATCTGAGGAAGGATGTGCTGGTTCTGGAGAGGGTCCAGAGGAGGTTTACAAGAATGATCCCAGGAACGAGTGGGTTAACATATGATGAGCATTTGACAGCACTGGGTGTGTACTCGCTGGAGTTTAGAAGAATGAGGGGGGACCTCATTGAAACTTACCAAAGTCAGTAAAGTGTCAGGGGTTATGGGGAGAAAGCAGGAGAATGGGGTTAGGAGGGAGAGATAGATCTGCCATGATTGAATGCCAGAGTAGACCTAATGGGCAGAATGGCCTAATTCTGTTTCTATCACATATTATCTTATGACAGTCTAAAACTAGAGGTGGTAGATTTATGCCCCTGTCCCACTTAGGAAACCTGAATGGAAACCTCTCGAGATTTTGTGCCCCACTCAAGGTTTTGTGTGGTTCCCGGAGGTTTTTGTCAGTTTCGACCATTAGGGAGACTGACAAAAACCTCCGGGAACCGCACGGAAACCTTGGGTGGGGCGCAAAGTCTCCAGAGGTTTCCGTTCAGGTTTCCTAAGTTGGACAGGGCCATTAAGGTGAGGGCAAAGAGTTAAAAGGGAGCGGAGGGGCAACTTTCTGCACGCAGAGGGTGGTTGGTATATGGAGCATCCTGTTAACGTTGTAGAGGCAGGTATAACTACAATGTAAGACATTAATGTCTTTAAAAGACATTTGGATAAGTAAATGGATAGAAGAAGTTCAGAGGGATCTGTGCCAAATGAAGGCAAATAATACGTTCAGAGAGATATCTTGGTTGGCATAGTTGGAATGGGCCAAAGAGTCAATTTCCTTGCTGTATAACACTCTGACTATGAGATTAGTAGTGTAACTTCCACTACTAAAACATGTTTTAATTTGCAGTCTGAAAAATTGCATACTGCTTTGCATTCCTATTAAAAGATATCGAAGATATCAGAATTACAGTTGTAAATGGAACAGTTTAAGTTTAGAATCTTTGAGCTTGTGTGGTATAACAAAGTTGAATAAATATGTTAAAATATCCATGTGATGAATAGTAGTCAAGCATTTTCAATGTTGTAGGTATATTATTTATTGAACTAAGTTATTATATTAGAGAATAAATATTTTGCAAAGTTTTTCAGTGGTTGATGTGATGTTTTAACTGCTTAATTTTCCCACGTGAAATTGTTTAAATATTTATCTCCATATTTCTCGTCTTCTGCCATTGCTGGAGCCGTAGTGATAAATCCAACAGACCTCCACGACACAAGATTTTTACGTTTCTGCTCCAGAATACAACATAGAAATGCCTGTTATTCATTTTGTGAGTGAAGGTCCACTCCACTTTCCATGGAGGGAGTAACAACGCCTGTGCCTTTGAAAATCCTGGTTGTCTTTCTTTGCACTGTTCGGGGGAGGGCGAAGGAGGATTGAGTGAAATAGGATAATGTGTAAATTCAAATAAATACTACAGATATCCGTGTTTAAGATCTGTAATCTGACATCGGCCGGCAATGAGCCCAGGTACTTCCCTGGTTCTGCACCTCTTTGTCGTATAATTTTAAGTGAGAACTGACACTGCAATCTGAAAGAAAATAAAGCTGTCCACATGACAGTAGCACCTTTACAAGTCCAATGATTAATTCACAAATTAGACTTTGGAGGCCCTACTTTCAAACCAAGATTATACTCAATTTCCAGCCTCAAACAAAATAAATATGGAGAACCAATAGAAGAGGGACTTTGTCCCCTTTTATGATTTCCTGGGATTTTTAAATATTTTTCTGCGAAAGTGGAGGAAATTTGAGAAAGAGATGAAATTTGAGAAACAGATGTACTTCTTCGCCCGAGGTGGACAGAGGCCCATAGTAAGAGCAGCTACAGGGGCCATTTCTTCATTGTCCTATTTATTTGAGTCCACTCACATATTATCAGTAATGAAGTGCAGGGAAATATAGAATGTACCCACTACTGAATGCTTGCTTGAACATAGAGTATTGGGGGCAGGCTGGAAACACAAAATTTAAGTTTATATTTGAATACTGTTTTTACACTAAGTTACACTACACTTTCAGTAACCGGACCAGTTCGCATAATTCCTGCTTTCGTATATATTCAATAAATCAGGCAAGGCTGACTTTTGCAAATCCCAATGATTATATATTTATAAGCAGAGAAATATTTTAACAGCAGAAAAACATTTCAATATATTCACATACAAATACACCGTAAATATAATTTACAACATTCAATAGCAATTATGTTCTAGTCACAATATTCAGCCTCGCAATAATTTAAGGAATTCACATTCTAGATCCTACGATGCACTGAGCAAGGTTACCTGCAAGAAACAAACTGTAAAACAAAGCAATATAACTGAATATCCTTACACAGTATGACAAAAATCATATTACAAATATCAAAAATATTCTGAAATAAATAAGCCTTTATTTATAATGCAAATATTATGCACTGGGTTGACAACTGCTGGGTATATCAATATGAATTATTTGTTATATTTGCATTGAATTGTATTTCATCTATTGCAAACTGATTATTGTATTGTGTAGAGCTTAACTTATTACTACCCTGGTTGTAGAATTAGCAATGACTATTTTAAAGTTCATGGAAATATTTTTCATTACTGTCACAAAATTTAAATCTACAAGTGTTTAGAAAATATGCTGACATTATATGATATTTGTGTTTTGCTGAATTTCAAATGGAATTTATTTTAACTGCTACCAAAATGCACAGAGATTTCACTGCTTCCATGGAATGCAAGGATACAATTAGGACCAAATGCAAATTTCAAGACTATTTTCTTTGTTGTGCTCATTCAAATATCAAATGGAATGCACTTACGTGTGTTCTGAAAATTAAACGACTAAAACAAAATATATTTAAGATCAAAGATCTACCCAGCAAGAGTGAAATATTTGGGTTACAAATATGTATTTATATGTGAATATATAGAACAAAGTTATGGTTGAATTTATTAGTGCTACTGCACTGTATTTATTTGATAATTGGCCAGTAGAAACAAAGTGTCAAAATATAGTTGTATCTTAGACAAACATGTCATTATCAACATACACAGACATAAGTCGATGATCAATTATATGATCCCTTAGTCAGTACATTGAGTACTATTTAAGTAAAAGAAAATGTTGGAAAGGAACAAAATCTGGATAGTATTGATTCAGGCAGTTAAAAGTTAGTGGTCGATTATTAATAATAAAGAAAAATAATGGAAACTATACAAAGGGTTTTGTTGGAGCAATCTGTGTATTTATAAATTAATTAAGAAGAGGAAGTTGCCATGAGATGTACTTCCTTAATTTTGCTGTGAATATTACAGATAAACAAACCATGGAACATTCAATAAATGCAAGCAATGAATTGCTTATTTATTTGGATTTTCAGAAAATGTTCAATGCCTCTGGCAAAATATTGTCAAAGAAAGAGATCACCTAATAAAACTGAAATCGCAAAAGTGCAGAGGATGAAAGCAGATATCCAGTTTTGTTAGAAATCGGACCAAATCTGTTTGCATGAGGAATGTATCTCGTCATCTTAATTCTGGAGTGTGCTGGTAGCACTTGTATATGATGTGGGTGAAGAACGTATTTGTGATGAGATATGGTGAAGTTGAGTCAGTGAGAGAATACAGGGAAATGTGGTATTCTCAAGCTGTGCAGGGGTAACAGAAGCTTAAAGATTTTGAAAGAGCACTCAAAAAATAAAGCCAAGCCAATAAAGAGTGAGCTGGTAAAATGGTTCAATTGATTTCCTGATTAGCTAAATCTTAACAAAATATGTTAATCAATTTAAAAGGTCAAAAATAAGTTCCACTCGCTAATGCCTCACAGCACTTTGGGAAAAATGATTATAGGTTATCCTGCCTGAGAAGAGTTAGAGAGTTTAGAAAGGGATCTCCAGCTTGGATTAAGTCAGGTAGGGGTTGTAATTCCTCCCACTTGATCTAGTGGTGTAGACTACCAGCCTGGAAAAAAGTATAGTCATTGGCAAAGTCATACGGGGATCTGTACTTGCATCCTATTTCTAGTACATATCCTTCAGCAAAATAAAAGCCTGTCAAATTTGACTGCAATGCTTACTAAAAAGATAGATATTGCAGATAAATATTGACTAGTTTTACAAACTGTGAAATAAAATTTATTACTGACACAAATAAAATGCAAACCTGTCAAATAAATATGACAAATAACTGTAGCATGTATAATTAGACATAAAGGTTCCTCGTTCAGTGAAATACAAATGCATAGAGGAGATGACTTGAACAATCTAATCATTTAAAATGGGGAGGGTTTAGAAATGTCAAGAAGACAAAAAGAACAACATGACTGAATTTCAAGAAAAAGAGGGAAAGAGATAATGGGTAAGACCCAATAAACTGTAAGCCTGAAATGATAAAAGAAAACCTCACTAAAGTTACTATAAATACCATATCTCTAATCATAATCTTACACAAAGAGTCATAAATGTTTGGAATAATTTGCGGCTGAGTAACAGAAGCAAAGGTATTTAGGTTGGATGCTGCCAGAGTAAAAGGTACAAAAAGGCTGCAAGTCAATGGGCCAAATTAAGTTTTACAAGCTTCATATTGTCTTATTTTCTGAAATACCTTTTAGTAAGACTCTAATCTTCAAAACAGTATGCTACCCTGTCCAAATTTGTTCTTAAAAAAAAATCAACAGTTGCAATAAAAAAATCTTTTCCCAGGTCTACAAAACATTCCCTTGTTCTTTTAAATTGAATTTCATTTAAAATACATATTTCTGTAAATGATGAAACAGATTTAAATGCACTGTTGTACAAATTTAACTCTTTTTGAAAGTTGCAAAATACATATCTGATGTAGTTACATCACCATTTTAAACAAAGTGACAAATATCATTTTGTGACTCGATTTAGAAAATCATACTCAAATGCGTGGTCCAATCTTGTGGATCTCTGCAGTCGACAGTAGCTGCCTTGTGTTTCATAGCATACAGTAACTGTGTTGCAGAGATGGTTGCTGTCAAAATGAAGTTCCTGAGAAAGAATGGGCCTGTGTGAATGAAGCAGGATTGCCAAATGTACTAATATGGATATGTGACGGGATCACTGAACTGCACACATTGAACTTCTGGGAGGGTTCACAGTTCTCACCACAGGCTCCTGGCTGTAGTTCACAATATCTGCCTTCACTACGCGCTGTCATAAAAGGGAAAGCAGCCATGTTAGAGTTCATAAAACAAATTCAGCACTAAAAATAAGTCTATTAGAGAAAGAATCATTAATTATTTTATAATCTTTTTATTATAAAACAGATAAATTATCACTATATTGCTGAGAGCTGTGAGGCAATACCATAGGTTTAACAGAGTGCTCTATAAAAATGGCTATAACTGTTTTAATAAACTGGCTCTTCCTACTCCTAAGTTAAGATTCAATGAACAAAGGACTGGAGGAAATCTATCAGAACATGGCAACCACAAGTTGGATTAAATTTTTTTTTAAATCACTTAAGGTACAATATTGGTATACAACGATGCTAACAGTATGAAAGTAAATACATGTAAAAAAACAATAATATTTAATATTTAAAATAATTAACCATCTAATGGTTGAGAGAACTAGTTTTTAATCTATTATATTTAAATATTTTCTAAAGTACAGATGGTTGTAGATTCTGCTGTGGTACCTGAATTACTGTACGACACACACGCTACTTCGGCAGTGTGCAGAGCCCTGTGATAGATTTGCATCGTGTGGGTAATTTACCAACTCGGCCCTGACAATATGCTGCCAACCAGAAGGTGCCAGGAAAGCAAAAGAATAATGAAGTTGAGAAAACAAAGCAAAAGGATACGATAAAGATGAAATTGAAATGTTTCAGAATTTAATATAAGCAACAATATAAAGAGCTTCAAGTATCGCAATAAACTACAAAAGCACTATTTTAATGTTTGACATTAGTTTAGCGTATATCTCATATTTTAAGTTGATTAGTGCCAGTGACATTAAACAATAAATTCAAGCTGAACTTTATAGCAAAAATGAAGACAACAGACAGGACAGCAGACGAGTTAACACAGAGAACACAATGTTTTCTATACAATTTGGAGTCAATCTAAACAGAATCTAGAAAGTTAAATTGCAATGCAGTTCCTGAGAAAGACCCTCACTTTAATGAACCCCCCCCCCCCCCCCCCGACGCCAGCAGGACAGGACCGTCAACTCATCTGGATTCTAGTCCCAGTCCCGGTCCGAGAGCCTGAAGAAGGGTATCGACACAAAACATCAACTACCATGTTCTCTTGAGATGCTGCCTGACCTGCTGAGTTACTCCAGCACTTTGTGTCCTTTTGTGTGTTAACCAGCAACTGCACCTGTTTGTTTCTGCTACGTACTAATGCAATGATAATGCCAGACTTGGTTATAGCGGACAATCGGCAATAATTGGCACCATTCTTTCCCCCCCCCCCATTTTCCATTGTAACATGGGTTTACTGAACTTACTTTCCAATAATTTAATAAACTAAAGGACATTTTAAGTACAACTGTGTTATTTGGACCATGTTAAACAAATATTATGCACATAAAATATTAAAAAGGAAACAAATTGCAATTAAATATAATTCTTCAGTATGATTACTACAGCAACACCAGGGATGAAAACCACATAGATAAAATTATTGTACATCATTTGCAATATTTGTTCTAATATGGAATAGTGTAATTGGCCATTTTACGTGAATGGAAGCAAATGTTCCATAAATTAGCAGTCAAATCAAAATTTGCTGCTGAATATATTTATGTTATTTTTGCTTACATGTTCATTGATCTGATCAACAGGCACCTTTCCAGTGGTTAGTTGTAGCAAAGTACCAAATGCTCTAATTCCTTTACTTTACTGCTTGATACGTTTTTGGTGAGTATTTTAAAGGTGAAAAATAGTCAATGAGACAAACAGCAGTTAAACATTTGAAAATACACTGTAAAAATCATTTAAACATCGTCATCGAAAATAGCATTATTTATTGAGATTCCTCTGTATTCAAAATATTATTGAAAGATTTTATTTCCAATAAACATGTGGTAAACCTTAAACTAATCCAATGACATCCACACTTCAAGAAATCTCAATTATTTTATACTTTCAGAAAACTAAATTCCAAAAGAACAAATCATGTTTATCCATAGATTTTATTGCAGCAGGTATCACTCTACTATTTAGTTGGTGATAAACAGAAAATTCTTGTGTAGCTTTTATAGGAATGCAACGTCAGCTATTCACTGTATGTTCCTTTTCTTGTATACCTTTAATTGGGACCAGTTAAAAAGATTGATACCATAACCGTGCTGCAGGTCAGGGTAGTAAAATGAAACCACGAAGTCTACCATTGTTTGTAAGTGTTTCTGGAGGTTTGATCACATTATGCATGCCTGCAGTTTGCCTCTCTATTTCTTTACATTGATTGTGCTTATGTTATTTTCATCAGCAGAACCAAGCTTTATAAGAGGGGAAAGAACAAGAAAATAAAGAAATGAGAGGTTGAATCCTCAGCCCTGAGATTAAAAATAGAATGGAATGGCAGTTGCAATTAAGAGTTCTGCAAGTGTGGCTTTTTCAAAATTGCTTCCTCAGCTAAACATTGTTTCTATAAAAAATAATGATGCAGTACTTTTAAGCAGACCCATCTACATATCGGGTCTTTGTGTATTAAGTAGGAATGTTACAAAATTTTGGAATTTTAAAAATCAAGTCTGCAATTTATCCCATCAGATAAAGCATGAAAAGAAGTTTAATTTGACACCTAATTCACTTTCATATCTTCAGTATTAAAAAAGTTATGGCCATTTTCATACTCAGAAATTAGCATCTTGCTCCCCATTGCCTTTCAATTGACTTAACTCAAAAGCTGTGATCTAGAACAGTCAAAAGCCCATAACTTTCTTAAAAATTAAGAGAACTCAATGAAATTTTCAGTCATTATAGATTGAAGCATTCTGAAACAAATATGAAACAATCTTACTTGGATGACCTGAAATTAAAGCATATAATTGGTTAGTTATCTAATTGTAGGTAATTACAAAATTCAATGAGTAGATCTAAACATCTATCCATTGCTTAAGAGAAGATAAACATTTTTTTAATTGCCTAAGTGTCCAAATAACATTCACACAATAATCCACAATATAACATAATTTTTTAATCTAATTTTCATGAATTTATAGGCCAAATGGAAGGAATTTAGTTTTTAATGCCTGTAAATTAATGGCCATTTAAATCAACTAGTGAGTGGCTTTTAGTGGAATGCGGTGGATTGGAACGTTGCGGTTTGCGTTGAAGTCAGTACATACATTTTTTTTGTCTCCTTTTCGCAACATGAAAATGTGATTAAAGCCTTCCTAAAAAACAAGTTTTTATGTAAAAATAAACCGTGTAGCTTCTTTTATTGCCTACCTTAGGTCCGTTCCGCTGTCACCGTTCAGAGCTTTAGAAGATGATTTTTAAACTACTCTAGTTAATAAATAATCTAGCGTAGGTTAAAAATATCTTTATGAATGAAATGGCGGAGCGATTTCTCTTTAGCGACGAAATCGCCCGACATGGATCGACTTGGACTGCCTAGAAAAAAAATCGGCATTTTAAACCCGCCCCCCTCTGAAAGGCGCCAAAGTCGCGCACACGGGGAGCGACAGAACTGCAGCGCTGGTAAAGGTAGGTATTGTAACATACCTATATTAAGTGTTCTGTTTTAACTGCGACAGACAGTAAATTAAAAGAACCTTAAACTCTTGATGATTTTGATGAGTTGTTTCTTATCATTGCTTATTTTCAGTTGTATTTGGGTGGCTTGGTTAAAATAATTTGGGTGTTAATTTTTCTTGGACCCATTCGTCCTGTTGACTTTAGCCCCACTCTATAGCACGCTGTGGGAAAGCCAATGGTGCAGTCATATCAGATTGGATTGAGATTCAGATTAGTTTATTATCTTATTCACCAGGGTCCAATTAAATTCTTTGTTCACGAGGCTCACAGACTAAACACAATGTATACAGTCAACGAGAAGTGCAAAGCAGCAGAACGGTGCAAGAGTATAATTCAATACAAAGTAGGGCCCCAAAAAAATTAAAGGACAATGGTGATGTAACTGTAAAAAATGGAGTTAAGAATAAGAGTATGTGGCAGCACCTCTAGGAAGGGGGGGGGGGGGGTGACTGGCTTAGGAATCTTATGGCAATGGGGAAGAAGTTATTTTTTAAATCTGGAGATCTGGGCTTTAAGCTCCTGTATCTTCTCCCACGAGTTCGAAGAGAGAACACAGAATTACTAGGGTGGCTGGCATTCTTAATGATACTTCCAGCCTTCCCAATGCAATGTACTGTGGTGGACTGGATGGAAGGAAATGACAAGCCTGTCATGTGCTGGGCTGTGTTCACCCTTCTCAGAGAACAGCAATTGCATACTGGGCTGATTGATAAGCATCCTATCAGAATGCTATCTAGAGTGCATCTGTAGAGGTTTGAGAGAATCTTCATGAACACTAAGAAAGTAAATGTACTGATACATTTCCTTGATCACCACATCTGCATACTATTTCAAGAAACTCTCTTGGATGCACCAAACATATTCTGCCTGACCTAAGCCTCTGGTATAAAGGGCGACCAATGGTACGGCAGCATAGTTGCCTAGCTGGTAGGGCTGTAGCCTCACAGCTCAATAGACTCGGGTTTGATCCTGACCTTGGATGTTAACTATGTGGAGTGAGCATGTTCTCCCTATGACCATGTAGGGTTTCCTCACGAACTCCAGATTCCTACACCTTGCAAAGGCTTGCGGGTTTGTAGGTTAGTTGGCATCTGCAAATTGCCCCTAGTGTGTAAGGCGAGGATAAGAAAGTGGGATAACACAGAAGATTCAGATTCAGATTCAGATTCAATTTTAATTGTCATTGTCAGTGTACAGCACAGAGACAACGAAATGCATTTAGCATCTCCCTGGAAGAGCGACACAGCAAATGATTTGAATAAATAACAATAAGTGTCCGGGGGGGGGGTGATTGGCAGTCACCGAGGTACGTTGTTGAGTAGCGTGACAGCCGCCGGAAAGAAGCTGTTCCTGGACCTGCTGGTTCGGCAACGGAGAGACCTGTAGCGCCTCCCGGATGGTAGGAGGGTAAACAGTCCATGGTTGGGGTGAGAGAGGTCCTTGGCGATGCTGAGCGCCCTCCGCAGACAACGCTTGCTTTGGACAGACTCAATGGAGGGGAGCGAGGAACCGGTGATACGTTGGGCAATTTTCACCACCCTCTGCAATGCCTTCCGGTCGGAGACAGAGCAGTTGCCATACCAAACTGTGATGCAGTTGGTAAGGATGCTCTCGATGGTGCAGCGGTAGAAGTTCACCAGGATCTGAGGAGACAGATGGACCTTCTTCAGTCTCCTCAGGAAGAAGAGACGCTGGTGAGCCTTCTTGATCAGAGTTGAGGTATTGTGGGTCCAAGAGAGGTCGTCGGAGAGGTTGACTGGTTGACTCAAGAACGGGTAATCGATGGCTAGCTGGTGGGCCAAAGAGCCTGTTTCCATCCTATATCTCTAAGCTAAACAGATATGCAAAAAAGTAACGATGATAAAGGAAAGGCCGTTGTTAGTTGTTTGATAGTTGAAAATGAGAAGCTAGTGTGACTTGGGTGGGGGGGGGGAATGGACTATAGATAATAGGTGCAGGAGTAGGTCATTCGGTCCTTCGAGCCAGCACCGCCATTCAATGTGATCATGGCTGATCATCCCCAATCAGTACCCCGTTCCTGCCTTCTCCCCATATCCCCTGACTCCGCTATTTTTAAGAGTCCTATCTAGCTCTTTAAGAGCCCTATCTATATAGAGAGAAAGGGAATGCCAGGGCTACCTGAGGTTTGAGAAATCAATGGGGAAAAGAGCCTTGTTCATTATCAGCATTTGGCCCAAACATCCTGTTAATATCGAGGACATGTCCGATAACCTCTAGGTAGTAAGTTTGACCCCTACCATCACCTCAGTGTTGCAAACCAAGTGTTAGAGTGTTAAAGGCTTACGATCTACAGTAAAATGATAACGATCCAGCATTGTGGCAATTTGGAAGAAGTAGAGAAGGAGCCAAAGGACTAATCAAATCTAATACATGATGCAACAAAATGATTTGAAAATGGAAGTTTGCAAGTATATATTCTGTTTATCAAAATGCAAAATGTGGTATTAAGTTTTTCTTTTATTGTATTGCTCAGGAGTTGAATCATTCATACTGGGTCATTATCAGGCAATCGGGGATAGTTCATAGTATTAGCTGGTAGCAAATTAAAATTCAGGATACAATTACAAACTTTAAATTGGAAATGTTTATGTAATTACACAAATATATTCCTGTAAATGGCAAGAATAAAAATGATGGTGTTTTAAATTACATTAAAATAGATTTTTAAACATTCTTCATTTCAGATTTCAACCCTTACAAAAAATATTTAAAGGAGTCCATAGTTGAAGTAACTCATTTTGTTCCAAAAATTCAAAGCATCACATATCACTAAACATTTCCATTAATCAATTACTTCAATATTAATGGCCATAGAAATTTGACTTTTCAAGTTCTCATTCCTTTGATGTAATAATGAGTGTAGTAACATTAGATCTGTTTTTAAATCTACACAAAAAAAGGTGGTGGCTTATAAAATATCTATAGCAGACCTTTAATTGTCTGTCTCAAATTCAACTATCCATGCAACGAAGCCATAATATCCTCATTTAGATTGATTACATTTTGACAAAGTGCTAGTAGAATGAAGTCAAGCCTGTCTTTCAGTAAAGCTAATAAAAATAACCAGCACTTTGAAACAAATGAATTAAACTCAAGCACCTACTAAAAGCATTGCTATTTTCAAGCCACCATAGGAAATAGACCAATAATGAATAGCTAATTTCATCAATCTTAGCTTTCCTTACAAAATGAATACAAAAGTAAAATCACAGACTACTATTAAACATAAAGGACATTAATTTCATTTGAGTTTCTCAAGCTCTGCTTTAAAATAGAGGTATAGTTCTTTAATTTGCAGGAAGGGGGTTTCCACAGAACTTCCATCAAATGGCACATTTGCGAAGAAGCCAAAGGATATTATTCCCTCCCAACTAACTTTTGAAATTTACAAGTTATTTCATGAGGATTATGGATGCTATGAAGTAAACAAATGGATTTCCAAATATGTGGTCATAGAGCATGGAAACAGGCCCTTCGGCCCAACATGCCCACACTGACCAACATTTCCTATCTACACCTCCCACCTGCCTGCGTTTGGCTCATATCCCTCTAAACCTGTCCTATGCACGAATCTGTCTAATTGTTTATTATTCTGATAGTTCTTACTTCAACTAACATTTAATCTATTTTAAGGCTGAATACAAATACATGCATGAAAAAATTATTAGCACACAAAGTGCCAGAGTAACATAGAAAATAGGTACAGGAGGAAGCCATTCGGCCCTTCGAGCCATTGTGATCATGGTTGATCATCCACAATTAGTAACTTGTGCCTGCCTTCTCCCCATAATCCCTTTATTCTGTTAGCCAAAAGAGCACTATCTAACTCTCTTTTAAATTCATCCAGTGAATCAGCACGCGAGCACCTCAAGGCTGCGTGCTCATCCCCCTGCTGTACTCACTCTATACTCATGACTGCATAGCCGGTCATAGTGTGAACTCCATCATCAGGTTCGTTGATTACACCACTGTTGTGGGACGTATCACTGATGGGGATGAGTCAGAGTATAGAAAAGAGATCGAGCACCTGTCCATATGGTGCCAGCACAATAATCTGGTACTCAACACCAACAAAACCAAGGAACTGATTGTGGACTTTGGAAGGAGTAGGATGGGGACCCACAGTCCTGTTTATATCAACGGGTCGATGATTGAAAGGGTCAAGAGCTTCAAATTCCTGGACATGCACATCTCTGAAGATCTTTCCTGGTCCGAGAACACAGGTGCAATTATTAAGAAAGCTTCTCAGCGCCTATACTTCCTGAGAACATTACGGAGAGTCGGTCTGTCAAGGAGGACTCTCTCTAACTTCTACAGGTGCTCAGTAGATAGCTTGCTGAGCGGTTACATCGTGGCAAGGTTCGACAACTTGAGCGCCCTGGAGAGGAAAAGACTACAAAATGTAGTAAATACTGCCCAGTCCATTATCGGCTCTGACCTTCCTTCCATCGAGGGGATCTATCACAGTCGCTGCCTCAAAAAGGCTGGCAGCATTATCAAGGACCCACACCACCCTGGCCACACACTCATCTCCCTGCTACCTTCGGGTAGAAGGTACAGGAGCCTGATGACTACAACGACCAGGTTCAGGAATTGCTACTTCCCCACAGCCATCAGATTATTAAACTTGGCTCGGATAAAACTCTGAACATTAATACCCCTCCATCTGTTATTTGCACTTTATCAATTTATTAATTCATGTGTGTATTCACGTATATAATTGTACTCAATGCCTACTATGTTCTGTTGCGCTATGCAAATAAATAATTTATTTGTCCTGTCAGGAACACATGACAATAAACTCTTTTGACTCTTTGACATTGGCTTCTGCGGCAGAGAATTCCACAAATTCACAACTTGGCGGATCTGCCAGCATCTTAGGGGGACATGGATAAAGTGACGTTGTGGGTTGGGACCCGTCTTCAGACCACCTGTCTGATGGATTCCAACCCAAAATATCACCTTATCATGTCCGCCTGAAATGCTGTCTTACCTGCTGAATTACTCCCCGCACTTTGTGTTCCATGCAAGATACCAGGAACAAGGTGCAGTTCCTTATTTCTACATGAAAAATTGGTATTGGGTTCTTATTGCCACACTACTGCAATACAGTGAAAAACTATTTTGTGTGCCATCTATACATGACTACTTTCAAACTATAGATAAGTACAATAGGAAGTGCAAAAAAAGGAAACTGAGTGCAGCATATAATGCGTAGAAAGGAACTGCAGATGCTGGTTTACACCGAAGATAGACACAAATGCTGTAGTAACTCAGTGGGACAAGCAGCATCTCTGGAGAGAAGGAATGGGTGATGTTTTGGGTCAAGACCTTTCTTCAGACTGACAGTCAGGAGAGGGGGAATTCTGACATATGGAAGCCTAAGGTGTGAAAACGGCAGATTAAAGCAGATGCTGATAAGGAAATGCAGAATGGTTCATTGTTAGCTGAGGAGGTGACAATGAGGCGTACAATCAGTAAAATCATGTAGAGATCATGTAGGTTTAGGCAGACTGAGTGGAGTGTTCAGCGAAACGTTTGCGGAGCCTGCGCTTGGTCTCGCCGATGTATAGTGTTGGCGATATGCAGAGTACTACCCTGCTGACTACAAATTTAAAAGGTTGTATAGGAGTCCACACCTGGAATAGCGGATACAGTAGATGAGGTTGGTGGAGGTGCATGTGAAACTCTTCCTCAATTGAAAGTACTGTCGGGGTCCTTGGACGGAGTAGAGGGAGGTGGTATAGGGACAGGTGTTGCATCGCCTGCGGTTGCAGGGGACAGTAATTAGGGAGGGGGTGTTTTGAGGGATGAATTAACCAGGGAGTTGCGATGGGCACGGTCTGTGTGGAAAGCAGAAAGGGGCGAAGATGCGGCTAGTGGTGAGATCCCGTTGGAGGCAGAACATAATTTTCCTAGTCTTACAATTACAAAGCAAAGGCAGATCAAAAAAATATTTTTCCACTTAATTGGATTAAAGAGCCTGCAATTCAAATAATCAAAGAACGAATCACGTATTCTTAATATTTAATAAAATCATGCTACTCAAGCCAATTTTTTGTACTGTTCTACCACTAATTTTTGTACTGTCCTGCCATAGTAGACCAATAAATGTTCATAAATTCAGCACCAAATTAGTTGCACAACAGTATGTACAACATTAGCATCTCAACACTTCATCCAGAATTACCCTGAAGTGCTGATCACCTCAAATGTATGAGCTGCAGTTGAACTAATGCCACAAAAAGTGCAATGGTTTGGGCATAAGCTAACTTATTGATAGTTTTGAATATCCTTCAGCCAGATGACACAAAACAGTAATTATATTTTAGTGTGGCCAAACAGTATACACTCTGGTTTTATCATAACTTTGGAATACTCTGCACAACTTCACACGTTTCTGTGTGTACAAGTACAAGAGTGATGTTTAGATCCTGAAAGGAAATCTAAACTTACTATGGGAAACCTAACCTCACCCAGAATGTGTGAACAAGACTATGCTTCTTTATGGTATACCACATGCATTTCAACACCTCCTCTAGCTTAGTATAAAATTATTTAAGTAGATTTTATACAAACAAACAATCATAATGCAAAAGGAAACATGTTTGCCTGCAACAGTTCCATCATTTTAATTCTCCACAAAAGTGTCTATATACATGTGGTGATCACAGGTAGGGCACAGAATATGCTCTTATTTATTCCAAATTATGTCATTCATAATAAATATCAGTTAGTAGTTAGTATTTATATATCAATTCATATAAATATCAGTTAGTAGTAGTCTAAATAATTTAAAACCAGAAATGGTTACAAGTGTGTACTGTTCTGAAAAATCCACTTATTGCACCTAATTAATTGTTCATCTTCACTTCAACATTGTCTAAATTAACAAAATGCTTCCCAGCAGATGTTATCTCAAAATGCTCCAGGACTAAAGGAGGTTTTCAACAGTTTTATCTAATCTCCAACTTCCCTGTCTTTCCAGTTTGCACTATTAACCCAATTAACTTCCAAATGTTTGTTTAAATTGTAAGATCTAATCACACAAGACATATTGTTTAACAATAAAGGACAAGCTTACCCTTTTGTTGTTTTTCTTGACATTGCATTAATGAGACAATTAACCCAAAATACAGAGAATCATTTGCTGGTAATTTCCATGGGGTTGCATTTTCCCAAATTCCCTCATATGCCATCCCACAGGTGTTTCCACGGATCTAAAAATATTGCAAAATTCTTGCCAGTGGTACTCATTTGGATATCAATGATACTTGCTAAAATTTACATCCTTGATTAAATTAAAATGAACACCAGTCTCAAAGGAAGTAACTGAAGCACTTTACTCCCATGTCATATTCAATACTGCTAATATTTCTACACCTAAGACATTAACCCAGTTTTGCTTTTGTTTAAAATACTTATAACCTGTCATGCATCATTATATTTTGCTTTATATGTGTTCGGACTCTATATGGCAGATTCTAAACTCCCCGATTCCAACACTCTCCCGCTTGAAAATAATGGTCTCCATCGCTCCCACATCCCCACAACAATATGTGCCAGGTCAATTCCAACTTCTGCCCCAAAACATGTCAGATCAAACTCTGCCCTGCATGAGTGGTTGGACAAATCCTCACTCACCCTGTAATCACGTCACGTCTCAAGTCCCAACACATATTTTGCCAGATTCCTGCAGAAATCATTAAATATTGGAATCAGGAACCCCTAAATACAGTCAGAAGCCCAATTGAGCCGATGACCAATCTCTCAAACCTGGCTTCATGAGGACCAAGTAGCACATTTTCCAAAATGAAAATGTACAAAACCTGATAATCTTTTGGATTTTTATTTTGTGGAATAATGACTGAAAATTTTGTCTCATAACTTCTTACAGCCGAACAGTGGTGGAGCTGTAGAAATGTTGCCTTGCAGTGCCAGGGACCGGATTTGACCTGGTCTACAGGTGCTGTCTGTATGGAGTTGGTATATTCTCCCTGTGACTGCATGCATTTTCTTTGGGTGCTCCGGCTCCCTCCCGCATTCCAAAGACATACAGATTTGTAGGTTAATTGACTTCTGTAAATTGCCCCTAGTCTGTAGGATACGAAACTGGGATATCATACAACTTCCCTCCATTCCCAATTTTTATTTTTCCTTTCTGGAATAAATAAAGTTTGATCCTTTAATATCGTTTCGTAGTGAACGTTGGTTGGCGTGGACTTGATGGACAGAAATGCCTGTTTCCACGGTGCATCTCTCAACTACACTAAATTAAATCATTGTCATTCCGGTTTTAACACAGTCTTAATTCTCAAAACATAGCAAAAATAAATAGCACTAAAATTCTTCATTTTATACCAAAGCATCCATATTTTGTAAAATGGATGACTGAGTGCAAAATATGGAGAAAATGGCATTTCTGATCTGTCAGAGGAATGCTGCTATGGCAGTGATTCAATGAATTCAGGAAGGAACTTAATAGCATGCATTTAAGTAAAAGGCAAAGCTTTCTTTGCAACAACAATTAAAAATGTATGCCTGATGATACAGACCAACTGGCTTAACGCCAAAACTGAGAAGCCTGTCTGCCCACCCACTTTGCCACAATATACTGCACTGCAGGAGGAGGTAGTGAGGATGGATGGAGTGGGAGACATATTAAATATGGTGGAATAGGGAGAAAACTGTCATTCAATAAAATTCATTAGCTCAAAAATGCAACACCAGTGATATGCAATGACAAGAGTAAAATTAAAATTAAATGTAGTTTGGCATCCAAAACTAAGGTGCTGAATTTGCCAATTAATTACTGCACCTCTTTCTTGATATAATGAGGTCATGCTGGGTGACAATGACTGACCTACCCCCACACCTACCAGAGTCAGCTTGTCTGCACCATCACAATCCCAGGAAGGCTAATGGACTCTTCAAAAGTCAGAGAACCTTATCATTTATGGAGTACTACTTTCTGGATAACATATCTATTTGGGAGTAAATGCCTGTCACTGCAACACATACCTGAAATCAACATTTCGTCAAAGTATGAGATGAGAGTTTGCTCGCTATCTACTGGAACTACATCTTTCATGCAAAACCCATTACTATGGAATCGTCTATATTTATTTATTTATTTTTTATTATAGATTCTCAGTCCTTTGCAAAAGATTGTGCATTGTGATTTGCAGAACCACATTTATCTGAGGAGCTACTTTTTTAAACAGCTGAAAATTCCTTTTAGACACTTCCTTTATCAGGAGGATTATTAAATATCATAAAACATTAAATAAAATCTTAAGTAAGGTTTTCTAATGTTTGCTTTCTCCCCTCTTCATGGCCCATGACAGAATTGACCTTGTTCGAACAATTATTCTTCATGGGCATGTCTGCAAATTATCCTGCAAGCCTTTTAAGGATGAGAGAACATCACAGCAAAGCAACATACTGACCTTTAAAACAACTGAGCATCTTAGGCCGTGGGCTGAACAACGAAAATGTATCTAGAATTTAACTTTCGTGACTCATGTCTGGTATCTACTTGAAATTTGGCACAGGTTTAGATAAAATATAATTGAGAAGGAATTCATAACTCGTCAGCGCAAAAAGTTGCTCATTAATTAATTAAGCTAATTTTAAAAAGTAACAGCGCCCTCGTGCTCAGTAATAGGTAGCTGTATATTGCTCTATGGGAAGCTGTGATAGCGCCGAGACGCAAATGGGAATATTGAATACTATTACGCCAGTTACACGGGACGAGTTACTCTTCACCGCAGGTATTTCAGTCTTTTAATCCGTGATCTACTGGGAGAGTACGCTGGTGAATACGAGGTGATTTTTGGAACAGGTTCAGGAGGTGAAACTCAAGCAAGAGTCCAACTGGAGGTGTACGGTGAGTGAGACTGCCGCAGAGGTCACGGGTTTAACTGGTACCTGAACCCGCCTAATTAATGGGTGAGGGCAGATTCTGTGCGTTCCCCAGTTTACTGAACCCCACTGCCTGCCAGTTACTTTCCTCTGGTAAACGCACATGCTGGAGTAACTCAGTGGGTCAAGCAGCATCTCTGGAGAAAATTGACAGGCGACGTTTCGGGTCCAGACCCTTCTTCAGTTTGAGAGTGAGGGGAGAGAGAAACTAAAGATATCCGAGTCTCTCAGTCTGAAGAAGGGACTCGACCCCAAACGTGGGGGGGGGGGGGGGGGGGGGAGCGGCGTCACACACACTAACTACCCCCCCCTGCACACATGTTAACTACCCCCTTGATATTATATTAATATTATAAATTTGCTCCTTTTACCCCATAACCGCCCTATGCATGCACAGTAATCTGCTTTTCGCTCTTGCAAAAACTGAAAACTAGATGACAACTCGCTGAAAGTTCACAGTAATTATCAATCATACTGTCATGGTTTATTTTGGTGTACGATAATCATGTGAGGTTATTTGTATTATTGTTTTGACAGTTAAAACCTCTTTTACTAAACTCATCTCCGCCATGATCTCAGTGTGCTCCCTGCCTAGCTAGCCTGAAACAAAGCACGTGATTGGTCAATTGGCGTCCAACTCAATGTCAAACGTGCTTTGATTGGACAATTATTACTCGGAAAATTGGAGGTTTTTTCCATATTTTAAAAATATATGCAGGTTTTTATCTTGATGAGTTTCAGATATGATTTCTATAATATTTTTACACAATCTCTATATAAAACTCCAATCTTCGATGTGTATTTATTTGTGTGATGTTTGTTTGCATTCCACATCTCCTCGAAAACACGATGCGCTAACAGTGACTATGATGTTAAAAATCGCCTTATCCAAAAATGTCATGCATTATTTCTCGAGTCATTTATAAAAATGTTTACAAATCTCAAATAACTTTGAACATAAATGAGATGGTCTCGCTGATGATGTCACAATGGATCTGACTGCCTGCCTCTGCGAGTGACGTCACCCCTGTTGTGTCTTCTGTACTTCGTGGCTTCTTAACTTTCACTTCTTTAAATTTGTCACTTAGCGTTTTTAAACTGCTGCTCAGGTCGTGCTGCTCGTTCCGCTGTGCGCCATGAAGTTCTAGAACATGGTGGCGACGGTCGTTATCAGCGATCACCTTTTCCTCGCTGGTGATCCCGATCCCACCTGGCGATCTCTAGCCGTCACGGGGGACGACCTCCTCTCCATCTGCCCCGCCCAATCGTCTGTCACGTGGGTGGATGGGCTTCCCCTTGCGGAAGCCACGATCGGCTGGGCCGCCGCTGCATGGAGAGTGGTCCCGCCCGCTCAGCGTCTGTGCGCCTGGTGGGCAGGTGCCCGCGGCCTCCCTCGAGGTAGGTGCTGCCTCTACCCCCTCCTCCTCGCTCTCTATCCCCTCCCTCTCTACCTCCTCACATTCCCTCTCTACCCTCTCCCCTACTACCCCTTCCCCCCCCAATCTAGCCACAGTTGGGGGTTATGCTTGAGTGGATAGGGCAGGGAATGGGGTAAAAGGAGCTAATGAATATTATTAATAAATATCAAGGGGGAGTCAGTGTGTGTGTGTGGGGGGTGGTTAGTGTGTGTCTGACGCCGAAAAAACCCACCCCACACCCCCACGCCCCCCCCCCCCCCCCCGCATCCGCACATTGAGGGGACGGGACCCAACGGGTCCCACTTGGTCTAGTATGTTATAAATACATGTATATGTGGGATGTGGGTCACAAAATTAAACAAAAAAGCATCTCCACCCATAGTCTATCTGCACCAGAAGCTAATCAACAGAAACAGTTTCCTTATTTGTCTAACTCAACTCCATACATCGATAAAACCTGAACCTGACTTTTCAGTATTATTCAAACCAAAGTAACTTTCAAAGTTTGGATCCATCAAAATAATTTCAGACTCATTGAAACTATACCTCCTATAAGCAGCTATGCATGAGCATGAATTCAGACTTGGACCAATGGATGGAACCCTCAGATGCATCTTCTCCATTTACTGCAGTTCTGGTCTCACCGCTCATACAGAACAAAGATTGAGATCGACTGGTCCTTGCCGAATGAGCTTCCGCGTCATTCTCCAACATTTCTGTCAGTGTCAACGCTATCCCACCACCCATCACATCTTCCTGTCCGCACCCCTTAAAGCCCTGTCCCATGGTCCCCTGCAACTGCACTCAGTCCACCAGGGCCAACGAGAGCCTTTGTATGCTTCCCAATTCAAATTTCCTTCTCATCTGCACACCAATCTGTTTGTCCTTGGCCTTCCACAGCCAGAGTGAGGCCACACAAAAACTGGAAGAATAGCACCTCATATTCTGCTAGGGTACTCTACAATCTAACAACACGACCATTGAACACTTCAATTTCAAGTACCATCCCTTCTCCTTTTCATCTGCCCACCTCACCCCGCCCCCCCCCCCCCCCACCCCCCCCATGCACAGTCCCTTGAAAACAAAGTGGAGGACTTAAGGGCAAGGCTGCTTTATCAAAGGGAGCTGAGGGAATGCTCTGTGTTCTGTTTCACAGAGACATGGCTCACCCCCAGCTCCCCAGACTCAGCGGTCCAGCCTAAAGGGTTCTCCATCCACCGTACACTGGTATCTGGGAAAGGGAGAGGAGGGGGCATCTGCATCATGTGGTGGTGCGTGGTGCTCAGATGTGGCAGTCCTGTCCAACTCCTGCCAACTCTGTCCAACTCCTACATCAACTCTGCGTGGTGCTCAGACGTGGCAGTCCTGTCCAACTCCTGCTCTCCACACCTTGAACATCTGGCGGTGAAGTGCCTTCCCTTCTACCTTCCGAAGGAATTCACCTGCATCATCCTGACCGTGGTCTACATCCCACCCCATGCAGACGTCCGTCTGGCACTGGAGGAGCTGCACGCCGTGGACAACAAACACCGGACGTCTTACCACGAGGCATTTACCACCATTGCTGGGGACTTCAATAAGGCAAACCTAAAGAAATCACTCCCCAACTTCCACAAACATGTCTCCTGCTGCACTAGAGGACCAAACACCCTCAACCACTGCTACACCACCGTCAAGAATGCCTACCGCTCTATCCCTCGCCCTCACTTCGGTAAATCCGACCATACCACGGTGCTGCTTCTCCCTGTCCACAGGCAGCAATTAAAGAGCGCACCCCCAGAGGCGAGGAACACTACAGGACTGTTTGGAGTCTGTAGACTGGGCAATGTTCAAGTACTCGGCAACGGACTTGAACGAATACGCCACAGTCGTTACAGACTTCATTAAGAAATGAGGACTGCATTCCCACCAAAACCTTCCAAGTGTTTCCCAATCAGAAACCTTGGATGAACTGTGAGATCCGCACTCTTCTGAAGACCAGACACCGGGCATTCATGTCTGATGATACAGTGGTCTACAAGAAGTCCAGATACAACCTTGGTAAGGCCATCAAAAAGGCCAAAAGGGACCTGCTCTAAGCTGTTGGATGAGACAGATGTTCGGCAGCTGTGGCGGGGCCTGAATGCAATCACCTCCAACAAGGGGAAACCAGGAGGCAGCTCGAATGTCGGTGATAGATCACTCCCTGACGAACTCAATGCATTTTATGCACGCTTTGATAGGGAGAACACCGATATGCCTTCCCGAGCCCCCATTAGCTGTGATGGTATTTTTGTTTCAGTCACAGAGGCCGACGTCAGGAAATCTTTCAGAGGGGTGAACCCTCGAAAAGCGTCTGGACCTGATGGTATACCTGGTCATGATCTAAAAACCTGTGCGGACCAACTGGCTGGAGTTTTTACGGACATTTTCAATCTGTCACTTCTGAGGTCTGAGGTTCCCACCTGCTTTAAAAAGCATCAATAATACCGGTGCCCAAGAAGAGCAAGGTGACGTGCCTCGATGACTATCGACCAGTGGAACTAACGCCTGTGGTGATGAAGTGCTTTGAGAGGTTGATCATGACGAAAATCAACTCCTACCTCGACAAAAACCTGGACCCACTGCAGTTCGCTTACCGCCACAACAGATCAACGGTGGATGCGATCTCGCTGGCCCGCCACTCCGCTCTGGACCACTTGGACAACAAAAACTCATATGTCAGGCTGTTATTCATCAATTACAGCTCGGCATTTAACACAATCATTCCCTCCAAGCTGGTTACTAAACTCGCAGAACTGGGTCTCTGCGCATCCCTCTGCAATTGGATCCTCGACTTCCTCATTCACAGACCACAGTCTGTTCGTATTGGTGGTAATGTGTCAGACTCGATAACAATCAGCACGGGAGCACCTTAAGGCTGCGTGCTCATCCCCATGCTGTACTCACTCTATAATCATGACTGCGTAGACGGTCATAGAGCGAACTCCATCATCAAGTTCGCTGACAACACCACTGTTATGGGACGTATCACTGATGGAGATGAGTCAGAGTATAGAAGAGAGATCGAGCAACTATCCATATGGTGCCAGCACAATAACCTGGCCCTCAACACCAGCAAAAACAAGGAACTGATTGTGAACTTCGGAAGGAGTAGGATGGGGACCCACAGAACTGTTTATATCAACGGATCGATGGTTGAAAGGGTCAAGAGCTTCAAATTCCTGGGCGTGCACATCTCTGAAGGTCTTTCCTGGTCCGAGAACACAGATGCAATTATTAAGAAAGCTCATCAGCGCCTCTACTTCCTGAGAAGATTACGGAGAGTCGGTCTGTCAAGGAGGACTCTCTCTAACTTCTATAGGTGCACAATAGAGAGCATGCTGACCGGTTGCATCGTGACTTGGTTCGGCAACTTGAGCCCCCTGGAGAGGAAAAGACTAGAAAAAGTAGTAAACACTGCCCAGTCCATCATCGGCTCTGACCTTCTTTCCATCGAGGGGCTCTATCACAGTCGCTGCCTCAAAAAGGCTGGCAGCATCATCAAGGACCCACACCATCCTGGCCACACACTCTCCCTGCTACCCTCATGTAGAAGGTACAGGAGCCCGAGGACTGCAACGACCAGGTTCAGGAATAGCTACTTCCCCACAACTATTAGGCTATTAAATGTGGCTCGACCAAAACTCTGAACATTAATACCCCTTTATCTATTATTTGCACTTCATCAATTTATTAATTCATGTGTGTATTTACATATATAATGGTATATGGATACACTGATCTGTTTTGTAGTCAATACCTACTATGTTCTGTTGTGCTAAGCAAAGAAAAAATTTCATTGTCCTGTCAGGGACACATGACAATAAACTCTTTTGACTTTGACTCTTTGACATGCTTTGGGCACTACATTGAAGAGCTTTATAAATGCAGGGAACTGTTGTTTGTTGCAGAATATTTCTGAAGCTGTGATAGCATATCTCTCAAGATTTTGTTATTACCATTGCAGTAATGCATGATAGCTGAAAGCATATTTAACTGCAGGAACAAAATTAGCATTCATCGATCTTCCTCAAGGTTTGGAAGATAGCCACAAATTGCTGGAGTAACTCAGCAGGTCAGGCAGCATCTCTGGAGGAAAATGATAGTTGATATTTTGGGTCGGGACAAAACTTAAAGTAGGGGGTGGGGGTGGGGGTGGGGGGCAGGTGAAGAGCTGGGGCAAGAAAAATCCAGGACCAATCAGGGCCAGCAACGAATGTCTTCAGGCAGGGACGGGTCCTGCTTGGCCCATGTTGGCTGGGGAAGGTGTGAATGCAAGAGGGATACAATGTAGTGAAGTGTGGAACTGGTTAAACAACTAGGGTGGAGGAAGGGGGCATGGGAGGAGGGGAGTGTTTGTAGAAGTTACATAAAATTAAAGAATATAACATTCATACCAATGGGTTGTAAGTTACCAAACAAAAAATTAGGTGTTGTTCCTCCAATTTGAGTGTGGCCTCACTCTGGCAATGGAGGACCAGGATAGGCCCAGCCACCATTGTGCCACCCTTACGTTGAGAACAATGTTGTTGTGTTGTGGAAGAATGGATAACTAATGGTAACCTTGCCAGCAATGCCAAAGCCAGTTTATGAAAATACATTAGTTAAAAAGGAAAATTGTTTTTTTTTGATGCACTCAATTAATTCAAAAATAGCATACCTATACTTAAAGATTGACTAAAAATTAAGCTTTTTTGATTACAATTATTAAACCATTATTAGTAATATAATTTTGTAAATAAAAGCAAGCGGGTTAAATAATTAATGTTAACAATACCTGTGATTGTTCAATCTCTGCTTTATTTAGCTTGATGCCAATAATGTCTGCAGCAAACCTTTGAAAACAGAGGAAGACCTGCAAAAAAAAGTGCAGTTTAAATCATCAGAAACAAAATAAATTATGTCTAAAATCTATTCTTTTGCACAAGAGTAAACATTTAACTAGATTTATCCACATCCTATGATTTATGAAATTTTGTATTCTACACAGCAATTATTTTCATGGTGTCTTGATAAAAATCATCATATAAAAATGTCACAAATCTAACATAGAAACATAGAAACAAGGTGCAGGAGGAGGCCATTCGGCCCTTCGAGCCAGCACCGTCATTCATTGTGATCTTGGCTGATCCTCTGCTATCAATAACCCGTGCCTGCCTTCTCCCCATATCCCTTGACTCCACTAGCCCCTAGAGCTCTATCCAACTCGCTCATAAATCCATCCAGTGATTTGGCCTCCACTGCCTTCTGTTGCAGGGAATTCCATAAATTCACAACTCTCTGGGTAAAAATGTTTGTTCTCACCTCAGTCTTAAATGACCTCCCCTTTATTCTAAGGCTGTGGCCCCTGGTTCTGGACTCACCCAACATTGGGAACATTTTTCCTGCATCTAGCTTGTCCAGTCCTTTTATAATTTTAGATGTTTCTATAAGATTCCCCCTCATCCTTCTAAACTCCAATGAATACAAGCCTAGTCTTTTCAATCTTTCCTCATGTGACAGTCCCGCCATCCCAGGGATCAATCTCGTAAACCTACGCTGCACTGCCTCAATCACAAGGATGTCCTTCCTCAAATTAGGAGACCAAAACTGTACACAATACTCCAGATGTGGTCTCAGCAGAGCCCTATACAACTGCAGAAGAATCTCTTTACTCCTGTACTGAAATCCTCTTATTATGAAGGACAACATTCCATTAGCTTTCTTCACTGCCTGCTGTACCTGCACGCCAACCGTCAGTGACCTGCACGCCAAACGTCAGGACACCCAGGTCTCACTGTATCTCCACCTTACCTAACCTAACTCCATTGAGATAACAATCTGCCCCCTTGTTTTTGCCGCCAAAGTGGATAACCTCACATTTATCTATATTATACTGCATCTGCCACGCATCTGCCCACTCACTCAACCTGTCCAGGTCCCCCTGCAATCTCCTAACATCCTCTTCACAGTTCACACAGCCACCCAGCTTTGTGTCATCTGAAAACTTGCTAGTGTTGCTCCTAATTCTCTCTTCCAAATCATTAATATATATGGTAAACAGTTGCCTTGCGGCACCCCACTCGCAACTGCCTGCCATTCTGAAAAGGACCCGTTCACTCCTACTCTTTGCTTCCGGTCTGCCAACCAATTTTCTATCCATGTCAAACTGTAACAAGATGTTGAATAACTAATTAATAGTATGTTCTGAGATTCAATTCAGAAAAAGTAATTCAAAGTTGTATTCCCTGGCTTCCAAAACTTTTGTGCCAGCCAAAATATTTTTAACGAGTTACCCAAAATGCAGTTTGCTATATTGGAATTTAACCCAATGTAAAATATTCTGCAAAAATTAACTTCTGACTTTTGTAACCCTTGCATCTGCAGGCCACTCCCTCCCCTGGTACTTTCCCTTGCAACCACAGGTGGTCAATTCGTCCCTTCCCATTCAAAACCCCCCTCCCCGGTTCTTTCCCTTGCAACCACAGGAAATGCTACACTTGTCGCTTTACCTCCCCCCTCTACTCCATCCAAGGACCTAAACAGTCTTTCCAGGTGAGGCAGAGGTTCAACTGCACCTCCTCCAACCTCATCTATTGCATCCACTGTTCCAGGTGTCACCTGCTCAACAACGGTGACACCAAGCACAGGTTTGGCGATCGCTTCGTCCAACACCTCCGCTCAGTTCGCAATAACCAACCTGATCTCCCGGTGGCTCAGCACTTCAACACCCCCTCCCATTCCGAATCCAACCTTTTATGTCCTGGGCCGCCTCCTGTGGCCAGAGTGAGTCCCACAGCAAATTGGATGAACAGCACCTCATATTTTGCTTGGGTAGTTTATACTCCAGTGGTATGAACATTACTTCCCCAATTTCAGGTAATCCTTGCTTTCTCCTTCCTTCTGCTCCCCTTCCCAGCTCTCCCACAGCCTACAGTCTCTGCCTCTTCCTTTCTTTTTCCCGCCCCCTCTACATCAGTCTGAAGAAGGGTCTCGACCCGAAATGTCGCCTGTACCTTCGTTCCATTGATGCTGACCCGCTGAGTTTCTCCAGCTTTTTTGTCTACCTTTAATATTTTGTTCATGCAATTTAATGCAAGTGTGATTCTGTTTTATGCATCTTTAGAATAAAAATATTGCCCTGTGGTCAATCAATTGCAGAATTATGCCGTAATTAGCAGACAATAATAGCAAGCAAATAACATTGCTTTTGTTAACAATATTTAAATTACAACGAAGAAATTCAGGAAGATTCACAGTGACATCATGAATTTGCAATGCAAAAATGAGTTACCCAAAATGCATTTCGCTATATTGGAATTTAACCCAACGTAAAATATTCTGCGAAAATTAACTTCTGACTTTTGTCATTTTGATGCAGAAGAACTATCGACCCTCTTGTGGAATGCATCTTTAAGTTCCAATGTTGGGAAGTGGGAGAGAGAGGATAATTGAAAGAGGAGTAAATTGAACTTCAATGCACGCAACTTACAGCTGCATAACAGGGATAAAACGGTCCAAGTTCAAAGAACATCCTGTGACACAAAAATTGGTGAAAAATACTTGACTGAATTTGGTCCGGCTATTTAACAAAACAAGTATAATGCGTCATAAATCTAAATAAGGGTCTTTCTACATTTTAAAGACACCCATTAGAAACTGGCTTGGGTCAAGCAAGAACCACGATATCTCTGCTTAAGAGGTGGCCGAAGCTTGCAAATACAACGTTTAAAAACAATGAATACCATTCTTTTAAAGGCAAAGGACATGTAGGACTGTTGTTCTGATTCCACACTAATCTTGTTGATTCTACCCCTTTTTGTCCATAACTTAACCCTCGGGCTGCTACTGGCAAATATTTGCTGAGAGCCCATGCTGACCATAATTATAAGGCTCTGGGCTACATTTCATTCTTTGGACCTTCTACTGGAAGTTACATACATCGGAAGTGAGCAAAGTGTATTACTGCCAAACAATAATAAACACATATCTTAATAAATAGCTAAATACTTGAGTTTGGTTAAAAATCAATCTACACAGTTGTAGATGATGCCACCAAGTGGCAACAGATAGAAAACAGATAGGAGAAGTCCAAAACAAAACTGGCTCATTATCATTTGGGTGACCAATGGAGGACGTCTGGTAGCTTTTTGCTTAGGCATTAAGGAGCTGAAAGTACATTTTGCACCTTTCTTTGCATAGCGCATTCTCTAAAAGTTGGAAGGGTTGATTGGCTATCACCCCAGCACTTCCTATAGTCATCAGTGTAGGACTTGCAATAACTGTTTCTATAACTTGGATGTTTTATTCTGAAACATCTAATCTGACAACAATTTTGTTAAGTAAATACAGTACTCAGATTTGCTGTACCATTGTTACCATTTAACTGGCCATTTTCTCATAAAGGAAATGAAGCATGTTCCAGTATTCAAATTAAAAACAGAAAAATAAGTGGCACATCCCTAAAGCTTTTACAACACTAATTGAAATTCTAAATTTGTATGCATCAGATGTGTGACATTTAAGGCTTTATATGACTGAAATGAGGAGAAAATAAATCTTATATTCTTTAATAAATCTAATAAATATAAATATGTATTGTTTGAGAACTACAGCTACATTTCCATTTATGTTGTATGGAGTATGCCATATACTACAGTTACACTCTCCTCCAGCTTCACTGTGAGCTCTCTTAATCTTAGTCTGCTCAGAGTTCATAGTGGAAAATCAACCTCATCTGCCTGATGAACATGTTCCAGTTTAGACTTGAGTCTGAAGTAGGGTCCTGACCCATAATGATAGCTCTTCATTTTCTTCCACAGATGCTGCATGAGTTCCTCCAGCACTTTGTGTTTTGCTCCAGACTTGGTATAGGTTCAGTGAATCAATTTCAACTGAAGAGGGACTGTTCCAAGTGCGATGTGATCACCACCAATTCCCCATTCTTACTGATATTTTCTCAACGTCTATGTCACACCATTAACATCTGTGCATTCCAGCCCTTGGCCTGTCACTATGGAGTTCCCACACCAGACATCTCCATTTCAATTTTCTCCTTTTAAATCCACCGAAAAATCATGCTTTTGATCAATCCCCCTACGCTGCTGGAAGATGACTGGATAACCGGTCAAACATTTTTGTGTTATATGTTTATAACAGTTAAGGACATTATACAGCAAGAGTTCTTTAGAAGATGTTGTTCAACACTAAAATGTATTGCTGAACCATACAATTATGATGTCCCGAAGCAACACTCTATATCCACAATTTAGGGCTAGTGGGCTGGATCCAATCTCATGGGTGGTTTAGTCCTGCTCTTCATGCTCTGCTGCATGCTTATTGGTGAAAATGTTCTAGTCCCTTAAAATGCCTGTTGTAGGTAGACCAGGTCAGAGGCAAATAGGAAGCCATATAGAAAGCTACATAGTAAATTTGCAGATGACACAAAGCTGGGTGGCAGTGTGAACTATGAGGAGCATGCTATGAGAATGCAGGGTGACTCGGACAGGTTGGGGGAGTGGGCAGATACATGGCAGATTAAGTTTAATGCAGATAAATGTGAGGTTATCCACTTTGGTAGCAAAAACAGAAAGGCAGATTACTATCTAAATGGCGTCATTGGGAAAAGGGGAAGTACAACGGGATCTGTGGGTCCTTGTACATCAGTCTATGAAAGTAAGCTTGCAGGTACAGCACGCAGTGAAGAAAGCAAATGGCATGTTGGCCTTTATAACAAGAGGAATCGAATATAGGAGCAAAGAGGTCCTTCTGCAGTTGTACAGAGTCCTAGTGAGACCACACCTGGAGTATTGTGTACAGTTTTGGTCCCCTAATTTGAGGAAAGACATTCTTGCTATTGAGGGAATGCAGCATAGGTTTACAAGTTTAATTCCTGGGATGGCGGAACTATCATATGCTGAGAGAATGGAGCAGCTGGGCTTGTACACTCTGGAGTTTAGAATGATGAGAGGGGATCGCATTGAAACACTAAAAATTGTTAAGGACTTGGGCACACTAGAGGCAGGAAACATGTTCCCAATGTTGCTGGGAGTCCAGAACCAGGGGCTACAGTTAAAGAATAAGGAGTAAGCCATTTAGAACAGAGACGAAGAAACACTTTTTCTCAGAGAGTGGTGAGTCTGTGGAATTCTCTGCATCAGAGGGCAGTGGAGGCAGGTTCTCTGGATGCATTCAAGAGGGAGCTAGGTAGGGCTCTTAAAAATAACGGAGTCAGGGGATATGGGGAGAAGGCAGGAATGGGGTACTGATTGGGGATGATCAGCCATAATCACATTGAATGGCGGTGCTGACTCGAAGGGCCAAATGGCCTACTCCTGCACCTATTCTCTATTGGCACTGCTGCCCAGGAGACCACGTGTTTTGTGCCATGTCTGAGATCTTTACCTTCAAAGTTTCTTTTCATCACTTCACCAGAAGCTATGCTGGTATAATGAAGATGGTGATGAATTTCACCATGGCATTCGTTGGGAGATGGGTCCTGAGATGAGTGAATTGGTTGAAGCTTGCAATGAGGCTTTACTGTGAAGCAGAAGGGGGCAGGTTGGTACAGGTCTTTAATCTTGCAGATGTTGATTAAAAGGCCAATCCCGTCAAATATTTTGTTGAACAAGGCAACCTCTCAACACATACAAGAGCAGGCAAATTATTACATGCTACCCAACACAATTCACTGGACCCAATGTTCTCTCCCAGGCCAAGGCACCCAGCAGCGAAGCCCTTGTTATTCATATTCAATTACATTGCCATATCATTTGCATGTTCAACTGCAGATTATTGAAACAGGCACTCTTTTGTAAGTTTTGTCATGGGAGCTGATTACCAAGTGGGCAGAGACAAAGTAAAAAGGATATTCTCAAAGCTTCTTTGAAGAAGAACTGACTTCTGATAACCTTTGATCCAAGACTGCACAGTAGGAAAGGAGCTTTTGAGGTGGTATTGGCAAACTCATGGCCATGCATCGTGGCATATAGAAGTCCTACGCAAGTGTCAGAAAGATTGCACCCATTCACAAATTACAGACCAGCCTGCCCCATCAGTTTTCTCATACTGTATCTGTAGAAGAGGATGAGCATGCCTGATGTCATTACCCAACACACAAAACATAACATCAGAATGGCTGCCCTCAATTCTGATGAACGGCCTAAGAACTTTACAACTTTTCCCCATCTGATTCCTGATCAGCAAATCCATTCTGCTAAAAATAGCATATTCTGACCTAGAAATACTGTGACAGCCTGATAAACCATAACCCCATATTTATCCCCAATCAAAACTGTGAGAATACATTGAATATATGAGGATTCAAAAACAATAGGAACTATGAAAAATTAATTGTACGATTAAAATATATAAAAATCATTAAAAGCGAGAGACTAAAATGTTTTTGATAATTTGTTTAGTTTAGGTTAGAGATGCAGCTCGGAAACAGGCCCTTCGGCTCACTGGCTCCCCGCCAACCAGCGATCCCTGCACATTAACACTATCCTACAATCACGAGGGACATTTTTTACATTTACCAAGCCAATTAACCTACAAACCTATACGTCTTTGGAGTGTGAGAGGAAACCGAAAGCTCGGAGAAAACCCACACAGGTCACGGGGAGAACGTACAAACTCCGTACAGACAGCACCCGCAGTCGGGGATCGAACCCGGGTCTCCAGCGCTGCATTCGCTGTAAGGCAACAACTCTGCTGCTACTCTACTGTGACCGCCCTTTAAAATCCACAGTTACATCAAACAGTTTGAAATTAATTCAAATTATTCACATAAGTATAAATGAATATACTGAAACTTGCATATTCCCTCTGAGACCTTCCTCGCCATTCAAGTGGGTTCAATGAGCCCGGCACAGATGAAGCAGATATGTGTCAGAATGATCTGTTACTCATTAGTTACTATAATGATATGATGATGTAATCAAATTACTATCTGAAGAATTATGGTTGACATAGCATGAAATCTCTGTAACTCTGGAGACACTTTGCAAATGTAAATTAACAGTTTTTATTTACATATAGCCATCTACCCATCTTCATTACTCCAAATGTGTTTATTTACAATGTTAATCCAATATATCCTTACATAACACTAGGTTTCCTTCCTCTTCTCAACTGCCCTTGGTGTGGAAGTAAGTAGTAGAGTGGTGGGAGAGGGGGGGAGGAGATTCTATGGCAATATGGGAGAGTAGTGTAGGATTAACGCATGATGAATGGATGCTCGATGGTCAGCCCATGGTAGGTCAAATACCTTATTTCCAACCTACAGGAGTCTCTCGACTTACTTTTATACAGGTTATTCTTTGCAGCCCTTTTTTAAATAGAGGCACAACATTGGCCACCTTCCATCTATCCATGTCTTCTGGCCCCTCACCCTTGTCTAATAATATATCTCAGCCAGGACTCAATTTATCTTTTTTTTAAAACTGTTTATCTACTTTAATTACAGTGGAAGTCAGATGTGACAAGAGATGTTAACATTTCTAAACAATGATTCAAACTCACAGAATCTCCAGTTTTGGCAGAAACAAAATGACCACTGATGTTATTTTCCTGGCAAAATCGTTGATGCTTGTCTGCCTTCACAGTTCGCATGTGCTCCAGATCAACTATCAGAGTAAGAATAGACAGTTTGATTAGACTTCAGAAAACCACATTTTAAGAATTAAACAAATTCTATTTAATTCAAAGGTAAGACCAAGTCTATAACTGCACAAAACTATCCAAACATTTGTATTGTATTTGCTTTCTGTTCAGCATAATGTGAAAGTATAATTCTCACTGATACAATTACCAACATCAAAATGTCACTCTATCAAGGTGCATCATAATTAAAATAATGTATATCCATTTTACCAGTTCTCCTTTCCAAGCATGAAAAGTCATAGATATTAAATATTTTAGCCTGGATTTATAATTGAGGTTTTATGATTCTGCATCAATTCACTCAGAATGAAACTAGAGTAAAAAATCATGGAATTCCAAATACTGGTTGCATCCAATTCAAATCAAGATTCACATTAATTTGCTCTTGTGCAAACAAACAATATTATGGAACTCTTAAATGTATGGTTTTGTTTGGGCACTTGAATTTATGGTTTTGTTTGGGCACAATGATGCCAACAGCACATTTTTTAAAATCATGTTTTAAAATTTATTTTATTTACTAAAAATGGGAGCACAATATACATATGTAATTTGTGAATTACCTTATTTAGTATTTTTCCAAAGTGATTTAACATCCTTATCACAATTTGAACATAATTAATTTCCCATTGAAACACTGAACTATTCAATTAGAAGGCAGAACATAGAAAAGTACAACACAGGTACAGGCCCTTCTGCCCACAGTGTCTGTGCCAAACATAATGCCAAGATAAACTAAGCACATCTGCCTATACTTGATTCATATTCCTCCAATCCTTGCATGTCCAATTACCTTGCTCTTTGTGTCTCTAGAAGATTATGCTAAGGATGTACAATGTAATATCCCGGAGACAGAGAATGAATGCAAATCAGTAGAAATTGGGTGAATAGGCAGATGAGCACAGATTTAAATGAATGGGTGGGAAGCCAAAATGAGGGTGATTGGAGATGTGAAGGAAAAGTTAAGAGATTACAATGTGATGGTGAGTGGATAATGGCAGCATTAAAATAAATGATTCAGAAGATAAGGAAAATATGGATAAAAGCATCAGAAACTTGTGTGTGATTCAAATTGTTACTAAGGGGTTTTTAGTAAGCAATCTTGGTATGGCTCTGTGGCTCACGATTCAAAAAAATGACTAACTTCATAGGTTCTAGTTAAGATTAATTGAGTGAGAACCTGAAGAGTATCTGGAAAATATATAGAGTTATATTAATCACTTTAGCTTACTCAAAGTGCAGTTGGGGTAAGTGAAGGCTCATCGATAACCTGATATCAGACATGAAGGCAGGCAGCATGGGAGTCATTGTGCAGTAGAAGTTGAATCGAGTTCTTTCTGGACACACACATGAACTGCCAGTAATGATTGGCACATATCACAACTGTACATATTATATATTGCCCAATATTAAAATTGTATGTTAAGGCCGGGGTTTAGAAAAGTGAAAACTTATAAGTGTAAGAAGGAACTGGAGATGCTAGTTTAAACTGAAGATAGACACAAAAAGCTGGAGTAACTCAGCAGAACAGGCAGCATCTCTGGAGAGAAGGAATGGGTAATGTTTCGGGTTGAGACCCTTCCACACTTATAAGCATATTTTGTACATGCCTTAAAGCATTCATTGCATGGTTTACTTAATTTGATAATCAATTAAAGTTTTGAAAGGATTAAATAAGATCAGGCTCTATTACAACATGCCATCCCAAGACATATCACAAATAACTAATATGTACATAATATCTCAATTAAAATAGGAGGAGTTTGATCTTATTTATCTGTCTACTTTTGATGATGATATATTTTATTACTGCTATTAGGACTGGGTTAAATACGAGTGTTATGTAACTGGTAAATAGTAAGAGATGCATACTAAAATTGATTTATAAATCAACATATGCAAATTCCATCAAAACGTGCTATTGGGTTTAATTTTTATGATGCTTCAGGACTAGTTTCATGGACACAATTACTTTAAGCTTTCTACGACTGAATGATTGCAGAGGTTGGCTTGGTTACAAAACTTAATACCCTGACACAAATCGAACCTGCCCTGACCATAGCCAATCTGAACACAAGCTATTAATTTTTATTTATCAATCCAAAAATCTCTGTAAATATAAGAATTTGAAAAGTGGCAACATTTGTATTACTAAGGAAATTATTTGTAACATGAGCAAAGAATTGTGCCAGGCCAGCATGGCACAGACCAAGCCAATTATTCCCAAATATTTTATTTGAACATACACCTGCCTCAAACATGACATATATAATCTAGTCCTGTTAGGTAGCCAGATGAACAGATATTTCAATGTGGCTAAAGATTGAAAAATTACATATAATTCAATGATTTGTAACGTTACCAGATTCAGAGGGCTGCTTATTTCTTTTTCAATATATCTTGCATTACTGGCATAAATTTCATGAAATGTGTACTACTTTGGGCAGTATTGTAATATCTGGGGGGCTGTGACAGAAAAACAAACACATTTTGTACAGTATAGATTTGTATAATTCTACAGACTTACAAATAATAAATTATATAATACTAAATTTGCTCAGTTACTGCTTTCAGTATTCCATTTTGAAGTTGGTCAGAGACAGATGCAATGAGTGTCAGAATGTTTATGTTTACAGAAAACTCAGCATGGTCTTGGATTCATTAGCCGTTTGTTTATGCAGCCTACTTAGTTGTGTGAAAAATGATTTGCTCTTATCCAGTCTATGCTCAGAATTGATTCTTGATGGTAATCTCCTGCAGAATGATAAACCGTCCATCCATAATGTACAATTTCAACAATGCATGATTGCATAAACTCAACAATAAGTTCCACAAACTTTACAAATCATTGAATTCTTTAGCATATAAACAGGTCATTAAGGTCTGAAGTTCATATTCCTGTTTTTCTTCACGAATATCTAGTTTAAATCCCCCTTCCAATTTTTTAACTTAGATTCTATAATATTCTGGTGGTATTTTTGGCAAAACAACTGTCCATTTTCCTTTTAACAATATTTATGGGCTCTGATGCAACAAATGTTAGTGAAAAAGAACACATTCCAACACCTTCTGACAGCTTAACTAAATTCCTCTCAATTTTGTTGTATAATCCTACAATTGTGCATTTCAATTACCACTATACTGATGATGACATGTAAATCACTTGTCTCTGACTTGCAGCTTGTACAGGCCTTGAACAATTTTTAAAAAAGCGTCCAACTGATGAAAGAGTGGTGTGGAACACATACACAAATGCAGTTCCTAGTTATAAACTGACCACCGCAGAGCAAACCACATAACCCACAACCCATATTTTTAGTCTCACAATTCCTACAGCTTTCTCTACTATTACAATTCCTCTGCTATGGACCCCCTGCCTCTATCTAGTCCTCTTCAACTAGCCCAAGAATTTCCAACCTTCTCCCCCACAACCTTACTAAAACCGCGTGTAAAACACCTCAGTGAGTAGCTGCGTGAAAATTGAAGTAAATGATGCATCTGCCTCTCCCAGCTGGAGTGTGTGATGTGACATCCTTAATACATAAAGCACATCCTTTAACTGTAGTGGGAAAGGAGCTGTTGTCAGTGGGAAGAAGAAATAACAATATCTGACACATGGCACTAAACAAAACTGCGATCAAACCAACTTCAAAACTATTTAAGATTCAAATAACTGCCGATTCCATCAAGACTCTGGCTTTACTACCACCAAACATATATAATTAACTGACTAAGCATACATAATGTTGCAATGAGAGTACAACAAATAAAATTAATTTTAAACAATTAGTCCTTGAAGCCCAATTCATAAATAAGTACTGTCTTTCATTGCCTCATAGTGCTCCAAATAGTTTTACGCCATTGAACTATTTTTATTATGTGTCAAGTTTCACTACCGATGATATATAAATAATAAAGTTATGATGACAGGACAATTTGTTTCTGTCATCGACAGAAAATAATTTACCGAGGCACCATGATAAAAACCCCTTCAAAAAAGAAGTATTAATATAGGGTTAGTGTAAATTGGGTAGTGGATGATTGGTGAGGACTTGATGGACTGAATATGACTTTATGATTTTTAATGTCCAGTTAAGAGATTAGGCAAGCTTCGGTTTAACATCTTATCACAAAAGCTTGTTAGACAATTCCTCCATGTTGTAGGTGCCAGTTTAGATTTTGAGGAAGGACATGAACTTTCAACCGACTGACTCGTATGTCAGTGTTACATCACAAGGCCTCATGAACACTACTGACACAATCTTGTTCTTCATACTGCACACTCATCCCACTAAAAATGTTGTTGCATTCTTCATATATATTTCTCTTTTATCATAACAGGATAATATGCCCTTGGAGTTCATAGTGGAGTGGACTTTGTGAGGTGGAGGTGGGTGTGCAACAATAGGCAAGATGGTAAATAACTATTAATTGCAAGAACAGGTAGAAAAGCTATATGTAATTGGTCATCTTTTGTGAAAAATACATCCATGCTCTAGATATGAAGTAATCTATGTATGGTATATCTGATCTGTTTGGATAGCATGCAAAACAAAGCTTTTCACAGTACCTCATTACATGTGACAATAATAAACCTAAACCTTTTGACCATGCATGTCTTAAATCTGCTGTTAGCCTTGATGTGTCGGAATGAACCATCTAAATAAACACACAATTATTAAACTAAAGAATGGAGGACAAAATAAAAAAATAGAGTCCATGTAATGCTATGCCGATGACACTCGACAGTAATTATTAGCAATTCTGTCATTGCTTACAAACAACATTTCATTAAGATTGATGGATATTAATATGATGGAAACCATGCCAAGAGGGGGTTACAATTGATTTCAAAATACTTGGCAGTCCTTGCAAAGTGTTTACAGCTGTATATATTTCTGCCTTGATCACATTGCTCACAATCTTTACTTCCAGAAATATGCAAGAACTGCAATTAAATTACAAATATTAATTCTTATGAATCAGAGTGAGCTATTCTCAGTTTCTTTATATAGGAAGTACCATTAATGTGTTGATTCTGCCCTTTCCATTATGCTTTATCAGGCAAAAATCTTGGTTACAGATCTGGTTTTGCTCATTTCTGACAAACTATGTGTTACATTAACCTCCCTCAGGAAGTAATTCCAAACACAAAATAAACTGTTTATACCTTTGTTCAGATGCCCATGACAGATTGTTATTAGCTACAAACAGTTAAAGTAGGTTCTTTTAATTCCTAGTATTTGTTTATCTTGTATTTACATGCAATATTGTGAAGTGAATGTGACCCTAAACATTGACTCTCAATAGTGCAAACTATGTGTAAAGGAACCACACTAATATTCAGTATTCAGACATATATAATTGAAAACTGTCCTGGTAAAACTTATTCATGGAAATGTTAAGGCCAAAACTGTTTTAAAAAAAAGGGGGAAGTGGGGGGAATTATCACAAATAGCCATTTGTTACTGCTAATGAAGGGGTACCCTGCTTGTTCATTTTAGTGAGACCTACAGATCAGAAGTCACTTCAAAATGTTTCCATTGCAAACATGCAACCTTGTTTCTATTCTATGCATTATTAAAGTTACAGGATTCTATGGTCTGTGGCGATTTGGCACTGCAAAAAGTCTTTTGGGTACAATGCCTGTGCTGAGCTATCCAGTTTTGTCCATGCTCCTAATTACCTGCAGCCTTCTAAATGTGGAAAATTCAGATATTAATCAAGTTTCCTTTTAAATGTTATTGAAATGTACTGCTGTCAATAGCAGCAAAAGAAGTAGTGCACCTGAAACAGAATGGAACAACATTTCTTGTCAGGCAGAGGGGTGATTAAAAAAAATGATTGAAGCAGCTTACTGTAATCTTAGAATGTTTTAATTTAGTCCAAATTTGATCCAATAAGAATTTATTTTATCTATTCAACAGTACATTCTACAATTTCGCACCATTGGCAAAATATTTATCTATTTAGTGAAAACACGTGGTCCAGGTTTTATTGTCAGACTTGGAAGGTGAAATCTATCAGTTCACTGTGACACTGGCCTCAATGTAGAATTCAGAAACTTGCACAAAAGGAACCATATCTGAATTGTCCACGGGGATTGTAGGCTGCCTTTATTTATGAGATGTGGAGGCAGCCAATATTTTCAAAATTATTGAATTTATTGTTGTTAGTTATTGATGAATGTTATATGCTATCTTTATGTTTTAATTTTTGTTTTGTTTTTTAAATGTCCCTGGATATTAGAGCCATTTAAAAACGGCTAAAAATTATTTCCAGCTTTGACAGTTTTACTGCTTTTCTGGCAGAGTCAATGGCTGTCAGCGAATTTAAGGCAGGATGAGGTTTGGGGACTTTTGCATTAACTGCCCTGATTCCCAAACAATGTCCAGACCATGCAACTGAACCTCAAGGTTCATAAGACCACCAAGATAAGCCAATGCATTTAGCACTCTTAAGACAAGAACTGACACATTGTTCAGTGCACATCCCACCATCCTATTTGACTCTAACATACAGTGCCTTCCATAATGTTTGACACAGACCCATTATTTATTTATTTGCCTATGTACTCCATAATTTGAGATTTGTAATAGAAAAAAATCACATGTGGTCAAAAGTGCACATTGTCAGATTTTATTAAAGACCATTTTTATACATTTTGGTTTCACCATGTAGAAATTACAGCTATGTTTATACATAGTCCTCTCATTTCAGGGTGCCATAATATTTGGGACACATGGCTTTACAGGCATTTGTAATTGCTCAGGTATGTTTAATTGCCTCCTTAATGCAGGTAAAAGAGAGCTCTCAGCACCTAGCCTTTCCTCCAGTCTTTCCATCACATTTGGAAACTTTTATTGCTGTTTATCAACATGAGGACCAAAGTTGTGACAATGAAAGTCAAAGAAGCCATTATGAGACAGAAACACACGAATAAAACTGTTAGAGACATCAGCCAAACCTTAGGCTTACCAAAATCAACTGTTTGGAACATCAGTAAGAAGAAAGGGAGCACTAATGAGCTTACTAATCACAAAGGGACTGGCAAGCCAAGGAACACCTCCACAGCTGATGACAGAATAATCTATAATAAAGAAAAAACACCAAACACCTGACCGTCAGATCAGGAACATTCTTCAGGAGTCAGGTGTGGATTTGTCAATGACCACTGTCCGCAGATGACTTCATGAACAGAAATACAGATGCTACATTGCAAGATGCAAACCACTGAAAAATAGGACAACAATAGCCACAAAAATAGGATGGCTGGGTTACAGTTTGCCAAGAACTACTTAAAAGAGCAACCACAGTTCTGGAAAAAGGTCTCGTGGACAGATAAGACGAAGATTAACTTATATCAGAGTGATGGCAAGAGCAAAGTATAGAGGAGAGAAAGAACTGCCCAAGATCCAAAGCATACTACCTCATCTGTGAAATACGGTGGTGGGGGTATTATGTCCTGGGCACGTCTGGCTGCTGAAGGTACTGGCTCACTTATCTTCATTGATGATGCAACTGCTGATGGTAGTAGTATAATGAATTCTGAAGTATATAGACACATCCTATCTGCTCAAGTTCAAACAAATACCCCAAAACTCATTGGCCGGCGGTTCATTCTACAGCAAGACAATGATCCCAAACATACTGCTAAACCAATAAAGCAGTTTTTCAAAGCTAAAAAATGATCAATTCTTGAGTGGCCAAGTCAATCACCCGATCTGAACCCAATTGAGCATGCTTTATATATGCTGAAGAGAAAACTGAAGGGGACTAATCCCTAAAACAACCATAAGTTAAAGGTGGCTGCAATACAGGCCTGGCAGAGCATCACCAGAGAAGACACACAGAGCTGGTGGTGTCCATGAATTGCAGACTTCAATTAGTCACTGCATGCAAAGGTTATGCAATAAAATACTAAACATGACTACTTTCATTTACATGACATTGCTGTGTCCCAAACATTTTGGTGCCCTGAAATTAGGGACTATGTATGTCATTTCTACATGGTGAAACCAAAATGTATAAAAGTGGCCTTTATTAAAATCTGACAATGTGCAATTTAACCACATGTGATTTTTTTTCTATTACAAATCTCCAATTATAGAGTACAAGAGGCAAATAAATAAATGGTGGGTCTTTGTCCTAAACATTATGGAGGGCACTGTAGTTGGCTGAAAATGCACTGATCCATAAATAACCTGTGGAAATAAAGCACAATGGTTATCGCAGTGAGTACTAGTCTGACCTAGCTCTGTTCTCATAAGCAAAGTGTAGGATACAGAGGTTAACATTGGCAAGAAGGTGTAACCGTACCTGTTCACAGTGGTAAAATTAGATATGGGCCTTGACGTCAGAATGGTACTTTTCAACTTCAGAAATAGCTGGTGCTAAATGCAAGCACAACTTCCAATCCCCGTAACTTTTTTGTGTAAAGACTTTTCAAGAATCCTTTGCCTGACATTGATTTTCTCGGATTCTTTAGTCCCTGTACAGTACAAATTTTTCTCAGAATAATACTGCCAGGGTGGATGCAATACCTGACATGTGCCACCAACATCACGTCAGGTATTGCATCAGTCTTTGCGCATCCAAATGGTGGTAGACCCTGTCCCTTGGAATCCACTCCAAAATCTTTCCCACCACTGACATCAGGCTCACTAGTCTGTAGTTCCCTGGCTTATCATACTGCCTTTCTTAAATAACAGTACAGTATCCACCCTCCAGTCTTCCGGAACTACATTTGTGGCTAAAGATGATGGAAATATATCTGCATGGGTCTCCGCACTTTCTTCCCAAGATTCCTATAAGGTCCGCAGATGCACTTGGACATGCCTTGGGGATTTATCCACCTTAATGCACTTTAAATCTGGTAATACTGCCTCTATGATCATCCATAAGACACCACAAATCATATACTTCAATTTCTTAGCTTCCACAAACATCTCCTTAGTAAAAATGATTGAAAAATATTAATTTAGTATCTCCTCCATCTCTTGCAGCACTAAACAAAGACAGCCATGCTGATCTTTAAGATGAACTATTCTTTCCCTAGCTATCCTTTTACTCTTAATATACCCGTAAAATCTCTTGGGGTTTTCCTTTACCTTACCTAACGGATCTATTTCATGTCCTCTTTTAAACCTCCTTATTGCCTTTTTAAGTGTACTCCTACACTTCTTATACTTGTTTGATTGCTTGATCCCAAATTGCCTAAATCTGACATATGCCTCCTTCTTTTCCCTGACCAGAGTCTCTCTGACAGCATCTCTCATCAACTGACATTTAAATAACAACTTGTTCAGGAAAAGATTGGGAAATCATGAAATAAGTGGTGCTTGTTACAAAATAAATCTTACGAAAGTTAGTGAATTGCTTTAAAAATATTAACTATGTAAAAGAAACATATAAATTAAGAACAGAAGTCGACCACTAAGCTCCCTCAGCCTTCTAGTGAGAACAAGGCTAATCCCAGTAACTGTGATTAACACCCCCTTGTTTATCAAGTACCTGTCTACCACTGCCTCAAAGACACTCAAAGGCTCTGCTTCCAGTGCTCAATAACAGTCCCAAATATGCACAACTCTCCGAAAGAACTACACAAACCACTTCACCTGCCTTAAATAGAAGACTGATTTTTAAGGTGCTAAATTGAAACACTTTCTCCATAACCACGCTTCAAAACCCTTCCAGATCTTATATGTTTCATTTAAGTCGCCACTCACTCTGCACAACTCAAACGATGCAAGCCTAGATTATGTTTAAGAGGGAACTGCAGATGCTGGAAAAATCGAAGGTAGATAAAAATGCTGGAGAAACTCAGCTGGTGAGGCAGCATCTATGGAGCGAAGGAATAGGTGACGTTTCAGGTCAAGACCCTTCTTCCTAGATTATGCAATTTTTTCTCATAATCTATTCAATGTATTAGGACATTCTAATCTAACATTACCATATATTTTTATTCAGATAAGTTAAAGAATCAAATCCCTGACGCACAGTTAAAAAAAAGTAACGTAATATTCTTCTTCCTTATTCATCATTATTAAGGCTTGATGGATTCATGGCAAAATCGTTATGAATTAAATGTTAGTAGATTAATGCAGTGATAAATGATTTGGTGCTTTAATTGTTAATGACGTCAACAGTTAAAGTTAATTTTATACATATCACAATTCATTGTGCAGCCATAAAATTGATTATCAAACAACTTTAAAACAGTCAGAAGAAAGTTCTTGACCCAAAACATATCCTATCTATGCTCTACAGAGATGCTGTCTGACACACTCAGTTACTTCAGCCCATTGGGTTGTTTCTTTTTTTAAACTGTCGTGCCAATTCAAGATTCCATAGACCACCAATGACCAGAATGTATTTAATCCAATTATTCCCAAGTTCATTTGTCATAATAACCCTCAACACGCCGTCATTGAACTTGATGGGTACAATTGAGAATCACTAATAGGAAGTAAAATTCTTTGGGGCCCCCATTCTTAGTCATGCGTGTGAACAAAAATATTAAAAATTGTGAAATACATCTCTTCTAATTCTGAAAGCATATCTCCGTTTTATCTTACAAACTGTGAATTTTTAAAAGCTAGATTGTTCATATATTTAGCAGACATGCATTATAGTTCCATATGTGTGAAAATAGCATTGAATACGATTAATCTCTTACAATATTTTTTTAATGTATTGCTTTATGTGATGACATTTGGTCACACTTTCCAAAGAATTGCCCTTTGCTTAATGTAAGTTATGCAGAAAAAGAATGTTGCATGTATTTTTTGTCATTGTATTTCTCTTCAATAAATAGATTACAGTTAAATATTACTTTAATTGATCTTCTTGTTAAATTTCAAAACAATTCAAATGAATATTTGCAAAATATAAAATGCATTATTTACGTGGTTTACAACAATGGTTAGATTGTGGACATTTCACATATGATCTGTGGTATGGAGAAATTGTTTGTCTCTTGACAAATTTGAGAACACTATATGAGCAGTTCCAAATATTAACATTTATTAATTGGAAAAATTAGGCACTGAACAGAATGAATGACTCGACTGGTTTAAGATTATTTCACATGTCTGCACTGCAGACAAAAATATGTTCAAGACTTGTTGTAAACATATATAATAGTGGTAAATAATTATGAAGCTGTTCAAAAGTAGATCTGTGTATGCATGTACAGGAAGCTATTTGATTGCCATCAAATCTACAGAAGGTACACTGAGTTGATCAGTTTGAGTGGAACATTGAATGTGATTTTAGAAGCATTTCTAAACAAATTTTGGAAAGGACAAACACTGCACTGTTGGAACCCCATATGTTACAGTACCTTAACTGTTCCTTATAAACAGAAATATTGAAAGGATCTGCTGTAACTGCATGTGGCAATTCCTATATTGAAAACTAAAATATCTTATTCAGTAGTTATGAAATACATCATCAATTTTCAAATTTGGTAGAAAAGTGCACTTGTAACAGTAAATGATGTGCAGGAATCATAATCACAAATATGTAACTGGCAGGGATAGCACTTCTTAGAACCGCAACATATTAATTTTCAGGGATATTAAACAACTTTTTAAATAGTTGTTTCATTTGACTGTAACCTCTTATCCATTTATTTACTGATATAAAAGGTAATGTTAAATATAGGGCCAATGTTACCTTTTTAACAGGCTCACCTAAGGCTACAAAAACACTTTAGAACCAAATATCTTGCAACACAGAACAAGCTAATTACTCAGTTGGATTGGCCCCATGGTATTGTATATTCCACCATTTCACATAATTATTAAATATCCCAGTAAAAGTTAGACTAATAAGGAAAGCACCGGGTGACAGGGCATCCCATCGCTGGTAGTCCTTTCCTTTTTTTTGTTTTGTTCTATTCTTCAATTGATAATGTCAAATGATTAACTGCTTCTTTAAGCTTCTGCTCATCTTCTGTTGCGCAATTCACCACGTAGACCCAGTGAATAAATTTTCAATCCCACATAGGGTGATGATTTTGGTGCGACTCAATAACAAGTTGGATAATGCTGCTGCTTCTTCTGGAGGACTGCACATCTCTTATAGTTCTGCTGCGAACATTGGCCCTCCAGGTATCTGATTGCGAATATATCAGACAGCAAAATCCCATCAATCCAATCACTGACAGCCCAAAAATTTCTAATGGCTAAATTATTCTAACAGTACAAATTAAACACTTGATTAGTACCATTTAAAAAATCCAAATATTATAGTCTATTATTCTAATGTATCCATGAGGGGTCTAGATGAACAAGAGTCAAGTCAAGAGTGTTTTATTATCATATGTCCCAGATAGAACAATGAAATTCTTACTTCGCTACAGTGAAGCACAAATAATTGTTGCAAACCTCAGACCTTTGTCAATGCACATGTTCCCGATACAGCTTTTGAGGGGTGGTGCTGGAGAATGCGTGTAGGGTAGACATAAATGAGGGCCTTGTATATCGAATCAGAAAGGGGGAGAAAAATTAGGCAGACGATAGGTGATAACAATGAAGTAATGTAGAGAGGATGGGGGGAAAGACCCTGTTGAAAACCTCAACATATTATTAGACCCCACCTATAACATAAATATGATGGTCATTTTAGATACAGAAAACATAGAAATCATTGCAATTTCCCATAAACTGATACATGATGTAATAAAACAAGGTGCCCAAGCAAATAAAACCAATTCACTTGTTTACAACCATGATCACTCAAGTACCATACTAGTTCTAGACAACTCACGAAGCATGCATAAAAAAGCGAATATCAACATTTCGTGGAAGAGTGAAACCGCAATTACAAAGGCACAGTTAACATCTGCAAATGTTCACATCATCATAAATTTGAGGTAAGAAAATGAACTTTTTTTAAAAACTTGCCATTCATGTTCTCAAATTGGCTTGAGTGAATTATTTTGCAAGAAACAATTCTGTTATATTAGCGCATAGGTTGGTTAATTATATTAGCACATTACTTAGATCATACAACATGGTCCTAAGATCGAAATTAAACTTGTGAGATATAATCTTAGAGTAGGGACTGGTGTAATGTACTCAGGAATGATGATGATACAAAACAAGGTGCAGTGAGGATTCAAGGAGCCACAGGCAGAACAGATGAGGATATGGTAAAACAGAATACAATGTTGAAAAATGTGAGGTCATTCATCGTGGGAGGAAAATGTTTAAAAAGGTAAGCTGTGTGCATTTACATATAAATCATTGAAGTTTGACATCCAGATGCAGCAAGCAATTAGATAGGCAAACTGAGCATTGACCTTTACAGTAAAAGTAATGAGTGTCAAATAGTTTGTTCCATTTACATAGTGCCCCGATAAGAACACCTATGTAATGTGTACAAGCCTGGTCTTTCAACCCAAATGTATATTTGCGATAATGAGACGGCAACAAGTGATTCCTGGAATCGTGGAATTTGTCACAGGATAATAAATTGGGCAAAATGGGCCAAGGTGTACTTGAGCTCAGAAAAATAAAAGGAAAATTTGTTGAGTTGAAAAATAAAATTTTCAGGAGCTTTACGTGGTTGATAACGTTAATATTTTTTCCTCGCTGAGCTGCCCGAGAATTGGGGCCACAATTTCAAAACAAGGGATCAGCCGTTCAAGATACAGGTGGGCAAACAAAACTTATCCAAAAAAATCATCCTTTTTGGAATTCTTAAAGCAAGAGGGTTGTGGAGGCTCATTAATTAAATATGTTTTTTTTAAGTTCAATACATTTTTGGATATGAAAGGAATCAAGAAATATGGGTTTGTGCAAGACAGTGCCACCAAGGTAAAATTCAACCCTGATCTTATTGAATGGCAAAGCAGTCACAAAGGGCCACATAGCCTTCTCTTGTCCTAACAAAGTCAAAATGTCCCGTGGCAATCGTTAATTTGATCTACTCAAACTGAACCAAGCAAATTTACTTATGCACTCATGCTACACATATACCTATTTCCTGATTACTGGAGCAACGGGAACACAATCTAATATCAAATACATATTCAAGAGCAATAATCATTGGTCACAATGTTGTATTTGTTCCCGAAGAATGTTTAAATTAATAATTGATATTTTACGGCTCAAATTGTTTTGCGGCAGCCCAGGGCCACATTGTTTATACCAGTGTGTCGAGAGCAGTCTTGGGCTGGGAGCCCATTCACCGCACTTCAGCGTGATGGTAAGAATGTAAGAATGTAAGAATTACACTTACGTAAGAATGCTGTTCATCGATTACAGCTCAGCATTCAACACCATTATACCATCAAAATTGATCGCCAAACTCGGTAATCTGTGCATCGCTCCTTCCCTCTGCAACTGGATACTGGACTTTCTAACCAACAGACCCCAGTCTGTTAGGTTAGACAAGCACACCTCTTCAACCCTCACCCTGAACACCGGCGTTCCACAGGGCTGTGTGCTGAGCCCCCTCCTCTACTCCCTCTTCACCTATGACTGCACACCTGTACATAGTACTAACACCATCATCAAGTATGCAGATGATACAACGGTGATTGGCCTCATCAGCAACAACGATGAGTCGGCCTACAGGGAGGAGGTCCAGCACTTAGCAGCATGGTGCGCTGACAACAACCTGGCCCTTAACTCCAAGAAGACCAAGGAGCTCATTGTAGACTTCAGGAAGTCCAGGGGCGGCACGCACACCCCCATCCACATTAACGGTACGGAGGTGGAACGTGTTTCTAGCTTCAGGTTCTTGGGAGTCAACCTCTCCGACGACCTCTCTTGGACCCACAATACCTCAACTCTGATCAAGAAGGCTCACCAGCGTCTCTTCTTCCTGAGGAGACTGAAGAAGGTCCATCTGTCTCCTCAGATCCTGGTGAACTTCTACCGCTGCACCATCGAGAGCATCCTTACCAACTGCATCACAGTTTGGTATGGCAACTGCTCTGTCTCCGACCGGAAGGCATTGCAGAGGGTGGTGAAAATTGCCCAACGCATCACCGGTTCCTCGCTCCCCTCCATTGAGTCTGTCCAAAGCAAGCGTTGTCTGCGGAGGGCGCTCAGCATCGCCAAGGACCTCTCTCACCCCAACCATGGACTGTTTACCCTCCTACCATCCGGGAGGCGCTACAGGTCTCTCCGTTGCCGAACCAGCAGGTCCAGGAACAGCTTCTTTCCGGCGGCTGTCACGCTACTCAACAACATACCTCGGTGACTGCCAATCACCCCCCCGGACACTTATTGTTATTTATTCAAATAATTTGCTGTGTCGCTCTTCCAGGGAGATGCTAAATGCATTTCGTTGTCTCTGTACTGTACACTGACAATGACAATTAAAATTGAATCTGAATCTGAATCTGAATGGTGTGCTACAAGAATGTGGTCTCAATACAAGCAGCTTGCTGTACTCAAGAGAATGGATGTGACAGCCACTGAGATCTATTAACAGGCTCAATAACAGCTACTTTATAACTGTATTTGGGGGTAGTGAATGTTTGAGTGTGACTTTGACATTCACAAACATTCATAACACATCTGCTAAATCTAAAAATAGTTTTAAAAAACAATATTACTTTTTACATTTAATACATTAAAACCAAACTTACACATTACAAAAATCAAATGTATTAATGCCAACTGAAATGCGTAATAAATAATTCCATTAACTTTCTCACAGAAACAGATGTCTATTTGATAGTGATCTTCACTCTTATTACACAGGCACCCAAATTGGACCTCAGGAACTTTGTCACAAAATGCTGGAGTAACTCAGTGGGTCAGGCAACATCCCTGGAGAATGTGGATAGGTGGAAACAGGGATGTTGTCTGACCTGTTAAGTTACTGCAGCACTTTGTCTTTTTTTGTAAACTAGCATCTGCAGTTCTTTATTTCTACTCAGGAATTTTGTGTTGTCCAATTAGACTCCAAGTGAAATCCACCAGTGCAGCATAGGGTGCAAAGCAACCAAAGTCCTTGGTACCCATGCGCAAGCTAGTGATGGAAACTGGAAGCTCTGTAGGAAGCCACATCTTAGTCCTGGCATCAGTGTTAGTACAAAATCAGAAAATCTGTGCCATTAAAAAATACAAATATTCATATTAAAGGTTTGCCTGTATTATAATTCAATGACATCCTGAAAATCTCAGATGAATATCCACTAAATTCAATTGATTAATATAAAGCAGTTTGTGCCGTAAACAACCAGCTTTCGAATTATTAACGCAACTTACTGCAAAAGAAAGATATATAAAAATAAACAAATGCATAAATAATAATCAAACAAAATACATGTAAATTAAATTATACAATAAATTAGGCAAAATTACATCCAAAAAGGAAAGTAGCACGAGAGAGAACAGGGCCCTTCACACACCAAAATGGTTATCTGTGACAAAAGATGGACAAGACCCTTCATAAATATTTCTCCACTACCTTTCCCGCAGAGAAAGATATGCAGATAAAGGAACTTACGACAATTAATCCAGATGTCTTCAGGACTGCTTGAATTACATCCAAAGACTTATGAAGGTAGATAAATCTCTTGGATGTGATCAAATATATCCAAACACACTGTGAGCATACCATCCGTAGTAGACTACTGAGCGACATCTACTACAAACCCACTGACTCCCATGGCTATCTGGACTACAGTTCTTCCCACCCTGCTTCCTGTAAGGACTCTATCCCCTACTCCCAATTCCTCCATCAACGCCGCGTCTGCACCCAGGATGAGGTGGTCCAAACCAGGCCATCGGATATCCTCTTTCTTAAGGGAATGGGGGTTCCCCTCTTCGAATATAGATGAGGCTCTCACCAGGGTCAGCTCTATATCCCGTAGCTCAGCTTTCACTCCCCATCACCCCACTCGTAACAAGGACAGAGTCCTTGTCCTCACCTTCCACCCTACCAGCCGTCACATTCAACAGATAATCCCCCAACATTTTCGCCACCTGCAACGGGATCCCACCACTGGCCACATCTTCCCATCTTCTCCCCTTTCGGCTTTCTGCAGAGACCGCTCCCTCCGTAACTCTCTGGTCAATTTGTCCCTTCCCACCCAAACCACCCCCACCTCTGGTACTTTCCCTTGCAACCACAGGAAATGCTACACTTGACACTTTACCCCCCCCCCCCCGACTCCATCCAAGGACCCAAGCAGTCTTTCCAGGTGAGGCAGAGGTTCACCTGCACCTCCTCCAACTTGATCTATTGCATCTGCTGTTCTAGCTGCCAACTGCTCTACATCGGTGAGACCAAGCACAGGCTTGGTGATCACTTCACACAACACCTCCGCTCAGTTCGCATTAACCAACCTGATCTCCCAGTGACTCAACACTTCAACTCCCCCTCCCATTCTGAATCCAACCTTTCCGTCCTGGGCCTCCTCCATGGCCAGAGTGAGTCCCACCGCAAATTGGAGGAGCAGCACCTCATATTTCGCTTGGATAGTTTACACCCCAGTGGTATGAACATTGACCTCCAATTTCAGATAATCTTTGCTCTCTCCCTCCTTCCCCTCCCCTTCCCAGCTCTCCCACAGCCCACCTACTCCGCCTCTTCCTTTCTTCTTCCCGCCCCCCCCAACCTCCACATCAACTTGAAGAACGGTCTCGACCCGAAACATCACCTATTCCTTTGCTCCATAGATGCTGCCTCACCCGCTGAGTTTCTCCCGCATTTTTGTCTACATCCGTAGTATGAAAGTTATTGGAGGTGATTTTGAGGGATACGTATGCATTTGGATAGACAGGGGTTGATTAGAGAAGAATCTGAAGAATGGTCCCAACCTGAAAAATCATCTATCAATGTTCTCTAGGGATACTGGCTGACCCGCTGAATTACTCCAGCACTTTGTGTCCACATTTAACATATAATTTTTCAGCATTTCCACCTGCTGCAACATTATTCCACCAATGGTCACATATTACCTCCCACTCCTTTCTGCTTTCCACAGGGATCACTTTCTCATGATTCTCAGGATCACTTCTTCGCAGCAGGTACTTTTCACTTGCAACCATTGGAGATGTATCATCTCCATTCTCTCCACCATTCAAGGAAGCAAACAATCCTTCTAGGTGAGGCAGTAATTTATATGCATCTTCTGGAATCAAATCTATTGTATCAGATGCTCTCAAAGTGGCCTCCTCCACATCGGTGAAACCAAGTGTAGAGTAGGCAAATGTTTTGCCGAGCACTGGTACACTGTCTGCTATGGAGGGCCACCTGGAGATCCTAGATGCTAGTCATTTCAATTCCCCTCTGCTTTCCCACACTGACCTGTCTGTCCTCAGCCTGCTACATTGTCAGGGTGAAGTTGAACTTAAACTAGTGGACGAGCATTTAGTATTTCATGTCAGTAGTCCACAACCAAAAGGCATTAATAACGATGATAGACACAAAATGCTGGTGTAACTCAGCGGATCAGGCAGCATCTCTGGAGAAAAGGACTAGGTAACGTTTCAGGAGACTGGTGGTACGGGAAGGTACAGAACAAACCAGAGCCTGCATCTGTAAAGTGCTCTGCTTTGTTCTGTACCTTTCTGTATCTCCAGTTCCACCCTCCCTAAAGGGCCTGTCCCACCAGCATGCAAATCTATGCGATGAGCGCGACCTAACATGGTCGCTTGAGCCATCCGGCGTCGCGGGGCCGGTCCCACTTCGATCGCCGGAGCAGTGCGGAATTGTGCGCAGTTCATCCCGACATCGCGCGGGATCCGAAAAACTGACTGTTCAAAAATTCCGCGCGGCAACGGCTTGTCGGCTCGAAGTCGCCTCGACGCATTACACACCACCTCGACGTCGTGCCTCCGTGACCCTCTGTGTGTGTGGCTCCATGGCCCTCTGTGTGTGTGTCTCTGTGCACCTCTCTGTGTGTCCCTCTATGTCCTGGCGAACTTACCTTTAGACTTCACTCCAAGTTTGCCTCACTTTGCGCCGCGTTGCGCCACTCACCCGACCCCCGAGCGGCCCCTACTGCCAGTTTGGTCACGCTTGCCGCATGCAGGCACATGCTGGTGGGAACAGCCCTGTACAGGGATCACCCAACCTCCGCGCGGCCCCCGCTTCCAGTTTGATCACGCTCATCGCATGGAGTTGGATGCTGGTAGGACAGGCCCTTAACTTTCAGTCTGATGAAGGGTCTCGATCCAAAATGTCACCAATAACTTTTTTCCAGAGAAGCTGCCTGATCTGTTGAGTTACTCCAGCATTTTGTTTTGTCTTCAGTGTAAACCAGCATTTACAGTTCCTTCTTACCCGGCATGAATAATTAATTCCTTCATTTCAGGTAACCTGCTCCCCCTTGGTCTCTCCATCCACTCACACACTTGTTTCCACACAAACATCCTGCCCTTTCTCACCCATCAACTCCATCTGCCCATCATCGCACACCCCTCCCCCCACTGGTTCCACCTGCCGACCCTACCTCCCTTATTTGGTCCCAAATTCCATCTTAATTTCCCATCAGATTGTATCATCTGCAGCTCCTTGCAGTTTGTTGCTCACTGTTGCATTAAGGAGTCCCCGCAATCAAGACTTCAAGGATTTTTCCTTCAGCCCACAAAAAAAGGCACAGCGAGTCAGGAGATTGCTATTATACCAGTGTGTCCCCAAAGTGCAGGCATTCCCATACTGAAATCATGTAGTATTACTCCTTACAAAGGCCATTCAGGAGTGTCCGTGGATCTGTGTGACCTCCTTGCTCAAAGAATATGTCCTTGTGGATATTGTTCTCTATCAACCTGTCCAGGAACTGTTGAGAATATTTGCCCTCACTTTCCCATCATTGTAGCATGAATGATGGGGAGTCTGGTCTGCATGATGGATTGGGCTACATTCACAATTCTCTGCAATTTCTTGTGGACTTGGGCAGAGCTGTTCCCAAATCAAGCTGTGATGCAAACAAACTGTATGTGTCCTACAGTGCATCTGAGGAGGTCTGCATGGGTTGTTGGAGACAATCTGAATTTCTTCAGTCTTCTGAAGAAGTAGAGGCATTGTGTGCTTTGTTGGCTGTCACTTCAATGTGATTGGTCCTAATATTTACATCTAGGAACTTGAAGCTTTCAACTATTTCTGCTTTGGCACAATTGATGCTGAATTAACGCTAAAATGGAGCAATTCAATTTATTAATGCTTCTACAAAATCATGCCCACATCTTTTCTTCAGGGGTTTAATTCTACATTTGGACCAATTCTTGCAACTGGCAATCTCAAATCTATTATTTCTTCTGAACAACTCCTAATTTGAAGGAAGACATTGTTTTGACATCTAATGGCAGTTAGCATATGTGTATTTTTACAATACTGGAGAGATTTCAGCACAGAACATAAAAAATGTCATATCTCCACTGTTTCAAGTAGTATGGTGTTAATTTTTTCAGGGATTGTCACTCTGAAATTAAATTATGAGAATAAAGTAACCTTAGTATCAAGATTCTGTAAAAGCTGCTGCATGCCAAAATTAGTGAATATTTTTGGTGTCCACCATCACACGTGTAACACCAGCATTTTGCAGTAGCTATATTTCCATCAGATTATGTACCTGCAGTCTCTTATTATGTATGGACAATTACTTCAATAAAGTTTATTCAAAACATGAGAAAGAAATTACAAAATAAGGAATACTGGAAGAACTTTCATTTTGGTGTTCACCTTGGACACTGTGTGTAACACGCGTAATGCATGTTTCAGTAGATAACAGGAATATTGCTCATTTGGTCACATACTCTAGCAATGTTACAAAATTTTGAGATTTAAAAAATCAAGTCTGCAATTTATCCCATCAGATAAAGCATAAACATAAGTTTAATTTGACACCTAATTCACTTTCATATCTTCAGTATTAAAAAAGTTATGGCCATTTTCATACTCAGAAATTAGCATCTTGCTCCCCATTGCCTTTCCAATGACTTAATAGAAAAGCTGTGATCTAGGACAGTCAAAAGCCTATAAGTTTCTTAAAAATTAAGAGAACTCAATGAATTTTTCAGTTATTATAGATTGAAGCATTCTGAAACAAATATGAAACAATATTACTTGGATGACCTGAAATTATAGCATATAATTAGTTAGTTAACTAATTGTAGCTAATTACAAAATTCAATTACTTGATCTAAACATCTATCCATTTCTTAAGAAAAGATAAACATTTTTAAATTGCCTAAGTGTCCAAATAACATTCACACAATAATTCACAATATAACATGATTTAAAAATCTCATTTACATGAATTTATAGGCCAAATGGAAGGAATTTAGTGTTTAATTCCTGTAAATGAATGGCCATTTAAATCAACTTGCGAATGGGTTTTAGTGGAAAGCGGTGGATTAGAACGTTGCGGTTTGCGGTGAAGTCGGCAGGAAAAATACTGCCGGTTCATACATTTTTTTTGTCCCCATTTCGCAACTTGAAAATGTGATTAAAGGCTTCCTAAAAACCACGTTTTAATGTAAAAATAAACTGTGTACTTTATTTTCTCTCCTATGTAATATCCTTCCTGTTGTCGGCGCTCACGGCTTTAGAAGATTATTTTTAAATTACTCTAGCTAATAAATGATCTAGCATAATTTAAAAATACCTTCATGAATGAAATGTCGGAGCAATTTTTCTTCAGCAACGAAATCCCCTAACATGGATCGATTTGCCTTGTCTGTAGAAAAACGGCATTTTAAACACGCCCCTCTCTGAAAACGCCAAAGTCACGCACACGGGGAGCGGCAGAACTGCAGCGCTGCTCAAGGTAAGTTTTGTAACATACCTACATACTCCATGTTTATAGCAAGAAAGTACATTTGTATGTTGAAAAACTGCAAAAGTGAATAAATCAGCTATCATGCTTTAGAAAAAAAAACTTTCTAAATTTCATGTAACGGTTGTTATGGTGCACACAAACATAAAGTGTAAAAAAATGCATAGGTATGCATGTTAAACAAGGAATTTTGTTCATTAATGAAATGTTCTCAAACTTCATGAACTATCTCTCACTGTGTACTAACATTTACAGCTACAGAATTTCCCGTTGAATGTGCAACATGTTTGGTGCCAGTTAAACAACATCTTCAAACTAACCATTAACAGATACCATGCTGTCAGCTACATGTAAAATGTCGTTCTGATCCTCAAAGCAAGGGCTTTGCATTAATAAATACTTAACTGACTGTCAAGCTGGCATTCAGAAACATTCATATTTTTTTAAACTATTAAAATCAAATAAATAAAATTACAAGCTAGCAAGATTACAAATAATTAAGAAAAAAAAAAAAACACAGTTCAGCAATAATTGAAAACATCTGAGAATTTATTATTAAGAAAGTACCACCAACACATTTACAAAACAACAATTAGATTGAGCAGAAGCTAGACACAAAATGCTGGAGTAATTCAGTGGGCCAGGCAGCATCTCTGGAGAGAAGGAATGGATTACTTTTTGGGTCGAGACCCTTCTTCAGACCCGCTGATTTACTCCAGCTTTTTGCGCCTAACTTCGTTTTAAACCAGCATCTGCAGTTCCTTCCTACACAATAAGATTGAGCAGAGTCATTGTGGATTTACGCAAAAAGAGAGTTATTACGTTTTTTTAAAGTTGTAACTAGCAGATTAGTTAAGGATGGATGTTATGTTTGCAGGCTTTTAGAAGAGCTTCAATAAGATGTTGCACAAGAAGTTGATCACCAAAACTAGAACAGATGGAATTGGGAATAATGTAGCCCAATCTATCACACAGACCTATGCGTTGAAAATCTGCTAACACAAGCAAAGACGTCTCACTCCAATCTTTTGTTTTCGCTGTTCCTGTCCAGCAGAAGCTATAGAAACCTAATAGTGCACAATCAGCAGACTAAACAATAACTTCTTCCTCCCAATTATCAGGCTTCTGTACAGTCCTTTATAAGCTAGAGTACTGTCCGATTTACCTCCACTCATTGAGGTAATTGGACTTGTTCTATGGAAATGATGCACTGCAATGCAGAGAACTATAGTCTACACTCTGTATCTTTCCCTTTGATTTATCTATTGTACTTGAGTTTGATTATATCGTATTATGTATGGTATATCTGATTGGTTTGAATAGCATGCAAAACAATGCTTATCACTGTACCCCAGTACTAATAAGTACCCAAGTACTAATATATACACCATAAACTTAAAATTAAACCCATTAATACATTTTGCTTCTGGACCAGATAATGGAGGTAGTAATATGCTTATACATCTTATCCATGCAGATTTCAAGATTTAAAGCAGAGATATATTCTTGATTAGTACCGGTGTCAGGGGTTATGGGGAGGAGAATGGGGTTAGGAGGGAGATAGATCTGCCATGATTGAATGGCGGAGTAGACTTGATGGGCCAAATGGCCTAATTCCACTCATAGAAAAATAGGTGCAGGAGTAGGCCATTCGGCCCTTCGAGCCTGTACCGCCATTCAATATGATCATGGCTGATCATCCAACTCAGTATCCCGTACCTGCCTTCTCTCCATACCCTCTGATCCCCTTAGCCACAAGGGCCACATCTAACTCCCTCTTAAATATAGCCAATGAACTGGCCTCAACTACCCTCTGTGGCAGAGTTCCAGAGACCCACCACACTGTGTGAAAAAAGTCCTTCTCATCTCGGTCCTAAAGGATTTCCTCCTTATCCTTAACCTGTGACCCCTTGTCCTGGACCTCCCCAACATCGGGAACAATTTTCCTGCATCTAGCCTGTCCAACCCCTTAAGAATGTTGTAAGTTTCTATAAGATCCCCCCTCAATCTTCTAAATTCCAGCGAGTACAAGCCGAGTCTATCCAATCTTTCCTCATATGAAAGTCCTGACATCCCAGGAATCAGCCTGGTGAACCTTCTCTGCACTCCCTCTATGGCAATAATGTCCTACCTCAGATTTGGAGACCAGAACTGTACGCAATACTCCAGGTGTGGTCTCACCAAGACCCTATACAACTGAAGTAGAACCTCCCTGCTCCTATACTCAAATCCTTTTGCTATAAAAGCTAACATACCATTCGCTTTCTTCACTGCCTGCTGCACCTGCATGCCTACTTTCAATGACTGGTGTACCATGACACCCAGGTCGCGCTGCATCTCCCCTTTTCCTAATCGGCTCCATTTAGATAATAGTCTGTTTTCCTATTTTTGCCACCAAAGTGGATAACCTCACATTTATCCACATTATACTGCATCTGCCAAACATTTACCCACTCACTCAGCCTATCGAAATCACCCTGCAGCCTCCTAGCATCCTCCTCACACCTAACTATACCCCCCAGCTTGGTGTCATCTGCAAATTTGGAGATGTTGCATTCAATTCCCTCGTTCAAATCATTAATGTATATTGTAAATAGCTGGGGTCCCAGCACTGAGCCTTGCGGTACCCCACTAGTCACTGCCTGCCATTCTGAAAAGGACCCGTTTTACTCCTACCCTTTCCTTTCTGTCTGCCAGCCAGTTCTCTATCCACATCAATATTGAACCACCAATACCGTGTGCTTTAAGTTCATATACTAATCTCTTATGTGGGACCTTGTCGAAAGCCTTCTGAAAGTCCAGACATAACACATCCATTGGTTCTTCCTTATCCACTCTACTAGTTACATCCTCGAAAAATTCTATAAGATTCGTCAGACATGATTTACCTTTTGTAAATCCATGCTGACTTTGTCCAATGATTACAACATTTTCCAAATGCGCTGCTATCCCATCTTTAATAACTGACTCTAGCAGTTTCCCCACTACCGATGTTAGACTAACTGGTCTGGAATTCACCGCTTTCTCTCTCCCTCCTTTTTTAAAAAGTGGGGTTATATTAGCTATCCTCCAATCCTCAGGAACTACTCCAGAATCTAAGGAGTTTTGAAAAATTATCATTAATGCATCCACTATTTCCGTGGCTACCTCCTTAAGCACTTTGGGATGCAGACCATCTGGTCCTGGGGATTTATCGGCCTTTAATCCATTCAATTTGCCCAACACCACTTCTCGGCTAACCTGGATTTCACTCAGTTCTGCTATCTTATTTGACCTCCGGTCCACTGCTATTTCCTGCAGATTATTTATGTCTTCCTTAGTGAAGACAGAACCAAAGTAGTTATTCAATTGGTCTGCCATGTCATTGTTCCCCATGATCAATTCACCTGCTTCTGACTGCAAGGGACCAACATTTGTTCTAACTAGTCTCTTCCTCTTCACATATCTATAAAAACTTTTGCAGTCAGTTTTTATGTTCCCTGCCAGTTTCCTTTCGTAATCTATTTTCCCTTTTCTAATTAAGCCCTTTGTCCTCCTCTGCTGGATTCTGAATTTCTCCCAGTCCCCTGGTAGGCTGCTTTCTTTGGCCAATGTGTATGCCTCAACTTTAGTTTTTATACTATCCCTGATTTCCCTCGTTATCCATGGATGCACCACCTTCCCTGATTTATTCTTTTGCCAAACTGGTATGAACAATTTTTGTACTTCATCCATGCAGTCTTTAATTACCTTCCATTGCACATCCACTGTCAACCCTTTAAGACTAACCTGCCAATCTATCTTGGCCAATTCACGGCTCATACCTTCAAAGTTACCTTTGTTTAAGTTCAGAACCCTTGTTTCTGACTTAATTATGTCACTCTCCATCCTAATGAAGAACTCAATCATATTATGGTCACTCTTGCCCAAGGGGCCACGCACAACAAGACTGCGAACTAACCCTTCCTCATTACTCAGTACCCAGTCTAGAATAGCCTGCTCTCTCGTTGGCTCCTCCACATGCTGGTTTAGAAAACTGTCCCGCATACATTCCAAGAAATCTTCTTCCTCAGCACCCCTGCCAATTTGATTCACCCAATCTATATGTCGATTGAAGTCACCCATTATAACTGTGTTACCCTTGTTGCACGCACTTCTAATCTCCTGTTTGATGCCATCCCCAACTCCAATACTACTGTTAGGTGGCCTGTACACAACCCCACTAGCGTGTTCTGCCCCTTAGAGTTTCACAGCTCTACCAATATCGATTCCACATCCTCCATGCTAATGTCCTTCCTTTCTATTGCATTAATCTCCTCTCTCACCAGCAACGCTACCTCACTTTTTCTTTCTGTCTATCCCTCCTGAATATTGTATATCCCTGGATGTTCAGCTCCCAGCCTTGGACACCTTAGAGCCATGTCTCCGTGATCCCAACTATAGCATAGTCATTAATAGCTATCTGCACCTTCAACTCATCTACCTTATTACAAATGCTCCTCGCATTGAGACACAAAGCCTTCAGGCTTGTTTTTACAACACTTTTACCCTTTATACAATTATGTTGACAAGCGGCCCCTTTTGATTTTTTTCCTGGATTTGTCTGCCAGCCGCTATTAATTTTCACCTTGCTACCACTTGCTTCTACTGTCATTTTATATCCCTCTTTCTCTCTGCTCACACCTTTAAGACACCCACCACCTCTTATTCTCTGTTTATTAATTTTTTCTTCTTCCCCCCATACATGTTGGGTCTGAGTGCTTTCCTTCTCTGCCTCCTGCCTCAGACACCGTCTCCCCAACCTATCTATTTTAAAGTCCCCCCCCCCAGTAGCCTTTGCAAATTTCCCCACCAAGATACTGGTCCCCCTTGGGCTCAAGTGCAACCCGTCTTTTTATACAGGTCAGTCCTTCCCCGAAAGAGGTTCCAATGATCCAGAAACTTGAATCCCTGCCCTCCACACCAGTCCTTCAGCCACGTGTTTATCCTCCACCTTGCTCCATTCCTACTCTCAATGTCGCGTGGCACAGGAAGTAGACCTGAGATTGTTATCTTTGTGGTCCTTTTCCATAGCTCTCTTCCTAACTCCCTAGATTCTCCTTCTAGGACCTCTTCTCTTTTTTTACCTATGTCATTGGTACCAATGTGTACCACGACCTCAGGCTCCTCTCCCTCCCTTTTCAGGATATCTTGGACACGTTCAGACACATCCCGGACCCTGGCACCAGGAAGGTAAACTACCATCCAGGTCTCCGGAATGCGTCCACAGAATCGCCAATCTTACCCCCTAACTATAGAGTCCCCTATTACTAATGCCCTCCTCTTCTTTTCCTTATGCTTCTGAGCATTAGGGCCGGTCTCTGTACCGGAGGCCCGGCCGCTGTTGCTACCCCCAGGTAGGCTGTCTACCCCAACAGCACTCAAACTGGAGTACCTATTTTCAAGGTGTACAGTCACAGGGGTACTCTCTAGCCCCTGCCTCTGCCCCTTGCCCTTCCTAACTGTGACCCACTTGTCTGCCTCCTGTGATTTTGGAGTGACTACCTCCCTGTAGCTCCTCTCTATGACCTCCTCACTCTCCCTGACCAGACGGAGGTCATTGAGCTGCTGCTCCAGGTTCCTAACACAGTCCTTTAGGAGCCCCATCTCGACACACCTGGCGCAGATGTGGATGTCTGGAAGGCTATCAGATTCCTTGACCTCCCACATCTGACATCCACAACAGTACAACAGCCTGGCCTTCATACTCCCCCCTTACACAGGATACAATATCAACACAATACAAAGTACACTACAAACTGCTGAAATCTGACTGCCATTCAGCTGCTTACCCTAGTCCACTTCCCACCAATCAGTGGCTTACTCAAAAAAAACAGTTCTCCGAATGGAAGATTATGGATTTCGGTAAGCCCCGCGCTGGATTTTTAAGCTTACCAGTCGGGCATCGCTCCTCCCCCTCCTTCTCTTCCAACGGCTCCTGTGGGCCTCTGAAAAAACAAGCCCTACACTGGATTTTTAAGCTTACCGGTCGGATGTCGCTCCTCCTCCTCCTTCTCTTCCAACGGCTCCTGTGGGCCTCTGACCTAAGACATCATATTACTTATGATCTCACGGTATTACTTATGATACTTGCAGACCTAAGAAACCATATTACTTATGATCTCATGCACAGTCTTTTACCCAGAGTCAGAGAACCAAGAACCAGAGGAAAACACAAAAAGCTGGAGAAACTCGGCGGGTGCAGCAGCATCTAAGGAGCAAAGGAGATATGCGACGTTTCGGGTCGAGACCCTTCTTCAGACTGGTCAGGGATCAAACCAGAGGACACAGGTTTAGGGTGATAGAGGAAACTGAGGGGCAACCTTTTCATACAGAGGAGAGTAGGTATGTGGAAATAGCTGCCAGAGGAGGTTGTAGAAACAGAAACTACTATTCCAAATACATTTGGACAGGTACATGGCTAGGAAATGTTTAGAGGGATATGGGCCAAACCGGAGCGGGTGGGAATAATGTAGATGGGGCACCTTGGTCGGAATGAACAAGTTGGGCCGCAGGGCCTGTTTCTATGCTGTATGACTGTGAATCTGTGACACCATTCCTAACAGCCTACTTTTCTGAAACATACCCAGTGTGTAAAGGAAAGCTTCATGGCCCTCATGCACAACTGAAGGCAGGTCCATGGTCAAGACTACAGAGAGTGCAATTTATGACACAACTTCCATGTCTTATATTTAATGCTGGTCTTAATAACGTGTATCTTCACGATTTATATGTTTGGTTTCCAATTGCCAGTCTAAAACTAGATCCACTATGCTGGAAATCAGCCACACTTCTACCTGCTTCCGCAATCGAGAACAAATAATTGCAGCATTATCCCATTTGAACTTTCATCTCATACCGCAAACTGGAGAGATTCCATAGAAGTTAATAGCAGCGTTACCTCAAATCACCATGCTACGTTGGTCAAAGAAAAGCCTATTTAACTATAATGATACAGCCGGACTGTCCCAAATCAGATGGTCATTCAAAATTAATGATCTATGGCACACCACACAAGTTGTTATAAAAAGACCTCTTATGCATTGCACGTGCAACAACATTTGCTTGCAGGTTCATTAAGTGAATGAAGACATTGAATGTAATTATAAGTATAAAATCAAAAGAAAATTTAAAAGTCACATGCTTTCTTTGAGTAATACAAATGTCAATCTTGTCCATTAATACTTAACCTTTTGGTATTGGAGGCTGACCACAATGAACACCATAAACAATTTTGCAGGCTATTCCCTTTAATGTCTTAAATCTGCCAACTGCAAAGCTCCTAAGGATCTGATGAACTGCCTTTCTTTTTATGAAAAATGTTTTTATTTGCTGTATTGTTACATAAATCTTGACTTTTTCTATTGCTCAGGGATACTTGATAAAAATTTATGACATTTATTTAACACTACTGGAAAATAGAAACGCATTTAGCGCAATGCCAAAATGAGAAATGACATGAAATTTAAAGTACAATGTTAAATCAGATATCATGCACCTTGGCAGATTAAGTGCAGATTAAATTAAAAGTTAACTGAAAGAAAACATTAAACTGCTGACATTGATAAGGTCTGCTATGTTATAATTTTATTAAATAAACAACTTCCTCAAATGAGTTCGGTGTTTTTGACTAAAATGTGGTTTGTGAAAATGTATACTTTGTACCTCTAGGCTATGTAAGAAACTATAGGGATATTTTCATGCAAGTGGAAAGTACAACATTTACAAGACCATCAGAATTTGAAGAGAGTATTGTTTAGCTTTGCACAGAAGCGAATCAAAACAAGAATAGTTAAAATATTTTATGCAGACAGAATTCTCATGCGAAACACTAAATGTTTTAATACTAACGCTTTCTGCAACAAAGTCTAAAGAAGCATTTGTATAGAAGAGGAAGCGCAAGAGACTGCAGATGGTGGAATTTGTTGCAAATAAATGAGAGCAACAGAAGAACCTCAGTGGGTCAGGCAACATTTCTGGATGGAAATGGACAGGCAGCATTTTTTGCCAAGAGACTTCATCAGGACTGAAAGAGTAGAGAGGAAGTAGCCAAAATAGAGGTCGGGGCAAGAGCTAGCAAGTAATAGATGGATTCAGGCAAGGAGAGATTGACTGGCATATAACAGTCGGATTGGAAAGAAAAGGTAGCGATAGCAACAGGGCTTGGGAGATGATAAGTGGAGACCAAAGGGTGCAGGTTCTGGAATCTGATGGGAAGAATGGAACTGAATGAGAAATGGTGGCAGATTGAAGGAACAGAGGGAGGGGAGGCGAGATCCAATATGGGACAAGTGGGGAAACCCAGCGGAGGAAGTGTGTGGGGAGAGGGAGAAGACAGAGTGAAAGGGTAGGAAGAAGGGGGTGTGAGTGTGGATCAGGGTAGATAGGATGAGAGTGAAGAGGACAGAGGGCATGCAGATTACCTAAAATTGAAGAAGTCAATGGTAATGCTATTGGATTGCAGACTACCCAAGTGGAATATGAGATGCCATTCCTCTAACCTATGACTGGCATGGGAATGGGAAGGGGAATTAAAATAGCTGGCAACCAGGGGATTTAGATGCTGACAACGGACAGAGCGGAAGTGCTTGGCAAAGCGGTCGCCGAGTCTGCCATCATCTCACCAATGTGGAGAAAGCCACATGAAGGGTATTAAATGCAATATTTGAGGTTGGAGGAGGTACAACCGAATCTCTCACATGCACATGGCAGGGCTGTTTAGGTCCTTGGATGGAGGCGATTGAGGAAATGTAAGGACAGTGTTAATCCTCCTACAGTTGCAGGGGAAAGTGCATGAGGAGGGGGAAGGATGTGTGAGGATGTGTGAGGAGGAATGAATTAACCAGGGAGTCACTGACAAGAGTGGTCCCTACAGAAAGCAGAGCGGGGTGGAGAGCAGGTCGTGGGATCGTGTTGTAGCTGTCGAAAGTGCTGTACTGGTCACAGAACAAGGTGAAGTGATGGGCAATAACTAAGAGAATTATATCACTGTTCTGTCTGGGGGAGGTCAAGTGAGGTAGAAATGTGGAATATGGAGGAGATATGGTGAGAGAATGGTCAAAAACAGAGTTCCCTATCCCACCCTACACTGTGATTGACAAAGCCCTCACCCTGTATCTCCTCTATATCCAGCACTTTTGCTCTCACCCCACCTCTCCCCAGAGGAAGGTTCTTGGCTCGAAACATCAACTGTCCGTTTCCTTATACAGATGCTGCCTGTCATGCCCCATTCCTCCAACTGCTCTCCATTTTTGTACTGAAGAGACCTGACGCATGTTTATTGCAGCTAATATGTGCTAATGGCAAATAAGTAATATCATGGAAAACAAAATATGCTCAGGTACATTTGAAATTTAAAGGGATATATAAGGATTTTAAAGTTAAAAGTTCTAAGGGCATAACGGAGTATGTGGAATTTAATGCAGAAAAATTGTATTTAATGCAGAAAAATGTGAGAATTTGTGAGAACATTTTGGGAAGTCATGGGCAGGACCTACACAGTGAATGGTAGGGCTCTGGGTAATGTTGTAGAGCAGAGGGATCTAGGAGTGCAGATGCATAGCTCCTGACGGTGGAGTCGCATGTGGATCGGCTGGTCAAAAAGGCTTTTGGCACATTGGCCTTCATCAGCCAGAGTATTGAGTATAGAAGTTGGGAGGTCATGTTGCAGTTGTATAAGACGGTGAGGCCACATTTAGAGTATTGTGTTCAGTTCTGTGCACCATGTTATAGGAAAGATGTTGTCAAACTGTAATGGGTACAGAGAAGATTTACGAGGATATCTCTAGACGGTCTGAGATAGAGGCAGAGGTTGAGTAGGTTGGGGCTCTATTCCTTGGAGCGTAGGAGGATGAGGGGTGATCTTATAGAGGTGTATAAGATCATGAAAGCAATAGATCAGGTAGATGCACATAGTCTCTTGCCCAGGGTAGGTGAATCTTTTTCACACAAAGGGTGGTGGATGCATGGAACAAGCTGCCAGAAGAGGTAGTTGGGGTAGGGACTATCTCAACAGGTACATGGATAGGACAGGTTTGGAGGGATATGGACCAAATTCCTGCAGGTGGGACTAGTGTAGCTGGGACATGTTGGCCGGTATGGGCAAGTTGGGCCGAAGAGCCTCTTTCCACAATGTATCACTCTATGACTCTATACTGAATGCTTCTATCAATATTGTCAAAATGTGTACAAAAAATTGATAGTGCTACAGACCTACAAATGTAGATGGTGATGTTTCACTATTTCTGAAAGTGGACAAACTACTCATGTTTCATGTCAGTGAAAACGTGGTAGCTATACGTTAGGAAGCAGGTGAACTATTCAGACTCTCAACTTCCAAGGGTCTCAGAGTGGATACCTAACAAACAATAACCAAGCTAAGGGTGTAAACATTACAGTACAGTATGCTTAATTTGAACTTGGGTACAAAGCCAGTATATTGGAATAATGATGAAGTTCTACAGCAATTAGTTCAAACAAAAGTTTTAAATATTTTGCCAGCAGTGAACGTATTTCAGCGTAAATGTTGATTAATAATATCACTAAATTTGGTGTTCTTTTCATATAATCATGTCAGCAGATATAACACAAATAGAAAGTAACAATCCAGATTACATGAATTCCCACTTTTAAAGCCATTTCAATATATGGAAAATTATCGCTTGGCCAGTCTAATATTTTGCAATCAGTAGATCAATTTCCAAGTCTATTCTATTTTATTATTTCTATGCATTAAATTATTCAAAATACTAGATTTTTTATCTTAAAAAATTATATTGCATATCATAAAAATTGCTGCCTTTCTATAAATGAAGCATGGCATGCTCATTTTTACTGAGACCAAGTTATAAATCAGAAAAATGCAGGCAATGAAGAAACATTTTAGATTACAATATTTTACTTTCATGTTCATTTTCTAGGTCTGCACAAAACGTGAGTCTTTAATTTACAACAGAAGTCTTTAATGCTTTGCTCAATGCTGGCAGCAAAACTACTCAAAATGGCTGCACACACACAGACAGGAGAAAACTATATACAAAACATCTCCCTTTGTCCTGTGCAGTGCCACCTGCTGTACGGGAGGAGCAACGGGTCTTCCCACCCCACACAGTCCACCAAACATCACACTCCCCCTTTCCAGTTTGAACGTCTCTATTCCTGAATGAGGGGGTCCCTCTATTCCTCGCCTTGGGGGAATACGACGATTGCAACGTGTCGATTGACGAAGGACCACAGGCAGATCGGCGGGGAGTTCATCTGACTGAACAGCCTGACACCAAACACGATCGCCAGCGCTTCTTTCTCCACTTCGCTGTAATTTTTCCTCGGCGGTCGTCAGCGTTTTGGATGCGAATGCGATTGGTTCTTCCTTGCAGTTCGGCACCGTTTGAGAGATTACAGCTCCAAGACCATAAGGCGATGCATGGGCGGCCAGCGAGATCGGCCTCAATGGGTCATAGTGGACCAAACGTGTCTTCTGGGCGAGCTTCTACTTCAACCTGGTGAATGCATGGTCACACTCTTTGGACCTGTGCCATTCAACATCCTGTTTTCGCAGGTGGTTCAATGGTGCGCACAAAGTCGAAAGTGCCGGTATCACCTTGCCAATTAAGCTTTCAAGCTGCTTCACATTTTCGGGCGTCGGCAATTTCATAATGGCATCCACTCTCTTCCGATGGCTTCAAACCACATGTTTGAAGCCATCGAGATCACATGCCCAAGATATGTGACCTGTTGTCGGAAGAATGCGCACTTGTCCATGCACAACTTCATGCCATAGTTGTTCAGTGCCGTAAGGACCTGTTTTGGGTTCTGCAGGTGTTCTTCCGCTGTCCAGCCGGTGACAATTATGTCATTCAGGTAGGCGGCTACGTACGGAATCCCGGCAACGAGATTGTCGACCAGTTTCTGGAAAATGGCTGGCGCCGGTGCTGGTCCAAACGACAATCGGTTGTATCTGAACATTCCCTTGTGCGTGTTGATCACAAGCAGGTTTTTTGTTTTGTCGTCCAGTTCCACTTGGAGATACGCGTCGGACATGTCTAATTTCGAGAAGTACTGTCCTCCTTGCAGCTTGACGGTTTCAGTTTCTGCGATCCGATCCTCTCCCAGATGTCCTGACCCAATAGTGATAGAGCCACACCATTGTCCACCTGGAACTGTAGATCGACGTTTGAGACCCGCAGCAAAATCCTCAGCTTGTCGGTGATCGTAGACACCCCGAGCACTTCAATAGAAATGGTCTCCGAGATTTGGTCGACTGTGTTTTGTGCTTTCTTGCCCTTTCGCAGCTTTCCTACGGATTGACACACTGCCTGGAGATGACCTTTTCCGTAACAGGCATAAGAAAAGGACTCGATATACGGGCACTCAGTGATGATGAGCAATCGAGCTGCACCGGTAGCAGGGTTTCAATCCTTCCCCCATAGGGAGACGGCTCTTCGGAAACTGACCCACCTTCTCCGGATTTGCTCTGGGTCGATCAAGTGGTTTCTGGCGTTGCGGAATCTGGCGATGCGGATGAGTCTAACGAACTGTATGCACCTCCTGAGGGAGCTTCGACACTGTTTAACCAGCCGTTTTGCGCAGTTGTGTACTTAGCAGCTAAGCCATCTTAGCACACTGCAGCACATTCTTCAATGAGGCGTCCGTTTCCTTGAGAATCACCTGCTGGATGAATGCGTGCCTGCAACCCATTACCAGTCTATCCCGCAATGAATTGCCTTGGCACTTTTCGCAGCATTGAGCTTTAAAATCACATGCCTTTGCCTTGGTGCGAAGTTCAGCAAGAAATTCGGTGATCATTTGCCCTCCTGTTGCCCGTCTGGTAGAAATCGAGACGAGATGCTAGGAAATTTCGACTTTCATTGAAATGCTAGGGGGCGCCGTTCTGTGTTGTATGGCTGCTCAGCCTGCAGCTGTCTGTGTTTCATTCTTTTTTTTATTTTAGTGAGTTAAAGTATTTTGTTTGGAGTCTATTCTTTTTTATGTGGGGGGTGGGGGAAAGGGAGAAACTACTTTTCCTAGTCCCTACCTGGTCGGAGAGGCAGCTTTTCTCCGGGCTGCATCTTCGACCCATCCTCGCGGCCTACCAGCGGGCCTGGAGCAGCCTTTCTTGAGGAGACCGCCCAGAACCTCGGCTTCGGCAGCGGCGCAGTGCTGGAGAGCCATCGCGGGGCGGAGCGGGTGATGCCTTGCCTGGGTTGCCACGCTGGAGCTCCGGTGAGCTGAAACCGCCGACAAAAAAAACCCATCAGTGTGATCTCTGAACGTCTGTGGAGCGGCCAGCTGCGGGCGGCGGCGCTGACTTCAACATCGGCGGGGGGAGCCCCATTCAGCGCGGCCTCATTGGCTTTGGAAGCCACGGTACCCCAGTAAGGAAGCGGCCGTTCCAGGTGTCCGAAGCCGCTGAGAAGATTCTCCCGACGCCGGGGCACCACCACCCGGCGAGAATGGCCTGAAACATCGGGCCTCCGTGAAGGCGACTGCGGAGGCCTCAATAGGCCTGACTATGGGAGGACATGGGATGGGGACTGGACATTATGCCTTCCCTCATAATGCGAACCATTGTGGGGGGATGTTATTTGTGTTTAAAATCTCATTATTATTGTTATGTCTGTATTCTTTTTTTATGTGCTGCATTGGCAAGAAACGTTTCACTACACCAATTGGTGTACGTGACCAATAAATACCTTTGAACCTTTGAAATGCAGCTGCAAAGCTGTTGTGATTTCAGCATATGAAACTTCAGTTACTTCTTCTGTAAGTAAATTTTGAACCAGTGCAAATGTTTCTGGAGACATTGATGAACACAAGAGAGCCTTCTTCTTCAGGTCAGTAGTAGTTTCCATACTTTCAAAATAAAACTCAGCTTGCATTAAATACGACAACCACCTTTCTCGCTCGGGATCGAAATGATTAAATTTCCGAGACATGTTGGTTTACAGAACTCAAAAAATATATATATTTTTTTTTAAATTGAAAAATTGTCTGGGTCTTTGGACGCAATCCAAAGTATCCCACTTCTGACACCACTTTCTTGTTCGTTTTCTAGGTCTGCACAAAACTTGAGTATTTAATTTACACAGATGTTTTAATGCTTTGCTCAATGCTGGCAGCAAGACTACTCAAAATGGCTGCGCGCGCGCACACACACAGACAGGAGAAAACTATATACAAAACATCTCCCTTTGTCCAGTGCAGCGCCACCTGCTGCACGGGAGGAGCAACGGGTCCACCCACCCCACACAGTCCACCAAACATCACATTGACATAATTTTATATGTCATTCAAATTATTCTAACATGAAAAAAATTGGCTTAGAGTCGGACACAGCCGCAAATGACTACATTCAATGCCTTCTAATATTCTTACACCACACTATACTTGAAAATATCAGTAATATGTTTCAGAGGACTATTTTATGGGGCATACATTTCTAAAATTATAACATTGCTTTTTTTTCTCTCTGACCAAGAGATTATATCCTGACTCAGCACATGCTTGGATCAAACTGAATTTCTGGATAAAAGAATTCACTGGGGAACTTTCTACTTGTGCTTATAATTAAACCAATCTGGCTACCTTTTCGGACCCTAGAAAATTAATTCACTCCATATTCTGGAAGAAAACCACCAATATTTTTTGATGCATCTGATTTCCATCCTATTTTACTTTATGATATTCAAAATAAAATATTAGAAGGTAATAATCAGACCAACCAAGTGCCTCCCTGGTCTGCCAAACATGAAAGGCCATTGAACAACTATTTGTGCTTAATCTAAATTTAAGGTATCACATTTTGTTCACCATATGTCTATTGGACCATAACTATTCCCACTGGTGCAATAAATAGCTGCTCAGTTTATTAATACAACCATGGATATGCAAGATAGAGCCAGAAACAACACTAACACCAAACCACCAACAGAAGCTGACTTACATGCCAGATCATGTGATATTGCTTTTTCACAAACTATAATGTTCAATTTCCCACAGCAAGCCATATATCAGTAATTAGGGAACTGTCCCATCTTATAGATAGATCGTGTAGATATGTAAAATACCCCATATTCAGAGATTTTTAGTTTGCCCTGTTAATCACACAGCATGAATCCAAACACTCGGGTTTCTAAACTTCTCACTTTACAGTTTATATCATGGTGGCAAGATTTTCAGCGAAAAAATATTTCAACACATAAGTCTGATGATCGGATATTTTGGTTGTATTTCAGTAGAAAGGAATACCACATAATACTTACTGTAGCAATGTTACAACATTTTGCGATTTAAAAAATCAAGTCTGCAATTTATCCCATCAGATAAAACATAAAACATCACTTTCATATCTTCAGTATTAAAGAAGTTATGGCTATTTTCATACTCGGAAATTAGCATCTTGTTCCCCATTGCCTTTCCATTGACTTAACTCAAAAGCTGTGATCGAGGACAGTCAAAAGCCCATACCTTTCTTAAAAATTAAGAGAACTGAATAAAATTTTCAGTTATTATCGATTGAAGCATTCTGAAATAAATATGAAACAATCTTACTTGGATGACCTGAAATTAAAGCATATAATTAGCTAGTTACCTAAATGTAGCTAATTACAAAATTCAATGAGTAGATCTAAACATCTATCCATTTCTTAAGAAAAGATAAATATGTTTTAATTGCCAAGTGCCAAATAACATTCACACAATAATTCACAATATAACATGATTATAAAATCTCATTTTCATGAATTTATAGGCCAAATTGAAGGAATTTAGTGTTTAATTCCTGTAAATTAGTGGCCATTTAAATCAACTTGCGAGTGGGTTTCTGTGGAACGCGGTGTTTTGGAACGTTGCTGTTTGCGGTGAATTTAACCCACAGTCGGCTGGAAAAATTATGACGGTTCGTATATTTTTTTTGTCCCCTTTTTGTAAGATGAAATTTTGATTAAAGGCTTCCTAAGAAGCACATTTTTAAGTAAAAATAAACTGTGTACCTTCTTTTATCGCCTACATTAGGTCCATTCCACTGTCGGCGTTCACAGCTTTAGAAGATAATTTTTAAATTACTCTAGCTAATAAATGATCCCGCGTAGTTTAAAAATAGCTTCATATAACAAATGTCAGAGCGATTTCTCTTTAGCAACATAATCCCCTGAGATGGATCGATTTCGACTGTCTGGGGAAAAATGGCATTTTAAACCCGCCCCCCTCTGAAAGGCGCCAAAGACGCGCACGCAGGGAGTGGCAGAACTGCAACGCCGCTCTAGGTAAGCTTTGTAACATACCTACTTACTGTGCACTGCCGTGGAACAAATCTGTATAAATTCTTTTTCTTCTTCTGAAAAGACATGGTTTTTTGATTAACAAATGGTTTTTTATTTGAAGAGGGGCAATTCTTTCGCCCCTCACTTTACTTTGGTCCATTCATTGCTCTCTTGCTTGCTGAAGGGACAGGCAGGTGCTACATGTTATTCTGAAAGAAGCCACTGCAAAGCAATTTGAATTCTATTCGGAATTGTACTATAAAACACATTAAAACATACGTGTAGAAACTTTACACAACTTTATAGAAACAGAATTACAAATATTCCTTGATATTTTTGGTGCCAGATTACAAAAAAATTATGTTGGATCAATCAATACCTCTAATTTCTCGTCCCATCTCGATGATATCAGTTCGTGCAGAGGGAAACAAAGAGGGAAGAGACACAGACTTTAAGACTTTGCCTTCCACCACAGTGAGGAGGTGTTTGGTGAACTCACTGTGGTGGATGTTAAATTAGTGTTCATTGTGTGTTCTGTCATTTTTTATTTATTTATTTTTAATTATATGTATGACTGCAGGGAAACAGAGTTTCGTTCGGACCGAAAGGTCTGAATGACAAATAAAGAATCTAATCTAATCTAATCTAATCTAATCTAAGCATGAAATTTTCCTGCAAAGCTAGTTTTCTGTAAAATTTGCAACCTGTTTTTGAAGACTCAACAGCCTACCTCCTATTCGCAACAATATTATTTACAATCCTCCCCACTTGATTCCTTTAGGAACCCATACACATAATCTAATCAAGATATGATGCAATCCTGATTAAATTATTTCATTCTAATCAAAAATATACATTCCACAAGTTATTCATTCACAGTCAGTTAAGAACAGAAAGAATAATGAGCTGTATTGGGCTGGACTGGATTGAACCTACTGTCTTGAATCAATTGGATCACGGGCAGCAAAGTGCAAGATCCATATCCCTGATGCACTAGCAACCCCTGAGAGGCAGAGCTGGAATTAGATCATGGATATGTGTAAGAAAGAACTGCAGATGCCGGTTTAAATCGAAGGTAGACACAAAATGCTGGAGTAACTCAGCGGGTGAGGCAGCATCTCTGGAGAGAAGGAATGGGCGACGTTTCGGGTCGACCCTCAACCCGAAACGTCGCCCATTCCTTCTCTTCAGAGATCCTGCCTCACCCGCTGAGTTACTCCAGCGTTTTGTGTCTACCTTTAATTAGATCATGGAGTTGCATAAAGGCTAAAATTAAGTTTAATAGCTTTTAAATATTTCTGGCAACAGACATTTAAGAACGAATAAAATTGAAGCAAATAATAAAATAACAAAGAGAAGCAGGAGAAAGCACTGATTGGCACTAGCCCGAGTGTGAGGAGAGTTCTCTGTGAGTCAGAGGGGGAAAACAGTTGAAAAGGAGAGACAAAGCACAGGCAGACTTTACTCAGTGTTCCCGTGGATTTTGAAGCAACAGCAACAAAGAGAAGCAGGAGAAAGCACTGATTGGCTCTAGCCCGAGTGGGAGGAGAGTTCTCAGTGAGTCAGGGGAAAACAGTTGAAAACTGAGGAATTTGGTTTGTAAATTAGGCAATTTCACAGTCAATATAAGCAAGGCAGCTCTTGGGGAGTGGCAGTGAGGGAAGTGCCCTGTGAGTAAAGTGTGAGTCTTTGGCTTGAGAGTCTTCGGAGAGGAGGCTGTGCAAAACACTGGATAGGGAGAGACTGAGGCAAAAGAAGGAGATGTCAAGCAAGCTGATGCAGTGTGATGCTTGCAGTATATGGGAGGTCAAGGACACTGCTGGTGCCTCTGGCTGCTACAAATGTGAGAAGTGCATCCAGGTACAGCTCCTGAAGGACCGTGTTGGGGAACTGGAGAAACAAGTGGATGACCTCAGGTTCATCCGAGAAACTGAGTCGTTCCTTGACAAGTCCTGCAGTAATATTGTTACACCCAAGGCACTAGAAGAGAGAAGGTGGGTGATGGTGAGAAAGGGAGGAAAACATGGAATGCAAAGGTCCCCGCGTGTTGTACCTCTTGTGAACAGGTTCACCCACGTGGAAGCTGCCGGGACAGAAGACGGTATCGCACTGAGCGGCGGACTGGCTTGCAAAACAAAAAGGGCTGTTGAGACAAAACCAAAGAGGCAAAAGTCGGGGCAACGCCATCGTAGTTGGAGACTCCATTGTCAGAGGTACGGACAGGGGTTTCTGCGGCAACAGACGGGATTTGAGGATGGTGTGCTGCCTTCCTGGTGCCAGGATGTCACGGGCAGAGTGCAGACAATCCTCAAGGACGAAGGTGAACAGCCAGAAGTGGTCGTGCATGTTGGCACAAATAATGTTGGAAAGAAGGGGATGAATATTCTGCAGCGGGACTTCAGAGAGCTCAGAAAAATGCTGAAAAGCAGGACTTCCAGGGTTGTTATCTCCGGTCTGCTTCCAGTTCCTTGTGCTGGTGAGAACAGGAACAGGGAGATATGGGACCTGAATGTGTGGCTGGGGAACTGGTGCAGGGGGCAGGGATTCAGATTCTTAGATCACTGGGATCTGTTTTGGAGTAAGGGGGAACTGTACAAAAGGGACGGATTGCATCTTAACAGGTGGGGGACCAGCATTCTGGCCGGCAGGTTTGCCACTGCTACACGGATGGTTTTAAACTGAATAAAGTGGGTGAGTTGTCAAATGGGATGGTCGAGGATGGAGTTAAAGGGAAAGAGAGTAAAGGGATGGTTAATGACCCCAGAATTAACGGGAAAGAAAGCTCACAAAGGGATAGGAGAGTATGGCCAAGTGTAATAGGGATCGATGTGAAACGGGACACTTGTCCACATTATTGTATAAGAAGTAAGAGTGTTGTAAAAACAAGCCTGAAAGTTTTGTGTCTCAATGCGAGGAGCATTTGTAATAAGGTGGATGAGTTGAAGGTGCAGATAGCGATTAATGACTCTGCTATAGTTGGGATCACGGAAACATGGCTCTAGCGTGACCAAGGCTGGGAGCTGAACATCCAGGGATATTCAATATTCAGGAGGGATAGATGAAAAGGAAAAGGAGGTGGGGTAGCGTTGCTGGTGAGAGAGGAGATTAATGCAATAGAAAGGAAGGACATTAGCGTGGAGGATGTGGAATCGATATGGGTAGAGCTGCGAAACTCTAAGGGGCAGAACACGCAAGTGGGAGTTGTGTACAGGCCACCTAACAGTAGTATTGAGTTGGGGATGGCATCAAACAGGAGATTAGAAAAGCGTGCAACAAGGGTAACACGGTTATAATGGGTGACTTCAATCTGCATGTAGATTGGGTGAATCAAATTGGCAGGGGTGCTGAGGAAGAGGATTTCTTGGAATGTATGAGGGATAGTTTTCTCAACCAACATGTGGAGGAACCAACGAGAGAGCAGGCATTTCTAGACTGGGTATTGAGTAATGAGGAAGGGTTAGTTAGCAGTCTTGTTTTGCGTGGCCCCTTGGGCAAGAGTGACCATAATATGGTTGAGTTCTTCATTAGGATGGAGAGTGACAAAATTAAGTCAGAAACAAGGGTTCTGAACTTGAACAAAGGTAACTTTGAAGGTATGAGATGTGAATTGGCCAAGATAGACTGGCAGGTGATTCTTAAAGGGTTGACAGTGGATGTGCAATGGAAGGTATTTAAAGACTGCATGGATGAAGTACAAAAATTATTCATACCAGTTTGGCAAAAGAATAAATCAGGGTAGGTGGTGCATCCATGGATAACAAGGGAAATCAGGGATAGTATAAAAACAAAAGATGAGGCATACAAATTGGCCAGAAAAAGCAGCCTACCAGAGGACTGGGAGAAATTCAGAATCCAGCAGAGTAGAACAAAGGGCTTAATTAGGAAAGGGAAAATAGATTATGAAAGAAAACTGGCACGGAACATAAAAACTGACTGCAAAAGCTTTTATAGATATGTGAAGAGAAAGAGACTAGTTAAAACAAAGGGATCAGGGGGTATGGAGAGAAGGCACGTACGGGATACTGAGTTGGATGATCAGCCATGATCACATTGAATGGCAGTGCAGGCTCAAAGGGCCGAATGGTCTACTCCTGCACCTATTTTTCTATGTTTCTAAATAAGTAGAAATTATTTGAAAGAGAAAAAAGTTAACTAAGAACATGGGAGTCATTGAAAGCATTAAACTAAAGCAAATAATAGTAAGATTAAATGAGAACTTACCAGTTTGAAGTTTGATCCTTATTTTATGAGGAGTTACGATGAGGGATTACGTGAAGAAGCCCCGCCAGGCGCATGCACGTCATACTTCAAAGCAGCGGCGTGAAAACACAGAAAACGATCGCCGAAGTAACACAGAAAGGCTTCAGAAAACTAGAACTACCAGATGATCTTTTTGATTATGAGGGCCGGAGCAGAGGGCACGTAATCCCTCATCGCAACTCCTCATAAAATAAGGATCAAACTTCAATCTTGTAAGTTCTTATTCAATCTTACTATTTTACTTCGGAGTCACGTGAGTGACTACGTGAAGATTTCAAAGCTCTGTGATTTCATGCTGTGGATCCACTCCATACAACACACTGTTTCAGTTGACACAGTAGTGAATAAATAATGTATTGTACATTGATTCGAATTATCCAATAATCATTTTTTAAATAACAAAACAGTAATAATCCCTCTATCCCAGGAGAAATTACAAATGAAATTTATGAAGCCAAAGCAAATCAAATGGACCCATCACAGCATGCCCAAACCCTGGCACTGTCAGGACAGGTTGATCATAAATTTTAGAATATTTGATTCCTTAGATCATCCTGCAGCCTCGCTGCGGATGTTTACGCCGCCCTGGTGGAGTGAGATTTAAACACATGAGTGTCGACTCCAGCAGAATACAAAACCTGGTTAACAATCCAGAAATAGTTTAGACTGACACCTTTTTATGAGCTTTTTTTTGTGACTGATGAGCATTGCTGTCTCAGGGCCTCAGAGACTCTTAGTTACCTCGATATTGACTTAGGTGCTTCACTACACATAACGTATGGTCAACAGGGTATGCTTTAAAACTTACTTTGGTTCCGGCCATTCCTGGTTTTGTTTGATTAAATGATACACATAAAACATAATGTTATCTGCAGAAGAATACATGCTATCTAGTCGTAACTTTTGCAATGTTTGCACTCTTTGCGCTGATACTAGCGCCATGAGCTTAACCACTTTAAGTGTTAACTTCTGAAAAGACAATGACTTAATTGGAGCCCATTGCCGAAGCAGTGTGAGAACTATACTGACATCCCAGATTTCTCTATATCTAGGTTTACGAGAGTTTTTGTTAAAAAATTCCTCTCATGAATCGGGACATTAATGGACGAGACCCGAGACGAGAATGGACGAGATTGTTGTTCTGAAACTGCCCTAAATAGGAGGACAAAGCACTCCGAGCACTATTAATGGCACTATAACTCAAGTGGTCATCAAAAATGCAACATAGCAAGGAACTCCAATACATCCGGTATGCTTGCAGTATGATAAGATATATCTGACTGTAAACAACACATCTCCCATTTCTTAATACGAGACACATTGTTTCTTAGTGCTATCTCTCCAAGCTGCAGTTATTACATCCATGGTCCTATTCGACAGTCCAAAGCCTTGGAACGGTCTGGTAAGAACCTGCAGTTCAACAAATTAATACAATCATGTAACAAATTACTTTCTCCTAATACTGGATGCACCAACAGTTGGGGACAGTCATGAATGGCTGAGTCATCATTCTGAGCACCAATGGGAACCGTGGCCGTGTAGGCCAGTCCGGAACCACCAAAACGCCTGAGGCGGAGTCCTGCTCTAATTTGGTGAGACATTGCCTAATCAGGCAGAATGGGGGAAAAGCATAAAAGAATGTACGTCCCCAATGTAGGGAAAATGCATCCACTGCTACTGCTCCTGGATCCGGTTCCCATGAAACATATTTGGGCAACTGGTGATTTTGCCTGGATGCAAAAAGATCAATATCTGGCAACCCATAGTGGCTGACAATCATTTTAAAACTTCAGGATTTAATCATCCATTCTATGTTGTCATTGTACTTTCATGGCCTGTTGTCTGCCACCACATTGTGTCTACCTGGTAGGTAGATAGCTGAGACCCAGATGTTTCTGGAAATACACCAGTGCTACATGAGGTTAGCCAGATTATCACATGGTACTGACCTCATTCCTGCCATGTGATTGATATATGGCACAGCAGTGGTATTATCAATCTGGAGTTGAACATGTAAATTATTCATTGTTGAACAATAAGCTTTTAATCCATAGAATGCACCCAGCTATTCTAAGTAATTTATACCATGCCTGTACAGGATTAATTCCTCTTGTACACTCCATCTGCCACCACAGCTAGTCTCACTGTCCGTAGTTCTGTATCTGGCAGCACTCACATCTGTCTGTAAAAGCACTGAAGGTTGCTGAACCAAAATGTTTTTGGTAGTTTGTACAATATTTGTTAATCCACCATTGTAATTGAGCTATGGCTCTGGTTGGTAACTGCATAGGTCTATCAAAATGACCTGCATGTCCTTTAAGTGCTAGTTCTCTAGCTCATTGCAGACTTTGATAGTGCAGTGGTACAAACTGCACTGCAGGGAAAGCTGCCACCAATTTACCAATAACACTGGCTACTTCCCAGATGGAGGGATATTGTTTTTCAGCAAGACTAGTACAGACCTCTCTGATCTCCACAGCCTTGGCTGTAGGCAAAGTTGCTGACATATCAACTTGAATCAATGACATATCCCAATAATCATTTTTTTAGGATGGTTCTAACTTGGATTTGGTTGGGTGGATCAGGAACCCTAACCTTTCAAACAGGTATTTGGTTGCTGAAACCGATTCCTCAGCTGTCTCCTGAGTGTTGCTTATGATTAAAATATCATCTAGATAAACCATTACCATGTGATTCTGGGCCCGAGGTAGTGCCAGCACTGGTTTCTACAATTTCTTGAACAGCCTAGCAGCTGAGGTTAATTCATTGGGTAATGCATTAAATTGCCACAGCTGTCCCATCCAACTAAATTTAAAGTATCTCCAATACTGATGATGAATTGGTACTGAATAATATGCATCTTTTAGATCAATAGTTGTCATATAACAGCCTTATGATAACAGCTGTTTCGCAGTATTGAAGGTGTCCATTTTAAAATGCCTATACTGACCATAGGAATTTAACCGGTTTCGGTCCAGAATGACTCTACATCCCCGATCTTTTCTCTGTCTGGGGAATATATTGGACACAAATGGTTTGTTGTCCTCTCAATAACTCCTTTTTCGGGACAAACCATAATTTCTTCTTTTACCTGCTGAGTTTGTGGTGCAGAAAAAAAACCCAATACTCTATTAAGCATATTGTGTACAGGCGGATCAATTCCTGACATAAATTCTATTCAAGCCTGACACAGTGTCTAGTATAAACCGATGAGATGTTATGCAGCACCATTCATCATACCAACTGCAACATACCCCCAACCAGAGGTTGTTCCCCAGAAATCCTATCCTGGACAGAATGAATCACCTGTACCTCTACAGTCGGCCTTGAAGTCCTCCTCCTTTCCATGTTGGGGTTGTAGCTGGGATACACAGGTGAGTAATACCGTCGTCCCACTGGCCCCACTCTGCTTGGCCCTGCCCCTGGATCCGTCACCTTTCGCGCTGAAAACGATCTGCGAGGTGGTATCCTGGCAGAAGGGATGTATGTCTTCATGAGACGGATTGTTTTGGCATCATTCTCCAGGTCCTTGACTTTGCTGCGGACCACCCCAAATAATAATCTGGGGCTTGAACGTTTGTAGACCTACATAGGGCTGCAAACCTCGGGCTTCAATGTCGGTTTGATGGCTATCTTCCTGATGCAATTGACCTCGAAGTAGGCGTTGCAGAACAGGCCAGCATATTTTATTGATTTCCAGACATCGGTGCCCCCTGGACCATTTTGAATGAATGAATGAATAGCCTTTATTGTCATTCAGACCTTTCGGTCTGAACGAAATTTCGTGCCTGCAGTCATACATATATAAAAATAACAAAACCACACAATAAACACAAAATTAACATCCACCACAGTGTGTTCACCAAACACCTCCTCACTGTGGTGGAAGGCAAAAGTCATTAGAGTCTCTGTCTTCTTCCCTCCTTATTCTCCCTCTGCGCTGAGGAGATCCAGGCCTCCGATGCTGCCGCCCATCGCCGAGCGGCTGAGCCTCCAAAACCGGGCTGCCGCCGTCGCCGGAACACCGCCACAGGGCCCGCCGCCGGAACGTCGCTGGAGCACCGCATCCCCGAAGCCAGGTCGAACTGGAGCACCACAGCCCCGAAAGCCAGGTCGCCGCCGGAACGTCGCAGGAGCACCGCAGCCCCGAAAGCCAGGTCACCGACGGAACGTCGCTGGAGCACCACAGCCCCGAAAGCCAGGTCGCCGCTGGAGCACCGCATCCCCGAAAGTCAGGTTCGCCACCGGAACGCCACTGGAGCACCGCATCCCCGAAGCTAGGCCGTCGCTGGAGCACCGCAGCTCAGAGGGAGCCAGGTCGCCGCTGAAGCTCCGAAGCCATGCTGCCGCCGCTGGAAGCTGGAGGCCGCCAGCTCCGCCATTGGGGCCTCAGCACAGACGGAGACGGTGTCGGGGGACACGACAAGAAAAGTCGCATCCCCCCGAAGGGAGAGACTAAAACCCCGTTTCTCCCACCCTCCCCCCCCCCCCCCCCCCCCACACATACATAACTTAACAAACCAAAAATAATCGCTAATAACAGGCACAAAGACAAAAATAAAATAAAAGACAGACGGACTGCAGGTGAGCTGCAGCTGCCAAGCAGCGCCGCCACTTCCGGTTGCCTGCCTGCCTGTTTTCCCCGAATGCCTGCTGCCAACAACTTGAGGACGTGTTGAAATCTCACTTCTTGTCCCCGCATCGTTGCACTTATTTGTGCCCTTGCCGAGTTTCACGGTAGACATTTTGAGTGACACACAGTTTACAGCTTTTTTGTAACGTGTGGCAGTCTTCCATGATTGTATCCTGGAGCTGGTGAGAAGCCACGTAGTTACTTTGGCGGCTAGAGTTTTCTCGATAGCCTCACCAGACCCTTCCGGGTTTAGCGAAGTTTAACGCTACGTCCGGGACACCTGGAGCATGGCTCGTGTGCTCTGGTGTGTGCACAAAAGCGGTGACACCAGCTTCAGGGTCAGATTCCTCCTGCCCTGCTTCTCCCGAGTCTCTTCCAGCCCTAAACAAGGTGCCGGAGAGGATGATTCCCACTGTTATCCATAAGCAGTGTTTTCTTCTTTGTTGTATGGACCTCTGTGAGAGGCTGTGTGGGGAATCCTAGGGGCATTCAACCCCAATTGAAATGTTTCCATGGCTCTTTAAATTTGGAGCATTTTCCCATTTGGTTGAGCCATCCCCATACCTTTAAATTAAAAGGAGGGAGTTTTCCACATCATCAGACTCATGAGACAAATGAGCCTGTGAGTACTTTATTTTGGTATTCCTGAGTGCCCTGAAGCACTGGAAATTGATGGAGACAGTTGAGCTGCCAGTAGAACAGTTGCGGGTATTGGAGCCGGCATTAGCGCAGTCGTTATCTCCAAATCCGATCTAAATAGCGGTAATCCCAGAGCCGGCTTTAGAGCAGCCATTATCTCCCGAGCCGATCTATGTGGTAACCGCCGTCCCCGCGCGTTCCACTCTATTATCGCAGTTTATATTAACAATATCTCCATATTACCAACTCTAGCTGGCTCTGCGAGCCAGACTTACAGAGTTTAAAAAATACTTGCAGGAAAGGTTTAACATTGACTTACCTGCGGGTTACTACTTACCGCTGGTGGAGCTGAGCTCTCCAGCCCGTCAGTGCGGCATGCGTCGGATGTAATGACGCGCATGCGCCTGGCGGGGCTCCTTCACGTAGTCACTCACGTGACTCCGAAGTAAAATAAACAATTTTAAAACTCTGCCTTACCTACAGATCTAAAATCCCCACTGAAATCAGTGGGTTTTCGGATCTCACACCAGTTTAGTCTGTCATTAGACCTGAATGGCAATCCCAGCAACACAGAACCCTGTCATGAAGCTCCATCAGTAATCCAGCAGTGTAATAAGTTGGCAAATTCAGCAGAAACACAGGATAGTCAAGATGGGCTGAGAACTAGGTACTTAACATAAATAACAAAAAATGTAATGCAGATTTTAAAGGGATTAAAGCTAAAAACATCCCTCAGCCCTGCTAACCTACATTCCATAGTTTTTTTTAACAAGAATGGGCTGCAATAGATGATTTAATAGAAACACAAAAGGCAACATTTTCACACAAAAGGCAGTGCGGAAATCGAACAGGTTACCAGAGGAAGTAGTTAAGACACGAACTGTACCAACATTAAAAATAAAAATTGGATAGGTACATGGATAGGAAAGTTCAGAGTGATAGGGACAAGTGCCGGCAAATGTGACTAGCTTATGTGGGGATCTTGGGCAGCAAGGATGAGTTGGGCCTAAGCACCTGCTTCCATGTAGTGTGACGAGGAATTAACGTGATAATCTTCCAAACTTCCTAACATTCTACAATAATCACAGCTGATTGGAGAGTATTCATTGAAAGAATATTATGCAAAAGAGGAAGGAGTCATACATAGGGGCTTGACATTAGTTGCTAAAAATGCAATCTATTATTAAGAATATGGTGATAAGCACTTAGTAAAGTATAATAGTAAGATTAAACGGGAACTTACCTGTTCGAAGTTTGATCTTTATTTTATGAGTAGTTACGATGAGGGATTACGTGAAGAAGCCCCGCCTGGCGCATGATCGGCATACTTCAAAGCAGCGGCGTGAAAAACACAGAACCAATAGCCAGAGTAAGATAGTAAGGCTCACAAAGATTAGAACTACCAGATGATCATTTATTTTATGCGGGTTGGGAGCGGAGGGCACGTAATCCCTCATTGTAACTCCTCATAAAATAAAGATCAAACTTCAAACAGGTAAGTTCTCGTTTAATCTTACTATTTTACTTCGGAGTCACGTAAGTGACTACGTGAAGATTTTAAAGCTCTGTTTTTTATGCCGTAGATTCATTCCATACGACAGTTTCAGTCAACACAGTAGTGAGTAAATAATATATTTTTTAAAACAGTGATTCAGTTTATGTAATAAGTCTTTTAATGATAAAAGAACAAAATAATAACCCCTCTATCCTAGGGGAAGATTTACAACCAAAGATATAAATCGATAATATAAATCGATAATATAAAACAAAGCAACCAATCAAAGAGAACCCAACACTGCGTGTCCAAACCCTGGCACCGTGAGAACAGGTTTATCATAAACTTTGAAAAAGTTTCTTCTTACACCACCCTGCGGCCTCTAAAATTTGGTCGAGTGGCACGTCCTGTACCTTCGCCGCGAACGTAGCTGCCGCCCTGGTGGAGTGAGATTTAAACACATCAGTGTCTACTCCTGCTAAATCCTAAACCTGTTTTAACCATCTAGAAATGGTTTGAACTGAAACTATTTATGCGTTTTTTTGTGCATAATCAGTTATGCTGTCTCACCACCCTGGAGACTCTTGGTTACTTCAATATATTGAGTCAAATGCTTAACTGCACACAAATGTTTGATCGACAGGATATGCTTTAAACATTACCTTGGTTCCAGTTTTCCCTGGTCTGCTTTGTTTGATTAGATCATAAACATAAAAAACAATGTTATCTGAAGCCACATGCATACAATCTAAACGTAACATTTGCAATGTTTGAACTCTTTGTGCTGACACTAATGCCATTAGCATTACTACTTTAAATGTTAACTTCTGCAAAGACATTGACGTAATTGGAGCCCATTGCCTAAGCAAAGTAAGAACAATGCTAACATCCCAAATTTCTGTATATCTGGGTTTGGGAGGATTTTTATTAGAAATTCCTTTCATAAACCGGGATATTATTGGATGAGACCCGATTGAAATTTGTCCTAAATAGGACGACAAAGCACTATGAGCACTATTAATGGCACTATAGCTTAAGTGCTGGTCAAAATGTAACCCAGCAACGAATTCTAATACATTTGGTATGTTCGTAGTATGATAAGATATATTTGACTGTCTACACAAGACTTCCCATTTCCTTATATGCGACATATATTGTTTTTTAGTGCTATTTCTCCAAGCTGCAGCTATAACGTCCATGGTCCTATCCGACAGTCCAAGCCCTTGCAATGGTCTTGTCAGAACCTGCAGATAACCGAATTCATATGATCATGCAATGGATGAATTTCTTGTGTTACTGGTTGTACCAACAAATCACTGCAACTAGGAATCATCATAAATGGTTCAATAATCATTCTAAGCATCAATGGGAACCATGACTGTGTAGGCCATTTTGGAACCACCAAAACGCCCTTGGCAGAGTCTTGCGCTATTTTCATGAGACACTGCCCAATCAGGCAGAATCAGGGAAAAGCATAAAAGAACATATTCCCCCAATGTAGCGAGAATGCATCCACCGCTACTGCTCCTAGGTCGGGCTCCCAAGACACGTATTTGGGCAATTGGTGATTTAATCTAGACGCAAACAGATCAATGTGTGGTAATTCATACTGACTGACAATATTTTTGAAAAATTGTGGATTTAACATCCATTCTGTACTGTCTTTAAATTTTCGTGATCTGTTGTCTGCCACAATATTGTCTCTCCCTGGGAGATATATAGCTGAAAGCCAAATATTCTTACCAATACACCAATGCCACATCTGGTTAACCAGATAATCACATGATAATGATCCTACTCCACCCATGTGATTGATATATGCCACAGCTGTGGTATTGTCTACTTGTAGTTCACATGCAAATCCTTCATTGTAGAACAATAAGCTTTTAATCCATAAAATGCTCCCAATAACTCCAAATAATTTATACCATATGTTTGGAGAAACAGTCCTCTTGAACAGTCCATCTGCCACCACAGTTGGTGTTATTGTCCGTAGCACCCCATCCGAGAGCACTTGCATCACTTTGCAAAATCACTACTGGCTGCTGAACTAATATGTTTTTAGCAGCTTGTGGAACATTCTCAATCCACCACTGTAATTCTGATAAAGCTTCCTTTGGCAATTGCATGGGCCTATCAAAATGGCCTGCTCGCTCTATAAGTGCTTGTGTTTTTGCCCTTTGGAGATTTTGGTAATGCAGTGGACCAAATTTTACTGCAGGAAATGCTGCTACTAACTTACCAATAACCTTAACTACTTCTCAGATGGAGGGATGGAGGTGAATAAGGCAACGACATACATTTGTAATATCAACAACTTTGTCTATTGGTAAAGTTACTAACATGGTAACTGAATTAATCACAAACCCCGAATATTCAATTGTTTGGGATGGCTGTAGCTTAGATTTTGTTGGATGGATCAGGAACCAAGCCTTTCAAACAGGTTTGAAGTTGCTGAACTGATTTTTCAGCTGATTCCTGATTAGCATTGACAATTAAAATGTCATCAAGATAAGCCATGACGATGTGTTTTTGTGCCCTTAGCAATGCAAGTACTGGTTTCAACAATTTTGTGAACAGCCTAGAAGCTGAGCTTACCCATTAGGTAATGCCTTATATGGCCGCAGCTGACCCATCCAATTAAACTTCAAATACCTGCGAAAATGATGATGAATTGGCACTAAATAATACGCATCTTTCAATTCTAGCCATGTAACAACCTGTTGATAACAACTGCCTTGCAGTGTTGAAGGTATCCATTTTGAAATGATAATACTGGATAAATGTATTAAAGTGTGTGAGGTTCAGAATGACTCTACCACCCCCATCTTTCTTTGCCTGAAGAAAATATTTGACACAAAATGTTGTGGATTATTACCCGTATTTTCAATTACTCCTTTTTCAAATAAAATGTTTACCTCTTTTTTATCTAAGATTTTTCAGGTGCAGAAAACACCAACATACAATTAGGTTTATTCTGTACAGGTGGATCAATTTCTTCTACAAATTCTATTGTAGATCCTGACACAGTATCTAATATAAACCAATCAGATGCTATGCAGCACCATTCATCATATAACAATTGTAATCTACCACCAATCGGAGGTTCACCAAAAGATTCCTCGGTGATAGAATGAAGTTTTTGTACCTCCAAATGCACGTGATGGTCTCCTTTTCCCAACATATGGGTTTACCAGACTGATTCCTGGGATGTCAGGACTTTCATATGAGGAAAGATTGGATAGACTCGGCTTGTACTCGCTGGAATTTAGAAGATTGAGGGGGGATCTTATAGAAACTTACAAAATTCTTAAGGGGTTGGACAAGCTAGATGCTGGAAGATTGTTCCCGATGTTGGGGGAGTCCAGAACAAGGGGTCAGTCTAAGGATAATGGGGAATTCCTTTAGGACCGAGAAGAGGAAAACATTCTTTACACAGAGAGTGGTGAGTCTCTGGAATTCTCTGACACAGAAGGTAGTTGAGGCCAGTTCATTGGCTATATTTAAGAGGGCGTTAGATGTGGCACTTGTGGCTAAAGGGATCAGGGGGTATGGAGAGAAGGCAGGTACGGGATACTGAGTTGGATGATCAGCCATGATCACATTGAATGGCGGTGCAGGCTCGAAGGGCCGAATGGCCTACTCCTGCACCTATTTTTCTATGTTTCTATGTTTACATTAGGCTGTGATGGGTAATAATACCTCCTCACCATACTCCTGCCTCTGCTTCATAATCAAATCCCCTTCTCATTGAACCAGACCTTCTTTGACCAAATATGAAAGGTTTCATAAGGCTGATAGTCTTTGCCTCTTCATCAATTTCTTTGATTTGTTTAGGCAAGTTTTCTTTGAATAAATACCCAGGAGTTTGAATATTGCTTGATCTGCACAGACCTGCAAATCTAGGGTGCAGTATGGGCCGAATGGCGATTATTCTCATACAATTGACTCAAAGTATGAGTTACAAAACAATGCCAACATATCTTTTTCAATTTTGGTCATTGTACATCCTTCCACTTGCTCCCCAAAAGCAGTGATGCCACCCGCAATAAGCTTGAAATTCTTTGGAATCGTATTTCCTGCTCTATTGAAAACATGGGTGCCCAAACAGTCGGATTCGCCATTGGCACCCTTAGTGAAGCACAAATCACAGGTGTTTCTTATCATTCTGCTGTTTCAACCATAACAGCCTCCTGAAGCTGGTGAGAAACCAATTAATGTTGGCCGCCAAGGTTACCTTCCATGGCCTCACTGCTTCCTTCAGGTATAGCACTTTGTGCCACATCAAGTACACTTGGATTTATATTCTTGTGCTGTGGTGGGTGCTCATGACCAAAATCACCACTTTCAGGGTCAGTCTCCTGCTGCCCTGGTACTCCTGAGACTTGCTCAAGGAGACTACCTCCAGCCCAATCCGAGGCTCTGGGGGTTCATATTCCCACATTGGTAAGGCACCATATTCTTGATATGGAAACCCCTCAGGGCCTGCCTGGGAATATTTTGGGTTCTTTAGACCCTGGGTTGATAATAATCTGGAGCATTTCTCCATTTAATCCATTTTCAGCCACATGGCTTTCCTATCTGGAGGACTTTCATTATTATAATCATTTGAAACCACGGGCCTCTCAGACTTTCTTTACTTTTCTCCCCACTGGAGATTCTTCCATGGCTTCCGGTTGTGGAGCGACTAAAGGCTCACCAACGGGTAATTCAACAGCCATCGGAACCAGCTCCATACTAATCTGCCGTCCCGATCGCTGTGCTTTTACCCGGGACGCACATTTAACCCGCACCGATTTTTTCGGAGTTTTCTCCATTTTACTTTCAAACTCCTCGTGGCTTTGCACGCCAGCGTCACGGAGTTTGAAAATGCCCTGAAAGTAATTTAATCCACTTACGTGTGGGCCTGTTCCTTACCGCTGGTGGAGCTGCGCTCTGCAGCTCTTTCCCTACCGACAGCGTCGACGTAATGCCGATCATGCACCAGGCGGGGCTTCTTCACGTAGTCACTCACGTGACTCCAAAGTAAAATTGTATTTAGCAGAGGCAGTATACTTCTGTGAAGGTAATGTCATGACTGACAATTATGAAGAAGAATTTTGTGAAGATGTAAACAGAACTATGCATAAGGGGAAAACAAGTAATTGTAATGTATTTGGATTATCAGAAGGCATTTGATAAGGCACCATGTAAAGGTATTGCATGAAAAAAGTCCAGACATTTAGGGATAGCATGTTCAAGTGCATAAAAGTGTGGTTAAAGGACAGAATTTTTTTTCTAACGCTAACTGCCTATCGCTAGTGGGTTACTAAGATAATCAAAATCAGGCCTAGAGATTTGCATAATTAGCAAAACTGATGTAAATGAAAAGATAACATTTAATATATCCAGGTTTGCTGATAGTACAAGCTAGATGGAAAAATGAAATGTGACTGGGACAGAAAGCATTCCACAAATATTGCTGTTAGGATAAATTTGGATGAACAATATATATATAGAACATGACAGAGTGAAAATATTATTAACCATTTTATCAGAAATAATATTATGGTTATGCGACACTGGCATAAAATGTTTGTGTCTCTCCTTGCCTTTCTACAACTGCAATTATAACAATTTATAACATGAATAATTATACCTTCAACCAAACAAATCATAGACTCAACTGAATAGTGCAATGACATGCAGAATATATATTTAGATATAGTGTAAAATAATGATTATAAATATTACAGAAAATTACAGAATACAAAATATTCCAAAATGTGATTTAAAAGTGTTTAGCTTTCTTAACATTATGGATGCAATCAAAGTAGATGGGAAGTGTTTTTGTTCCCAATTTCTCTCTTCCGCTTTCCCAATGAACCCTAGATAGGATGACACAAGTGATACAAGTCTCAAACATCCAACCAAGTGTAACATAATCCTCCCCGAGCCATGAACTATTTTCCAGGAAGAACAGTATCCACTAAATAGAAGACAAAATCCCAGATTTATGGATAAAACTAATTATACATTACCTAGATATAATCTCTCTTTCAAAGATGACTAAAAAGGTAAAGTAAGTTTAATGATTCAAGGAAATACTGCAAAGCACCTTTGGCCTGTGCTTTGAAGAAGAATGAGTTTCTAAAAAAAATGGATGGGTGCCATTTTAAACAACAGATAGGTTGAATTTTAAAAGTATTCTTTAAAAATGTAAATCCAGTAACAAAAACTGTTATAAAACAAATACTAACGTATGAAAAAAGATACAATAGAAAAGGTTAGGCGGCCAAGCTAAAACCACGCATATAAATGTGAAAAGTAATTGAAAAATATGCAAAATGTAAAGTATGCAAAACCATGCTGCTGTTCACAAATGGCATATGAAAGAAGTCATTTTCAATTTCATAATAATTAATAAAACTAATGATTTATGTGCCAGAGGTCTATTTACTACTGACATATTAAGCTATAGTGTTTTACCGAGTCCTTTTTTTCTGAATGTATGATGATTATACGTATGCCTACTGTTATCTCTTATTGCTATTGTTCAGGAAAAGTTTATTAATAGAACCTTATAGAAATAGCATTACCAAACAATGTCATTGTAAATTCTGAATCTAATGCATTACTACCAACAGCAGTGCACACAAATTAAACATACTTTAAGATTTAACCTTTCACCTAGCAATGTATCACTGCATCATTTCCTGTGTAAAGATAGCACTCCTGTACCAATCAATCACAGCTAAAGAGAACATACAGTCAACATTCTTAATTAGAGTCTATCCACTCTCCTCCGCTCCCATCTGTCATGAACAATGTTTAAAAATCAGTGTTATTAGTCTTTATTTGGGAGTAGATCTGGTTAACATCTCCATGTCTCAACAGCAGAAATCATTCATCCATCTGAAGTACACTGGTGCCTGATAATTCATACCCCTGCATAGAAGCTGCAGATAACCAGAGCCAAAATCCACTTGAGAGTCATAAATCACAATGTACATGGCTCCCATGCAACCTGGGTTAATTTTTGTTTACAATAAATCTGTTGAGAAAGTTGGTTTGACACTTAAGGAGTCTGGTTTCAGATCAGATGGTGGGAAACGCAAAGAAATCTGACACAAACCCCAGTCAAGCTAAGTGTTTTGCCTTGGGGGAAACTGTGCTTACTGGGGTGACATTAGCAGAAGTTGACACAGTTTTAAGAGAGGGTTAACTGCCTGGCAAAACAGAATTTCTTAAGTAATATACTGCACAGGTAAATGAATGCCATGCATCTACCCTAAAGGATATATCAAAAATAATGTCAGCACTAACTTTACAACTTTATCACATCACGACTAAGTTTAAACTATTGGCTATAACAGTTAAAAACTGAAATACACATGGTATTAATTTTTTGCCATATTTAATAATTTTAACGATAGCAGTGGATTAAAGTAAACTTCAGTGAAATGTTACTAATTCAGTTCATGAAACAGTGCACAAGTGATTCAACCTTTTGTTTAAACATACAAGGTAGTAAAGCGGAAATATTTTTAAACAATAGCAAAATCTTGACTTTGTTAGGCAACATCTTTTTGGATTGTTTGAACCACATACTTCAACCATTAAGAAGAAAAGAGCCCCATGAATCATTTTAAAAACATGCTGTTTACAGCTTATCGTGTACAACTTGAGCTAAAAATAATAATTTGGATTTTGAATGTTCTAAAAAAAAATAGGTCATTATGTCTGTATTAATTTGCCAACAAATGACCTCGAAAAGATCAATCCCAAGGAATTATTCTATGCAGTACTACGTTTATTGGGAATTACATTTACATGCAGCCAAATTCTCTTTAATACCACATTGGCTATAACAGTTAAAAACTGAAATACACATGGTATTAATGTTTTAGCCATATTTAATCATTTTAAAATTATAAAATTACCAAATTCCCTTTAATACCAATTTTTGTAATCACAGCCACAAAAACTACCAAATTGTCATAAAAATTCATCTTAAAAAAATCAAACCTGCTCTGGTCAATATGAATTCCAGAGCCACCTTAAATGTTCACTTTTATGTGTGTTTTAAAATTGCTATACAAGCCACTCAGTTGTATCATTATTTTATATTCAAAGAGAAAAGTGACAAAACTAGATGAACCACTGGGCATCACAGTTCCTGGACCAACCAACTTTGCAAAACCCACTCCACAAACAGCCAGGAGGTCACATCTAATTGGGGAGAGCTCTCCCATAAACTAGTCAGGCAACAACCTTACAGTATATGGTCAGATTCACACCATCATACCTTCCAGACAACAATCTATTATCTATCATTATTATACCTAGGTAATCCCCTCTCACTCATAGAGGAAACCCATTAGCGGTCACACAAATTGGAAGGGAGAAAACCTTTGCATCCTTAATGTTGCATTGATTCCAGGCTCCATAAAACAATCCTACCATGGAAGTAAACATAGGCAAAAAAATCTCCTCCTAATAAGTTTCTACATACACTCCCTCAATGACGAATCAGTGCTTCTCTAAAATGAACAATATTTAGAAGAAACTCTGAGATTTGAAAAGGCACAGAATGCACTCTAGGTAATGGACTTCAATGGCCATCACTAATTCCAATTAACCAACGTTAAAGCAAAAAAAACAAAACAGCATTGCCCTGAAGAACTGTCAGACTAAGTTTGCAGCAGGTTGCAAGTGACCCAACACACAGGGTAGACCATCCTAATATCATGACAAGTTGTGATCTCATGATGTATCTTTCTATAAATGAATTGGCGGAAATGTTCATTACACAGTCACTGTGGAAAAAAGGTTCTGCTTTACACTAAGAACAACCTCCATTTTATTGTCTGGCACATTAATCATGTTAAATTGGGCAGACTCAGAACAGATCTAAACTGGGTGACAATGGACCATTAACGGCAGAGGCATTGTATTGTACCACAATATGTAACAACATGGCCTGGCATATCAAATGATTTGCTTACTGAAATCCAGTTTGAGTTTCACCAGAATCACTCTGCTGCAGGCCTCATCACAGTCTTTGTCAAAACATGAAACACAGAGTTGAATTTGAACTGAGGCATCATAGAACTCATGTAAAGCTGGTCAATGAACATGGAGAGAACAATTCCAATGTATTGGGCTATACCTCAAACAAAGGAAGTCAGCTGGGGTTGTTGGCGGTCAATCATGCCTCTATTAGGAATATCATTGTAAGAGTTCCACAGGACAATTCTGGGCCCAATCACTTTCCGCTGTTTCTTCAGTCCTTACATCACAAGGCAATATGAGAGTTACACTGATGATTGTACATTCCCTCCAAATACCTCCAATGCAATAATCCCACCCAGTGCAACACGACTCAGACAACATTCATGCATGCGCTATCACGTGGGAAACAATAACAGTCACCAACAAAAGTGTTGAATCATCTACCTTTTGATACTGAATCATACTACCATCACTGAGTCCCCTGCCATAAACAAATTGGGGATCATCATTGACCAGATACTCAACTCGACGAGCCAGTAAATAATACAACAGAGATCGCGTTATTTTATGGGCACCTAATACCAGAAACCCTTTCCACTACCTCAATGCACAAGAAAATAGCATGATGGAATATTCTCCATGTGCCTCAATGAGTGCAGCACCAATTCTTTTTTGAGAAACTCAACAGTCTAGGATGAAGCCCTCCACTTAATTAGATGCCCCATCCACCATTCTAATATCCAGACGCTACAAAACCAGCGCAGAGGAATTTCATGTGTATCAACTACAAAATGGACTGTTACTACAGGCTGCTCTGACAGTACTTCCCAAACTCATAACCTCTACTTACCAAGGTCAACGGACTCATGGAGACCCATCACATGCAACCTCGGGAGCTTGGGAGGACATTTGGGAGGCCATTTTGTTGTTGGTACACACTGAACCACCACGCTGATTTTGGAAAATATCATTATTCCTTCATCGTTGCTGGTTCTAAATCCTGCAACTCCCTATTCAGTTCCACTGAGGAAGTACCTTCATGACAAAGGTTACAGTAGTTCAGAACGGCAGCCTACCACCAACCACTTTCTCAAAGGTAAAAGGGGATGGGCAATAAATGCTGGTCTTCCCAGCAAGACCCCAGATCTTGAAAATTGAGTAAATAAAAACAAAGCAACAAATTCCATTCAACTCTGACTAGCATAAAGAAGTGCAACTCATAAATAATATTTAGCATATTAAAACAATCGAACATGAGACATAAACATACCCAAAAAGTATGCAATGTAAAAAACATTAATAATTCAACTTCAGAAGCTATAATGGTCAAAGAGTTCTTGATAGTAACAGAAATTTTACTGGTACTTTTTTTTAAACTAGTAAGCCTAAACATATTTTATATCAAACAGTGCTATCTTATTTCAAGAGACTCTAGTTATAAACAAGGAAACAAGCAATATGGACTTGATCATACTATAATATAAATAAGGGACCCAAATCCATGTTCATCCAAAAGTTTTCTGGACTAACATTAATAACATTTTGCATCGGGTGATCTAAAGCATTTGTACAGAACTTTTATTTCCCCCACTATCTAATAAAGCTCTTTCCATTCATCATAATAAATGTTACAATAAACTGTTTTAATAGCCTTTTCATAATGTCAGTTGGTCAAACAATTTTTCCCAAAGTATTTGCTTTCCAAATCTTTACTATAATGTAGACGAGCAATAAATTGTGACATAAATATTGATAAGGACATGGCATTTTCTTATATTCAAGATAAAATATTTGAATTATCTGGTTTCATTTTTTTTCCTGTGTCTCTTCCACCTTTTTATCCTTTATCTCACTTTTTTCTCAATTTTGTGCTTTATGTATATGGAATGGATTATTATACCACATGGTTCACAATATTCTATTCTGCCTGTAATGGGGTCTTTTAATCTTTTAAATCATATATTAAATTTAGAATCCGTTTTTAAACATGCACTCAAATTCTTATATAATAGTCCTGGACAGTACATTGCTTCAGCCCTTCCAATATCTTTATCCAAATGAGATCCTTTGTGATTTTGTAACAGTTTTGAGTCGATGGACTGGTCCACATGATGGGACTCCGCGGCTAACCTAAATGAATATGTCATTGCAGTCACAGACTTCATCAGCAAGTGTGCGGAGGCCCGAGTACCAAAGAAGAAGATACTTGTCTCCTGTCTGTTCAGTCTGAAGAAGAGTCTAGGCCCAAAACGTCACCCATTCCTTCTCTCTGGAGATGCTGCCTATCCCGCTGAGTTACTCCAGCATTTTGTGTCTCTCTTCAATTTCAACCAGCATCTGCAGTTCCTTGCTACACGAGAGGATACGTGTGTGTCCCCAACTGGAAACCACGGATGAACCGCAAAGTTCACTTCCAGGTGAAGTCCAAGTCTGCAGCGTTCAAGTCAATGACCCGAGCGGAATAAGAAATCTATCTTCAACCTTTGCAGCACTATTAAGGATGACAAGAGGAAATTCCAGACCAAGCAGGAGTCGCAAAGCAGTGAAACTGATAATCGTAGATTGTGCCAAGGCTTGCATGCTATAAACGGACTATAAAGCAAAGACAGGAACCATTGATGACAACAGCAGGTCCCTCCCCGATTTAGTGCAATGCATTCTACGCTCACTTTGAAAGGAAGATCGGTGGTGGAAAGTCACCTGCCCCATCAATCTCGAATGAGGCTGCACCAATAGTTATGGTGGCAGACATAAGATTGCTCTACCTGAGAGTTAATCTGGGGAAAGAAACTGGCATGCCTTAATGACTATTGTCAGTGGCTCTGACATCCACCATCATGAAGTGCTTCGAGAGAGTGATGATGGCGCACATTAACTCCAGACTCCCAGTCAGCCTTAACCCATTGCAGTTTGGCTTCATTCAAAACAGGTCCTCATTACTCTTCTGCCACTGGATCCTCAACTTCCGGACCAAGAGACTACAATCTGTGGGGATGTGGCAATACCTCCTCTACAATAATTTTCAAAACTGGTATCCAGCAAGGATGCATTCTCAGTCCATTACTATACTCCCTATACTCTCTGGATGTGCAACTGACACTGTATTGCTTAGATGCAGCAAAACCAAGCATTTGTTTTTCCATCTATCCTAGCTGTATTTCATGAAAGCTTCCTTCTTGCCATAATAACCAAAAACTACAATTGCCACTAGACCAAACCAGTGCACAGTAATTGATTAATAAACCCAACTAATTGAAAGTACTTCATATTGGTTAAGATACTGTGATATTGAATCAACTAAGACAGCTAATCAGCCCAGATGATTTGTCAACTCTCCAAGATAGAAAATCCAAGATAGAAAGTCCTTCATGTCACAGCATTCTAAATTAATCCACTTAGCAACAAGCAATCTGCTGGAACCCAGCTGCACACACAGTGCATGTGGAGGGATTTGGACTGTCAGCCTTTCAGATCTGATCCTTCATTTGGAGTGAAAGAGGGGAGAGGTCGTTTCAAGAGGTGCGGGGGAGGAGCAGGGCAATACGTGAATCCAGGTAAGGAAGGGTTTTTAGCAAACAGGATGAAATGGGGAAGAGAAGAGTGCCCCCTGCAGATGATTGAATCCATGACGAAAGGAAAATGAAGCATGGAACCAAAGAAGGGGGATTAACTATTTAGATAGGAACAAAAGAGAAGGAGACAGAGTGAGGGGAGCATATGAGTGATGGACAGCTGGAATGAGTGAAAGGAGTTGACAGGGGACTAGGGTATGGTTAAATAAAAATGTGTGGGAGGACGTGGGTAAATCAGAAATGTAGAGAAAGAGACGGAGAGGGAGGGGGCACACATTATCTGAAATTGGAGATTTCAACGTATATGCCCTCAGGTTCTACACTACCCTGTCAAAATATGAAGTGCTGTCACTCTAGTTTGCATTCGGTCTCACACTGGAGGTAGAGGGGAGTGAGGACAGGCAGGTTGGTGTGAGAATGGAAAGACAAGATGACTTGCAACTGGGAGCTCCAGATATCCATAGCAGGTAGAGCGCAGATGCTCGGCAAAGTGGTCGCTTAGTTGGTGTTTGGTCTCACCAATGCAGAGGACGCCACATCGAATGCCAAAGAAAAGGTCGAAAGAGGCGCAAGGGAATAGGAAAACCCATTGAAGTCCTTGGATTGAGGTGAGGGAGGTGATGTGGGGAGGGTTAATGATGGAGGCTGAGGAATGGATAAACCCTTCCTTCCCTCCCCCGCCTGATTCCATTTGTCAATCAATTCCTCCCTACCGGATGTATCTATTGCCTGATGGCTCTTGTTCCATGCCTCCCCCTTACTTCTTCACACTGGCTTCATCCCCTCCAATCTTTCAATATAGATGAACGGTCCAGGCATGGAATATTGACTATCCATTTATCTCCACAGATGCTGATTGATCCCTTCGAGTTAATCTTACAGATTATGGGTTGCTTTAGATTCCAGCATTTACAGCCCCTTGTGTCAACATTAATCTACTAAGCACTTCTACTGCAATTTCTGTTTTTGTTGTTACTAAAAAAAATCCCAGCTTGTTGACAGGGATAAGTTAATATTCCAAATCTTGATCTTGAGATTCATGAACATAACTTCATTAAGGAATTTTATATTTAAAAACAAAAGCATTTAGTGACAGGGCCAGAGCTACATACAGTCTGTGAATTATTGCAATCCAGAAAGCTCAGTTCAGTTGCATTTTTACACATTACTTGCTAAATTTGTGGTTTGTAAAGGCCTGCCTTTTCTTCTGTTATCCAAATGACAAATAATCCTCCAAGCGAAGCATCAAGTTGCATAGCTTGAGATGTATGTAATTTATTGAATTAAACTTTTGCATTCCTGAGACCCAGTAATATATCAATGACAAGTCATCACAAATGCATGATTTAAAAACTAAAGATGTGTCTTTAAGGGACAATTCAAGTTCTTCCTGGGAGAGGTGTGTGCTAAATCTCCTCAGATTCTTGCTCGTTTATACGTGTGGAGTAAAAATAGAATTGATTGTGATCCTTTCATGATAATAAAGTTTATCAACACCCCATCAGACTGGCCAAGTCTGCCAAACTATTCCTGTGGTCTTCCTTGCCCTCTCTCACCTTGAGGCCATCTCACTGGTCACTGCATCCCAGAGTTCAGCAGCAGTGGCTTTACCGACTGCAAAAGTTAAAATTCGTTCTAATAATTTTTTAATTCCCCCAATATTAAGAATCATTTCAAACATGAAGTAAATATTTTGAAAACAAATGTCACCTAAGACAATTAAATACATTTATGGATAATTAAAGATTTGTACGAAGTAAAATTATTTTCAGAGGTATACCACACTATTCTTTCGTTTGTTAACGTTGTTTTTGGTAATGCCCCATATGGCAAAATTAAGACAGAAACATTTCATGGAATCCAAGGGAAAGAGAAAGCTGGATTAAAATCTGGCACATTGGATGGTCACTGACAATATTGTTTTTGGAGATTTATACAATTAAAAATGCTCAGTATAGACATCTTGCCTTTTTGTGCCAAGTTTAAGTGATTTGAACAGATATAGTTATGATTAGGAAATATGTCAATGATACCAAAAGTGACTGTGATTGATGGTGAAGATGTTGTTTTCTTTCAAACAAAGACTGAAGAAAGATTTAATTATACATTAAATTACAAGAGAGAGTAAGACAAAGTGAATGAGTAGAACATATTTGCACTGAAGATAGACACAAAAAGCTGGAGTAACTCAGCGGGACAGGCAGCATCTCTGGAGAGAAGGAATAGGTGACATTTCAGGTCGAGACCCTTCTTCAGACGTATAATTGCCTTTCCTGTCCATGGTCCTTGCAGAATTTCAACTTGAAATCGCAACAATGTCTTCCCCCCTTCCACCTTCAGATATTGCTTGTCCTGAAGAGTTTCTCTGGCAAACTTGTTACCTTTCCTAACTGGGGATATCATATTTCATATATGCAAATATGGCCCTTGTGGCTAAGGGGATCAGGGGGTATGGAGAGAAGGCAGGTACAGGATACTGAGTTGGATGATCAGCCATGATCATATTGAATGGCGGTGCAGGCTCGAAGGGCTGAATGGCCTACTCCTGCACCTATTTTCTATGTTTCTAAAGACATCAGAATTGCTCACATGGTTCAATGGTCTTAAACTGAGATTGCATATACATTTTTCATATTTAAAGAATGCTATTTTGATATACAACTAAAATAACTAGTTACTCACTTTTATTTCCAACCAGTGCCACCATTGGTTGTTGTTCAGATTCATCATTTACTTTCTTTACTGCGGCATACCAATCTTCAAGGTTTTCAAAACTCTGGTAATTTGTGATATCATACACCAATAAGATACCCTAAGGGAGAGTAAAGCAATGAAAGTTTATTATTCACTTCAAAATGAAACCTCACAAGAACTTTGATTGAACGTACATCAAAACAGAACAGGTTCTTCAGCTCGCCAGCTCTGAAGCTATTCTCAACTAATCCCAACTGCCTGCATATGGTCCATCTCCCCTTTTCCTGACCTGTTCCTGTGTCTGTCTAAATGCCTTAAACATTGCTATTGGATCTGCTTCCATCATCTCCTCTTGAACCTGGTTTTGGATAGAGTGGATGTGGAGAGGATGTTTCCACTAGTGGGAGTCTAGGAGTAGGTGTCATAGCCTCAGAATTAAAGTATGTTCTTTCAGGAAGGAGATGAGAATTTATTTTACTCAGAGGATGGAGAATCTTTGGAATTATTTGCCACAGAAGGCTGTGGAGGCCAAGTTAATGGATATTTTTAAGGCAGAGACAGGTACATTATTTTAATTATCTACCCTATCCATGCCTCCATTAACTTTAAATATTTCCATCAGGCTGCCACCCAGCCTCCAACACTAAAAGAAAACAATCCATGTTTGCACAAATCTCCTTATACCTGTAGTCACTGTACTCTTATTCAAGCAACATCCTGGTAAACCGCTTCTGCACCCTCTCCAATGCCTCCACATCTTTTCTAGTGAGGCAGCCAGATTTGCACGTAATACTCAAATGTAAACTAACCAAAGTTTTATACAGTTGCAACACGACTTGCCAACTTTTATACTGAATGCCGCAACCAATGAAAGCAAATTGCCCTATGACTTCTTTACCACCATATCCACTTGTGTTGCCACTTTCAGTAAGCGATCGATTTGCACCCCAAGATACCTCTGAATCAATAATACCAATGTCACTAAATGTGTACTTTCATTTCGTATCTAATTTCCCAAAATGCATCACCCCCCACTTGTCTGATAGAACTCCATCCCCATTTCTCTGCCCAAATTTCAAAGTGACCTATACAGTGCCCTCCATCATTTTTGGGCCAACGACCCATTATTTATGTATTTGCCTCTTTGTACTCCACAATTTGAGATTTGTAATAGAAAAAAAATCACATGTAATTAAAGTACACATTGTCAGATTTTAATAAAGGGCATTTTTATACATTTTGGTTTCTCCATGAAGAAATTACAGCAATGTTTATACATGGTCCCCCCGTTTCAGGGCACCATAATGTTTGGGAAACAGCAAATTCATGTAAATAAAAGTAGTCATGTTTAGTATTCTGTCGCATATCCTTTGCATGCAATGGCTGCTTGAAATCTGTGATTCATGGACATCACCAGTTGCTGGGTGTCTTCCTTGGTGATGCTCTGCCAGGCCTCTATAGCAGCCATCTTTAACTTATGCTTGTTTTTGGGGCTAGTCCCCTTCAGTTTTCTCTTCAGCATATAAAAGGCATGCTCAGTTGGGTTCAGATCGGGTGATTGATATGGCCACTCAAGAAAAGTCCACTCACAGCAGGCACAGCGTGGACTTTCCATCGCGGAGCGGGCGAACCCTTGCCAGGGGTCGCCAGAGAGGAGTGCTTCGAATGCTGGCCTGGTGTTGTTGACATCATGGGACTGTGGTCTGAGGAGCTTCTAGCCGCGGGCATGGCGTGGACTTACCATCTGGAGCCTGGGATCCCTCGCTAGGGATCGCCGGAGAAGAGTTCCGACAGCCGGCCCGCGGTCGATAACACCCTGAAGCTGCGGACTCCGGTAGGAAAGTGACGATTCAGAGTGTGTTTCACCCTCCCGACATCGGAGTTTAGATTATCCCGGCAAGAGGGCCTGTACATCGAAGGCCGTCTGTAACGGCGACGATGGGGGTTCTATGGCCACAACCACGGGTGAACAAAGGAGGAGGACAGGCTGAACTTTGTTGCCTTCCACCACAGTGAAGAATGCTGTGGTGGATGTTTGTGTTAAATTTTATTGTGTATTGTGTGTTCTTTTAAGTGTATCGCTGCTGGCAAATTCATTTCACTGCATGTAATGTGCATGTGATGAATAAAATTGACTTTGACTTTGAATTAACCATTTTTTAGCTCTGAAAAACTCCTTTGTTGCTTTAGCAATATGTTTGGGATCATTGGCTTGCTGTAGAATGAACTGCCGGCCAGTGAGTTTTGAGGCATTTGTTTGAACTTGAGCAGGTAGGATGAGAATGCAGCTGGTGTGATGGGAAAATTTGAAAATGACTCAAAATTGGTCAAGTTGTGGATAGCAAGAGAGGTTCTATAGGGATACTAAGTGGGACCCGTGGGTCCCATGTGCACAAGGGAGGGCCACCAAATTCAAGTGCAGTTTCATACCACTTCAAGCAGGGTGCAAGGCCACTAAATTCAAATGCAGTTTCATACCATTTCATGCAGGGTGCAAGCCCACCACATTCAAATGCAGTTTCACACAATTTCAAGCAGGGTGAAACCACCATAAAACCACACAAAACACCACATGAACATCAAACTCACAGTTCAGTGGACATTCAGTGTGTTCAGTTGATTCACAGCTCAGACAGAGCCTTGACCTTCCCCTCCCCCATCTTGCAGAGACTGAGCCACACACACACTTCCGGGTTTTATAATCCCTCCCCCCTCCCACTGGAAGGGGCGTGGCCTTCATGGCATGATTAACAGGAGAGAGTGTCAACATTTTTTACACACTAATAACACTTTTATTTTTCATTGATGGGAAGAATCCTCTGCACTTGATGAGCAGAGGGGGACTGAGTAAGATGGCCAAAAATCACAGCCGTAAGTGGTAACGTTTTATCTAAAATCAATATACAGTGCAAACAGGAGGTTGTCAAGTTTAGACTTTTAGTAATTTGCCATTTCAAACCAACCACCACCACCAACAACCAACAACCATTTGCTGTGCTTTTATTTCAAACCAACCACCACCACCAACAACCATTTGCTTTGCTTTTATTTCAAACCAACCACCACCACCAACTATTTGCTGTGTTTTTGTTTCAAACCACCCACCACCACCAACAACCTTTTGCTGTGCTTTTATTTCAAACTAACCACCACCAACAACAACCATTTGCTGTGCTTTTACTTCAAACCAACCACCGCCACCAACAACCATTTGCTGTGCTTTCATTTCAAACCAACCACCACCAACAACAACCATTCGTTGTGCTTTTATTTCAAACCAACCACCACCAACAACAACCATTTCCTGTGCTTTTATTTCAAACCAACCAACAACCATTTGCTGTGCTTTTATTTCAAACAAACCGCCGCCACCAACAACCATTTGCTGTGCTTTTATTTCAAAGCAACCACCACCACCATCAACAACCATTTGCTGTGCTTTTATTTCAAACCAACCATATTAAGGGCACTCAAGGTCAGTAAAACCACACTCACAGTTTAGTAGGCATGTGTTCAGTGTTATTCACAGCTCAGACTGAGAGACGTGACCCTCTTGCTTCCCCCATTTTGCAGAGACTGACTGAGGCACACCATACTTCCGTGTTTTATAGTCCCTCCGGAAGGGGCGTGGCCGTCAGGAGAGAGAATCTCAACATCTTTTCGACACTAATAATTGTTTTATATTTCATCGATGGGAAAAATCTTCTTGTCCTGCACAGCGGAGGGGGACTCTGAGTAAGATGGTCAAAAATCATAGTCGTAAGTGGCAGCGTTTTTTCTAAAATCAATATACAGAACAACAGGAAGTGGATTAGACTTTTAGTAATATAGACATCTGGATATATACAGTGCTCTCCATAATGTTTGGGACAAAGACCCATAATTTATTTATTTACCTCTGTACTCCACAATTTGAGATTTGTAATAGAAAAAAATTACGTGATTAAAGTGCACATTGTCAAATTTTATTAAAGGCCATTTTTGTACATTTTAGTTTCAGCATGTAGAAATTACAGCTGTGTTTATACATAGTCCCCCCATTTCAGGGCACCATAATGTTTGGAGCATATGGCTTCACAGATGTTTGTAATTGCTTAGGTATGTTTAATTGCTGGATTTTGAAATGTTCAAAATCTTTTGGCGACACTGATATGACGCCAGCAAAATCGCCAAGTTGGACAGACCCTTAACTGACACCTCTCACTGTCTCTCCCTGTCTCCCACTCGCATCTGCCCCCTCTCTCTCTCTCACTGTTACACCCCACTCTCCCCGCTACCAGGCACCCTGTTCGTTTTTTCAAATTCTCGAATGACCTTTGACAAATCCCATGATTCCTTGCATTTCTCCGAATACCGAACTGGCTCATTGGAGTGCAAGCCTGCCCTGGGCATCAAAATGTCAATGGGGGGGGGGGGGGGGGGGGGGGGGGTGCATTTTGGAAACAATTACCATTGTTTTCAACGAGGACAAAACTGGTCCTTGGATGAAAGTGTAAACTGGGATAATACAAATTGCCACTGCATTGGGCAGGAATTGGGGAAAGTAAATTGGGACTAGCTGTGTTGGGATGAAGTCATATCTTGTTTCAGCAATCATGAACACAATGAAAGCATTCCTAAAGTTGTATAAATTGGTGCTCTCAGTGGCAAGATCCAAGATTATTTAATCAGGTTTAAATAATTATACTGTCTAATTGTTATTGGGTCAAATTGTTTTCCCCTTCCATCACAGTGCGGAATGTGGAGGAGTCACTGTGGTGGATGTTTATGTTGAAATGTATTTTGTGTGTTCTGTTGCTTTTCATTGGTATGACTATTTAAAATGGCAAATGAAATTCCTCATATGTTGCAAAACATTCTAGGCTAAAAAAGTATTATTGTGATTGTAATTGTGATTTTTTTTTGCCAATGTTCATATCTGATAATAGGTTGTGAACTGTCAACAAATTACAAAATGACAACAAAAACAGATTGTTAATGTTAATCCACCTTAGATTAACAACAGTTTGATCATGGAGCTGTTTCACTACAGTCTTCCTTCTCTAATGTAGCAATTACTAATTATTACCGAGCAATTATTACTGAGAAACAAATGTTGTAATACATTATGAGAAGTCTTTAGAAACAATTTTGCCTGTAATTTACAAGCGTAAATTACCAGATATTTTTAACAGGTCTCAGGCTGCGAGATTGTGGCACAAAATATCGCAGAGATTTTAAAGATGAAGAATGTTACTAGCTATATTCAAAGACAACTTGTTTTGAGTTCACCATCTGTGATTGGACTGATTTTATAACTGAAAATTGCATAAATCAATTATTGTCAAGGAAATGTTTTAGTGATATTAAAGTAAATTGTTACCCCTATGACAGTCCATAGTATTGAAGTACAGCACGTTCTTAACTCTCCTATTAGATATTAGCATTCATAATGAAATAATCCATTCAGTGGGATAGTTCTATTTACTGTATGGCACCAAAAAAACGTAAAACCTGAATATCTAAAATGAAGGATATACCCAGGAGTGCATCCATACAAACATCCTATGCAAAATGCCACCTATTGTAACATCATTTGTGAATAAACGGCAGCTATCTTGCATACGGATCTCAGGTTCACAATCCATAACATAGTCATAGTCATAGAGTGATACAGTGTGGAAACAGGCCCTTTGGCCCAACTTGCCCACACCGTCCACTATGTTCCAGCTACATTAGTCCCACCTGTCTGAGGTTTGATCCATATCCCTCCGAACCTGTCCAATCCATGTACCTATCTAACTGTTTCTTAAATGTTGGGATAATCCCAGTCTCAACTACCTCCTTGTATTTTCTGCAGGATGTACCCTTGAAACCGATCAATTTAAGAATTCATCCAACGATTTCATCAATCTTAGTGTCAACCATGTCTTTGCAATAATTTGAAATATTTCACCATAATCCAGTCACTACATAACATGTATAGATGAAGGGACGGTCCTGACCCAAAACATCCTTCCACAGGTGCTGCCTGTATGCTGAGTGCCTGCAGCCGTTTGTTTTTTTGCATTAAAAATATTTATTCCCAAATGCTGTGCTGTTTATCTATCCTAGTCTCTAACAATCTAAATATCACAGGTATATTTCAGTTTCCATGGAGGTAAAAAATGCATAAGTTCTCACCTGAGCTCCATAGATGTATTTATCCAACATTTTTCCTCCAATGGTTTGACCTCCAATATCCCAAACTTGTAGTGTGACATTTAAATTACCTGCAAATGGAAAGACATGAGTCCAATTAGACACAAATTGGCAAAAGCAAAATTCCAGAAAATGCATACAAATTATTTCGTTTTGGTTTCTTATCGTGTAACCGAGCTGGAATAGTAGTGAAAATGGCATCATCATCGTTGATAAAAGCATCATTAATGGTTTCCTTAATTGTGTATTTTTTATTCTATTTATACCTGTATATGAAATATGGTCCAAACAATAAAGACAACAAAAAAGGAGATGGATCTTTGGATTTAGGTTCACTTTACTTAATACATAGAAAAGCTTCATCTTTAAACTATGCAAATAGTTCATAAGTGTCTAATTATGGAGTCACAAATTAACCTTGGACCAGAAGCAAACATTTGTGTTTATCATCAGAAAAGTATTAAGTATATAATTAGAGTTATAATATTTTTCTTCACAGCAGTTTAATTTTGATGCAGAAGTTAACCAAAATAAATATTTTGAAGTTTATTGCAGTTTATTTTGCAGCAGTTTACATTTGGCAGAAACAGTCAACATATTCGACCATTTATCTACCATACAGAGAAGGTCTTTCTGCGAGAACTTTAATAATTGCTCCTCCTCTCCTCTCCTCTCCATCACCAAATGCTAGAGGAAAAAAGCTGCATTAGTAGCAGTAGAAGAAATAAATGAAATAACAAATTTTGCATTACATTAAAAGAATAACAAGCTTCACACTGACCAGTTCATTCTCGGCTGAATTTAAAACCCGCACTGGGAGTTAGTATTAACCTTGTAAAATATTTTGGCGCAGCTTTTAACCTTACTTTAAGTGTCAAAAGCCAAGGATTGAACTAAAAACATTAATTTTGGCTATTTGTCATTAACGAGACTGAAATAATCCATTCAGTGGAATAGTCCTATTTACTGGATGGTACCCAAATAACTGTTAAAACATATTTTACAGTAGATCCTTTAAGAAAAGGTTTACTCTATATTAATCAAATGTGAACATACGTAATGATGAACAACCACACACTTCTTTCAAGCTTACCTCTTGCCATGAGTGCTCTTCAACCACCATTTCTGGTGCTTTAATAGAAATATACCTCTCAGTACCACGAATCATTTATGCAGTTAAATGAATATTTTCATTAAAGGTGCAAATCAATCAACAATGTGTTAATTTTTTTTAAAGTGTTAAGCAGAGAAAATATTCAACATCCTTAGAATTAAATACATTGGGCTGGATTGTCCTGGATCAGCCTACTACGTGAGTTCGCTGCCCATGTTCCTATCCCAGCTCTACATATTTTTGCAGATGCAGTGGATTGAGTAAGCTTGACACTGCTGAAATCCTCTCCCATCACCTGATAGCTCACCCCATGTTGCCAGTCACCTACGTATTGTGTGTGGTTCTTAAGGAGGGTACACAGCAGTCTTGCCTCTGGGACGCTCCAAGTCTTTGAAGGTTTGCCAAATGTCAAAAGACGTGTAATAATTCAAGCAATTTTTAAACGTCTCAAACAGCTTGGGAAATTTAAAACATAATCAAAATGGTTTTAATAATTAATTTAAAAAAACTTTTATCATGAAAATAAATTAATTAAAATCACTTTAAAACACAACCAAAATGATTTCAAAGATTATAATAAAGAAGCATAGTTAAACCAATAGCCATCATATGTTTTTGTACTCAGTAACTAAGCCTCCCACTCCTCTTTGGTAGACATCCAAAAATGCATTACCCTCACTCGGAGTGATGAACTCATCTCCTTATCTCTGTTCTGAATTTTTTTTTTTAACTCCTTCATACACCTCTTACAGGAAAAAATATCAAGTGAATGGTGTCACCATCATTATGCCAGTACTCCATGAAGTTGATGGCTAAATCCTCTCTACTGAGAGTCACTGCTCCATTGCTGAACACTGACAGCACAATGGACAGTCAAGTGTTCTAGTGTCTAACTAGGGCATTAGAAGTCCAAGACATTTAAAGACACAAACATTTGATTGCCCAAAATTCATTACAGAGCAACTAGGTTTCAGACAACTTGATTTAACCCAATGTTGCCAAAAAGTTTTGTATTATTTTTCAGAAGTCTCCTCTAAACTTAATGTACCAACAAGGTGGAAACAGTCAGCTAATATCAAATTGAATTAAACACCTTATATCTTCCATAACTGATCCATCACATGGAGAGAAGGGTACATCACCAGAGTCAGGAGTGGTTCCAGAGGAATGGAAAATTGTGAATGTAACTCCGCTGTTCAAGAAGGGAGCGAAGCAAAAGAGGTAAAAATATAGGCCGGTTAGCATGACTTCAGTAGTTGGATGATTTTTATCCATTAAAAAGAATGAATTTTCCAAGTACAGAAGCAGATGATAAAATAGGCCAAAGTCAGCAATGATTTTCTGAAGGGTAGATCTTGCCTGACGAATCGGTTAGAATTATTTTGCAGTATAGACAAAGGAGAGTCACTGGACGGTTACACAAAAAGCTGGAGAAACTCAGCGGGTGCAGCAGCATCTAAGGAGCGAAGGAGATAGGCGACGTTTCGGGTCGAGACCCTTCAGACTGGTCAGGGATCAGGGATACGAGAGATATACACAGTGATGTGGAGAGATAAAGAACAATGAATGAAAGATATGCAAAAAAGTATTGATGATAAAGGAAACAGGCCATTGTAAGCTGTTTGTGGTGTGAAAATGAGAAGCTAGTGCGACTGGGGTTGGGGGGGGGGGGAGATGGAGAAGGAATGTCAGGGCCCGAGGGCTGAGGGAGAGGTGGGGAGGGGAAGGGGTAGTCTGGATTAACAGAATTGAGAAAATTCAATGTTTAAGCCCAGAGGATGCAGACTCCCCAAGCGGAATATGAGGTGCTGTTCCTCCAACTTGCGGTGTTGCTCACTCTGGCCATGGAGGAGGCCCAGGACTGAGAGGTCGGATATGGAAAAGGGAGGGGGAGTTGAAGTGCTGAGCCACCGGGAGGTCGGGTTGGTTATTGCAGACCGAGCGGAGGTGTTCGGCGAAACGATCGCCCAGCCTCCGCTTGGTCTCACCGATGTAGATCAGCTGGCATCTGGAGCAACAGATGCAGTAGAGTTGGAGGAGAGTTGGAGGAGGACCTCTGTCGGACTTGGAAATGACTGCTTGGGTCCCAGAAAGGAGTGGATGGGGGAGGTGAAGGGACAAGTGTAGCATCTCTTGCGGTTGCAAGGGAAAGTGCCCGGGGAAGGAATGGAGCGGGAGGGAAGGGAAGAATTGACAAGGGAGTTGCGGAGAGAGCGGTCTTTGCGGAAGGCAGACAGGGGGGGAGATGGGAAGATGTGGCGAGTGGAGGGGTCACGTTGGAGGTGGGGAAACTGGCGGAGGACTATCTGTTGTATGCGCTGGCTGGTGGGGTGAAAGGTGAGGACCAGGGGGACTCGGCCCTTGTTGTGAGTGGGGGAATGGGGAGAGAGGGCAGTGTTGCGGGGTATGGAGGAGACCCTGGTGCAAGCCTCATCTATAATGGGGGAGGGGAAACCCCGTTCTCTGAAGAACGACGACATTTGTGATGACCTGGTGTGGAACACGTCATCCTGGGAGCAGATGCGGCGTAGACAGAGGAATTGGGAATAGGGGATGGAATCCTTACAGGAAGCAGGGTGGCAGGAAGAGTAGTCCAGGTAGCTGTAGGAGTCAGTTGGTTTGTAGTGGATGTCAGTCAGGAGTGTATCACCTGCAATAGAGATGGTGAGGTCAAGGAATGGTAGGGAAATGTCGGAAATGGTCCAAGTATATTTGAGTGCCGGATGGAAGTTGGTGGTGAAATGGATGAATTCAGTCAGTTGTGAGTGGGTGCAGGTTGGAGGTACAGCACCTCATATTCCGCTTGGGGAGTCTGCATCCTCTGGGCTTAAACATTGAATTTTCTCAGTTCTGTTAACCCAGACTACCCCTTCCCCTCCCCACCTCTCCCTCAGCCCTCGGGCCCTGACATTCCTTCTCCATCTCCCCCCCCCCCCCCAGTCGCACTAGCTTCTCATTTTCACACCACAAACAGCTTACAATGGCCTGTTTCCTTTATCATCAATACTTTTTTGCATATCTTTCATTCATTGTTCTTTATCTCTCCACATCACTGTCTATATCTCTCGTTTTCCCTGATCGCTGACCAGTCTGAAGAAGGGTCTCGACCCAAAACGTCGCCTATCTCCTTTGCTTCTTAGATGCTGCTGCACCCGCTGAGTTTCTCCAGCTTTTTGTGTAACCCTCGATTCTCCAGCATCTGCAGTTCCTTCTTTAACACGAGAGTCACTGGACGTTGTCTACCTAGACATTTAGAAGGCCTTTGAAGAGGTGCCACACCTGAGGCTGCTAAACAAGATGAGAGACCATGGTATTTGAGGAAAGATACTAGCATGGATAGGTTAGCTGAATGGCAGAAAGCAAAGAGTGTGAATAAAGGGGGCCTTTTCTGGTTGAGCTGCCAGTGACTAGCGGTGTTCAGTGCTGGCTCGGTGCTGGGGCCGCTACGCTTCATGTTGTATATAAATGATATGGATGACGGAATTGAAGGCTTTGTTGCCAGGTTTGCAGGTGATACAAAGATAGGCAGAGGGGCAGGTAGTGTAGAGAAAGCAGGGGCTCGGTAGAAAGACTTGGACAGGTTGGGAGAGTGCGCAAAGTAAACAGATGGAATATAACAGGGGTCTCCAAACTATGGTCTGCAGGCCACATTCGGCCCGCAACGAGATTTTATCCGGCCCGCAGCAAGCTCTGAGCTCCCTGGGCTCCCGCGGGTCCTAAATTCTGGCAACTCAGATAATTATTTGCGTGTTTGCAGCATTTGCTCTCCACACAACAGATTTGTTTTCTTTGGAACGAATCTTTGAAAGAATGAGTTCAAACCGAATTCCCGGTTCCAGGATAGAGTCAGTTGTGCTCCGGCTCTGTCTCTCTCCCTGTAGAATACGTAGATCATTCCTTGCTTTAGTCGCCGCCTGACCCCTCCCTCATCTCTCTCTCAGGTACATCATGTCTGTATTGTTGCTGCTTCCTGCTCTCGTTCACCGCTTTAACGCTTCATCTCCCTGACTGCCAATTTCCAACCAGCTCCTACTTTCCACTGCTCGAGTCCCGACTCTTCCCTTCACTTTCTCGCTGTCTCTATCGCCGATTCAGAGAAAACGCGAGGGACCAAAGCCCATTCCAAGCCCGCGGACGCCATCCACTACCTTGTCTATCCACTACCCGTTTGTGAATCGGAACGGGAATATTCCCTCCAAGATCGAGTTCGTACAGTAAAACTGACATTTCTTTCCTTCTGCAGTTGTACAAGGCCCTAGTGAGACCACACCTGGAGAATTATGCACAGCTTTGGTCTCCAAATTTAAGGACATTCTTGCTATTGAGGGAGTGCAGCGTAGGTTCACAAGGTTAATTCACGGGATGGCGGGACCGTCATATGCTGAGAGAATGGAGCGGGTGTGCTTGTATACTCTGGCATTTAGATGGACGAGAGGTTATCTTATTGAAACATAAGATTATTATGGATTTGGACATGCTAGAGGCAGGAAACATGTTCCTGATGTTGGGGGAAGTCCAGAATCCGAGGCCACAGTTTAACAATAAGGGGCAAGCCATTTAGACGGAGATGAGGAAAAACTTTTTCACACAGAGGTTTGTGAATCTGCAGAAGGCAGTGGAGGCCAATTCTCTGGATGCTTTCAAGAGAGTGTTGGATAGAGCTCTTAAAGATAGCAGAGTCAAGGGATATAGTAAGAAGGCAGGGGGGTGATTGTGGATGATCAGCCATGATCACAGTGAATGGCAGTGCCTGCTCGAAGGGCCGAATGGCCTACTCCTGCATCTATTGTCTATTGTCTTTATTTTTTTCCTACGGCCTGCAAAAATGTATAATGTGGCCCTCATGCTTAAATGTTTGGAGGCCCCTGGAATATAGTGTAGTAAAGTTTGCAGTCATGTATTTTGGTAGTAAGACTATTGGCAGATTATTTTCTAAATGGGGAAAGGATTCAGAAATCAAAGTGTAAAGGGACTTGGGAGTGGAGATGGCTGAGGAGACCAGGTCATTGGGTATTTTTGGTGGAGATTGACAGATTCCAACATCGGCACCAGGTTGTCTCCCCACTTGTCACCTCCACCCATGACTATCTCCACCCATCACTCCCTTCCCTCGGCTCATTTGCCAATCATCCCCTTCTCACCTGGATCCAGCTTAACTTGCAACTAACTCGCCCCCACCTTGCCCTCTTCTCTCTTGACCAGCTATCTCCCCTCTAGTCCAGCAGTCTGACGAAGGGCCCCAACCCAAAACATCACCTGTCCATTTCCCTCCACAAATGCTGCCTGGCCCGTTGTTACTCCACCATTTTGTTTTTTTATTGCAAATGTCAATGAAGGTTGATCCAAGGTTCCACTGGATCATTAATAGGTTTAGCTTTATTACTGTCATGTGTGCCAAGGTACAGTGAAAAGCTTTGTTTTGCATGCTATCCAATCAATTCAGATAATACTGTACAATCAGGCCAAACTTAAATACAGTAGGTAGAGCAAAGGGAAGGATACAGTGAGCAGAATATTGTTCTCAGCATGGTAGCGCACCAGTTCTATGGACAAAATCCAATATCCGCAATGAGGTAAGAGGTGAATCGGTCAGTACCCTAGTTTATAGAAGGATCTTTTTGAGGTATGATATCAGAGGGGAAGAAGCTGTTCCCAAGTCTGGTGGTCCGCACTTTCAAGCTTCTGCCTGCTGGGAACAGGGAGGAGGAAAGACCAGTGTGGGACAAATCTTTGATTAATTTGGTTGTTTTTCCAAGGCAGTGCAAAGTGTAGACAGAGTCCATGGTGGGAAGATTGGTCTGCGAGATGGTCTGGGCTACATCCACAACTCTGTAATTTCCTGCCGTCTTGGGCAGAGCTGTTCCCATACCAAGCTCTGATACAACCCAACAGCATGCTTTCTATAATGCATCTGTACAAGTTTGTAGGAGTAACTGGAGACATCCAACATTCCTCAATCTCTTAAGGAAGTAGAGGCGTTGGTGTACCTTCTTAGCTATCCTTTCAATGTGGTTGGTCCACAACAGATTGTTGGTAATGCTGAATGGAGCATGTACTCAACCACACTTCATGAAGCTTCTGCATCTTGCTAACATTGGTGGAGAGGTCGGTATTTTGACAGCATGTTACCAAGTTGTCTATCTCCTTTCTGTACTCCATCTCATAATTGTTCATGATCTGGCCCACTATAGCGGTGTCATCTACATACTTGCAGGGTTTGAGCTGAATTTTGCCTGATGGTCATGGGTGTAGAGAAAGTATAGGAGGGGATGGGGAATGCATACTTGCAGAGCACTACCGTTGATAATTATTGTGGAAGATGTATTGTTCTCTATCCTCATTAACTGTATTCTATGGGTTAGACAGTCAAGGGTCCAGTGGAAGGGGGAAGTTGACTCCATGGTCCAGGAGTTTGGAGATACATTGGGCTGGGATTATGATGTAGAAGGTGGAGCTATTATCAATAAATCGCAGTCTAACATAGATGTCTTTGTTGTTTGTTTGTTCCAGAGATGTGTTTAGGACCAGGGAGATGGCATCTGCTGAGGACCTGTTGTGACAATATAGTGGATCAAGGCTTCATGGGAGGCTGGAGTTAATGCGCCTTAGCCAGTCTCTCGAAGCACTTCATGATGGTGGATGATCGAGCCACAGGACGGTAGTAATTAAGGCACACTATCTTCCTTTCTTTGGCACTGGAATGACAGTGGTCTTTTTCAACCAGGTGGGGACCTCAAAATGAAGAAGTTAAAGAAGAGAAAGCAGATGCCTTAGATGCACCAGCTTAAACTATTCTTGCTTTCCTCAATAATAAATATTAGCCTGCTACATAAATTATCTGATTCATTCATTATCGCATCAGCGCAGTAACTTCTATTAAGGCATATTTTTTGTTCTCTATATGACTTCATCTCTTCGTAGCCCCACAGTGATTTCTCTCCCTCCTGGTGTCAGCAGAGAGAATGAAAAAGACTAACATATTGGGTCAGAGGATCAGAAGTTTCAAGCAGTGTTGGAAGAAACAAGCAAATATAGGTGAAGGTTGTCACGCAAGATAGCAACAAGCCAGCTTTTCTTTTTCCTTCCCTAAATGCTTTACAAACATGCTCTGGCTAAAAAATGCTGTAATTTGAAATATATACCATGGTTATATTGTATTTCTTAAATAATCACACTTGAACAACTCCCTCCTCAGAGGAGCCCTTTTGACAATTCCTCTCCATGGGAAGGCAGTACCAAATTCAAAATTTATGGAAATCACTTTAAATTTGCTTTAAGTATTTATTGCAATCTGACCATCATAAATTTTAGCAGTCAGTGAAAGTGTATCTCTGGTCTCAAGGAAGTGCAAAATCGGACAGGAAGCAGTGAGAAAAACATCAAACAAAAGGCCCCAAAACAAACTTCAGTGTGGACAACAGCACCACCTGCCTTGGAGAACAACGTTTCATAATCAGAGCAGAGAATGGTTGTTTAGAGTGGAAGAATATATTCATCCTTTTGGTAAGTTAAAATATGACAGACATTCATGACAGTATAACAGGAATACATTGCAGGAAAGGAGCAAAACCTATGGAAGATACGCACCATATGCAAGAATCAGCAGAGAAATTGATCTCTAGTTACCATCTATAAATTAGTTTAGTTTAGAGATACAGTGCGGAAACAGGCCCTTTGGCCAACGGATCCACGCCAACCAGCGATCCCCGCATATTAACACTTTCGTACACAATTTTTCAAAAATTTACCAAGCCAATTTACCTACATACCTGTACGTCTTTGGAGTGTGGGAGGAAACCGAAGATCTCGGCGAAAACCCACGCAGGTCACAGAGAGAACATACAAACTCCGTACAGACAGCACACGTGGTCGGGATCGAACCCTGGTCTCCGGTGCTGCAAGACAGCAACTCTACCACTGTGCCAATGCTCCGCCCATAAATACCACCAAAAACATGGGGCACTGGCCCTGCTCAGTTCCACATTTCACTTCACTAATGGGAACAACTTTACAGAAGGGAGTATATCCAAGAGGTCCCGTGAGGTTACTCGAGATCCCGTAAGGTCCAGAGAGGTCCAGAGAGCTGCCGAGGCCCGTCGCCCGTTCGCAGTCGGCCCCGTCCGCGCCGCCTGCCGAGTTCAAGTCCGCCATCTCTCTTTCTCTCTCCCCTCCTCTCCCCCTTCCTCTTCCCCCCTCCTCCTCCTCTCCGCTCCTTCCCCCCACTCTCTCTTTATTATCTTTAAAATTCCTTCCTCTTCTTGCAAACATATGTGCTCTTCTTTTAGATACTCCTACTAGGGGAAAAAGATTCTGACCTTCTACCCTATCTATGCCTTATATAAATATATATACCTCTATCAAATTATCCCTCAGCCTCTTCTGCTCCAGGGAAAAAAAGAATAGCTTGACCAATTTTTCCCCATAACTTCATTCCTCTAATCCAGGTAAAATCTTGGCCAATCTCCTCAGCATTCTCTCCTGCACCTCTCTGGTGCAGGTGTGCATGAAATAAAACATTAAAAACTGCAGATGCTGGGAATCTGAAATAAATATACAAAGAAACTAGAAACAGGCAGCATGGCAGATAGCATCCTGGAAAACCAAAACTGTTAATGAGGCCTTTCTCAGCAATGAGGAGAGAAAACAAGTTAGTTAGTATCAAGCTACAGAGAAGGTGGGCATGGCATGGATAAGATAAAGGGAATATCTCTGATATCTTGAGGTTAGGGCTGCCTTGAAGATTAAACGAAAATGAATGTCATCTGGTTGAAGGTTAACCAGTTAGAAAGACAAAACTTGGTATTTTGTTTGTAATAGCTGTGAGATGACAGCAGTTGGAAAGTGAGAACATAGACACAGACATTTAAGGGTGGTGAGATGCAAGACCGTAGGATGTAACTGGTAAATGTGATTACACTAATGGAGAGAAAAGAATTGAGCAACAGCACAGATGAAGGACCTGGCCCATTCTGATACTGAGAATGCAAATTGAATTCTTCAACTTCAGGTGCAGTAAACTCTTAATCCAATGGACCAGAGGGGCTGAATAGAGTCCATTATTGCCGACTGTTTGCTTTAACTGATTAAGGATTCACTCCAACCACCTAGCGGTCACTCCATGGAACAATTAGTTGTTTTCAAATTTAGAGTAATCAGTCATAACGGTCTGTTTAAGAACACAGACTTAAGAACACAGTTTTAGCTGTTAAAAATAACTTTATGTTTGAAAACAACTCGTTGTTTCATGAAGCGACCGCTAGATGGTTGGAGTGAATCCCTTAATCGGTTATAGCGGACAATCGGCGATAACGGACACCATTCCATCCCTATCGTCAATTATAACTGAGCCTGAAGTTGAAGAATTCAATGTTGAGTCTGAAGACTGCAAATTAATCAGGTACTGTTCCTCAATGCGTGTTACGGGTGCAGGTGAAACATACTAGATATTAGTCCGTGTCTAAAACCAGAAATGGAAATATTGAGGTAGTGAAGAATGAGAGGCAAACAAAGGGAAACTGACAACAAAGATGATTGGATTTTTCTGTCAGAACAAGAGTAGACATCAATGCTGGCATAAGTACACCAGTAAGGAATTGAAAAAGAAGATCTAATGAGGAGAGAATATTCCACATATGAAAGAAAGGTATAACATGGACCTTCTTCTTCTTTCGTGTGGCATGCACAGCCTAAAGTTGTTGGACAACTTGTTCTATTTGATCTTCCGTTTGTGCACGTCGAGTTGATTGCATTAGTCGAAACAGGGCGGACCATGTGAAGGTTGCAATCTTCCACCCCGACAACAACTTTACTTGGTAGAAATGAACAAATTCGAAGAAAACCGTGAGAAAAGGAACTCACATTCTGCCAATCTATCAGAAACCCATGGCTGAAAAACGTTCCTGCAATTAGCAATACCTAAATTGGCCAATTTGAACACATTTACATCCCTTAGCTTCTCTCCAATCAAATACTTTATCGAGGAGCAAAATATTTGTCACCGCCCAGGATTAGGAATATTTAATTCTGCCAAGTAATTTAGAAAGTTATAGGTAATATTTCTACTATCTCCTTCCGTGTTTTAAGCTCCACATTAACTGCTCTTGATAAATCTTTCATGCCTGTGATTTCCTTTAAAAATTGTTTCTTCTACACCATACCCACATCTACCACTTATGCTCAATATGCGCACCAGGCGTGGATAGGGTAGATGTTGAGATTATGTTTCCACCAGTGGAAGAGTCTTGGACTAGAGGTCCAAGACTCATCAGAATTAAAGGATGTTCCCACAGAAAGGAGATGAAGAGGAATTTCTTTAGTCAAAGGGTCGTGAATCTGTGGAATTCTTTGCCACAGAAGGCTGCAGAGGCCGTCAATAAGGCAAAGATAGATAGATTCTAGATTAGATTAGAATCTAAAGGATAGGGGAATATGGGGAGGAGGCAGGAGATTGGGGTTAGGAGAGAAAGATAGATCAGCCATGATTGAATGGCGGAGTAGACTTGATGGGCCAAATGGCCTAATTCTGCTCCTATCACTTATAACCACTTGTTGTATGAAAGAGTTGCTTCTCTCTACTTTCACCTTAAACCTATGCCCTCTAGTTTTAGACTCCCCATGTCTATTCACCTATTTTATGTCATAATAAACCTATAAACATAACATTCAATAAAAATCAATTGAGGATGAAACAAGGAACATAGAGATGGAATGGAACATGGAATGAAATGGAACATGGAAACAAGGAATTAGATTTAGTATTAAGACCAAATCAATTTGTACATAATTTCAAATTGCAAATTCTAATGAGATCATGGCCTGATTCCTATCCACTTGTAATGAATAAGCAGAAGGCTGGATAAAAGATTCATAATCCGTTTCCTGCAGTGTCTCAGAAGCTATTAGGTATATAAAACCTGCTTTCAGGAAATGAAGAAATGAGAATTGTGCAAAATACAATCTGCTTCTGCCTCGCTCGTCTTTAATGACATTTGAAAATTCCTCCAAGGCATCCCAGTTTCTTCACTCAAATCTTCCTCAACATGCACGTACCTCACTTGCAACAGATGAGACAAACACAAAATCAATAAGCAATAAGACAATCACTAAAAATTGAGGAATTTAAGAACAACTTTCAAGACATTTTTAGATGGAACAATGGAAATCACACATATTTCCATTTTCCATTGCACATCATAATTTTCTCTTCTTTGGCAGCTATATTTAGGTTTCAAACTCCCAGATTTGACGTGTTTTAACTCAGTATAAATATTCAAACCTATAATTTGAAAGAGAATATTTTCCTCATTTATCATCTTAGAAAGAAACAGGAGTCTTCAAACAAAAATGTGCTGTTTCATTGATGCTAAGACCAATGAGACGACAAATGTTCTACGGATCTTACAAAGCAAAATTTTGAGAACGAATGACCCATTGTGAGTTTCAAAGCATGCGAGATAGGAGAATTCCCAAAAGCATATTCGAAAAGTCACATGGACTTGTGCCTGAAGTTTAATGTGTGCTTCTACTGGGCAAGATTCCAAAGTGCAAGGCCAAGAAAGTGACCCCTTGGAGGTTAACTGATTACTGCAATAATTTTACATTCCTATTTACTTTCATTTCCAGCCATAGTAATCTCATTGCAAATTCAATGCAAGTTTATTTAATCCACTTTAGAGGATTAAAGTAGCACTAGATTTTCTATTTGGCACAGGATAATTTCCGAAGTATTGTGTACTTTTTAATTACATACTGAAAACTGGAAGAAAGGAAAACAAACCTCTGTGCTTTACTGGAGATATTACTTAGCCGAAAAATATGAAAATCGATTTTCATAGAACGAGAAGTGACTCCTGAAAGAAACCTGTCACTATACACCATTGAGTTCAGAGGCAATGCGTGATTCTGGGCAAATCCACAACGTAATCCTATACGTCAGGATTCATGACTCCATTCATGTGAATGACAGTAGATATTAGACAATAGGTGAAGGAGTAGGCGATTCAGCCCTTCGTGCCAGCACTGCCATCCAATGTGATCATGGCTGATCATCCCCACTCAGTACCCCGCTCCTGCCTTCTCCCCATATACCCTGACTCCACTATCTTTAAGAGCCGTATCTACCTCTCTCTTGAAAGTATCAGAGAACCGGCCTCCACCACCCTCTGAGGCTGAGAATTTCAGACTCCCAACTCTCTGTGGGAAAAAGTGTTTCCTCGTCTCCGTTCTAAATGGCTTACCCCTTATTCTTATGGAAATCTCATGGATGTACGGTATAAGGTAAAGAACGAGCTAGGTTTCATTTCATTTTATTTGTGTTTAAAGGAATGTTTTTTAATAAGCTACTGGCCTTTTCAGTTTTTAATGGTTTTCAAAATGCTTAATGATTTTAATTCATAGTATATATCTTTAATTTTATTTTTGAAGCTTCGTTTGAATGTTTCCAAACATTAGGGAGTGTGGCTTTGACTTCTGACAAAGCAGTCTTGAGGCTCACATTGCCCTATTAGGTTACATGAGATCCTAGCACATGCCTCTCCAACCTGATCCATAAGGTTTTTGTTCAACCAGTTTTTCTTTCCAAATATGCCCCAGGTAACTGCATGACAACTGAGTGACGAATGACGACTGTGGGTGGAAAGCTACCCATCAGCAATATCTGAGCCAATCACTCGGTTCTTACTTTCAATTAACTTTATTTTTGAAGTTAATAGGAAAATGAACTGCAATTTAGAAGTATAAAATTGGTTGAAGGAATAAGAATGAAGCAGTGGTACACGTTTTAAAGGGTTACACAAAAAGCTGGAGAAACTCAGCAGGTGCAGCAGCATCTAAGGAGCGAAGGAGATAGGCGACGTTTCGGGTCAAGACCCTTCTTCAGACTACACGTTTTAAATACTGAAAAGTATATTGAAGTAACAGACTAATATAGAGAGGCACATTTTCTGATGGAGTAGCATTTACCAATAATATTCCAGAGAGAACATGCATAAGAAGATGATATACTATTCCTGAAGGTTGCATTGGGCATCATTATGTGTGCACGAAGCCACAGATAGTTCAGAATAGGAGGGGATGCAGAAAGTGGCAGACAACTCAAGCCTCACGGTAATGTAATGACTGTTGCATAGACTGATGGGACTGAAGGCTGATAAATCCACAGTGTTTGATGGTCCACATCCCAGGGTATTTAAGGAGGTGGCTCTAGAAATCGTGGATGCATTGGTGATCATTTTCCGATGTTCTATAGATCCAGGATCAGTTCCTATGGATTGGAGGGTAGCTAATGTTATCTAATTTATTAAGAAAGGAGGGAGAGAGAAAACAGGAAATTATAGACCAGCTAGCCTGACCATGGTGGTGGTGAAGATGCTGGAGAATTATAAAAGATGAAATAACGGCACATTTGGATAGCAGTAACAGGATCAGTCCGAGTTAGCATGGAGTTATGAAGGGGAAATCATGCTTGATTAATCTTCTGTAATTTTTTGAGGATGTAACTAGGAAAATGGACAAGGGAGACCCAGTGGATGTAATGTACCTAGACTTTCAGAAAGCCTTTGATAAGGTCCCACATAGGAGAATAGTGGGCAAAATTAGACCACATGGTATTGGGGGTAGGGTAGACAAAAGTGCTGGAGAAACTCAGCCGGTGCGGCAGCATCTATGGAGCGAAGGAAATAGGCAACGTTTCGGATTAAAACCCTTCTTCAGACTGATGTAGGGTGGGAAGGATGTAAGAAAGGAAGAGGAGGAGCCAGAGGGCTGAGTGAGAGCTGAGAAGGGGAGGAGACAATAAGGGCTACCGGAAATTAGAGAAGTCAATATTCATGCCGTTGGGGTGTAAACCTCCCAAACAGATTATGAGGTGCTGCTCCTCCAATTTCCGGTGGTGTTCACTCTGGCATGGAGGAGGCCAAGGACAGAAAGATCGGATTCAGAAGGGGGGGGGGGGGGGGGGCGGGAGTTGAAGTGCTGAGCCACAGGGAGATCAGGTTGGTCAATGCGGACCGAGCGGAGGTGTTCAGCGAAACGATCGCCAAGCCTACACTTGGTATCACTGATATAGATCAGCTGACATCTAGAGCAGCAGATGCAATAGATGAGTTTGGAGGAGGGGCAGGTCTGTCTCACCTGGAATGACTGCTTGGGTCCTTGAATGGAGTCGAGGGGGGAGGTAAAGCGACCATCTCTTGCGGTTGCGGGGGAAAGTGGCCTGGGAGGGGGTGGTACGGGTGGGAAGGGAAGAATTGACCAGGGAGTTACGGAGGGAGCGGTCTTTGCAGAAAGCAGTCGGGGGGGGGGGAGATGGGAAGATGTGGCGAGTGGTGGGGTCACGTTGGAGGTGGCAAAAATGACGGAGGACTGTTTGTTGTATGTGACGGCCAGTTGGGTGGAAGGTGAGGACTAGGGGGACTCTGCCCTTATTACGAGTGGGGGTATGGGGAGAGTGAGTAGTGTTACGGGGTATTGAAGAAACCCTGGTGCGAGCCTCATCTATAGTGGAGGAGGGGAACCCCCGTTCCCTGAAGAATTAAGACATTTCCAATGCCCTGGTGTGGAACACCTCATTCTGGGAGCAGATGCAGCATAGACGGAGGAATTGCGAGTAGGGGATGGAGTCCTTACAGGATGCAGGGTGGGAGTAAATGTAGTCTCGATAGCCATGGGAGTCAGTGGCTTTATCGTGAATGTCGGTCAGAAGTCTATCCCCTGCGATGGAGATAGTGAGGTCAAGAAATAGTAGGGAAGTGTCAGGACTATAAAACCCCAGATGCCTGGCTGTGAGTCAGTCACTCTGCAGATCACGAGGGAGAGGCCATGACTGTCATTCTAAGCTGTGAATCAACTGAATTGTGAGTCTGCAATGTATTTGCAATAAAGAATTTGTTAGCCCTTAATGACAATGCCATGAGTTTTGGCCTGCGGCCCTACCTGTGCTTGAAAGTGCAATGCTTAATTGCAAATTAAATGAAATGAAATGACTGTGCCATGAGTTGTATGGCCTGCTGCCCTGCCTGTGCTTGAAAGTGCAATGCTTAATTGGAAATTAAATTAAATGAAATGACAATGCCATGAGTGGTTTGGCCTGCTGCCCTGCCTGTGCTTGAAACTGCAATGCTTTATTAGGTCCAACTGTGTTTGGAAGGAATAAATGCTTTATTAGGTCCAACTGTGTTTGGAAGGAATAAATGCTTTATTAGGTCCAACTGTGTTTGGAAGGAATACATGCTTTATTAGGTCCAACTGTGTTTGGAAGGAATAAATGCTTTATTAGGTCCAACTGTGTTTGGAAGGAATAAATGCTTTATTAGGTCTGACTGTGTTTAGTCCAAAAGTCAAGGTCATTTCATGATTTCCGCTCAGTGGACAGATCGTGCTGATTGCGTAATTTCCGGTGACTGCAGAGGGCGCGCTGATTGCGTAATTTCCGGTAAGTGCAGAGGTCACAATGATTGTGGAAGTGCTGCTATCTGCGGAAGCCCCATAGTGGAGACGTCGCGCTCCGCCATGTGAGTAGATTCAAGAAAGTTTACCGTCATATATAGTGTGTGGAGAGGTGGAATATTGCGTTCGGGACCAGCTCTCCCGTGTGAAGCTGGGACCCAACGGGCCCCACTTATTCGAGTATACATTAATGCTTTAGATGAAGGGATTAAAAGTAACTAGCAAATTTGCAGATGATACAAAGCTGGGTGGCAGTGTGAACTGTGAGGCAGAAGCTATGAGAAATCAAGGTGACTTGGACAGGTTGGGTGAGTGGGCAGATGCATGGCTGAAGCAGTTTAATGTGGATAAATGTGAGGTTATCCACTTTGGTGGCAAGAACAGAAAGGCTGATTATTATCCGAATGGTGTCAAGTTAGTAAAAAGGGAAGTACAACGGGATCTGGGTGTCCTTGTACATCACTCACTGAAAGTAAGCATGCTAATGACATGTTGGCCTTCATAACAAGAGGAGTTCAGTCTAGGAGCAAAGACGTCCTTCTGCAGTTGTACAAGGCCCTGGTGAGACCACACCTGGTGTATTGTGTGCAATTTTGGTCTCCAAATTTGACGAAGGACAATTGAGGGAGTACTGCGTAGGTTCACAAGGTTAATTCCTGGGATGGTGGGACTGTCATATGTTGAAAGGATGGAGCAACTGGGCTGGTATACACTGGAATTTAGAAGGATCAGAGAAGATCTTATTGAAACATATAAGATTATTAAGAGATTGGACACGCTAGAGGGGAGAAACATGTTCCCGATGTTGGGAAGTCCAGAACCAGGGACCACAGTTTAAGAATAACGGGTAGGCCATTTAGAACGGAGATGAGGAAAAACTTTTTCAACCAAAGAGATGTGAATCTGTGGAATTCTTTGCCTCAGAAGGCAATGGAGGCCGATTCTCTGGATGCCCTCAAGAGAAAGTCACATAGAGCTCTTAAAGATAGCGGAGTCATGGGATATGGGGAGAAGGCAGGAACAGGTTACTGACTGTGGATGATCAGCCATGATCACAGTGAATGGTGGTGCTGGCTCGAAGGGCCGAATGGCCTCCTCCTGCACCTATTGTCTATTGCAAACTCTGCATATGGTTTCTACAACATTGAAGAGGTCACTTTGTGAACACAAAACATAGTGCATTTGATTGGACGGTGCAAGTGAATTGTTGCTTTACCTGCAGGACTTTTAAATCAATGTTGACAGATAATCAATGCTGGTGCAAGTAACATAATGTAAATATTACACATATTTTATTCAATAGGGATTACACTTAGAATGTCATACAGCACTGTTGAATTTCCATACCTGGTAGAGATATTCTTTTTAGAAAAAAATCCAACCCAATTGTTTGTTTGTATTGTTTTCCAAAAGCTTCCTGTGCAAAACGCATTGCCAAAGAGGTCTGTAACGAAAACACATTCATCTTAAAACACATTCTTAATGAATTAGCAAGAGGAAGTACAGAATAATAAAATAAAAGTAAAAGGTAGGTTAGTTAATTGTGTGAAGGGGAGGTGTGTTTGCCAGAGCAAGAGGATAAAGGTATTGAATTGCGAAGGTATCTGTGCTGCAAACTGAGAGCAAAGGTGAAAAAGAAAAGAGACGGGGAAGAAGCAGCGGGACAGTGAAGACAGGATGGAGAACACAGGATGTGGCAATGGGACAGTGGGTGAAAGGGAAAAGAAATGGGAGCGAAAAGAGCAAGGGGCTAGGGATGGGCAAAGGGACTGGATCAAAGTGGACGGGGGAAAGGAGCAAGGGGATTGAGAGGGGAAAAGGACGATGGGTGAGGGGGCAGGAAGGAAAGAGGTGACTGAGAGGGTAAAGGGGCAAGGGGAGTGGGAGAGGAAAGGGGCAACAGAACTGGCAGGGGAAAGGGTCGAGGGAGCAGGAAGGAAAGAGGGGGTGGAGGGGAGACAAGAGAGACAGATCAAATGATCTGACGCATGGGGAGCGGAATTGGATGGGCGAGTAAAGGTAATCAGAAGGATAGCGGGAGGGGGGAATTGAAGGGGTTGGGAGGAGAATTAAAGAGTTGGGGAGCAGGAGTGAAGAGATAGGGAGGGGGAATTGGATGAATGTGATGGGGGTTTGGAGAGGAGGTGGTAGAGAGATGATGAGAGGGATGGGAAGTAATTGCTGCAGTTGGGTAGCTCGATGAGTGCAGGGGGGGAGCAGCATTCGGGAGAAGGGATGGGGAGCGAGAGGATTGTAGGTAGGGGAGCAGGATGGGCTTTGGAGGGCAATGGCAGGCTAATGGGTGGGTGGCAGATAGGCGAGAAGGGGTTTGGAGAGAGGAAGAAGGGATTTGGAGAGAGGAAGAAGGGGTTTGGAGAGAGGAAGAAGGCCGGCGGGGGGGGTCGGGTCGGCGGCTCACAGCCGTGGAGCGGACCGGGAGGGGAGCTGTCGGGGCCGCCGCCATTCACCTTCCCCGATGCGCCGTCCCCTAAGATGACGATCTTCAGCTGCCGGTCTTGAATATCGTCCTCGGAGTCGGACATGTCGCCGTCGCCGCCGCCTGGGAGCCGCCGCTACCGGCCGGGCCGCTCGGCAGTCTGACGCCGCTCGTCGTCGTCCAGTCCGCGTCCGGGTATGTCTCCGGTCCGGGTTTGTGTCCGGGTCCGGGTCCGGGTCGGGGTCTGGCTCGGGTCCGGATCCAGTCCGGGCTCCGCTCCGTCGCGTCCCCGCCGCGGCCCGCCGTTGCCAGGACCCATAACGCGCGCCCGACATGGGGGGTGGCGCCTCTCAACACCACCACTCGGCCGTGGCTTGTGAAGCGAGGTATACAGGACCCAGAAAATTGACATCAACGTTATGAAATTGTTTAATTGCTGACAATACAAATACATGTATATTTCAATAAGTTTCGTCTCCAATGATGCGCAGCACTTCATTCACCCCTCCTGCCACAGATGGGCTCATCCACGCTGTCGCTGCCGGTCGTTAAGGGGCGCGGGGTGAGGGTTCACTGGGGTCGGTGGCTGCGGCTGCTCTGGGACTGAGGCAAAGATCATGGAGCAGACTGTCTGACCCGAAACGTCGCGTATTTATTCTCTCCGTAGATGCTGCCTCACCCGCTGAGTTCCTTCAGCATTTTTGTCTACCTAAGATCTCTGGAAAAGTACCCACCAGCGTCTGTGGGCAGGTTTATAACCTGCAGCTCTTGTTATCGGAGTCTGCTCTTCATCTATGTATTTAAATATTGCACCAAGAACTAAATCGCAGGCGGTCGTTGGCATTGGTTCAGACTTTACAGACGTTACATGGATGACATAACAATATATAACTATGAAGATGTGTGCTAAGTTAGTCACCCTGACTACCCCCATTGCTGGAAACAGTGTGTTGTGTTTCCATGCTGGAACGCAAGGGAAATCTGGTGTTCACAGAATTATTAAATTAGCCTGCGTGACATTCATGTGCTTTATTGAATGTCATTTGTAAGATGCTGGGTAGTGAAGAAGGCCATCGTCTCAGTGTTTTAATACTTTTATTGTCACATGTGACAAGTCACAGTGAAATGTTTTGCTTGCATAAGGGTGCTGACAAAGTTACAAATTCCTGGATTCCAAGTGCTGGATCCAGTCAGTTGCACATGTTTGTCAACCATACTTTTCCAACTATTATGATATAGGAACAGAATTAGGCAATATGGTCCATCGTCTACTCTACCATTTAACCATGGCTAATCTATTTTTCCCTCTCAACCCCATTGTCCTAACTTCTCCCTGTAACCTTTGACGCCTGGACTAAACAAAAAACAAGCAATCCCTGTTTTAAAAATGCCAAATCACTTGGCCTACATCGCCGTGTGTGGCAATGAATTCCGCAGATTCACCATGCTCTGGCTAAAGAAATACCTCCTCATCTCGATTCTAAAATTATTTTTATTCTGAGGTTCTGTCCTCTGATCCCGATTCCCAAAACTGGAAACATCCTCTCCACATCCATACTATCTAGGTCTTTCAACTACATCATAAGATCTTTTAGAAAGTAGAAGTGTTTAACATGGAAAAACATATAAAATAGGTGCAGGAGGAGGCCATTTGGCCCTTCGAGCTAGCACCGCCATTCATTGTTGTTATGTATGAAATATGATTAACATATTTACTGTCTTAGCGCAACGGTATGCATGTGCAGGAGACACTCATCGTGGCGTTCAGGATAAAAGAAGCTTGTTAGTTTACTCCCGTGTCCGAGTTATTTAAAGTCCGTTCCAAGCGAGAATACACCACAATTGGCGGCAAGGATCAAAGAACAGAAAAGAAAAGAACAAATATTTCCAAGAAAAAAGTTTTAAAAGAGTTTGTATTTGACGCCACAAATTGGAACGGCACCAAGCAGAAAGGCAAAAAAAGTCGGAACGGGAAGCAAGAGCGCAAGGAAACAAGCGGGGCAGTAATTGTCACCGAAGAGCGCAGCTGGAAGCTAGAAGCCTAACCAGCAGGACAGCGATGGTTCTGCTTACCTTGAATGTTGTCCAGTGCTGTGCAGCCCATGGCCAGGTCCAGCAGCCGCCACCGACGTCGATCGAGTGCCGGAACCGTGCAGAACACGGACAAGTCAAGCGGACCGCCACCGACAACGAAGCCGAGTCTCCGACAGCCAGCGCCGGTGATAAAATAAGAGCACAGCCAGCCCCCGGCCACAAGACAAAGCCAGCCCCGGCCGCGAGCCCAGCCAGCCCCGGCCGCAAGACAAAGCCAGCAAAGCAGCATAGCCAGCCTGTATGGCCAGGCAGCTAGGCAGCAAAGCAAGCCTGCAAAGCCAGCCCGTAAGGACAGCTCGAGAGGTCGCTTAGGCACCGGAGTCCAAAGACAGCCAAGTCGGACTGGTGAATTCCTCGCAGCAAAAGCTGGACTTACAAATTTAAAGTATTGTTCACTGTTATCAATGATTTAAGGAAATATATGTGCATAGCAGGTATATGGCTTAAAATGTTCTAGTTTTTTTATAAACATTAAATGTTCGTTTATTAGTATAAGTCTATTATAAGAATTAGTAGTGTTCATTTTGCTGGATAACTGCATAAATCTATTATTATAAGAATTGGTAATAGTCATTTTGCTGGATAACTGCTCAGTGTGTAAAATAATTAAGTCCATAGCAGAGAACACTGTAAGAGGACAGCACATTGTGTACCTGAATAGCAACAGTGTAGCATGGCTACTTCAATTGTAGGAAATGTGCCCCTGTTAGATTCTGGGTATAATTTTGAGGACTGGACCTAAGTCTTAGAGGCTTGGTTCACTTCAAATAATGTCACTGCAGAAGAGAAGAAACGAGCATTGTTCCTTACAGGCTTAGGAAGCAAGGGTTATCACACCTTACATGCATTGCTGCAGCCAGCTAAGCCTGCGAGTAAAAAGTACAAATGTAAGGAGGCATTAATGGTTCACTTCTCACCAAAACCAACAGAAATCGAGCAAAGATGTTGGTTTTCTACTTGCACGCAAGCAAGTGAAATTATTCCTCAGTTCCTAGCAAAGCTTCGCCAGTTAAGTGAGGGGTGTAATTTTAAGGAACTAGAGAATATGCTAAGGGATAGGTTGGTGGTAGGATGTGCAGATATTAACATCCAGTGCAAACTGTTGGGTACACCGAAACTGACCTTCGAGAATGCAGTCAATATTGCAATGGATGTTGCTACACGGGACGTAGAGCAGATCAGGAAGATTGGAAGGCCTCGGGATAATTTTAACCCCGTCCATCAGATCCAAAGGAAGGAGCCTGGACTAAAGGAGATAAGGAGTCCTCCAAGGGAATCCAGAGACAAGGAGCTGGGATTGAAGAAGACATGGAGTCCACCAAGGGCATCCAGAGACAAGATTCACGACTCCAAGAGGTGCTGGAGATGTGGCGGCAGCCATGAGCCGGCGATTCGTAAATTCCGAGATGGTAGGTGCTACAGGTGCTCTGGAATGGGTCACACCAAAAGCCAGTGTGATGCTGTTAGAGGTTACCAGCAGAGGAGGAGGTGAAACATGCAACCCGCTTGGAGGAGACTGATTCATCAGAGGATCGTATGAGCCATTTGGAAGATGAATCAATTAACAAGTTGTCGAACTCTGAAGCATATACGGCCACTGTGATAGTGAACGGCAGGGAGTTACAATTGGAAGTGGACACTGGAAGTACATGGACTATAGTACCAGAGGAAGTTTTCAAAAAACTCGGTCAGGACCCCAGACTAGATTCCTGTAGCCGTAAGCTAAAATCCTACACGGGGAGAAGGTGGACATTATTGGACAAGCAGCGGTACAGGTACAGCTCGATCCTCACCGGAAGCCAGAAACGCTGACCCTAGTGGTAGTAAAGAAAGGTGCAAGCCTATTGGGAAGAGACTGGTTGAGGAAGTACCCTGGATTGCTGTCAAATATGGACAGACAGCAAACGCCGGGCCCAAGCCTAAGCCCACCGAGTAGGATACACAATTTGCAAGAGGCCTTGAGCTCAGTACTCAACAAGCACGCCAAGCTGGTTGATAACAGCACCCATGGAGTACTGAAGGGATACCAAGCCAAAGTGTATCCACAAGACGGAAACAGTGGGGCAAAATTTTACAAAGCAGCTTCTGTGTCAAATGCTGCTAGGAAGCGGGTAGATGCCACATTAGATGACTTGCTGCAGGATGGCATTATCAAGCCGGTGAAGGCAGTGAATTTTGCATGCCCGATCATAGCAGTTAAGAAATCAAATGGGAGCTTGAGAGTCTGTGGCAATTACAAGCTCACAGCAAATAAGGTGCTGAAAGTGAAATAGTATCTACTTGCCAGCAAGAAAGAACAGCTGTCAGTGGAGGATGACATTATCCTGTGGGGATCATGAGTGGTCATACCAGATAATATGGAGATGAGGACTTAACCTAACTTTGGTGGTGGGAAAGATGCTGGAGTCAAATATTAAAGAAGTAATAATCGGGCATTTGGATAGCAGTAAAAGGATTAGTCCAAGTCGGCATGGATTTATGAAAGGAAAATCATGCTTGACTAATCTTCTGGAATTTTTTGAGGCTGTGACAAGTAAAATGGATGAAGGGGAGCCAGTGGATGTAGTGTATCCAGACTTTCAGAAGGCCTTTGATAAGGTCCCGCACGGGAGACTGGTGATAAAATTATAGCACATGGTATTGGGGGTAGGGTGTTGACATGGATAGAAAATTGGTTGGCAGACAGGAAGCAAAGAGTAGGAGTGAACGGGTCCTTTTCAGAATGGCAGGCCGTGGCGATTGGAGTGCTGCAAGGCTCGGTGTTGGGGCCGCAACTGTTTACCATATATATTAATTATTTGGAAGAGGGAATTAGGATCAACACTAGCAAGTTTGCGGATGACACAAAGCTGGGTGGCAGTGTGAACTGCGAAGAGGATGTTAGGAGGTTGCAGGGTGACCTGGACAGGTTGAGTGAGTGATCAGATGCGTGGCAAATGCAGTATAATATAGATAAATGTGAGGTTATCCACTTTGGCGGCAAAAACAAGGGGGCAGATTATTATCTCAATGTGATTGGGTAAGGGGAAGATACGGCGAGACCTGGGTGTCCTGGTACACCAGTCACTGAAAGTTTGCGTGCTGGCACAGAAGGCAGTGAGGAAAGCTAATGGAATGTTGGCCTTCATAACAAGAGGTTTTCAGTATAGGAGTAAAGAGGTTCTCTTGCAGTTGTATAAGGCTCTGGTGAGACCACATTTGGAGTATTGTGTGCAGTTTTGGCTTCCGAATTTGAGAAGGGACATCCTTGTGATTGCAGTGCAGTGTAGGTTCACGAGATTGATTCCTGGGATGGCGGGACTGTCATATGAGGAAAGATTGAAAAGGCTAGGCTTGTATTCACTGGAGTTTAGAAGAATGAGGGGGGATCTTTATAAAAAAAAAACATATAAAACTATAAAAGGACCGGACAAACTAGATGCAGGAAAAATGTTCCCAATGTTGGGCGAGTCCAGAACCAGGGGCCACAGTCTTAGAATAAAGGGGAGGCCATTTAAGACTGAGGTGAGAAAAAAATGTTTTCACCCAGAGAGTTGGGAATTTGTGAGGGGAGTGGAGGTCAAATCATTGGATGGATTAAGAGAGAGTTAGATAGAGCTACCGCACTTTTAATGCGGTTATCCACTTTAGTAGCAAAAACAGGAAGGCAGATAACTATCTAAATGGCATCAAGTTGAGAAAAGGGGAAGTACAACGGGATCTGGGGCTCCTTGTACATCAGTCTATGAAAGTAAGCATGCAGGTACAGCAGGCAGTGAAGAAAGTGAATGGCATGTTGGCCTTTATAAAAAGAGGAATCGAATATAGGAGCAAAGAGGTCCTTCTGCAGAACCCTAGTGAGGACACACCTGGAGTATTGTGTGTAGTTTCGGTCCCCTAATTTGAGGAAGGACATTCTTGCCATTGAGGGAGTGCAGCATAGGTTTACAAGTTTAATTCCAAGGATGGCGGGACTGTCATATGCTGAGAGAATGGAGTAGCCAGGCTTGTATACTCTTGAGTTTAGGATGAGGAAAGGGGATCTCATTAAAACATATAAGATTGTTAAGGGTTTGGACACGCTCGTGGCAGGAAACATGTTCCCGATGTTGGGGGAGTCCAGAACCAGGGGCCATAGTTTAAGAATAAGGAGTAAGCCATTTAGAATGGAGACAAGGAAACACTTTTTCTCACAGCGAGTGGTGAGTCTGTGGAATTCTCTGCCTCAGAGGGTGGTGGAGGAAGGTTCTCTGGATGCTTTCAAGAGAGAGCTAGATAGGGCTCTTAAAAATAGTGGAGTCGGGGGATATGGGAAGAAGGCAGGAATGGCGTACTGATTAGGGATGATCAGCCATGATCACATTGAATGGCGGTGCTGGCTTGAAGGGCCGAATGGCCTACTCTTGCACCTATAGACATTAGTCTATTGAATGGCAATGGGCAAATAAACAGATAAAAGGAATTTATTGGAATTGTTATCCCCAATGAGAAAGAACCCACCAAGTGCATTCAAAGGACAGCCTGAATTGTTTGTCATGAGTGCAGCTCACCACGTGATAAGTTGATGATACAACTTATTTGCTTCCTTGAATTACCCTCCATTACAGTAGACAGACCTAAGCCAATTTTGTTAATTACATGTGGTATCAAGAAACAGGAAAGTATTGAATGCGGCAAAGACAATGAGCCACATAACATAATTTCATTTCGGAGTCACGTGAGTGACTTCGTGAAGAACCCGCCAGCACGCATGCGCGACATATCGTCGCTCGCATTTGCAGTCGACGGCTGGAGGTGGAGCGCGGCTCACCACCAGCCCTTCATAAGGACCGCTCAGGTAAGTATAGGCAACCTTGAGTTGGTTGGCCCTGGTGTTTGAACTGTGTTTTCTTCAACAGGGATATGGATAAAAGGAGTACAGGCCGCAGGACTTCCGAAAGGAGTCGTCGGCCATTATTCCCGGAGCAATCTTCAATGGCAGCACCCGCAAGACGGGCCGGGGGAAAAAAGTGCGAAAGTCGGGGAGCCCTGTGACTACAGGACCCGACCCACCGACGCAGCTGTGTATGAGCGGGGAACCCGCAGAGCAGCAAGTTGGAACGGCGCCGGAGCAGGTAGACCCTGACTCCATTTCACTATCTCCAACAGGGAGAGAATCGTTGGCTGATATGAGCAAACGGGTTTCACGTGCTGCTGCACGGCCCTTCTCCCCAAGCCCTCGTGGAAGAGCCAGGGATAGAGCTCAACAGCATAGCCCTTTCAGGGCAGAACACTCACCAGACGCCGCTAGATTGCGGACTGGTGGCTTACTGAGAGCCGAGTCCACTGGCAGACCAGGAAGGGCCAGTGTAGACTCACCACCTAGCAGAGCCAGGAGAAGCCATGCAGGTGGAGTCTCACCACGGTCACTGCATTCCCCATTTATGGCCGGACGGGACTGTACGTCACCTGAGTCCAGGAGAAGGACAGGCGGCAAGCCCGCGCTGATGTCGGGTCGCCATGCTGCGGCGGAAGGTACCGACTTTTCACCACATATGGCCTTTGAGGCAAGCGGACCTAGCTCATCCAAAAGGAGGCGAATGAGCAGATCCGCGCGGGAGTCGTACAGCTCCGCTGAGGCGGCTGGCAGTGACTTTTCGTCACGGCACCGAGATTACCTCGACGAGGTACGGGCTGGTGATAGGAGCCTCAGGAGTTCCTTCGGGCATGAGGGCTCTGACCTCCCATTCACTCACGATGAGGGACGCATCGAACGAATGGAGAGGATGATGGAACGGATCCTGCAGCACAGTCAACGGCAGGAAATGTGCAGTTCCAGGGGACTTTTGGATATATCACCATCGTCAATGGGTAGCATGAGGGAGCCAGTAGAAGAAGAGGATATTTTGGTACACGAACCAGCAACACCTGAAGTCCCTCAGGAAGAACTTTTGGACATGGCAGCCAAGTTTGCGTTACCCAAATCATCGGGGCAACCTCTCAAACCAAAACTGGCCGCTACCATTGACTTCCTCACCAATCACCAACTACAGGATCAGGTCCTTGCGGAAGCCATGAATAGGTACAAAGCACCGAGTAATTGTAACTCAATGTACCTATAGTAAATATGCCTATTTGGGGCAACATAAGCCCGGGCATAAGAGCACAGGAGACAAAATTACAAAAAATCCTAAAATTGCTCACGTCTGGGATTACCGCTTTTGCGAGATCGGTGGACGGGATGGATCTAAGCACCGAATAGGAGGACGCTCTTGCATTATTGTGTAACACGCAATATGAGATAAATGCGTTTCGGAAAAGTACCATCAAGCCCACTCTAAATCCCAAAATCGCGAGCATCTCCAACACCACCACCCAGACAACTATTCGGGGAAGACTGACCAAAGCAGGTCAAGGATCTAGACGACCATGCCAAGACAGTGGGTCTTATTTTTTTTTTTTTTGTTAATATTTTTTATTAGAAGTAAATACATATTAAGGCAATTTAAAATGTGTGAAAAAAAAACAAAAAATATACTATTCATCACACATTCTTAATATTTTAAAAATTTACAGTCATTCTTATTTGTACTTCTATATTTTTATTATTTTTAATACAGAAAGAAATTAATAGAAAGAAATAATAAAGGAAATTAAAATAAGAGTAAAATAGAAAATCTATAATGTGAGTGGAGTTTTAAACATTCTATACTTTATTGGAGATATATCAGTGATCTATTATATATGATTCTTCATCCATTCCTCGTTCAGGTTTCAGTCAGGCCCTCGAACCGAGCCAATTTGTCCCTTTAGATAATCAATGAATGGAGACCATGTTCCTCTAAACTGGTCTAGCCTGTCCGAGAGGACAAGTCTTAATCTTTCCAAATGAAGTGTCTCCGACATTTCTGTAATCCACATTTTAATAGTGGGGGAGGTAGGACCTTTCCAAAATCTTAATATTAATTTTTTACCAATTATTAAACTATAATCGATAAAAATTTGTTGTTTTATTGTTAGTGATTGATCAGTTTCTAATATACCTAATATGATTATTTTTGAATCTGGATACAGATTTGTATTAACTACCTTTGAAATTATCTTAAAAATTTCTGACCAAAAATTAGTAATTTTTATACATTTGGTAAATGAGTGCGTTAGGTTGGCTTCTAGGTGTTGACATTTATCACATATAGCAGAAACATTTGAGAAAATTCTGTTTAATTTGGACTTTGAGAGATGTAATCTATGTAAAATTTTAAATTGTATCAGAGAGTGTCTGGCATTTAATGAACAGTAGTGTATATGTTGTAAACTTTCCTCCCATACTTCTAAACTGATTGTTTGTCCTAATTCACTTTCCCAGGCTTGCCTATATATTTCCGATGTTGGTGCATCATTTTCCAATAAAATATTATAAATATATGATTAATTTTTCTGTGTTCGGGTGTTTATTTAAACATTCATCTAGAATTTCTGACTTTCTATTTCTAAGTTCTTGTGTATTTGATTTAACATAATCTCTAATTTGTAAATATCTAAAATATTCTTTTGAGTGTAGTCCATGCTTTTGTTGTAATTCTTGAAATGAAAGAAAAAGGTTTTCCCTGTAGAGATCCCGTATCTTATTAATTCCATAATTTTTCCATTGTGAAAAACCTTTATCCATCCTAGAGGGTTTAAAAGTAATATTGTTTGCAATATGAAGATCCAGTGGAATACATTCCAATTTTAAAGATTTCTTTAATTGTTTCCAAATACGTATCCCATTTTCTATTATTGGGTTTCCTCTATAAGTTTTTTTTAATGTAGTTTAGTATTAGCAAATAGAATCGAGCTAATTTCAAAAGGTAAGCAATCTTCCTTTTCCATTTTTAACCAATTTGGTTGTATATCTAATTCTTCCAACCAAAAATTCATATTTTTAATATTAACTGCCCAATAGTAAAACATAAAATTAGGCAGCGCTAAACCTCCACATATTTTTGCTTTGCATAGATGTTTCTTATTTATTCTATGGATCTTATAATCCCAAATAAAATTTATAGAGTCCACCTTCTTAAATTTTTTTGGGAAGATATATCGGGATCATTTGAAATAAATATAATAATTGCGGGAGAAAAATCATTTTTATCGCGTTTATTTTACCTAACATTGAGATAGCCAAAACACTCCACTGCGGCAAGCCTCAACGACTTCCGCCCAGTTGCACTTACACCCATCATCACCAAGTGCTTTGAGAGGCTGGTCCTGGCACACCACAAAAGCTGCCTACCCCCCACACTGGATCCCTATCAGTTTGCCTACCGCAAGAACAGGAGTATGGAGGATGCCATCTCAACGGCACTTCACTCCGCCCTCTCCCACCTCGACAACAGAGACACTTACGTAAGAATGCTGTTCATCGATTACAGCTCAGCATTCAACACCATTATACCATCAAAATTGATCGCCAAACTCGGTAATCTGTGCATCGTTCCTTCCCTCTGCAACTGGATACTGGACTTTCTAACCAACAGAACCCAGTCTGTTAGGTTAGACAAGCACACCTCTTCAACCCTCACCCTGAACACCGGCGTTCCACAGGGCTGTGTGCTGAGCCCCCTCCTCTACTCCCTCTTCACCTATGACTGCATACCTGTACATGGTACTAACACCATCATCAAGTATGCAGATGATACAACGGTGATTGGCCTCATCAGCAACAACGATGAGTCGGCCTACAGGGAGGAGGTCCAGCACTTAGCAGCATGGTGCGCTGACAACAACCTGGCCCTTAACACCAAGAAGACCAAGGAGCTCATTGTAGTCTTCAGGAAGTCCAGGGGCGGCACGCACACCCCCATCCACATTAACGGTACGGAGGTGGAACGTGTTTCTAGCTTCAGGTTCCTGGGAGTCAACCTCTCCGACGACCTCTCTTGGACCCACAATACCTCAACTCTGATCAAGAAGGCTCACCAGCGTCTCTTCTTCCTGAGGAGACTGAAGAAGGTCCATCTGTCTCCTCAGATCCTGGTGAACTTCTACCGCTGCACCATCGAGAGCATCCTTACCAACTGCATCACAGTTTGGTATGGCAACTGCTCTGTCTCCGACCGGAAGGCATTGCAGAGGGTGGTGAAAATTGCCCAACGCATCACCGGTTCCTCGCTCCCCTCCATTGAGTCTGTCCAAAGCAAGCGTTGTCTGCGGAGGGCGCTCAGCATCGCCAAAGACCTCTCTCACCCCAACCATGGACTGTTTACCCTCCTACCATCCGGGAGGCGCTACAGGTCTCTCCGTTGCCGAACCAGCAGGTCCAGGAACAGCTTCTTTCCGGCGGCTGTCACGCTACTCAACAACGTACCTCGGTGACTGCCAATCACCCCCCCCCCCCCCCCCCCCGGACACTTATTGTTATTTATTCAAATCATTTGCTGTGTCGCTCTTCCAGGGAGATGCTAAATGCATTTCGTTGTCTCTGTACTGTACACAGACAATGACAATTAAAATTGAATCTGAATCTGAGGTAGTGTTTTCCAATATAGGATATTCTTAAGTAATTTATTCAGTAGAGATATTTAATTTTTTCATTTGCTATCGTAAAAGGGAATCGTTGTAATGTGTATGAGTTATTTCCCATTATTGACATGTTCACTTTTATTCCAATTAATTCTATATCCTGAGAGCAGACCAAATTGAGTTATTAAATCTAGCAGGTTAGGAATACTAATTTCAGGCTTTGTAATATAGAGTAATACATCATCTGAGTATAAAGAAATTTTATTTTCAGTTTCTTTGGTTTCATACCCGTATATTTCAGGGTGTAATCTCACACGCTGTGCTAATGGTTCTATTGCTAACGCAATGAGTAGTGCTGATAGTGGACAACCTTGTCTACAGCCTCTGAATAAATTAAATTTAGTTGATAACATTTGGTTTGTTAGTATTCTAGCTGTCTGATTGGTATATAGTAATTTAACCCACGTTATAAACTTTTCTCCTAGCTGGAAGGATTCCAAAACCGAAAATAAATAAGACCATTCAACCTGATCGAAAGCTTTCTCTGCATCTAATGAGATAATTGCTAGGTCTTTACTAGTATTTCTTTTCGAGTATATAATATTGAATAATCGTCTCAGGTTATATGAAGAGTATCGTTTTGGTATAAATCCAGTTTGGTCTGGGTGTATTACTTTGTTAATCACCATATTTAATCTTCGTGCTAATATTTTTAAGTTAATATTTTTTGATCGGTGTTTAAAAGAGCTATAGCTCTATACGATCCTGGGTCCTCCAAATCTTTATCTAATGTAGGTATTAGTGTTATAATAGATTCATTTAATGTTCCAGGTAATTTCTGTTGTGTATGAATATGTTCATAAAGTGTCTTTAACCGTGGTATCATCAGATCATCAAATGTCTTATAAAATTCCAAACCAATCCCATCCGGTCCTGGTGCTTTACCATTTTTTAATGACCTAATAGATTCTTCGATTTCTTTAATGGTTATTTCAGCGTTTAGTGATTCTCTGTCTACCAAATCTAATACCTTTAAATTACAAATTTTTAGAAATGTTTCTATTCCTATATGATTTTCTGTCATTTTGGCTGAATATAAATTTTTATAATATTGCAAAAATCTCTCATTAATCTTTGGTTTGTGTTAGTAATTCCCCTTTGTCTGATTTAACCCTATGGATTATTTTTTCTCCCTCCAATTTTCTTAATTGACGAGCCAATAATTTTTGTGGCTTATCTCCAAATTCAAATTGTATTTGTTTAGTATATTGATAAAGTTTTACAATTTGGTCTGATTGTATTTTATTTAATTTATATTTCAATGCAGAGATTTTATTATGTTTAATCATGGTTGGAATAGCAGCGTTTTCTATATCTAGTTGTTTAATCTCCTTTTCCAATGCCTGCTGTATCCTCCGATTCTCTTTGTTATAAAATGCTTGAGAGGATATCATGATTCCACGTGTATATGCTTTAAAAGTTTCCCATAGTAGTGGCGAAGATATTTCTGGTTTGTCATTTGTTTCAAAGAAGATTTCAATCTGTTTTGTGATGTATTCTTGAGTTGTTTTATCCTTTAAAATTTGTGGGTTGAGTCTCCATTGTCCCTGCTTTTCCATTTTTCCAGTTATTTTAATCATAAAAGATAATGGTGCATGATCTGAAATTATAATATTGTGATATTTTGAATTATAAGTGAGTGGGATAAGTTTTGAGTCTACCCGAAAGTAGTCTATTCTTGAATAGGTTTTATGTACCGATGAGTAAAACGAGTATTCTCGTCCCGTTGGGTTTTCCATTCTCCAAACATCCATAATGTTACTAGTATCTATATATGCATTTATTAGATCGCTGGAATGCGATTTAATTTCCCATTGTCTTGATGATCTGTCTAAGTAAGGATCTAGTGTGCAATTTAGATTTCCTCCAATTATTAAATTGTGTTGTGGTAATTCTGGGATAGTATTTAGTATTTTCCTGAAAAACGATGGACTGTCAAAATTTGGGCCGTAAATATTAACAAAAATCATTTTTTGTGTATATAATTCTCCTGTTATAATGATATATCTGCCCTCCTTATCGGTTATGGTTGAGGTATGTTTAAATGAAGTACCTTTACGGATTAATATTGCTACCCCTCTTGATTTATGTGTAAAAGAAGAGTGATACACTTTGTCAATCCATTTGGCTTTTAATCTATGCTCTGCGTCTTTTTTTAAATGTGTTTCTTGGATAAATGCCACATCTACTTTGAGTGCTTTTAGGTGTGCTAATACTTTACCTCTCTTAATTGGTTCATTAATACCTTTTACGTTCCAGCTGCAAAACGTTATTCCTCCATTCCCCATATTCGTTTTTAAGTCTTGCATCATTTGTCTAAGGGGGTCTGTAATAGAGCAAATGGTTCAGCTCGACATACCCGACCTTACACCCGAACTTCGAATAGATGAATTTCAAGACCCTTAAATGACGCTCACGTATATATCTCCTTTGCATTGATTTATAACTCCATTCAAATATAAAATAATAATAGTAGAGAGTAATATTAAAAAAAGGATAGATTAAGAGGTTAAAAGGGTGGACAGTGGGTCTTATGAGGTCGCACACCTTGACCAGGAAAACGCCATATTCCAGGCCACGGGGTCAAACCGAAAGGCCAGCAAGGACCTACATACCGGCGCCTCCACAATACCAGCAATTCCAACAGCCAAGGCCTTTTTTAGGGCAAGGCCCACAGCGGCCAGCATGGAAGATGCGGCAACCGCATCACCAGCACAACCCAGCACCTCCACGTCCCACCAAACATGCCAGGGACCGCCGATAGCCATGGAGGTGAGGCGGTCTGGATTTCATGCACTTGCATGTCTAACTTCACGTGTTGGAGGGAGATTACGGTTCTTTAAGGAGGCATGTGATACCATCACCTCAGATGAGGTTATTTTACAAAGTATTCAAGGCCATGAGATTGAGTTTATAAATGGTCAACATCCTCCACCTCAGCATATGCCGAATCGCAAATTTGCACTTTCCAATAAGGAAGTAGCAGAAGGCTATGCTGAAATCTTGAGATTACAAGAAAAAGGAGTGATAGAAAGAACTATCCACGAACCAATTGAATTTGTATCCAACATTTTCACAAAAACCAAGAAAGATGGTGGATGTCGGGTTATCATAGATCTAACCCATTTGAATACTTTTGTAAAATATACCCATTTTAGAATGGACACGTTTGAGCCAGCCAAATCGCTGGTTTCCAAGGGCAACTTCATGGCATGCATTGATTTAAAAGATGCATACTATTCGGTATCCAATCAGAAACATCACAGGAAGTTCTTAAAATTTACCTGGATGGATCCACTTTGGCAATACAGAGCTTTGCCCAATGGGCTTACCACAGCCCCCAGATTGTTTACTAAATTACTCAAGCCAGTGTTAGCAACACTAAGGAGGCAAAACCATACAGTTATGGCTTACCTAGATGATATCCTTATCATTGGGAATACATTGGAATCAGCAAATTTGGCAGTTACAGCCACTGTGAAATTATTTCAAAAAATGGGATTTATTATCCATCCAGATAAATTGAGGTCCTGTCCTTCACAGATCATGGACTATCTGGGATTTACGAATGATTCCAATCGAATGATTACCACCATACCAAATAACAAAGTTGGGGATATCATTGAAGCATGTAATAATCTGGTCTGTGCCAGCATACCATCAATCAGACAAGCTGCCAAGGTAATTGGGAAAATGGTAGCAGCTTTTCCAGCTGCTCAATTAGGACTTTTACATTATCAAAATTTGCAAAGATCCAAGATTTCAGCATTAAAATTGAATGCTGGACATTTTGATAGACCCATGCAGCTGCCATTCAAGGCAAAAATTGAGTTACAATGGTGGATTGACAATATCCGTAACTCATTCAAACCCATCATTGTGCCTCGTCCGTCGGTATACTTACAAACAGACGCATGCTTCCATGGCTGGGGAGCTACGGAAAACAACACAAGTTGTGGGGGCAGATGGGACACTCTTGAATCTACCCTTTTGTTATCACAAGGGATAAATTTGGAGATGCTAGGGGCATTCCATGGACTTAGAGCTTATTGTTCAAACATTACTGACACTCATGTCCGTCTCCAAATAGACAACACCACTGCGGTGGCATATCTAAATCATATGGGCAGTACCAGGTCAATTTCATGTGATGAATTCACTAATACAATTTGGCTCTGGTGCATACAACGCGATATTTGGATTTCAGCGTCCTACCTACCAGGTAAGCTCAATACAGTGGCGGACACCAGGTCACGGAAATTTAATGACAACATTGAGTGGATGTTAAATCCCCAAATATTCGCCAAAATTACAGCCAAATTTGGTAAACCGGATATTGACCTTTTCACGTCATGGTTAAACCATCAGGTACCAACATATGTATCATGGGAATCAGATCATGGGGCAATGGCGATGGACGCTTTCTCGCTAGACTGGGGGAAATGGTTTTTCTACGCATTTCCTCCATTTTCCCTCATGTCGGGTATTGCGGAAAATCCAGTCAGATGCTGCTAAAGGCATTCTCATCATACCCGACTGGCCTACACAGCCATGGTATCCGGTGGTCCTTGGAATGATAAGTGAACCATGGGCCCTCTTAGAGAATTGCCCACAATTGGTGACGAATCCTGTTTCAGGGGAACATCATCCCTGCCATAGTCATTTGAAATTATTGGCTTGCAGGTTCTGAATAGACCATTACTGCAGTATGGTCTCTTGTCAAGGACTATGGATACAATTGGAGCATCATGCAGGGAATCCACAAGGCGGCAATATTTAACGCAAATCAGGAAATGAGAAACCTACTGCGGCTGCTTGAACATTGCTTATGACTCCGTCATCATAACAGATGTGCTGGAATTTCTTGCGGGTTTACATCATGACGAACACCTCAGCTACAGTGCCATCAATAGCGCCAGGAGTGCGCTATCATTCTACCTCAATATCGAGGTAGGATCCAATAAACTGGTGTCCAAACTGATGCGGGGAATATTTAATTCAAACCCGCCCAGACCCCGTTACAATGTTACCTGGGACATTGGGAGAGTATTATCCCTACTCAGGACATGGTTGCCCATGGCTGGGCTCGATTTGGACAAACTCGCCCTGAAGCTGGTGATGTTATTGGCACTTACTTCAGCACAGAGGGTACAGACGCTTCAAAAGATCAAGATTGACAGAATGGTCTCTACCCCGGAGAAAGTAATCTTCTATATTGATGAATTACTAAAGCAGCATAGACCTGGATTCACATGGCTGCAGCTGGTGTTTCCAGCATACCCCGATGATGCTAGGCTATGTTTAGCCACCCATATCCGCCACTATGTTAAAGTGACGCGGAATTTAAGGGGAATGGAAAAATATCTGCTAATCAGCTACAAAAAACCACACTATAGAGTGTCAGTTCAGACGATCTCCAGGTGGCTCAGGATCGTCTTGAACGCAGCAGGTATTGACACTAATGTCTTTAAATCCCATTCCACCAGGGCTGCATCGACGTCGGCGTCAAAGGTCATGAAGGTGCCCATGGACGATATTCTTGCCACAGCGGGATGGGCTAGTGAAGCCACTTTTCAACGGTTTTACAACAAACCTGTTGCCGCTCCTGTAATGTTCGCGGAGGCAGTGCTGAATGCGGGTCAAGAACATACAGCCACTCCCCAGTGAGGGGTTTTTTCTTCGTTATAATTAATAAATATTATTATTTTTCAGTACACCAGTCTGAAAACTTGATTACTCCTATCCATCCTTGTAGTGGCGTGTGTGGGAGCATGGACGTGGTCCAGGGCATGAAATCACAGAGCTTTGAAGTCTTCATGAAGTCACTCACGTGACTCCAAAATGAAATAGTAAGATTAAACGAGAACTTACCAGTTTGAAGTTTAATCTTTATTTTATGAGGAGTTGCGATGAGGGATTTCGTGCCCTCCGCTCCCAACCCTCAATCATAAAGTCAACTGGTAATTAGAGTCTCTTCAATCTTATTATAACAAGTCATTTCTTTATTTGTTGGTTCTGTGATTCCACACCGCTGCTTTGAAGAATGTCGCGCATGCGTGCTGCGGGTTCTTCACGAAATCCCTCATCGCAACTCCTCATAAAATAAAGATCAAACTTCAAACTGGTAAGTTCTCGTTTAATCTTACTATTTTACTTCGAAGTCACGTGAGTGATTCCGTGAAGAACTCCGCCAGTCGGCATGCACGTCATTACGTCTGACGCATGGCGCAGCAACCGGCTGGGAGGAGAAGCGCTCCTCCAGCGGTAAGTTTAAAAAGCTTCAGGTAAATATCAAACTTGTTGGAGGTCGATTTTCTGCGCTTGGTAAATCTTGTACAGGAGGGCAAGTTCAAGCATGAAGAAGTTGTTAGCAGCAAGGCGAGCCGTAGCAAAAGTGTCTAATGCCCGCTGGAGTGCGGGTAGCGGGTGGCTGCCTAGCTGATCTACAGAGTCGCAAGTAGTGCGAACAGCGACTACAGACTTGTTGGCAGAGTGCACCGTGGCTACACCGGAGGGGCGTAAGGCCACTCGAAAGTCTGTCCGGCCGATAGACTCGGACGAATCCGGTCGGGGGAGTTCTCCATCAAGAATGGACACCGTAGAACGGGTATCCAGGATGGAACTCCTATTGGAGAGGATGCTCGATCAAGAGCGCCGGCCTCTCCAAGAGCCCATGCCAGCAGCACCTACTGGGCTGCCTAGTATCTCCCTCTTGGAGGAGGAGAGTATACCGGGTCAGTGTGATTCTGACTCCGACTCTGAGGGCTTAGCGTTGGAGGCTGCCCCACGGGATGAAGGGCAACAGCCAGAGGTCCCATTCCTGGTGGCCAGGTTTGCCGTCCCAATAGACTCTGGAGAGCCACTGGGGGAAGAGCTGGCTGCCAGTATAAATTCCTTGGCTTCACACCAGCTTCAGGAACTGGCCATGGATACCACGGCCAAAAAATATGACCACCCCAGAAAATTGTATCCTGCTTAAAGTGCCGGCCGTCAACCATGCCATTTGGGGCCATATGGGACTAGGCATTCGAGTGCAGGAGTTAAAACTGCAACGGGTACTGAAACTGCTCGCAGCCGGCATTACGGCTTTTGGTAAGTCGGTGGATGGTGGGCTCCTGACTGAAGTTCAGCAAGATACCCTGGCTCTCATGTGCAATGTGCACTTTGAAATTAACTGCCTTAGAAAGAGTGCCATCTGCCCTATCATTAACTCAAGGTTCGCTGCCCTGTGTAAGCCTAGCAACATCCAGCGGCCGAACTTATTGTTTGGGGAAGACCTCACAAAGAGGGTAAAGGAGCTAGACGAAGAGGCAAAAACTGTCGGGCTCATCAAGGCACCAGTGAGCAGCAGAACCCTTCAGCGATAGTACCCTTACAAACGGTTTCCTGAAACCGGGTCCGGACAAAGACCAGGCCGGCCATTCAATGTGCGCAGCTGGCGCACTCCAGCAGGAGCACGGGCAAGCATGCCTTGTCCATCCAGAGCCAGGGGACACAAAACTGCACCGGTAACCATGGAGGTAGGTGGGTCTGGTTCTTGTTGAAACATATTGAGTGAGAATTAACTACCAGTTGGGGGGAGGTTACACAGGTTTCTCAAAGAATGGTGTAAAATAACATCAAACGTGTTTATACTGCAGAGTATACAAGGGTTTCAAATTGAATTTATTCTCAACCTGTGTCCACCCACCCAGCATAAGCCAGAGCAGGCACTCATTTTCTCACAATGGGAGAATTTGGAGATTCAAGGTGAAATAGCAAAATTATGTTTTAAAGGTGTAATTGAGAAGACAGTTTATCAAACCCATCAATTCGTGTCTAATGTGTTTCCTAGACCAAAGAAAGATGGTGGGTGTTGGATTATTTTGGACCTGACAGGGCTTAATCCATTTGTGCAGTATAATCATTTTTAAATGGAAACGTTTGCTACTGCCAAGCAATTGTTTTCCAGAGGGTGTTATATGGCATGTACAGATGTTCAAGATGCATATTATTCAGTGCCTGTTCATAAAGAGTATCGGATACATTTGAAATGTAGATGGATGGGGCAATTATGGCAGTTTAGAGCACTGCCTAATGGGTCAACCTCAGCCCCTCGCTTATTTACAAAATTGCTAAAGCCAGTACTAGGGTTATTACGGTCACAGGGCCATATTGTAATGGCGTATTTGGATGACATCTTAATAATTGGAAACACTTTTGTGGCAGCCGAATTGTCAGTTTCAGCTGTTAAACTCATGGTTGAGAGGTTGGGGTTCATTATCCACCCAGCTAAATCAAAATTGGTGCCGGTTAACAAAATTGACGATTTGGGATTCACAATAGATTCAATTCACATGTGTGCGACTCTGCCCAAGGGCAAGAGATTAGATTTAATTGAAGGCTGTATCAAGCTCCTGGGGGAGCAATCACCTTCAATTAAACAGGTGGCCAGCTTAATTGTTAAATTGGTAGCTGCCTTTCCAGCTGTGCAATATGGACCTTTGCATTACCAACATTTACAGAGGACAAAGGTACAGGCACTTAGAATACATGCTGGTCATTTCAGTCGGCCCATGCACATACCATCTGAAGCCATTACTGAAGTACAGTAGTGGATAAGAAACATTTCAAATTATTCTAGCAAAATTTTGATCGAAACACCTTTAGTTGTTTTGCAGACTGATGTTAGTGCCCTAGGTTGGGGTGCTACTGACATCAGATCTAGCTGTGGAGGCAGATGGAATATGCATGAGGCGTTTATTTTCCAATCACATGGAATTAATTATTTACAGATTTTAGGAGCATTTTATGGGCTCAAAGCTTACTGTACCACTAAGCATTACTTACATGTTCAGCTTCAGATTGACAACACCACGGCAGTGGCGTATGTTAATCACATGGGTGGAATCAAATCGAAATCTTGTGACGGATTGACCAACCTTATTTGGCACTGGTGCATTAAAAATAATATTTGGATTTCAGCTGTCTACTTGCCAGGCAGATTCAATATGGTGGCAGACACCAGGTCACGCCAATTCAACAACAATACTGAGTGGATGTTGAATCATGATGTATTTAATGAAATTGTTCTCCAGTGTGGCATGCCAGATATCGATTTGTTTACATTCAGACTTAATCACAGGTACCGAAATATGTTTCATGGGAACCAGATCCAGGGGCAGTTGCAGTGAATGCATTCTCGCTGCACTGGGGTGGAATGTTTTTATATGCATTTCCCCCCTTCTGCCTCATCAGTCGATGCTTGACTAAGATCTCTTCAGGGATATTGGTGGTACCCGACTGACCTACACAGCCATGGTTCCCTCTGATTTTGGGTATTAGTACACGGCCTATTATGGTGGTTCCAAAACATCATAATCTGTTAGTGCACCCTGTAATTGGAGGTCAACACCCGTTGTATGATCATCTAAATTTGTTGATTTGCAGATTTTAAGAAGGCCATATCTGGGTCTGGGACTATCCAATCGGACCGTGGATGTCTTCACAGCATCCTGTAGGGATAGTATGAAAAGACAGTACATCTCTCATGTCAGGAAATGGGAGGAACTTTGTTTACAGCAGAACATTACATACCACACAGCCTCCATCCCAGATGTGCTCGAATTTCTGTCCAAGTTACATTTCGAAGAAGGGTTGAGCTATAGTGCCATCAACAGTGCCAGGAGCCCTTTGTCCTCGTACCAATGCTGGGGCTAGAACTTCAGTCTACAGGATCTCATCCGTAAATCTCCAGATTTTATGAAGGGTGTTTTTAATTCTAATCCACCCAGGCCTAGGTATTCTGAAATCTGGGGTGTAAGCATGGCACTGACGCTGCTTCATCAATGGGGTACAGCCACATCCTTGTCCTTAACAAAGATTACCCTTAAAATTGGTTATGCTCATGGCGCTCGTATCAGCGCAATGGGTTCAGACCTTGCACAAACTGACCCTGGACAGGATGGTGTCATCACAGAATGATGTTAAATTTTACATCTATGACCTAATTAAACAAAGCAGACTGGGAGTGTCCGGATTCAAGCTTGTACTCTCAGCTTATCCCATGGATTTACGGCTGTATGTGGTGGCGCACTTGCGGCATTATATTGAAGTCACGAAGAGCCTTAGAAGCTCTGAGCAAGCATTGTTTATTAGCCACAAAAAGCCACATATGAAAGTGTCAGCTCAGACCATTTCACGATGGCTGAAGCAAGTGCTGGGGTGTGCAGGAGTTAATACTGACTATTTTAAATCCCAATCCACCAGGACGGCATCAACGTCAGCGGCGAGGGCAATGGACGTCCCTCTAGACCATATCCTCGCGGCCGCAGGATGGTCAAAGGAATTGACTTTTCAAAGGTTTTATAATAAGCCGCTTGTTGAAGCCAGGGTGTTCGCCCATTTTGTTTTAAGTTCTGTTTCATAGCTTCTCCCTGGGAGAGAGGCATCGCTATTGTATATTTGTTTATTTGTGAATTAAAGCTTTAAAATGTTTATCAGTATCATGTTTCGATGTATTGCTAATATTCACTCCTCCTGAGTCATCTGATTGCAGTGTGAGACGCCTGGATTTGAATCACTCGCGTGACTCCAAAGTAAAATAGTAAGATTAAACGAGAACTTACCAGTTTGAAGTTTGATCTTTATTTTATGAGGAGTTACGATGAGTGATTTCGTGCCCACCACTCCCAACCCTCATATCACGAAGCTCATCTGGTAGTTCTAGGTTTATAATCTTACTGTAATACTTCAATTGTTCTTCTGTGATTTCACACCGCTGCTTTGAAGATTGACGTGCATGCCGACTGGCGGGGTTCTTCACGTAATCGCTCATTGTAACTTCTCATAAAATAAAGAGCAAACTTCAAACTGCTAAGTTCTCATTTAATCTTAGTATTTCTGTGCTGTTGAAGACTCATGCTCCAAATATAGCACAAAGGGAACTAAAGTTAGACTCAAAATTCTGGTGTAACTAAACGGGTCAGGCAGCATTTCTGGAGAATATGCTCAGTTAGAATCCAACCAGCATCTCTCAGGCCTCATAACACCATTTATCCAAACTTGAAAAAATAGCTAAATTCAAGAGGCTATGTGTATATGCCTGCTCTTGACATTAAGACAACATTTGACTGAGTGTGATAAGAAACTCATGCAAAATTGATGCCATTCTATTGTACAGTGTGGTAGAGTCCTCAGAGAGAGGAAGACGGTTGTGAAAGCCAATCTCACCTCCAAAATGTTGCTCCAAGAATTTTTTAATGTCCTGGGTGAACCGTTTTCTTGTTTTAGCACAAATGTTCCTTCCAATGTAGAGCGTAAAATTAGAATGTTTGCAAATGATTGGACAATGTTCAGTCATACTAACAACCCAAGAAAGTGTGAAGTGTCTTTGTTTTCTACCTGCATGTAGAAACATTTTGGCTTACTAAGTGGCAAGTAATATCTGTTGCAGATGTGCTGGACAATGACAGACTTCAAAAGATCCCTCAAAATTAACATTGTTGAAACCATCAGAAACCTAACTGGACTAGATTATAAACCACTAAAAATGTCAGTCCCCATTGACAAATTAATTGCCTCTACCAGGCTATTGCTCGAAAAATGAATCGGACTCTTCACATCCTTCAGATTCTTGTAGTATTTGATCAATTATCCATGATATTGAGAAAAGTGTGTTTTTCCACCTCTTGACATTGCCCAACATCACCACTGCCTTAGCCTAACAGAAATCATCGCTCACCAGAACAGCAATTTTTATTTATGAAGCATTTAACATAAAGTCCAAGGTGTTTCACATAGATCATTTCAAACATAAATGCGATATGAACCACATAAAAAGGAGCAAATAATAGAAGAGTTCACCAAATCTTTGATCACTGAGATGGGTTTCAAGATTGTTTAAAGGAGGAAAAAAAGACTGAGGTTCAGGCCAGCAATTGCAGAACAATTCCAGATCAGGATGCCAAACTTGGAGAAATTGATCTAAAGCGTTATGGGCCTGATTAGATTACGGTTGTACAGAATGGAGGAATTTGATAATACGGATGAAAATTTAAAAAATGATCTAAGTTGGTTAATTAATGGATGGATGAAAAAGAGGCAAGTTTGGACAGCCATGTTTTCAATCACCTCAAGTTTACAGAAACTAGAATCTGGGAGAAGAACCAGGATTGCATGAGAAAAGTTGGCCCTAGCAATGATGATTGCCTTTTGAGCTTGGGTGGCTACAACCTGAATTTATGACACAAATGCTACCACTCTCATACTGAAAACCATGGCTCTAACTTTTGCAGTATGAATCAAGGCTACCCTATCTTAAACTTAGCATGCATATTTTCTTCCAGCCGTGGTAATGAAAAAAGATGTATTCTAAATTTTCATCAGTCTTCTTGTGCGTACTTCATCATTAAGTTTTAATTTGAGTAGAATGCAGAAGAAGTCATGCAACATTATTTTCCAAGGAGTTGACATCGAGTTGCCCTTCTTTCTCAGCTGCAGACCAGTTCTACCCAGCTGTTCACCACAATTAGATCCCACCTTAAACTGTCTTCTAATTGATTGCTTGATATCCAAGCTAGAATTTGTTAGTATCATGTTGAATTATTATTTCTATTGCTGCTCAGCTCCCACTCAACGATTGGAATTCTCAGCAGAAAGTTGCAAGGCTTAAGGTTGGATGAAGAAAAAAAAGATGGATGTTATCTTTTGCCATTTTGAATCAAAAAATATTTTAACCTTTCTATGAGACAACCTATGTGTTGATGGATTAGTGTCTTTAGCTGATGTGTCTGTTGTGTTTAGTTTAGCTTAGAGATACAGCGCAGAAACAGGCCCTTTGGACCACTGAGTCCATGCCGCCCAGTGATCCCTGTATACTGACACTATCCTATCCACACTAGCGACAATTTATAATTATACCAAGCCAATTAGACTACAAACCTGAACGTCTTTGGGGTGTGGGAAGAAACCAAAGATCCCAGAGAAAACCCACGCAAGTCAATGGAAGAATGTACAAACTCCATACAGACAAGCACATGTAGTCATGATCGAACCCAGGCACTGCAAAGCAGCAACTCTACCGCTGCGCCACTGTGCAGCCCATCGTGGTTAAATCACAGCATTGCCTGGTGCAAGCTGTAAAATTTGGCACCAGGTTTGGAGTTGTAGTAATTATGGAGCATGCACTGCTATGTCATAGTTCCAATTCATGGCAATTGTAAGTACTTCAGTTGAAGGGTACCGTGTATTGAAAAGTATGTAAGACCAGCAATACAGCAGATTGGAAATGGCATTTGAATATTATTCACTGGCTTTGATTATGTATGGCAAGTCATTGAACTATTTTTGTCATTGCATCCAACCTCTTAGGGCGACATTCCTAGCATTGACCCGACAACCGTCTCACCCTATTAATACTTTGGTTAGTCCTGTTAGTTAAGGAACCCTATTCTCTTGCCACCTGATTTACAAATGCTTCAATAATGCTTTAGAAAGTTCAGGTTCCTGCCATCATTCTTGCTCAGCCATTACTTCCAGCATGCTGCAGGTCTGGAATAGCCTACTCCACCAGCTCCTATCATAAAGCAATTAATTAAAGGTGATTTTTTTTTTTTACAGTGAGGAAGGCTCTCAAGTATACAGTGGGCAGGCACATGCCGTCAGGGTAGGCAAGGTAGGCACTGCCTACTCTGACTAAAATTATAAAATGGTAATTATCTATGTATCTATATATTAATATGTATTACTAAAAGTCTGATCTTGACTGCTTTTGGCTCACTGTGGTGTGATTTCCGAGAGAACGCCGCCACCTACAGCTGTCATTTTTGGCCAGCCCACTCAGAGCCCCCTTCCACCTTCCTGGTCTGGAGGATGTTTCTCATCGATTAAAAATCAGAGAGATATTAATATTATTTTAAAAATCGCCATTCTCTCTGCTGCCCCTGCTGGAGGGAGGGGGAGGGACTATAAAAAAAGGAAGTGGTGTGCCTCACTCAGTCTCTGCAAGATGGAGGAATCCAGAGGGTCACATCTCTCTGAGCCCTGAATAGCACTGGACACATGTCTACTCAACTGTGAGTGCCCTTAATGTGGTTCTATAAATGCTTGCAGAAATTGTCTATTGGTTCTAAAATGCTTGCAGAATGTGGCTCTATTGGTTTTAAAATGCTTGCAGAAAGTGTCTATTGGTTCTAAAATGCTTGCAAAAGTCTCTCTATTGGTTCTAAATTGCTTGCAAAAATTGTCTCTATTAGTTCTAAAATGCTTGCAAAAATTGTATCTATTAGTTCTAAAATACTTGCAAAATTGTCTCTATTGGTTCTAAAATGCTTGCAAAAAGTGTCTATTGGTTTTAAATGCTTGCAAAAAGTGTCCATTGGTTCTAAAATGAATGCAAAAAGTGTTTGTTGGTTCTAAAATGCTTGCAAAAAGTGTCTGTTGGTTCTAAATGCTTGCAAAAAGTGTTTGTTGGTTTTAAATGCTTGCAAAAAGTGTCTATTGGTTCCAAAATACTTGCAAAAAGAGTCTATTGGTTCCAAAATGCTTGCAAAAAGTGTCTCTATTGGTTCCAAAATGCTTGCAGAACGTGTCTATTGGTTCTAAAATGCGTGCAGAAAGTGTCTATTGGTTCTAAAATGCTTGCAGAAAGTGTCTATTGGTTCTAAAATGCTTGCACAAAGTGTCTATTGGTTCTAAATGGTTGCAGAAAGTGTCTCTGTTGGTTCGAAAATGGTTGCAAAAAGTGTCTCTATTGATTCTAAAATGGTTGCAAAAAGTGTCTCTATTGGTTCTAAAATGCTTGCAGAAAGTGTCTATTGGTTCCAAAATGCTTGCAGAAAGTGTCTCTATTGGTTCTAAAATGCTTGCAGAAAGTGTCTATTGGTTCTAAAATGCATGCACAAAGTGCCTATTGGTTCTAGAATGCTTGCACAAATTGTCTATTGGTTCTAAATGGTTGCAAAAAAATGTCTATTGGTTCTAAAATGGTTGCAAAAAGTGTCTGTTGGTTCTAAAATGGCTGCAGAAAGTGTCTACTGGTTCTAAAATGGTTGCAGAAAGTGTCTACTGGTTCTAAAATGGTTGCAGAAAGTGTCTCTATTGGTTCTAAAATGCTTGCAGAAAGTGTCTCTATTGGTTCTAAAATGCTTGCAAAACCTAAAGAATTTTGTGGATTAACACTCCCTAATTTCTTGTATTATTATTGGGCAGTAAATGTCAAAAATGTAATTCACCTGTTGGACAATTCTGCCCAACGGGTGGATTGTATAGTAATGGAGAGAGATGATTGTTCCCCTTTTAATATAGGATTCTTCTCTCACCAATAAAACTGAATAATACAATATACAAGAAAAATTCAAATATTCATAGTACTATTAGAATTTGGAAACAAATAAAATTAACCCTTAAATTAAGAAACCTATCGCTTCTCTCTCCTATAGTTAATAATCCGTCATTTGAACCATCCATTATTGATAAATTATTTACACATTGGGAAATAATAGGAATTAAAACGTTTGGAAACATGTATGAAACTGTATTGAAGTTGCAGTTATTGTAATGATAAAAAAATTCCAATCTGAGAAGTAATCAATCTTTTAAATATCTTCAAATCCATGATTATTTGAAAAAAACATACACAAGAATACCAAACTTTGACTCCAGACCTATTAGATGAAGCTATGAACAGAAAGGCGGACTCAACTAACTTAATCTTCTTCGAGTCCGTTGCAATCTCAGATGTTGTTCTGCCAGTATCTGGCGCAGGTCACAGCTGGTCGGGTCGGTTCAGCCAGGTCCTGGGGGCTGCACTGGGGGCGTCGTCACACTCCAGTAGGTGGGACATTGTCTGTACTGCTCCACCGCTACATGTGTCTTCTGCCTGGTAGTTCCATGCTTTCATAAGTGCTTTGCACCTCCCCTGCTCCACTCATAATCTGTTGAGGGTCTTCCATGTTGGCCATTGGACCATAACTAACTGAATATCATACTTGTATAATATCATCCTAAATATAGAAATACCACCATCCGATAGAATTAGAAGAGATTGGGAACAAGAACTATCTATAAAAAATCTCAAAAGAGAGTTGGGATAAACACTTGCTATATGTGCATAAATGCTCGATCAATGTAAGACATATTTTAATCCAATTTAAAATCCTACACAGATTATATTATTCGAAAACTAAACTAAGTAAAATCTTTCCAAATGTTTCCCCCACTTGTGATAAATGTTTATCTCAAGATGCAACTATAGCACATTCCTTTGTTTTTTGCATAAAAAATCCAAAAATGTTGGAATTAAATCTCTGAAAATTTTACAAAATTATTAAAAATAAAATTGAAACCAAACACAGAATTGATTATTTTTGGAACAATGGAAGTCGGCTTTGAGCTGACTTTGTTCCAAAAGAGTTTCCTCAATTATGACTTGATAATGGCAAAAAAAACTCATACTTAAATTTTGGAAAAATGCACCCACACCGACGGTAAAAATGTGGATTTCAAATATGTCCGAAATGTTACACCTCAAAGACATGAGATTCGTCCTAGCAGGCAAATCAGACCAATTCAACATTTATCGACTTATTTCAAGCATGAGGGATTACATGAAGAAGCCCCGCCAGGCGCATGCGCGTCATACTTCAAAGCAGCGGCGTAAAAACAAAGAAACGATAGCCAAAGTGATATAGTAAGGCTCAGAAGAGTAGAGCTACCAGTGATCTTTGCGCTTATGCAGGCCGGGAGCGGAGGGCACGTAATCCCTCATCGCAACTCCTCATAAAATAAAGATGAAACTTCAAACTGGTAAGTTCTCATTTAATCTTACTATTTTACTTCGGAGTCACGTGAGTGACTACGTGAAGATTTCAAAGCTCTGTGATTTCATGCCATAGATCCACTCCATACGACACTCTGCTTCAGTTGACACAGTAGTGAATAAATAATGTATTGAACATTGCTTCGAATTATTCAATAACTATTTTAATAACAATAAACAAAAGAGTAATAACCACTCTATCCCAAGGGGAAATTACAAAAGAATGTTTTAAAGAAAAATCAAATCAAATTAAATAGAACCCCACAACCCGAAACCCTGACACTGTCGGAACACGTTTATCGTAAAATTTAGAAAAAGTTCATTCCTGAGACCATCCTGCGGCCCTGAGCATTTTGGTCTAGTGGCACCTCCTGCGCCTTCATGAGTGTCCACTCCAGCACAATCCAAAACCTGTTTTAACCATCTACAAATTGTACTGACGTATTTTTATAAGGTTTTTTGTGGCTGATGAGCATTGCTGTCTCAGAACCTCTGAGACTCTTAGTTACCTCGGTATATTGACTCAGGTGCTTATCTACACATAACATTTTGTCAACAGGGTATGCTTTAAAGCTTACTTTGGTTCCAGCCATTCCTGGCCTGCTTTGCTTGATTAAATCATACACATAAAATGTAATGTTATGCACAAAAGAATACATGCTATCTAGTCGTAACTTTTGCAATGTTTGCACTTGTTGCACTGAAACTAGCACCATGAGCATAACCACTTTAAGTGTTAACTTCTGAAAAGATAATGATGTAATTGGAGTCCATTGCTGAAGCAGTGTGAGAACTATACTGACATTCCAGATTTCTGTATATCTAGGCTTAGGAGGATTTTTGTTAAGGATTCCTCTCATGAATCGGGATACTAACGGATGAGACCCGATAGATTGTTGTTGTGAAAACTGCCCTAAATAGGAGGACAAAGCACTACGAGCACTATTAATTGCACTATAACTCAAGTGTTCATCAAAATGCAACACAGCAAGGAACTCCAATACATCCGTTATGCTTGCAGTATGATAAGATATATCTGACTAAACAAAACATCTCACATTTCTTAATATGAGACACATATTGTTTCTCAGTGATATCTCTCCAAGCTGCAGTTATGACATGCATGGTCCTATTCAACAGTCCAAGGCCTTGGAATGGTCTGGTCAGAACCTGCAGATCAACAAATTAATACGGTCATGTAATGGATGACTTTCTCCTGTTATTGGATGCACCAACAAATTACTGCAGTTGGGGACAGTCATGAATGGCTGAGTCATCATTCTGAGCACCAATGGGAACCATGGCTGTGTAGGCCAGTCAGGAACCACCAAAACGCCTGAGGCAGAGTCCTGCTCTATTTTGGTGAGACATTGCCTAATCAGGCAGAATGGGCCAAAGCATAAAAGAATGTATGTCCCCAATGTAGCGAGAATGCATCCACCACTACTGCTCCTGGATCCGGTTCCCATGAAACATATTTAGGCAACTGGTGATTTTGCCTGGATGCAAACAGATCAATATCTGGCAACTCATAGCGGCTGACAATCATTTTAAAAACTTCAGGATTTAACATCCATTCTATGGTGTCATTGAACTTTTGTGACCTGTTGTCTGCCACCACATTGTCTCTACCTGGTAGGTAGATAGCTGAGACCCAGATGTTACTGGAGATACACCAGTGCCACACGAGGTTAGCCAGATTATCACATGATACTGACCTTATTCCTCCCATGTGATTGATATATGCCACAGTCCTGGTATTATCAATCTGGAGTTGAACATGTAAATTATTCATTGTGGAACAATAAGCTTTTAATCAATAGAATGCACCCAACAATTCTAAATAATTTATACCATGCCTGTGCAGGATTAAATCCTCTTGCACACTCCATCTACCACCACAGCTGGACTTGCTGTCCATAGCTCCCCATCCGAGAGCACTCACATCTGTCTGTAAAAGCACTGAAGGTTGCTGAACCAAAATGTTTTTGGTAGTTTGTACAATATTGATAATCCACCATTGTAATTTAGCTATGGCTCTGGTTGGTAACTGCATAGGTCTATCAAAATGACCTGCATGTTCTTTTAGTGCTTGTTCTCTAGCTCGTTGAAGAATTTGATAGTGCAGAGGTCCAAACTCTACTGCAGGAAAAGCTGCTACCAATTTACCAATAACCCTGGCTACTTCCCGGATGGAGGGATATTGTTTTTCAGCGAGACAAGTACAGACATCCCTGATCTCCACAGCTTTGGCTGTAGGCAAAGTTACTAACATCAACTGAATCAATGACAAAACCCAAAGAATCAATTTTTTGGGATGGCTGTAACTTTGATTTTGTTGGATGGACCAGAAACCTTAACCTTTCAAACAGGTGTTTGGTTGCTGAAACCGATTCCTCAGCTGTCTCCTGAGTGTTGCTTATGATCAAAATATCATCCAGATAAGCCATTACAATGTGATTCTGTGCTCTAAGTAGCGCCAGCACTGGTTTCAACAATTTCATAAACAGCCTAGGAGCAGAGGTTAACCCATTGGGCAATGCTTTAAATTGCCACAGGTGTCCCATCCAACATAATTTCAAGCACCTGCGATACTGATGATGAATTGGTACTGAATAATATGCATCTTTCAGATCTATAGTTGCCATATAGCAGGCAGTGGCTAATAAGGTACCACAAGGCTCAGTGCTGGGACCCCAGCTATTTACAATATATATTAATGATTTGGACAAGGGAATTGAATGCAACATCTCCAAGTTTGCGGATGACACTATGTTGGGGGGTAATGTTAGGTGTGAGGGGGATGGTGGGAGGCTGCAAGGTGACTTGGATAGGCTGGGTGAGTGGGCAAATACATGGCAGATGTAGTATAATGTGGATAAATGTGAGGTTATCCACTTTGGTGGCAAAAACAGGAGGGTAGACTATTATCTTAATGGTGGCAAATTAGGAAAAGGGGAGATGCAACGAGACCTGGGTGTCATACTACACCAATCATTGAAAGTAGGCATGCAGGTCCAGCAGGCAGTGAAGAAAGCAAATGGTATGTTAGCATTCATAACAAAAGGATTTGAGTATAGGAGCAGGGAGGTTCTACTGCAGTTGTACGGGGTCTTGGTGAGACCACACTGGAGTATTGCATACAGTTTTGGTCTCCAAATCTGAGAAAAGACATTCTTGCCATAGAGGGGTTACAAAGAAGGTTCACCAGGCTGATTCCTGGGATGGCAGGACTTTCATATGAAGAAAGACTGGATAGACTCGGCTTGTACTCTCTGGAATTTCGAAGACTGAGGGGGGATCTTATAGAAACTTACAAAATTCTTAAGGGCTTGGATAGGCTAGATGCAGGAAGATTGTTCCTGATGTTGGGGAGGTCCAGAACAAGGGGTCACAGTCTAAGGATAAGGGGGAATTCCTTTAGGACCGATATGAGGAAAACATTTTTCACACAGAGAGTGGTGAGTCTCTGGAATTCTCTGCCACAGAAGGTAGTTGAGGCCAGTTCATTGGCTATATTTAAGAGGGAGTTAGATGTGGCCCTTGTGGCTAAAGGAATCAGGGGGTATAGAGAGAAGGTACTGAGTTGGATGATCAGCCATGATCATATTGAATGGCAGTGCAGGCTCAAAGAGCCGAATGGCCTACTCCTGCACCTATTTTCTATGTTTCTATGGTTACCGGTGGTCTTATGGTAAGCCCAAAGGCCCCTGATGAGGGTTCTATTTCCGTCCTTGATTTGGAGAGTAGGACTGCTGGGGTGCGTGACTTGCATATTTTTCCTGAGGGCCAGCTTGGGCGTTGGCCTGAAAAACCTCTGCCCAGCTTTCAAGCTGCCACCAGCGTCAGTGAACCGCATACTACCAATGGAGGCATGGGGGTGTTGTCGCCGAAAAGATGAAGCTTTGCTCGTCGTTGGTACCTTGATTAGTCTGACAGCTTTGGCTTCCTCATCCAGGTCTTACCTGCTTGGATAGGTCTTCCCTATCCCGTTCAAGATGGCGGCGCTGGGTTAACAGCTGCGGCCCACCTGCAGTCCGTCTATTATTTTTATTTTTATGTCCTGTTTTTGGTTGGGTTAGTTCGTTTTGTTGGATTGTGTATGTGGGTGGGGTGGGTGGGGAGTAACATGTCCGGGTCTCTTCCTTCTGGGGGGGGGGGTGCGACTTTCTGTCATATTCCCCGTCTCTGTCTGCGCCGAGGCCTAATGGCGGAGCTGGCGGCCTCGGGCCCGGGGCGGTTCCAGTAGCGGCGACGGCCCGACCACCGGAGCGGTTCCGGCAACGGCAGCAGTGAAAACCTGACTCCAGGAGCGGTTCCAGCAGCGGCGGCGGCGGCAGCAGCGGAAACCCGACTCGGTCCCGGGGCGGCGACCCGACTACCGGAGCGGTTCCGGCAACGGCGGCGGCGGCAGCAGCGGAAACCCGACTCGGTCCCGGGGCGGCGACCCGACTACCGGAGCGGTTCCGGCAGCGGCGGCGGCAGCGGAAACCCGACTCGGTCCCGGGGCGGCGACCCGACTTGGTCCCGGAGCGGTTGCAGCGGCCCGACCACGGGCCCGGTGGCCCCCCCAGGCCGCGTAGTTGAACTGGCCCACTCGTGGTGCTCGGTTGAACCGCGGGACTGACTTACCATCGCCCAGTGCGGTCGCGGCATCTGGGGCCTGGATCACCTCGGCGCAGAGGGAAACAAAGAGGGAAGAGACACAGACTTTAAGTTGTGCCTTCCACCACAGTGAGGAGGTGTTTGGTGAACTCACTGTGATGGATGTTAAATTTGTGTTTATTGTGTATTCTGTCATTTTTGTTTATTTATTTGTAATTATATGTATGACTGCAGGGAAACAGAGTTTCGTTCAGACCGAAAGGTCTGAATGACAAATAAAGAATCTAATCTAATCTAAGAGAAGATTCAGCGGCTGGACATTGCTGGCCTTACATAAGCCTGCAAATTTGGGTTTTAAGGCTGGTCTGATGGCGTTCTTTTGAAAGCAGTTCATTTCGAAGTGTGCATTGCACATCAACACCAGGGCATCCAGCTGGTCGTCCGATAGCCCGCCACCCACAGATCTGGCAAATGCCGTGATGCCTGAGGCCAGTAATTTTTTTAATTTATTGGAGTTTTATTTCCTGGGTTTTGATGCCCCCTCCAATGTCACCCCAGATAGCGCTATACACTGTCGGCACTTTCAGGAATGAAAAATTTACAGGTGTATGGTATCTTGAATGAATGAATAGCCTTTATTGTCATTCAGACCTTTCGGTCTGAACGAAATTTCGTGCCTGCAGTCATACATATATAAAAATAACAAAACCACACAATAAACACAAAATTAACATCCACCACAGTGAGTTCACCAAACACCTCCTCACTGTGGTGGAAGGCAAAAGTCTTAGAGTCTCTGTCTTCTTCCCTCCTTATTCTCCCTCTGCGCTGAAGAGATGCTGCCGTCCACCAGACCCTTACACCCGTCACCTTTCCCTGTAATGATGTGATGTGAGGTAGCTGATGCTTGCAAAGCTTGTCATGTGAGGAGAACTCTGGCCCCCTCCAGGTTTTCTGCCAATGCCTGGAAGCCACTCTTCCTGTCGTGGCTCCTTCATTTGCGAGGATATCGCAACCCTTGATGCCATGACAGACAATACTCGAACCTCACGCATGTTCTCCAGTATGTGCCATAGACATACTTCCGAGTTTGGAGTCAGTCACACACTGACCCCTCGCACTCCCCTCCACGGAGAGGGAGATTTGTAAGCAGCCCTGAAACAGGCCCCGAGGAGACCTGCGCTGATATAGCCCCGTAGTCTTGCTGGATCCTTTTGTGAGATCCAGCCAAATGAGAATGCGAAAGAAAGATACAAGTGAAAGACAGAAAAAGCAACATTTTTTTTGAAAATCGTTTTTCAAAGAACAGGAATCGATGAAGAAATAAAATTGAATACTAGAGACATTAACTTTTCAGGACCAATTAAGTAATTTAGCATTAACCATAATTTATCATTGCATTAAAATATAATTTCATCCTGAAACCTGATCTAGATTTTCCAGACAGCTCAAATGGGAAGTCCCCTCACATTCACTGCACGGCAGTAATTTTATTCCAAGCTTCATTGTAAACAATTGAAACAGTGTACTTTGGACAAACAGGGGTCTCTGATAGCATCTTTTGGATTTCTGTTCCTAACAATGTATTTGTATGCTCTGGAAGTTGGTTTCAGTTATCCTCCATTGTAATCATGAACGCTGTTAGCAATATGCATCCACAGCACATCTCTGCCCCCATCACTGAAAGTTTTGTCACAAAACTCCCACCAAAGTGTATAATAAGATATGTAACGTCAGAAGGAATGCAGACTGATCTAGTTTCAGAGAGACAGTTAAATAGAGGACTGATGGATCAAAGTATTTAGCGAGTAAAATTAAAAAAGGAAATTATTTTTGAATATAACATACAGTGCCTTCCATAATGTTTAGTGATGGGTCATTATGGAGGGCACTCACTCTAAGTCCAAAAGATCATCCATGTCAATAGAAATGAGTTCATGCTGATTAATGGTCACCTAGAAAAGCTTTGCTTCATTTCATCTTGAGCCGCTTGAGCCAGAGGATTCCTCTGTTACTGTATCTCAATGCTTCTCTTGTCAGCCAAAAGAAAGCTTGCAGACCAAACATCCTCCGAAAGGGATTACTTTCTTACAAACTACTTTCACAGCGTTATTGTATCCTTCATGCTGTTGGCTGTCACCCATAAGTCTAATTTCCTTTCCAGAACTTCATGAACAAATTTTATTTATTTAAGAGAATAATGGTGCCAATTTTCTCACCTCCTTTCCTCTCCTACAGTCACTTGAGCTTTTTCTGGGATACAGTTCCATGAGCACCAGTTAGCTTTTATTCCTCATTCAACCGGCTCTCATATTTTGTTAGAGTACTGTCAATGATAATTAACAGATTATTTGAATATAGAGGCACCGCAAATAATCCTCGCCTTATCCATAAATCCCACACTTCATGCACTGGTTGGTGAAAAGGTATCGTTTTCAGGACTGAAAAGCTGAGTAATTCTTCAATCCACGGGATTTTAAGGTCAATTCTAACCAGCCTACAAATGTTCTTCCTTCCCCCCCCACTTCACTTCAACCTGATAAATATGAATCATCGTTAGACATGGGTGACTGGAAGGTGGCTAATGTTGTCTTGGTATTTAAGAAGGCCCGCAAAGAATGACCTGGGAACTATTTACCAGTGAAGTTAAAATCAGTCGGAAAGTTACAGGAGAGGTTTCTGAGGGATAAAATATACGAGTATTTGGAAAGGCAAAAGCATGATTTTGTGCGTGGGCAATCATGCACACAAATTTGATTGAGTATTTTGAAGAAGCCAAGGTTGGCAAGGGCAAAGCCGTAGTCATGATCTATATGAGCTTCAGCAAAGCTTTTGATAAGGTTCAGTATAATAGGTTGTATCGAGAGCTAATTAACCGAATATAGAATGGTAAGAAACAGAGGGTGGTGATGGAAGGTTGTTTTCTGGACTGGAGACATTAAACTAGTAATGTACCTTATGTGCCTGCATTCTTTCAGTTTTCAACTACGGCAAGCAATCGATCTACTCACAGCCCTCTCGGTCAATGAAGTATTCTCTTCCTCTATTGACCCAGGTGTCAACCGTGTCAGGTTCTTCCTCCCAGGATTCAGGCTGTAATCTCTGGCAGAGGTTCAGCTTCTTCAGTCCACTGTTGAATCTGTTTTGGCTATTACTCTTCCTGGTAGTAACAGTTTTCTACTTAATATAATGGCAGTTTTTACAACATTCTCAAAGTCCAACTTCGATAGCCATTAATTATTCCGATAATTAATGGCTATCGAAGTTGGACTTTGAGAATGGTGTAAAAACTGCCATTATATTAAGTAGAAAACAGTTTCTTCAGGAGACATGTGTAGATTTGTGAATGACCACTGTCCGCTGAAGACTTCATGAACAGAAATTCCGAGGTTACACTGCAAGATGCAAACCACAGGTTAGCTGCAAAAATAGGATGGCCAGGTTACAGTTTGCCAAGAAGTACTTAAAAGAGCAAGCACAGTTCTGGAAAAAGGTCTTGTGGACAGATGAGACGAAGATTAACATATCAGAGTGATGGCAAGAGCAAAGTATGGAGGAGAGAAGGAACTGCCCAGGATCCAAAGGATACCACTTCATCTGTGAAACACGGTGGTGGAGGTGTTATGGCCAGGGCTTGTACGGCTGCTGAAGGTACCTGCTCACTTATCTTCATTGATGATTCGACTGCTGATGGTAGTAGCATAAGGAATTCTGAAATGTATAGAAACATCTTATCTGTTCAAGTTCAAACAAATGCATCAAAACTCATTGGCCAGCGGTTCATTTTAGAGCAAGACAATAATCCCAAACATACTGCTAAAGCAAGAAAGGAGTTTTTCAAAGCTAAAAAATAGTCAATTCTTGAGTGGCCATGTCAATCACCCAATCTGAACCCATTTGAGCATGCCTTTTATATGCTGAAGAGAAAACTGAAGGGGACTAGCCCCCAAAACAAGCATAAGCTAAAGATGGCTGCAATACAGGTCTGGCAGAGCATCACCAGAGATGGCACCCAGCAATTGGTGATGTCCACAACTAGCATACTTCAAGCAGTCATTGTATGCAACAAAATACAGACATGACTATTTTCATTGCGCTTTAACTACATGTGATTTTTTTCTATTACCAATCTCAAATTGTGGCGTACAGAGGCAAATAAATAAATTATGGGTCTTTGTCCCAAACATTATGGACGGCACTGTATGTTATATCGTAGGTAGTGATGTTAGCTATCAAGAATTACAACAGGATATTGAACTCCAAGTGGGCTGCAGAATGGCAAATGGAGTTTAATTCAGATGTTAATCCAGGGCAGAACCTTCACAGTAAACAGTGGGAAGTGCTGTAGAGGCATTTAGGAGTACGTGCATAGTTCCCTGAAAGTGGTGTAGTCGGTAGATAGGGTGATAGGAAAAAGGCCTTTGGCAGGCTGGCCTTTATCAGATGTGAGTATCGAAATTGGGACGTATTGTTACAGGATGTTGGTGTGGCCAGACTTAGAGTATTGTGTTCAGTTTTCGTCACCCTGCTATAGGAAATATGCCATTAAGCTGCAAGGAGTGCAGAGTCAATTTACAAGGATGTTGCCAGATTTTGAGGGCCAGAGCATCAGGGAGAGATTATGAACAATAGGGTGTTATTCCTTGGAGTGCAGGTGGCTGAGGGAATCTATAAGATGTATAAAATCATGAGGAGAATGGGTAGAGGTGTAGTGGGGAATACTCACAGTCTTAAACTAGAGGGCACAGGCTTAAGGTGAGTGGGGGAAGATTTCAGAGGAACCTCAGGGGCATCTTTTTCATTCAGAGGGAAGTCCACTTCTGGAATGGACTGCCAGAAGGAGTGGCAGATATATGGATTGGAAGGGTTTAGAGGGATATGGAATCAAGTCCATGCAAATAGGATTAGCCTATATGCCAACTTGATCAGCAAGGACACTGAAGGTGCTCAAAAAGGATCAATACTTGGACAGCTGTTTGGAATAGGTATAAATGATTTGGATGAAAATGTAAAATAGTTTGCAGCTGACATTAAAATTGGTGGAGTTGTGAATAGTGAGAACGGTTGTTAAAGGATACAGCAGGATATAATTGTGCCAATTAGCCAGCACAGCTCTGTACACAGCAGGTCATGTCATACTAACTTGATTGAGATTTTTGAGGAGGTGACAAAAGAGATTGATGAAGGTAGGGCGGTATATGTTGCTTACATGGATTTTAGCAAGGCTTTAGATAAGGTCCGTCATGGTAGACTGATCCAGAAGACTAAGATGTATGGGATGCTCAATGACTTGATTATATGGATTCATAACTGGCGTATTCATAGAAGACAGGGTTGTGGTGGAAGGTAGGTATTCTGGCTGGAGGTGAACAGTGGAGTTCCGCAGGGATCTGTGCTGGTACCCCTTGTGATATATATAAATGTTTGTGATATATATAAATGACTTGGATATAAATGTAGATGAGTAAGTTTGTTGATGACAAAGAAATTGGAGGAGGTGCAGACAGAGAGGAATGCTGTCAGAAGATACAGTGGGATTTAGATAAAATGCAGAAATGGGCGGAGGAATGGCAGATGGAGTTTAACCCTAACCAAGGATGAGGTATTGCACTTTGGCAGGTTGAATGTAAGGAAAGAGTATATAGTTAAAGGCAAGACCCTTAACAACATTAACATAGAAACATAGAAAAGTGGGTGCAGGAGCAGGTCATTCGGCCCTTCCAGCCAACACCGCCATTCAATCTGATCATGGTTGATCATCTAAAATCAGTGCCTCGTTCCTGCTTTTTCGCCATTCCCCATATTCCTTTAGCCCTAAGAGTTAAATCTATCTCTCTTGAAAACATCCAGTGAATTGGCCTCCACTGGCAGAAAATTCCACAGATTCACAACCCTCTGGGTGAAGAAGTTTTTCCTCATCTCAGACCATTGAAGTGCAAAGCGATCTTGGGGTCCAAGTTCAGAGCTCACTTAAGGTGGCAGCACAAGTGGATAGGGTGGTAATGATGGTGTTTGGCATGCTTGCCTTCATTGCTAGGGGTGTTGAATATAAGAATCAGGAAGTTGTGATGCAGCTCTATAGGGCTATCGTTAGACCCCAATTGGAGTATTGCATGCAGTTGTGTTTGCCCTATGACAGGAAACATGTGGAGGCTTTGAAGAGGGTGCAGTGGAGGTTTACAAGAATGCTACCTCGATTAGAGGCTTTCAGCTATAGCAGACTTGGAATGTTTTCTCTGGAACGTCCAAAGTTGAGGGAAGACTTGATAGACATACATAATATAATGAGAGGCGTCGATAGAGTAGACAGTCAGAACCATTTTCGCAGGGTGGAAATGTGAAAGAGGCAAAGTTTGAAAGAGATGTGCGGGGCAGGTTGTTTACACAGAAAAACAGCAGTGGGTGCCAGGAATGCGCTGCCGGGAGTGGTGGGGGAGGCAGTAGCAATAGTTGTGTTTGAGAGGCTTTTATATGGGAACATGGATATTCAGGGAATAAAGGGATATGAATCATTGATATGGATCATATGCTGGCAAATGAGATTAGTTTATCTTGGAAATGTTCAACACAAATATTGTGGTCCGAAGGTCCTGTTCCGTAATTTTCTATGCTCTAAAGTGGCAATACATAGAATGTATAGAATGGTAAACAAGGCATATTGCATGCTTGCCTTCATTGGATTGGGTCATTGAGTATAAAAAATGGGAAGTCAGGTTGCAGTTGAAAAAAAAATACTTTGGTTGGGTCTCATTGGAGTATTATGTGCAGTTCCAGTCACCACACTATTGGACGGATGTGGATATCAGTGGAGTGGATGCGTAAGAGGTTTAGCTGGATATTGCCTGGATAGGAGTATGTTAACTGTAAGAATAGGTTGGACATACTCAGATTGTTTATGCATGGAGGCTGAGGGGAGACATGAAAGAGGTATTTAAAGTCATGAGAGGTATTGGTAGGACAGATAACCAGAATCTTTTATTTTCAAGTGGAGGTCAAATACCACAGTGCATATGTTTAAGGTGGGAATGGGAAAGATTAAAGGAGAAGTATGAGATAGATTTTCTATACAGTGGAAAATGCCTGTAATTCTCTAGGAGGAGAGGTGGTAAAAGCAGATTCGATAACAATGTTAAGAGTCACTCAGACAGACACACAAACAGACAGGGAATAGAGGCATGTAGATTATGTACAGCACACACATGGTGGGCAAAGGGGCATATACCTAAGCAGTGCTGTCACACATTCTTTCCATTACCTTCATGGATATTATTTAGTTGGTGTTGCTGGATAAGAAGGAACAACTCAGACATCACAATTTTCAGTTCTTAGTCTTTATGCCTAGGTTCCCCACGTCGAGTCAAACAGATTTTTAAAATGTAAATAATGAGTATTTTTGCCTTTCTAACCTTTCAAGCTGTGAGCGCCAGGCCCCATTATTCTGAGTGAAAATTCCTTCCTCACCATCTCTCTAATTCTAGGTATGTTACAAAACTTACATTCAGCGGTGCTGCAGTTCTGTCACTGGCCGTGTGCCTTTGAGAATTTTGAACAGGCTGTTTAGTTGCTGAAGAAAAATCGCTTTGGCTGCCATTTTATTAAGTTTATTAAAATTAGCGCTGGATAATTTAATAGCAGGAGTAAAATTAAAACCATCTTCTAATGCCGACAACAGGACGGATCTCACGTAGGGGACAAGGCAAGGTACACCGTGCCTTTTTAATACTGAAGATATGAAAGCAAATTAGGTGTCAAATTAAGCTTCTTTTTATGCTTTATCTGATGAGATAAATTGCAGACTTGATTTTTCATATATACTTGCTTCTTAGGATGCCTTTAATCAAAATTTCACGTTGCGAAAAGGTGACTTAGGACCTATACGAACCAGCAGTATTTTTCCTGCCGATATGGGGTTTAAATTCACTGCAAACTGCAACGTTCCAATCCACTAAATCCCACTCGCAAGATGATTAAAATGGCCATTAATTTATGGGAATTAAACACTAAACTCCTTCCATTTGACCTATAAATTCATGACAATGAGATTTTAAAATCATGTTATATTGTGAATTATTGTGTGAATGTTATTTGGACATTAGGCTTTTTAAAAATGTTAACCTTTTCTTAAGAAATGGATAGATGTTTAGATCTAGTAATTGAATTTTGTAATTAGCTACAATTAGATAACTAACCAATTATATGCTTTAATTTCAGGTCATCCAAGTAAGTTTGTTTCATATTTGTTTCAGAACGCTTCAAACTATAATAACTGAACATTTCATTCAGTTCTCTTAATTTTTAAGAAAGTTATGGGCTTTTGACTGTCCTTGATCACAGCTTTGGTGTTAAGTCAATGGAAAAGCAATAGAGAACAAGATGCTAATTTCCGAGTATGAAAATGGCCATAACCTTTTTAATACTGAAGATATGAAAGCAAATTAGGTGTCAAATTAAGCTTCTTTTTATGCTTTATCTGATGAGATAAATTGCAGACTTGATTTTTTAAATCTCAAAATGTTGTAACATTGCTACTAATAACATTGCTAATTATTATCATAAATTCATGTCCATTAGATACTGACCTTTTCCTGAGTGAGGTAGGCCCTAACCCTGTTTCTTTTCACCCAATTTAGGTCTCTCATAATTTAAATCTGTTTAAATCTGTCTGGGTGTAAAGAAAACAATCTAGCTTGGTGAATATTTCACAGCTTTCCCTAACCTGGCAGGAAACCCCGAAACAAAAATAGCCCAATTTATTAAAACATGTCTGCCAATGCTCAGTCAATGGGATGGTTGAAATTGCTTTGCAGCCATCAGGCAATCAAAACGAGGATGAATGCTCGACAGGCAGGAAGCTCATGTCAGCGTTGATCACAAGCCTATCGTGTACCTTTGTTTTCAGAGTTACCATGGTTGAGATTCCAGCCTCACAGCGATAGGTTGAGGAGGACTGGACCAATAGGGTCAGGGCCCTCTTTGAAAAAACATGGCAGTTCTTCACTTTCAGCCGAAATGTGGGGAGCTCTTGTTCCAAGTCGTAATCTCAGGGAAGATAGTAATGTCACCGTCCTGGACTATTCTCTGGTAAATGTTCTTCCTGAACACTGACACTTTGTCATGAGTCGTGCGTAGCATTGGGAGGTCGGGGAAGTAACGTTCTATGGCTTCACTATTTGCCAAAAGGTGGGTTGACATCTCCGCGTGGAAGTGGCATACAGCATCTGGCGCAGCATCCAGGAAAGTCGTCATCTCAGGGAAGATAGTCATGTCACCGTCCTGGACTATTCTCTGGTAAAGGTTCCTCCTGAACGCTGCCACTTAGTCACGAGCCGTGCTTGCATTGGGATGTTTCCTTGAAGTGACAGGCTCAAGGAATTCACCTCGACGAAGAAGTCAGCCAAGTAAGCAACCTTCATCACAAACAGTTCATCCTGTATCTTTTCATGAAGTTAATTCTCCTTCTCAGAACATCCTCTCTCTCCAAGAACAGGGTTATTTCATCTCGAAGTTGAATCACACGATTGAGAACTTTACCACCCGAAAGCCAGCACACCTCTGTGTGGAATATCAGAACAGTGAAATTGGCGCCCATTTCTTCACACATCGCTTTGAAGATTCTTGAGTTTGTTGTGCTCCCTCGGATGCAGTCTGTGCGATTTGATAAGCAATCCGGTATGATGAGGAAAGATTCGATATTTTCATATGAGGAAAGATTGGATAGACTCGGCTTGTACTCGCTGGAATTTAGAAGATTGAGGGGGGATCTTATAGAAACTTACAAAATTCTTAAGGGGTTGGACAAGCTAGATGCTGGAAGATTGTTCCCAATGTTGGGGGAGTCCAGAACAAGGGATCACAGTCTAAGGATAAGGGGGAATTCCTTTAGGACCGAGTTGCGGAAAACATTCTTTACACAGAGAGTGGTGAGTCTCTGGAATTCTCTGCCACAGAAGGTAGTTGAGGCCAGTTCATTGGCTATATTTAAGAGGGCGTTAGATGTGGCACTTGTGGCTAAAGGGATCAGGGGGTATGGAGAGAAGGTGGGTACGGGATACTGAGTTGGATGATCAGCCATGATCGCATTGAATGGCGGTGCAGGCTCGAAGGGCCGAATGGCCTAATCCTGCACCTATTTTTCTATGTTTCTATGATGCTGCTCCTTTTTGTTGAGCGCAATGACCTGTCGAATCGATGCGGGAACCCTTGAGTGAGGTTTCTTTTTGTTTGAAATAGTCCACTCACTTCCCCGCCAGGTTGCTGTGACAAGACTCCAAATGGATCTTGAGTTTGCCAGGCTTCATGCTCTTGTGGCTCAAAACCTTGGCACAGATAACACATTGCAGCTTGACCATGGATTTTTGAACAATGCTTGTGAAGCCGAACTTGAGAAATGCTTCACTATATGTGCACGTCTTGGAAGACATGGTTCACAACACACACAGTTCGTTTGTGTATATGAAGGGCCTCAGAGGAATTTTATCAGTGGGTACAAAGCGGTATAGTAGCTGTCTACAGATCCTGACTATGGATGTTGTCTGAACGGAGTTTGTACCTTCTCCCCGTGACCGCGTGGGTTGTCCCGGGGTGCTCCCATTTCCTTCCACACCCCAAAGATGTACAGGTTTGTAGGTTAATTTGACTTCGGTAATAATTGTAAATTATCCCTAGTGTTAGTGTTAGTGTATGAGGATAGCTGGTTGGCATGTACTTGGTAGGCCGAAGAGCCTATTCCCACGCTGTGTCTCTAAACTAAACTAAACTAAAAGACTGGACTAAGTTCACCACCCTGCAGATTCAAGCAGTCATAAGCAGCACAGTAGCCATACCAGGCACCATGACCGAATAGCAAATCCACATGGATATGCCAAATCTTTTCAGACACCTATGAAAGTAAATATGCTGATCCATTTTTGTGACCATCGCCCTTTCATGCTTCTCTACTTTTTGGCAATTTATAGTTATTAGGAATCATATGAAATTTTGATCACTGTTTACATTTTTTTTTGCCGCTATCCTATTTAGTCCCTTTATTTCATTCTAACCTCTGAGCATAACAGTCATTTTTCCTTGTGGCTTTAGCCAACTAGATTCACCCCTCAGGAATTTCCTTCCAACTTAATATGAACTCAACATGAACATTTTTGTGGCATTTTCATGGTGTTTATAATCAAATTCTTGGGACTTGATTTTCCTCTCCTGGCTATAAATTGATATAGTTACTTAATTACTAAATTGTAACATATTAATCTTAAATAAAGCTCTGTACTCCTGTTTTCAAATATGACATTTAGAATTATTTAAGCTGAAACTAAGGTTTGCAATCATGGTTCAAGTGAAAGTACTTACATGTTTTGCAAAGCACAGAGAACTTTCTATCTGCATTTAGGCAAGCACAGCGCTCTCTCTCAAAAAATAGGGAATTAATGGTAACAGAGTGCAATGGGAGAATCTTCCTGTAGTTTTATATTGAAGTGGAATGGATTTACAAAATATATAAAGAATTTGTAGGACATGTTCAAGATTTTACACATCAACTTTCCAATTGGTATAAAACTGAAATTAGATGAGGTTCCATCTTCCTGATATTCTTACTTCCGGGTGAAACTCTGAATCCAGAATTAGATTACATGTTCAGCTTAAATACAATACTAATTATACTTCACATCAATTCTAAACTTGCTGTAATAATTCAACCCAGCAGGATATTTGTGAACTAATAATAGGTGTTTTTGAAAAAATTTGCAAACTGCAGAAAAGTATGGAAAATATAACCTTTTAAATGTTTTAGAAAGAATATAACAGAAAGTTCTGATTTCAGAAACATGTTGGAAGCCCAAAATGAGGGGTTTGCATGGAATTCACCAAACTTGGACCTTGGCATATGCTATGGATGGAAATAGCCCACCGTCACATGGATGCCACCTGCCTGCCTTCCATACTGAAGTCTTGTCAAAGAACCTGTGAGAGAAGATGGAAGCCAGAATTAAGTTGGTCGTTAAGGAAAGGAGATTTGAGGAAAATGTTGAATGTAATCCAACAATTGCAGTTGCTGGCTTCAATTTTGTGTGAAGGTTTAAAAATAGACAATAGTTTAATGGCAACCTCTGAAAAAACCTTTATCGACCCAAAGTTAAGCCAATTTCCAAATACATTCATGTAATTATCCTAATTTCAGATAGCTTGCAGCTGGTTATGTCCAATATAGCTCAATTTCAAAACAATTCTCAAAGAAAGGCAAAGCTCTTATGCAAAGGTCCACCTGCTTCAAATGTAAACCCTAGAATTCTTTACTGGAGCTTTTAACAAGCTGGCAAATGGAAAACATCTTCTGGAATGACCGCATACCTATCACGCAGTGAGCAATTATTCTCCCATTTGTACCTGATGCAAATAAATTAATAAATAACGTAAATAATAAATAATTTATTGACATCTTGCTGCAAGGATCTCATACAAATTCTTCCAAAACAATGGATGTGGTTGGCACACTTGTTCTGATCTGAAAGGAAATTTATAGCACCCATTATGAACAGTTTGTCTTTTGGCTTTTTTGGATCCTAGGTAAATTGAAAAATACTTTGTTTATATTATCAATAAAAAGACTCCACTTTTTCTTGTGCTCAAACGGAGGAACAAATTATTTAATCCATTTAACAAATGTTGTAAATAAAGTCTGGCATGCAATATAAGTTGAGATATTTTCGTCTGACATTTTTTTCAAATTGGACTTTCGGGGACTCTCCACACTTCAAATATTCCTTAAAAATAATACTTTTATCAAGCTTTCAACATTATTAAATATTTTACTTCTGCAGAAAATAGATATGTATAAAATGTTGTTACTGAAATATCTGTATTTATTTTTATTAATGCCACAGACAGTAATGTGGCAAACCCTGTGGTAGATAAAACTTCAACATAAATAAATGTTCCTTATTTACAAATTTAAATAATGTTTAAATATTTGCATTCTATTTTCCATTACATTAGGACTGGATTTGAATGGTTTCCAAAACCACCTCTATCCACACTCTTTTGACTAGGGAATTTTGTAAGTGTTGCTCACTTTTCCAGTAAAAATTCCATAGCCAACCATCTAAACCTTATGATGTTTTCAAGCTTATAGGTCTTACTGCTTTCTGAGTTCCCACTTCATGAAATATATTTTTGGTGGTGTCATTTGATCTTGATTTAGCAATGGAAGCCAAGTCTGTTTAAAGCCGTCTTCAGTATATTCGAAAGTAATAAGAAGTGCATAGTTCAATGAAAAAAACACTTAACTACTGTATTAAATTTACCATCACTCCCTTCATTCAATTTGACAACCTTACTTACAAAGAGTTCAATTTTCCATAGCTACATTGCTACGTTTTTTCAGCCTTCAGAAATTCTCTTGAGTTCACTTGTAGACGTCTAGCCTGTTCAATAAAATATGTTTCAGTTCCAGTTAAACTGACTCTGTAAACACCTTTACATCAAGCATATTAGTGTATACTCATTCTAGCATCTTATTTTGTGTCTCCAAATTCAGAATCTTGGTGATTTTGTTTCCAGTGGATCTAAACATATTGCTGCTTTCATTGTTCTGGGTTTTTCGTCAAATACCACTTCAATTATGGTCTTGTGAACACACTTTATGGTAAATCATTTCATTCTACTGCCAACAAAAGCATTGTTTTCTCAGGCTGTGGGGATAGGGGTACATATGAACTGCAGTTTTAAGAATATGTTAAAAACTACTCTTATGTTGCACTTGAGGAAGAAATACCTATCCGTATAAAATAATTCCAATTGCACCAAAGTAACCTCATTAATAAAGATTAAAGCCACCTTCTGCGCATTTATGTTCTATGTTTGTTGGTCTTCATTTTAGCCAGAGGTTGCTTTTTCGAATTACAGCCAGCACCTCTCAATTATCACCTGCCGTAACACAATGAACTAGAGAACTTAATCTTAAACCACTCCATTAGCTTTCCATATAATACATCTCATAATGCATCATTATTAATGGTGTGTACTTGTTTATTAAGGAGTTTGGGGATTGTTAAGCGTCATTGTACTTGGTTTCTTCCATTGACATGGTGCATAATAGTTCATTGCAAGTGCAAACATATATACTGAAGATGCATGAGAATCAGAAATGCAAAATCAGAATGAGGGGAAATAAGGTTCCTACTCTGAAATCCTTTGCTAAACTGGCAAAATACCAAGGAAACAGACAGTTTAAAAACAGCCGCCTAATATGTTCCTACTCACAGCTGAAGACAAGGAATTAGATTGTAAGTGCAGTCAAGTATGGACTTGACATAACTTAACTTGCAGGAGTGTTTAAACCTCAGTCATTTTTGCTGTTAGTGGGCAATACCAAAAGTCTTTCGTTGCTGCTTTGAAGCACTAGTAAATTTAAAAATGATTGAAAGTGGCTGTGAGATGTGAAAGCACAAGGTTTATTTTCTAACAAGGTTTGGGTCATCCCCAGCACTAAAAATATTGATTTTTTTGACACTTCATTTGATTAATTTTGGGCATTTTGAAGTCTACCATAATTCAAGCCAACAATAATTCTGCAGGATATTTTAAATTTGAAAATAAAAATAGTCGTGGATTCAGTTCCTTTCACATTACAAGTTAAATCCAGACAGTCATACTGCTCTATACATTGAAATATTTCACTTCCACATGAATCCAATACAGCATTTTTAAAACATAATTATCTCATTATACTATACATCCCACTTGCTTACTCTATATGGTATCAGACATGGCCAAACTTTCCTTGGTTTGTACTTAATTAATTTAAATAATTACTTTTAATACATTTTCTTTTCTGATGTTGGTCCAGAATTAAAAATGAATCTGGCCTTTTTTCATGGTGATTAACTAAATATGCATTTAAAATGCTTTATCACTGACTACATTTTAAAAGCTATTTACGATTATAAAGTGCTATAATTGAACTGAAGGCTACTACCTGTACACAGGTTCTTCCTTTCTTTCAACACGATAGTACTTTGTAGCCAATAATTAAGCAGAAATCCAGTAGTTGATGAAATTTGAATTTTAATTTGAGCAATAATTCATTAAAATTAAGTCGTCTAATGTCTTAAATGAAGCCATATACAAAGGAGTCCCTTGGGAAAGTATTAAGTTTCCTACAGCAGGGTGACTGAAAATGAACACAATTCCCCAAGTGTGGACTCACCAATATCTTGCATGACTGTGATATAACATCCCAAATTCTATACTCAATTCCCTGACTAATGAAGGTCAAGATAGTCACAGGCCTCCAGTCCAAAAGAATCACAAAAAGACTGTTCCCTTTGGGATATGCTGGTTCTTCCTACAAACTTAAAAGACTTACCCGAGCAACAGTATTATAAACTCAGGTTTTGGCAAATTAGAGATCCTGCAGCTGGACAAGGAGTCAGATTTAGCAGGGTAAACATAGTGAGTTGACTTTCTTTGAGAACGGACTCGCAGACACCCGTTTCCTGAAAGATGAACTGAGCAAATGCAAGTTTCAAAGAGTTTTCAAAGACATCAGGTTTGGTGTTGCGAGCCACCTCCTATGGACAAATGGGATCTCACTGTAGAACAAGGTTCTTCTACATTACCTCTTCAAAGTCACCCTGAAGGATAATTTGTTGACAATGTCTTTTTTTTTGCAAGCAATAGTTATTTGTTTAGTTTAGAGATACAGCGTGGAAACATGCCCTGTGGACATCTGAGTCCTCATCGACCATCAAGTACTCTTTGACACTAGTTCTATGTCATCCCACATTCTCATCTACTCCCTTACACATTGTGGCCATTTTGTTTTACAGAGGCCAGTTACACCACCAATAATATTTTGCAATAGTTTTAAACTAAGACCAGAAAATGTTGACAAATCTCAGCAATTCAAGCAGCATCTGTAGAGGGAGAAACAGATTTAAAGTTTCAAATCTTTCATCAGAACTGATAAAAGAGGAATGCAATTGTTGGAGGGTAAATTAAGAATGGAAGAGAGGACAAAAGGGAAAGTTTATAACAAGGAGATGTTGAAAGGTACAAGTGGAGATGATAGTGACAAAAGGGAATGGTAAAGCCTAATGAATAACGAGGTATGTTTGGGGGAAGGTGTAAAATGGAGAAGACATATGACATCAGAAACTACCAGAAGAGGAGAAAAAAAATGTTAAATGAATGTGGTAACTTGAGAAATTGGTAGAATTTGAATTTATCTGATATTATTGATTTTGGTTTAGTCCGAAAAGCTGTAATTTAATGTAAGAAGAAAATGTGCTGTTCCTCATGCTTAACTTCAACATTGTCATAATAATGTAAGTGGCCTAAGACAGAGAAGTTAGAGTAGGAATGGGTTGAAGAATTAAAGTGAGAGGTAATAGGGAGTTTGTTATCACTCTTGCTGAATGGAGGAGATAATCTGCAAAATTATCACCCAATCTGCATTTGTTTTTTGTTATATAGAGAAGACCATGTCAAGAGAACCATATTAGCAGAAATGCAAATAAATCACTTGAAACGTGTGCTTGGATTTCTGGACAATGATGATGAGCTAAGAGAGTAGGAATTTCCTTGAGAGGATGCTGTGAAGATAGTAGCGGCTATTGTGAAGAGGAAATGTTAAACCAGGGAAGTCAGAAGGAATAATCCCACCATAATGCAGAGAGGGAACGATACATCTGGTGGTAAAATCATATTTAATGTGTCAGAAGTGATGGAGCATTTTCTATGAATGTGAAGGTTGACAGAGGGGAAGGTTTGGACTGAAGTAAAAGGAAAATGCTAGAAGATTTGTAGATGGCAATCTCAGAATACATATGAAAGAATTGAAGACACCGAAAGAGTGGAATGGAGTTCTTTCATGAAATAGGCTGGGAGAAGGCATAGCCAACACAACAGGGAGACGATGGGGTTACAGTGAACATTGGAGATAACCTATTCTCTAAAATCAGGATGGAGGAAGTAGGAAAGGGAAGAAATTGACCACATTATAGGTGATTGTAGGCAATTAAATTTGTGCTTCTGTGCAGAAGCAGCATTAACAGTCAAGTACCAGCGAACAAATTGCGTCTGGAGGCCCCAAGTATGACTGAAACAGGGAATATTCCATCTATACCACATTACATGAGCTAATGTGAGTTTCCCAGCTATGCCTTTTATTCAAAGCAAGAGAGAGCTGATAAGAGACAAGTTATTGAAAATGAGACCAACTTTTTGCATGCGGAGGATGATGATAATGAAACTAGACTGTGCCTTTGTTTAAAGAACTTTTAAGTCATCCTGATACGGGATAGCAGAAGATGAACCATTGGAACTATTATAGTCGTAGTAAGCATCAGAAAATGGGCAGATGTAGTTGGGAGGACACTGGTGAAGGGGAAAAAGAATAGAGTAAAGATGGGGAGAAAGAAACTCCATGTATCAAGAACAGGAGGACTTATGGAATTTTGTTTAGGGAAGTCCTGCTTGTGATTCTTAGGCAAATGGTATCAATGAAACAAAAAGACTGAAGACTGTAGTTGGAAGATCTCTGGAGCAAATGGGGTCAGCGATCAAAAGTCAAAAATATGTTCACTAGGTTAAGAAGATAGAAGAAGTGCACTATACTACATCAGAATTCATTTGGATAGCGTAATGAGGATAAAAATGAGTCATCTGTTGTGGACTAGTCCTTCAGATTCAGGGAAGGCAATGTTGGAATGGATAATGACGACATGACAAGTGATGAGATTGCAAGGAGAAATGGGATCAAAATAAATTACAGGAAAAAAAATGTCCATAAAAACATAGAAACATAGGAAATTAGGGATGCGTGGAGCAATCATACAGCAGTTATCATGGGTGACTTTAATCTACATATAAATTAGGCCAACCAAATTGGTAGCAGCGCTAAGGAGGAGGATTTCCTGGAATATATTTGGGATAGTTTTTTAAACCAATATGTAGAAGAACCGACTAGAGGACAGGCCATCCTAGACTGGTTATTGTGTAATGAGGAAGGGCTAGTTAGCGATCTTGTTGTGCAAAACCCTTTGGGCAACAGTGACAATAATATGGTGGAATTCTGCATTAGGATGGAAAGTGACACGGTTAATTCAGAGACTAGGGTCCTGGACTTAAAGTAAGGAGACTTGGAAGGTATGAGATGGGAATTGGTTGGGATAGACTGGCAAATTATATTTAAATGATTGACGGTGGAGATGCAATGGCAAAGATTTAAAGAACGCATGGATGAACTCAAAAATTGTTCATCCCTATCTGGCGTAAAAATACAATGGGGAACACGGCTCAACCGTGGCTAACAAGGAAAATCAAGGATAGTGTTAAATCCAAGAAAAAGGCATATGAATTGGCCAGAGCAAGCAGCAAACCGGAGGACTTGGAGAAATTTAGAACTCAAAAGAGGAGGACAAAGGGGTTAATTAAGAGGGGAAAAAAGAGCATGAAAGAAAGCTTGCGGGGAATATAAAAACTGACTCTAAAAGCTTTTTTATATATGTAAAAAGGAAAAGAGTACTCAAAGAGGTGACCCTAGAATTTGTGGATGCATTGGTGATCATTTTCCAATGTTCTCTCGAATCGGGATTAGTTCCTGTGGACTGGTGGGTAGCCAATGTAACTGCACTTTTTAAGAAAGGAGGGAGAGATAAAATGGGGAATTATAGACCAGTTAGCCTTACATCAGTGGTGGGGAAGATGCTTGAGTCAACTGTTAAAAATGTTATAGTAGCACATTTGGAAAGCAGTGACAGGATCGGTCAAAGTCAGCATGGATTTATGAAGGGGAAATCGTGCTTGACTAATCTGGAATTTTTTGAGGATGTAACAAGTAGAATGGATAAGGGAGAGCCAGTGGATGTGGTGTACAGTATCTGGACTTTCAAAAAGCCTTTGACAAGGTCCCACCCAAGAGAATAGAGTATAAAATTAGAGCACATGGTATTGGGGGTAGGGTATTGACATGGATCGAGAGCTGGTTAGCAGACAGGAAACAAAGAGTAGGAATTAACGGGTCCTTTTCAGAATGGCAGGCGGTGACTGGTGGGATACGACAAGGCTCTGTGCTGGGAGCCCAGTTAATTACAATATATATCAATGATTTTGACGAGGGAATTAAATGTGACATCTCCAAGTTTGTGGATGACACAAAGCTGAGTGGTAGTGCGAGCTATGACGAGCATGCTATGAGGCTGCAGGGTGACTTGGATAAATTGGATGAGTGGGCAGATGCATGGCAGATGCAGAATAATGTGGATAAATGTGAGGTTTGGTGGCAAGAACAGGAAGGCAGATTATTATCCGAATGGTGTCAGATTAGGAAAAGAGGAGGTGCAACGAGATCTGGGTGTGTTTGTACATCAGTCACTGAAAGTAAGCATGCAGGTACAGCAGGCAGTGAAGAAAGCTAATGGCATGTTGACTTTCATTGCAAGAGGATTTGCGTTTAGGGGCAAGGAGGTCCCACTGCAGTTGTACAGGGCCCTGGTGAGACCGCATCTGGATTATTGTGTGCAATTTTGGACTCCTAATTTGAGGAAGGACATTATTGCTATTGAGCGAGTGCAGCATAGGCTCACCAGGTTAATTCCCAGGATGGCGGGACTAACATATGATGATAGAATGGGTCGACTGGGCTTGTATTCACTGAAATTTAGGATGAGGGGGGATCTTATAGAAACATATAACATTCTTAAAGGATTGGACAGACTAGATGCAGGAAAATGTTCCCGATGTTGGGGGAGTCCAGAACCAGGGGTCACAGTTTCAGAATAAGGGGGAGGCCATTTAGGACTGAGATGAGGAAAGAGTTGTGAATCTGTGGAATTTTCTGCCACAGACAGCAGTGGAGGGAAATTCACTGGATGTTTTCAAGAGAGTTAGATTTAGCTCTTAGGGCTAAAAGAATCAAGGGATATGGGGGAAAAGCAGGAATGGGGTACTGATTTTAGATGTTCAGCCATGATCATATTGAATGGCGGTGCTGGCTCGAAGGGCCAAATGACCTACTCCTGTACCTATGTTTCTATGTTTCTATGAAGATATGACAAGTGTTGAGACTGCAAGGAGAAATGGGATCTAAATAAATTACAGGAGAAAAAATGTTCCATCTCCAATGTATTTTAATTCAGAAATTGTTGAAGTTTTCAATCTTTGACATCCGAAGGGAAGATTGAAAATATTGTTAAAATATTAGGTTGTTCTGAAGAATGAAGTAGGATTGTAAATCAGGACAGCATTGAGAATACATGGGTGCTGCAAAAGGGAATGGGGAAGAGCAGGCATGTCCTGAAACAACGTAAAGTGTGAATGTGATAAAAACTGTGTCCCTTGTCATATTTTTCAAACACTTTTTATTCAGGCATCTCTATATCAAATGCTGGTTTGCTAGATTCATAAAAAATACAAAAGGGAAGAGCTATAGTCTAAACTTTTGCTTAATATGAAGTATTAAACTCAAACATTTATAGCGATTAGGTATGCCTTTGAATAATGTTACAGTCTTCTACAGATGCACTGTTGAACGTGTGCTGAATGGTTGATCATGGACTGGGTGTGGCAATTTTAAAGCACAGGAATGCAAGTGGCTACAGAAAGTGGTGGACTCAGTTCACTTCATCACAGGCGTACCTTTCTCCTCCATCAGCAGAATTGACATAAAGCGCTGCCTCTAGAAGCTGACATCTAGAATCAAGGATCACCAGCATCCGGACCATGCCCTCTTCTCACTGCCACTATCTGTCAGGAGGAAGAGAAGTCTGAGGTCCCACACTACCAGGTTCAGGAACAGCTACTTTCCTACAACTATCAGGTCTTTGAACCAACCTACCCAACCTTAAACAAACCTTGACAATGGAACATTATGGAGCAGCTCTTGCATTACTGTGCACCCATAGCAAACTCGCAGGATCAAAGGGAGAATGTACAGACTCCATGCACACTGCAACTGTGGCCAGGACCCAGGTCTCTGGCGCTGTAAGGTAGCAACTCTACCACTACCCCTGTTCTTTTTAAATTCTGTTTTTGTATTATATCCTTTATTTTGCAAGGTGTTGTTTGTTTTTTAATTTTATGAGTAAATTAAGTGTATTTTACATTTAATTTGTTTTTATGTGTCTGAGTTTATCTGCTGCTGCAAGCAAGATTATTCATTGTAGTTGTACCTCACCGTACTCGTATATACTACATTAAACCTGAACTTGATATCCTTGGTAACTCATAGATGTATGATTCACTTGAACTAAGATCTTGTTCAATTTCATAAATCGGATTATTTAATTTATTTAGACATGCTAATATAGTTACTTTAAAAATATTGTAGTCATTTCATGGCATAATTTCCCACCAATGGAAGATCTGCTATAACAAATCCCCTAAATCAAAAGTTAACAAATTAGAACTGGATTAATATAACTGTCACATAGTTAAAGTAAAATTAGTGAAGAAATAATGATTTTTATGTAATTACTTCACAAATATTATCATTGGAACTTATCTAATGTAGGTTTCAAGTTTACGCCTCCAACATTCCTTGTGCAACCAAAACCTTCTGCTTTTTGTACACTCAGGAAAGCGTTTTTACTCTTCTGGAAAAGTAATGGGTCAACCACATAGAAGCCATTTATTTCCTAAAAGATTAACAAAACCTTGAAGAATTCAGGAATGACATGATGATTCCAAAAAAACAAAACTGGCATTCACCACTTTTAGGAGTGAGGAATAATGTATGTTTCCAAATTTTACGTCTTCCAATTCATGATAAGCATTTACCTCAATGAGCTTTGAAATGAAAACCAAAAAACAGATTTAAAGGGGTACGGCTATTTTTGTCCATTTGCACGCAACTTTGACCACACATCTATAAGTTTAATATATTTTAAAATGCACTTTTGTAGACAAAAAGGTGCATTACGCATATCGTTCATTTCTGTAGGTGTCTATGGCAGATTGACATCCTATAAAATGCATAAGCTGTTGAAGTAATGTACCAAATAACTTAATTAAAGAATTTTTATTTTTTAAACTTTAGTAATCCTTTCATAATTTGAAAAATCTTGTTTTAATTTTTTTTTAGAGGTGCCAATACGCTGTATCTTGGTGGGGAGTAGATTTGTTTAGTCCACAATTGTTGATTTTGCAATTTGTGATACCCTCATAAAAATGTTGCCCATAAATCACAATGTAATAAAATTGTTCTTCTCTCAATTCATATTTTTGGCTGATCCTGCAAAGAGGCTGTCTTCCTGTCCATGTAGGTTTGATGAAGGATCTCAGCAGAGAAGTTAACTTGTCAGCTACCTGACCGGCACAGTATATTTGATTGAAGATAGACACAAAAAGCTGGAGTAACTCAGCGGGTCAAGCAGCATCTCTGGAGAGAAGGAATGGGTGGCATTTTGACATCTTCAGACATTATATTTGATTGTTATTTCTCCTGCACTAAAACTGTTTCATTCTGGAACATGCATCAAATCTAATAATTCATAATCATATAAACACAAAAGTAATAGCTAGAGGCACATATATTCTTTCAGGTGTTCATATTTTAACCTGGACTCTTCAGAGAGGGATGGGCACCAGCTCTTTTGGGCTTTCACACCCTTTGGGCTCAACCTGTTCAAATAAGGTTTTGTTCCTCAACACTGACGCTCCGACAAAGCAATAGTAAAATTAAATCTCTTCAACTAATGCATAATCTATATTCATATTCATACATCACACTGTAAAAAATCACTCACTTCCCCAAAAATTTTTACTTTCTCTTCTATTTTTAATTTTGGTGTTTACTTTTATTGCTCTCAATCTCACCCTATTTTTCTTCTCTCTCCTTTCTACCTATCATGTCTTCTTATTTGTTTTCGTTCACCATATTATCTTTGTCATGTTCTAGTTTATATCACTCCCAGTTGATATAAAATTTATTTTAAAAATAATGGATGTCATCTGATAATCATGGATTACAAATAGTATTCTTCATGTAATTCCATTATGTAAGGCTCAGTTCTAATATTGTGCTATACCTTTGCTTCACTGCCAATGGCAGCAAAATTGAGATTCTATTCCTTGCACTTACTTTCTTTGCATCAGTGGAGTTTCTTTGTTAGTGTCACTGTGCACTGTCCATTGATCAGTTAATAACTATATGAATAGAAATGTTAAGCTAGAATTATATGTCAATAAATGTTTATTTCTATTTTTACATGTTCTTTTATGCATTTCCAGTTCAATCTTGTTTTTCTTTCATCAAGTCTTGTATCCAAAACAAAACTATGCCAGTTCCAACAGAAAAATCAACATGTACAATACTAAGCTTAGAAAACTCCACCAAATCACATCACATGAAAGCACAGCCATCCAGCTATATAGTGCAACTGTAAATTGCTCTTGAAAAACACAAAATAGAAGCCTTTGAGAATATGTTACAGCTAAACTGTGAAATTGATTTGTGCATTATGGTTGTTTAGAAAGGGAGGCATTAGAAATAACACATTCTATGGTTCTTAGTCACAAAATATGGTAGTGCATTTAAATATTTTCCACATTATATACATTCCAGTGAACTATGGTCAATTTATTTAATAAATATCTATGAGCAAATGACATCAATATATTTCCTATATTTGGTAACAATTTAGTTTTAACTATTAAACCGCTTACAGAGTCTATTGCTAACTCTGTCTTGTCACACCACTGAGAGAGTGAATGAAATAAATGACAGTGATGACAGCCAAATAACTGCATAGGAAAAACTGTTGAACAGAGAGTCTTTCATGTTTGTATGCCCATATATAAACATGTGTGAACAAAATCTGAATTGCTCAAGTTTTATTTTGACCATTTATTTGTGAACTATTGAATCTTAACCTTGATACAGCTTAATTGAGAATGTGGAAAATATATTTTACCAAGTGCCAATAACATGCCCTATTAATGAAAGTACAATTCCTGTTTCATATTTGAAGTGCAGATATAGTAAACTATGGCAGATAGAGGTTATTTGCACTTGTCTGCATTTTTTTAACTATGAGTGAGCTCAAACATTGCAATAATATTCAGTAAATTGAGTTTCATGTTCACATTCATAAGCTATATTATATATCATGCAGAGGTCATGTAATAAAAGGATTGGCCTTTACTTAATTTGGTACCATTTAGTACCCATTGAATAATTATGCAAAAAACATGATTTACTGAGAAATTCGAAGTAAATACACTTTGTAAATATATTAAAAAGTTAGGTTGAGATACATCAAACACATTTGAGATATTACAGCAAGGAATTTAGTTGTTCAAAAATATGATAGTTTATGTTGCAAAAATAGGTTTATATTTTTGATTGTATCAATGTATTTTTACTGGGTGTGAGTTAATGAATTATTACAACTGGAAACTTGGCTTTGTGAATCACTTAACAGAGTGATTGGAAGATAATCCAGACCACACCCTTGACTACTACATTAGGCAGTGGTCAGCACAGAGCATCTTGCAGGCACTGTGGGATGAAGCCGATGAATCATAGGGAGGTTCCCTGAGCAGACTCCCCAGATTGATTGATTGATTGAAAGATACAGCATGGAAACAGGCCCTTGAGTCCACACGAACCATTGATCACTCATTAACACTAATTTTATGTTATTCCACTTTCACATCCACTCCCTTCTTACACGGCAATTTAAAGAAGCCAATTAAATTATAAATATCTTTGGATGTTGGAGGAAACCAGAGCACCTGAAGGAAACTGAAACAGTCACAGGGAGAATGTACAAACTTCATACAGGCAGAAGTGCTAACACTATTCGGTATAACACTAGTGATATTGAATATATAGACACTAAGAAAATATCAAGTTTTGCTTATTTTTTATCATGAATAAAGTTTATTGTTAAAAAAATGTAAATAGGAATAGATTTCCTGCCAATTTTTGAAGACACAAGAATCTGTAGATGCTGGAATCTTGACCAACACATAAAATGCCGAAGGCACTCAACGAGTGAGACAATATTTGTAGAGGGAATGAATGGAAGACATTTTGGGTCACGAGCCTTCTTTATACTCCCAGGGTATGTTTGGAACAAGGAATGTTCGAGTTCAAATTTATTTGTCACATGCACCATAAGGTGCAGTGAAATGTAATTTACCATGCAGTGTTACAATTTAAAAAAGACACAAGACACAACATAATTCAGCACAGACATCCACCACAGCATTCTTCACTGTAGTCACCGCTACGGACAGTGCAATGTTCAAGCCCTCTGGTCGGGATGGTCGGAACGCCGACGTCGGGACAGGTCAAGCACACCCCACGGCCCAGACTCCCAATTGGTCACCTCTTTACCCGAGACCGCGGCTTCCAGATGTTGTAGGCCACATTCCAGCGGTCCGAACGCTTCTCCGGTGACCTCTGGATGTTAAAATAACCCACTGCGCTGAAGCTCTGGGTCCACGATGTTAAAGTCCCCACTGCACCGCCACTAAAGCTCTAGGCCTAACTCCAGGAAAGGCCACAACTAACCAGCTGCAAGGAGAGGGGCGAAGAAGCAACAGGGAAGAAATTTGCATCTCCGTCGAGGAAGGTGCCTGAAAACGGTTTTCCACATATTCCCCCCCCCCCCCCCACCACCCCCCACACAAAACAGAGAAACACTAAAACATACTTTTCGACATACTAAAAAAAACAAAAAAAGTTGAAACAACAAACCTGCTGTAGGCGAGGCAGTGGACTTGCAGCACCACCGGAATGTAAAGAATGTAACCAACAAAACCAATCAATGTAACCAACAAAAATAAAGGTTTGTGAGTACCCATTGCTACACCATGTCTTTCTTTGTCAATCTCTTGCTCTCAATTTCTCCATCTCGGCCACATCTGCTCCCAAAATGGAAATAACCTCACATATGATGTATTTTCATAAGATCATAAATGATAGGATTAGAATTAAGCCATTTGGCCCATCAAGTCCACTCTGTCATTCAATCATGACTGATCTATCTCTCTCTCTCTTAACCCCATTATCCTGCCTTCTCCCCATAACCTCTGATACCCATACTAATCAAGAATCTATCTATCTCTGCCTTAAATATATCCACTGACTTTGCCTCCACAGCCTTCTGTGGCAAAGAATTCCACAGATTCACCACCCTCTGACTAAAGAACTTCCTCCTCAGCTTCTTCCTAAAAGTACATCCTTTAATTTAAAGATAGATTGTGAATCATAGTGATCTACTGATATAGCTGACTACAGTGCAACCCTGATTGTACTTTGAATGGTGTCAATGATGGTGTCAACATAGGCATCAAAACCATATTGTTTTGCATTGTCTCATCTGCTGGCTTCACTGCTGTTGGAGATTTTGTTTTAATGTCCAGGTGGATCCTATTATTCCAAATATTTTGCCACTGTATTTTGCAACTTTATATTTTGGATAATGTACCCCAGTCAGGACCATTTCCACTGGCATCCATAAAAGAGATTAACACGTCAAAAGGATCAAACAATGTTCATATCTACTGAGCACCTTAGTGGATGATTATTTTTAAATATACATGCTCAATCTTTCATTGAGTATTGAAAGATCAAATTGGTGATTTGATATATATATATATATATATATATATATATATTCTACTACAAATTACCAATTTGTATTACCAATTATATATATATATATATATTATATATATATATATATATATATATATATATATATATATATATATATATATATATATATATATATATATATATATATATATAATATAGATTTACTTATCCTAGCTTGTTTATCGTGAGTTTTCTAGTACGTGTATTTGCCTTGATCAGAATAAACCATATTGTTGATAAATGAAAAGTTAGTCATTTTAGCTGGATTGTACTTTTATAGTGCATACAGGTCTACCTATCTTTATATCTATGAAAGTAGCTAATAAAGCACTCTAAGGCAAACGTCATTGGGGACCTGCGTAACCTTTCGTTTTTCAGTATTTATCTTAAGTATCTAAAAAAGTTCAATTTCAAAATGTTTCTTATGCAGTTATATATATAAATAAAGGCATAACCTGTGGAGAGGTCCAGTAAAAGAGAGCATGATGATTATTCTGCAATCAGAGTAGTAGATGTGTGATCACCAATGCCTTAATAAATGTAGATTTTCATGCTTGGCAATAGATGTTATTGCATTCTGATCTGAATCTAAAGTTGAAAGATGATCTTAATAATACTGCTCATAGCTATATTTGAAAGTTTAATACAACTGTCTTTACCTTGATGAGGATATAAAAGTGCTAAAGAACTTGAAATCAAAACAGATGTATGAATATATCTGGTATGTGTATATTGTATATGTATTGCATAATGTCATATACATCAATGTGCAATGAAATTCCTTGTTCACCTGATGCTCACAGAGTAAACTAAATGCATACAGCAATGATAAATACAATAATTACAGTCAACAGTGCAAAATAGCAGAACAGTGTAAAATTGAGGTAGTCAAAAGTAATGTTTGAAGTATAATGACATAACCAATTGAGATAGCTTTAAGTGTAAGTAGTGGCAGCACCTCTGTGAAAGAGGTGACTAGTTCATGAGTTTGCAAGGCAGTGGGAAAGAGGCCCAATTACATGATAAATTATCCCTGTGTCCAGTATAATTGTTCAGAATTAACCAACTCTCACGGTGCTTAAAATAATATAGAAACTTTAATCAATAATTTGTTATTTTTAGGCAATTGTGAAAAGGAATAGATATTTACTTTGGTTTGAATTTGATTTTGTGTGCTGTTCTATAATGTTTGAAATAAATGATAAATATCTTGTCACAATTATTTTATCACAGTTATTGAAAATGTAGTGGATTGCACCTATACATCTTAACAGTTACCACATATAAAACAATTGGAATTATTTTTGTGATATAAACATTAATACAAATAAACAACTCATATTTATTGAAAGATGCTCAATTTTGTCCCAATTTAACAACTTGAACGGCTGTTTTTTTATTGTTATTAATTAAGATTTTCTTCCCTGTTGGGATAATTTGAACATTTTGTGAATTTGAATTTAATTTAAATCAGGGCGATTTATGAGCGTTATTTCTGTGGACATAAATGTGCAATGAATTATTCTCATTTCAGGTGTTGGGATAATTTGTAAAGCACTTAACAATTGTGTTTTGTTTTTTTAAATAACGCCCCTGGACAATTAACAAATTACATTTTCACATACTGTTTCCTTAACTTTTGAGACATCGTGTATTTCGAGCACTCTGTTTTCTACTCATGGAACTGGAGGATTTTTCAAACTGGCCACCTGGTCGGGCTTTATGAAAAGTCGATATATTGCCATCTGTTGGCGTTGCTGCAGCCGGCGGAAATGACTGAAATCTGTGATTTTTTAGCATTATGCGGGTCAAACGAGCTGATCTGGCGAAATATTGGATCGGCCGTGAATGTGAAAGCGCAACCTCCTGTTCGTTTAAACTGAAGCAGGCGGCTTTGCGTATCATGTTAAAAACACACGTGCCGTCAAAAGTTCATTATCAATTATAATACAACTTTCATAATTCTGATTGAATAAGGTTGAAAAGATTGTGTGCGCCGTATGGGCAGTCCTCAGCTAATTAGCACTTCGTAGCATTTAAGATGGTGTGATAACGCACACCATACATAATTTGAAGGACACCTCAGTACTGGCACTGAAGGTGCTCGGTTTCACATTCAGCAAATCATAGCTACAATGCGAGAGAATGGACAGACCTGGAATGTTTTAACTGGAACGTCGGAAGACGAGGAGAGACCTGAAATGTGTACAATTATGAGAGGCGCAGATAGGAAGGGTAGGGTGGATAGCCAGACCATTTTTGCGCAGGCTGGCAATGTCATGGGCTAGAGGGCATAACTTTAAGGTGTAAGGGGCAAAATTTAAACGAGATGTGCGGGGCGTGGGGGGGGGGGGGGGGGGGGTGCACAATGGGGACGGCGAGTGTTTGGAACGCGCCGCTGGAAAATGGTGGTGGAGGCAGATACGATAGTGGCATTTAAAGGACATGGACATGCAGGGAATGGAGGAACATGGATTATGTGCAGGCAGAGGTCTTGGCGCCATGTTCGGCACAGACATTGCGGGCTGAAGGGTCTGTCCCTGTGCTGTACTGTTCAATGGTCCATGTTCTACCTTCTGTAAGATGAGCGAGGCAAGTTTTTTTATTTCCACAGAGGGTGACGGGTGCCTGGAACGCGTTGCCAGGGATGATGGTGGAGGCAGATGCAATGGTTACGTTTAAGAGGTTTTTAGAAAAGCGCAAGAGCATGCAGAGGATGGAAGGGTTGGAATCATGCACAGGCAGACGATGGAAGGGTGGGAATCATGCGGAGGCATATGAGATTAACTTATCTTGGCATGGTGTTCAGCACAGACGTTGTGGGGCGAAAGGCATGTTCCTGGGCTGCACGTTTCTGTGTGTAGGAAAGAACTGCAGATGCTGGTTTAAATCGAAGATAGACACAAAATGATGGAGTAACAGCGGGACAAGCAGCATCTCTTGTGAGAAGGAACGGGTGACGTCGCCATTCCTTCTCTCCAGAGATGCTGCCTGTCCCGCTGAGTTACTCCGGCATTTTGTGTCTATCTGCACTTTTCTATGTTGTATCTATGTCTTAAGTCTCTCCGGCCAATCCAGTTAGTAGAAATACAGAAAGAAATACAGATGCTGGAATCTGTTTTTAAAAAAATGCAAGCTGTCGGATGAAGTCAGCGAGTCGGGCAGCATCTGCGGAATCCAGCGGAAGGGTCCCGACCCAAATTGTGGACTGTGCATTTCTCCCCACAGACCCCTTGAGTTCTTCTTGCTGTGGGTTTTTGTTATTTAATCCATGTACGAACTTGATTTCTTAAAATCTCTTCACAAACCGTCACGAGACTGAAAACCCACAGCGTGCCGTGAATGACTATCCAACAGCTTCCAAACGTCCAATCCAGTTTTTAAACAATTCACAGGGGGGGGAACAAAATCCCAATGTCTATATGTTGGCTGTAGATTTACAGAATATAGAATTAGAAATCATTTGCTTCGATAAATACTTGGTTTATTTCTAATTTATATAAATAGTCAATTGCAGCTATAGTTTAATCAAATAAGATCAACAGATCTGCGGATTCAATTACAAATAAAGATGATCCAATTTAATTATCTAGAAAATTATCACACTCTAGCACCGTTCATATTTTAAACATTGGAAATAAATGTTCCAGCTGCAGGTATCGAACTTCACGAAACAGATACAGATATTTACTGTGGGCTTAACAGATATATAAATTAATGCTACTGTGATGTATAGAAAATGCTGCAAACTCCGGACAAATTCAGTGGAGACATTTCCGCCTTTCCCCATAAACTGCATGCAGCTTTCAAGTGGATACGTACAATTCGACTATTACCAATTTATACTGTGCTCGCTTGGCGCATTATTGACAATCAGGGATAGCAAGCCGATAATTTGAAATCTGGAATAGGTCAGAATCGGGAGAATACAGAAACTTTGTGCTGAAGACAACCGCAATTTTAAAAAATAGGAATATAGAAAGATTCATCCATTTAATTCATTAAAAAAACAAACACAATAGGTTCTCGAAGGCCAAAAAATCAGTTAGGTTGAGATTTTCCTGAATATAAGGGAAAATATTCGCGCCAAAATGGCCTTTACGTTATTTAATGATTACAAACGTTGATGCAAAATGTTCACGATATTTCAAAGGAACTGAAACGGCGATCTATTACGTTACTTCAGTGACGTTTGCAAAATAATAAGCTGGTAAGTCAAAATATAATGATTGATGAAATAAATAACATTGATATGCCATAGATGTCAAAGTGATAGCGTTGGCATGTTGGTAATTTGAGTTCATTAGGTGTGAAACTGGATATGGAACAGCAAATGGAACATATCTGCGCAATTGATAATAATTTTAATGATTAAGCGCTATTATGGCTGTCAAGTACATTGAGTTTAGCCGTTTAGCAGTCTCGTGCTAACCATTTAAAAACTTTCCCCAAGTGTTACAGAAACTCGCTATACACTACAACATTATTTAAACAAATCATTATAAATGTGGAACTTTTTTTTTTAAATACACATAAATTCGGGGGGGAAACGGATCAAAAGGTTACCTGAGTCGTGGTGTGAATGATGCGGTCTCAACCCCAGTTTTGCCTTTCCAACAATTTCTTGTCGATTTCAAATGTTTTAAACAACCAATGGACAGTGAAACTCGCCGACAGTGTTTGCTACACCGGGATTGCTATCATATGATTAATTAGGTTTGAGACCAAAAATGTTATCAAAGCAAAATAATGAGTAAACTTTAAATGGATGCAGTATTTCTATTTGTTTTTGCAAATACTTTATGTGTGTGTGTAGGCCTTGTGAAGACATGGAATAAAGGAATACTGTAACTTTGGTTTTATGAATAGACTCCATTTATACCAAACAGAACTGCTGGTCAGTCGACAGATTCCAACCAGATAAGAAATTATATGCGACCGGGACAAGATAGTTAACTTCCTGATTTACTGTTGGTGGTGATCGTTTAAACATGACGCCAACTAAAATTAAACTTGGGCGTTTTGAACGTCGTTTAGAAAACAATGCGATTTCGCCATGGCGCAAGGCGATCAGATTTACATCCTGTTCTATTTCGCATTAAATAAGGTTTTAATGCCACCTGTTGGCTTGGGTCCCGTCGATGGACTGTCTCCTGCCTTCAGACTTGCTGCCTGCTTGATTGTTTCCCATGATTAATGACAGCAGCAGGGCAATGACCGCAATCAATACTCAACATTTTAACAGACATCAACCAGAAACAGTTCCATGCAGCATTAGTTTCAAACCAAGCCAAATATCACGGATCCTATCCCGCCTTTCGCAGATTAATCTAAATACAGCGGAGAGAAAAAGAATCACACACATTAATTACCTCTGGCGACGTACTCGGTTAACGGAAACAAGTCTTCCGTCTAAGCTGCGAGCACATTCGCAGCCAGGGCCTTTGTTTCTTATTTCTGTCACCTGGTGTTCATGCACAATTTAATTTATCGTGTGCATTGCCGCATTGATGTTGGAATCAAGCCTGTGCCTGGGAAAATGTGTTTTTTTTAAGAAACCATAAGATATTGTTTATATTATGTTTACAAGCTTTTAAATATATAGCGTTTATTGTGGTTATTATTGTATTTATTTTTTGTGTATTATCTATCGCATTGTGCCTACAGGTCTGTTCTACAAGTAAAAAGAATCTCATCATCCGATATCAGTTCATATGACAATTGAAAGCTCTTGACTTGATAATGACCATTATATATATATATATATATATATATATAAATTTATAGACGCATGTGTATATATATGTGTGTGTGATATTGACCAATATATATATATATATAATGGCCAATATCACACACACACATGTATATATATATATGTGTGTATGTGTGTATATAAATATTTCAAATGACGAACCGCTGAAGTGTAAACAAATGAAAAGCTGGAAATAACCAACTGGCCGGTCAGCGCCTGGAGTGAAAATGACGCGCAGAGTCTGCGAATATTGCAGACGTTGTATTTGCATCGTTTAACGAGTTAGTAATTTCTGAGACCCCTTTGTGCTCACGACATGGAGAAATGCCATCCAACACGGTTATAAAACGTGAAAAATGAGCTGTTCTGAATGCGCCTTTGGCCAGTATCAATTTTAACAGCGACAACATCTACTACGGGTTGTGATTCCGATTTTTGTTATTGATTCTGACATATTGTGTACTTTAAAATTGAAAACGTTTCTGCGTTTACTTAGAATTTAAGTGCGTTTCATTGAACACATCGTTAATAATCCCTTTTATAGCAGCCATGTGGCAATTGTGAAGAATGTAGAAATGTATATGGCTCGAAGGGCCGAATGGCCTACTACTGCACCTATTGCCAATTGTCTATAAAGTGTATAAGAATTTGCGTTGTAGTTCCTTGAAAGTCAGTAATATCTCGGTAATCTATATCCTGGTTCAAATCTCTTAAAACCTGCTTTCATGTCCTGTGCTCAAATGAAAATAATAGTTTTTGTTTTTAGGTATTGTATACAGTCTCACCGGTGTTCACAGGCATGTGACAATTTTGCCATGACATTTATTGTAAGAGTGCCTTGTTCGATTAAATCGACAGTTGGAAGACTAAAATATATATTTAAAATCTATATTTGCATAAAAAGATTGTTCAACAATCGCAATTTGATTATGGAAACTGAATGGAGTGAATAATTAGCAGTTCCCTCTTTGCACATGGAAACAGACAAAGCTCAATGCCGCTATAACACAGATGGACACAAAATGTTTGGGTAACTCAGCGGGACAGGTAGCATATCTAGAGAGAAGGAATGGGTGACGTTTCGGGTCGAGACCCTTCTTCAGATCGCCGCTATAACACAGTTGTTTGTTGGAATTGTACCTCCGCTAGTGAGACGCATTATGTCAAACTTCTTGCGTTCCAAAATTATAAATAACACATCAAATAGTTTATGCTAAGGTAGGTAGAAGAAACTTGTGCAACATATTATCGTAGAATTACAGATAACAATTCAAATCATGAGCAAACTATCCGTTTCAAATACCAGATCAAATTAGCAATATATTTTTAACACAAATTATGTGTAAAGAATGAAGAAAGGATTGTTTATACATCATTCTAGCAATAAACATATGTTCCTCTTTAAAACTATGAACCTTGTAACGCCGCTTGGACCAGCAATAAAATATAAGAAGACTGTAAACTTTGGAGTGATTGCAGAGCATGAAAATATAATTGCCGACGGTACAGCTCTCATCTGCAGAAAATGGCAGCGCCGTTTTTCCCATGGTCTTATGTGTGAAATAAAAGTTGCTTACATTATAAGCTATCAAAAAAAAATCTCTAAGCCCCCAAAGCGTAGCCTCCCGTAGCACACACAGGAGGATAGATTCTAGTTCAGAGAGGCCTGTTCATTCACTGGTGAGTCGTAGCCTCGCCCCTGGTTCACAATATACATTACAGTATCCGAACATTAAAAAAAAACATAACGACACAAGAGTATGCTGGGATGCAGATAGTATCCCACAGCTTTTTTTTTTTTTAAAAGATGCATTTGTCTAAACATCAAAAAACAAGCTTCATCCCCCAACGTCCACTTCAATTTCTACGACGAAAGCAATAATACCGAAAAGGAACCTTATGCTTTGACCTGAATAACAACGCAATGACAACATTTAATGTTCTGAAAAATAGTCCCAAGACGAATGGTTTAGAAACATGTAATTCTATTAATATTTTTCTGGACGTGAGTTTCTATCTGGATGGTCGTTCCAGCACATTTGTAATGGATTGCATATTTTCCAAACGGATCATGTCCAGGATCCTATGAAGAACTTTAGTGGCTCGTTTGGGACTGTACTCGGCGATACTTAGGACTGCTATCATAATTATTCCCGCTGTCATCCACGTAGAACCGTTTTATAACTCATAGTGGATGTCATGTTGTCTCTAGTTTGCGCGTCGTTGGTAGCATTCATGAGAAATTGTGCCAAATTTAGTTAAATTAGCATCCGCTATACTTCACAATCTTTTAAAGACTGAAAAAAACGATGTTCCAAAATGATCGATTTCATTTGTTTTAAAACTACGTTTAATGCATCGACAGGATGATGCATGAAACACGTGTAAGCCATATGAGCAGCGGTAGTGTTATTTTTTAATGTTATTTGATTGGCTGATTGGTCTTTGGTGAATCGCGTTGCTTTTCAGCAATAAATAGATTTGCTTATGTTGTATTATGCGACTGACAAATTACAAATATTGAAAATCATAGTCTGAAGATCTGACCAAATGAAACTAAATACGAGCCCTGCTTTCCATTGTTATATTTCTGTGTCAATAGCAATACACCCCGAAAAATAACTGAATCCAAAATATTCGTTTTTAATTAGAAAACACATAGTATGTTTTATTCATTATGGTGATTGCTTCAGTGATCCCCAATGATTCTTTTTAGTTGTTAGTTGTTTGTATCTTTATTTTTCGAAGAAAATTGCCGAATATTTACAGTTTGCTGTTCTTTTACACTTGCATTCCAAGTGGCTAATAGGGTGTCTGTGGTTAAATAATTTAGACTGTATCAAATAATGCACAGCCGCAGTTATCCACGCTGATATACCTGCAAAGTACCGATGTACAACCTTATTCAAACTCTTCCTTGAGATATGTAAGAAGGAACAGCTGATGCTGATTTAAACCGAAGATAGACGTAAAAAAGATGGAATAACTCAGCGGGACAGGCAGCTTCACTGGAGAGAAGGAATTGGTAACAATTCAGACCCATTAGTCTGAAGATGGGTCTCGACCCGAAACGTCACCCATTCCTTCTCCCCGGAGATGCTGCCTGTCCCGCCGAGTTATTCCAGCTTTTTTACGTCAATCTTCGGTTGCTCCAGCTTTTTGCGTCTTCCTTGAGATCATCTACATCTACCCCTCCGTAAATGCAACTACTACAATAACGTTTCATTACACCAAAGCGTAACATTGCAAGGATTCTTCTCTGAATATTAGTGAATTCTAAAACCGCTTAAGTTTTATCACGGCACATAGGTAGTAAGTCTGCAAGCCTTGGCGATTTAACCGAATAGCCAAGGCCCGCTTTCTACAGGGGGCGCTGCGTGTCCCTCAGCAGCATTCGAACAGTAATGGTCCTTGATTCGTAAACTGCTTTGAGGCTTCTCATCTACGGGCTGTCTCGAAAGCTGTATCACGCGAAACGCCAGTGAAAAACATCTCCATTCGCTTGACCTTCCAACTGCATTACATGTATAATTTTACAAATAACATACACATGTTTTGAAATAGCAATAAAAGCAAGATGAAGCATTTTTCCAAAAAATGACGGTAAATAGAGCATATCGCCAATATGATTCAGACGGGTCAGAGAATAAAGATGTACATGATATTAAAAGTAATATAAAACTATAAGCAATAAAAAGAAACGTTTCCGGATGTAGGAAGTATTAAAAGGAACAGAAAATGGCTGAGATACTCAGAACTGTGGAAGAGTATTGAAAGGAGAGGGACAACTGGGTAAATGCAGTCTTTTGCTCAGAGCAGGGGAATTCAGAGGGCTTAGTTTTAATGCGGGGGGGGGGGGGGGGGAGATTTAATAGGAATCTGAGGGACAACATTTTAGGCCGTCGGTATACATTTGAACAGGTACATGGATAAGATAGGTTTAGAGGTATATAGTCGAAACGCAGGCAGAATGGGAGTGCAGAACTTGTGTAGAAGGGGTACATTGGTCGGCATGGGCAAGTTGGACCGAAGGGCCTATTTCCACACTGTCTGACGCCATGTCTCTAAATGTTAAATATATGTGTTCTCTATGGGCAGGTAGGAACTGCAGATGCAGGTTTAAACCGAAGATAGACACAAAATACTGGAGTAAATCAGCGGGACAGGCAACATCTCTGGAGAGAAAGAATGGGTGACATTTCTGATCGGGACCCTTTTTCAGACTAGAGATGCTGCCTGTCCCGCTGAGTTACTCCAGCATTTTGTGTCCATCTTCTCCATGGCCTCGAAACCTTTTAGTATTTTATATTTCTATGACCGAAAATAACTTGATCAGTTAATAAAATAATGAAGCGGCTGACTTCTAGCATCCACTTCCAGGAAAACATGTTCAGTTAAGTGCACCTAGTCTTGGATATTATTCTGCTTTCTATAGTACCGCAAGGATATCGAGGCATTGGAGAAAGTGTAAAATGTCAATTTGATGCAAATACTTACTGGCATATACGCAATGGAAAAGGTTGGCACAACTAGGATATTGTTCATTAAAATAAGCGGTATTTAATATAAAGCAGTGGTTTGATAGGGTTGAACGCAGAAATATTTACGATTATGGTGGAATCCATAACCGGAGGTCGTAAATATCCGATAGTTACTCATAAATCTAGTTGGGAATTCGGGATTATCTACTAAAATAATGTGTAATGCACTATCACGGGTATCTGTTGAGATAAATAGCACAGATACGTTGATGGAGAAGCTGGATAAACACAAGGGAGGAAGGGAGTAAGGATGTTGTATGGAAGAGCTGAATTGCATGCATGGATCATTTGAGTAGAATGGAGTCGACTGGAGATTTAATGGAACTTAATACAAACCTTTTCAGATCGCTTCAATGTTAGGGCTTCAGAGTAAACCCTATGTATTCAGTTCGGTATCTTATTCAGAGTTCGGTATCTGCACATTTTAACTCATTTGAGATAAAATAAAGTAGAATAAAAGCACTCGCATTTTGCCAAAGAACCGAATGTCAGGAATTATAGTAAGATCGAAAATTAGAAAAACACATGAAGATTTGCAATGTTCCGTTGAATTTTGGCAATAGGAAAGAATGAGTACAGGGTTAAATATTTAATGTCTGTTTCGAAATTTGGTGCATTAAATTCTGCGCCTCGAAATGGCATTTTTGTCTTACAGATAATAATGATTATCGGTGGCCGATAATAAATGATTCGTGCTGGAACAGGTACGGCACATCGCAGTCTTTCTGTTATATAACATTATATGCCTTCATCCAAAGATTTGCAACTTGACCAAATTTAAGGACAGTTGAATCCATGTGTAAAGGGATTGTGACGTTGAATGCTTATTTATGTGATGAATAGAAAATGTGGCATCTATTTAATATCGTATGCATGCCCAGAGTGTCCGCTCAAAGTGCCCTACAGCTATGAAATTACGTCTGAAATAGTACTCGTTGATATAATTTAGGAGTTACCGAACAAAAGGGTGAGAGTTTATTTTGTTGATCTCAATTGTGTTTTCTGCATTGGCATTATTTGAAACTTTCACTTCATTGTATGTATTTTCATTCAAGGAAACAAATATATTTATAAATACCAATTAATGAGATAGAAAGTGGACCCCTCTCTCCAGCTATTGATCGGTGCAGGAATTAGACCGATGGAACAGGAAGTCAACGTGGAATAACTCGATGCAGATTCAGTCTGTGTGCGAGTCCCCGCTGTTCTCACAATCGGCTGCTTGTCCGCAAACGTGCTCCAAATAAACTCAGATCACACCAGTGCTTTCTACCTGACCACAACTTTTAAAAGCCATACAGAAAGTGGAAGAGAGGCAAGTTTCCGGAAAGGAAAAAATGAAAACTTTTGCTTGTTTGGTTATCACCAACGCTTCCTGTCTTTGCGTATCACAGAGTGTGTCACATTTTGATTATGTAACCGGAAACTCTAAATGTGACGGCGCTAAACTGGCAACTGTAAGGACAAGGGAGGAGACAATAATAAAAGATGCAAAAGCAAAATAAAACGCAAACGCGAAATTAATACATACTTTAGACCATTTTTTCATTGTGAAAAATGAACTAAGTTAGTAAGTTAGATTATATTAGAAAGAGAACCACGGTTGGAATACAAAACAAGTGTCCACAAAATCAAAACATTAATATTATGAGATATTACCATGCAAACATTATACTTTGCACTACATTATGGTATTTCTGAAGTGGAATAACCCACTCCCCCCCCATTAATATTAAATCGACCCAACTACCAAGCCCCAGTCATGTGAAAGAAAGGTTTGCAGAAAATACACCCATTACCTCCTTACCATAATCCAAATTGTTTGATTGCTATGGTATCATTTGAAAATAACGTTGTTGTTGTGAAGGGTTTTGCGCGTAACGATATCCTACAAGCAGCTAAATCGTTCATTCTACTTCAATAGTCCAGGGTTAAATATTAGCCATGACACCTGCTCCAATTTTTCAGCAAAATAATATTATTATTTCCGTCTGAGGAGGCAATTTCACCTCTTTTCTGATACACGGTATCTCTGACACTGCAGCCCTCCCTGAGTGCTGCACACGAACACCAAGCTGGATTGTACTCAAGTGATTAATATTTGCTCTAATTTTAACTGTGTTAAAACTTTGTTTTAAAAGTAGCGTTGCTTGTTACTGCATGAGCATTTTGCAGCAGCGCTTTCCTAAGAAACTATTCGCGCAAGATGAATTGTTAAATAAAGGAATTGGAAAACATTGCTGGTTTTGTTAATTCAGGTGAAGCAAAACAAATGTCGCGAATAATAACGCGCTAATCCCTCAAGTAGTTACATTATATGCCGTTTCCCGAGGGCATGTATTTGTGTTTCCAATTACATGGCAGGTTCGATTGTTATCGCCATGTTATTGCAGTGTTATCAACTTGATCGCTCTCCACATAACTTTACTGATTCTCAGCGTATTTGTTTAAAGTTGAAATTTTATCCTTGACTGCAGTCCGTGTTCTCGCTTTCGGTAAAGTCATAATAACAATGTTTGGGAATTTCAAACTATATAAAGCAATTTCCAGGAATAATCACAAGCTGTCCTTTGCCTAAATGTCTCCATAGACGGGGCTAACACAATAAAAGTGCTTGCACATGCTGTGAACGATACCTGAGATTGCAAGACGTTAACATTACCAAGCAACAGCGGGGTCAAGCAGGTGTGCGGCTGTTATTTTGTTCGCGCATACAATGGAAAACCTCTCGGCACACTGATATCAGCATCCCTCAGCACCAAGGGTTACACAAAAAGCTGGAGAAACTCAGCGGGTGCAGCAGCATCTAAGGAGTGAAGGAGATAGGCGACGTTTCGGGTCGAGACCCTTCTTCAGAACGTCCCTCAGCACCAAGTTAAGTGCTGTCGAGGGAAAGCCAAAGGTTGCCACCGGGTTTACACGCAAAGGGTACAATCATTGTTGACTAATACACGCCCTCATGCTTTGGCCGGTGGTGCGCAGTAACTGCATCCAGTTCGCTCCACATTCAGCTCACGGGACTACGAATGTTGCAGTAATCAGATCATAATCAAACCTGAGAGTTTGAGATGTTGCGATGTTGGCCAATGTAAATAACATGTTCGTTACAATGTTGCAATTAAATCTCAAATTATCGTTCGTTGTGTTCAGTATTAATAAATTAAAGACGCTTCCTTTCCGTCATTTCGGTATAAACTTGTTTTGCAGCTATTCCGTTCATAAAATGCAAAGTTTCGCGTAGAACCATCGATTATTGTGGAGATATTTTGGAAGTATCTGCAGAAACCGAGTTGATGCTCCCCCCCACCCATCATCAGTGCTGGTTTCCCAGAGCAGACATGAGAATCGCCATTAGTACTGTTGCACGGCCTCTGGGATTTAAAAAACTGTTAGGCACAAGGAACTGCAGACGCAGGTTTACAAAGAAAGACACACAGTGCTGGAGTAACTCAGTGGGTCAGGCAGCATCCCCGGAGAACACGGATAGGTGAGATGGGGTGGGTAAGAAAGCTGGAAGAGAGGTAGAGATGGGGCAAAAATTGTCAATCTGGATTATAAATTATATCGGGGTCTTTAACGTTAATTTAACGTTCATATAATCTAATCATATAAAATGCAATAGTCCTCAGTGTCTACAAACTATGGACGGGATAGCGATGGACGGTATAGTCTTTCGGGTTAAGGAAATTTGTCTTCACGGAATTAATAAATCGTTACCTATAAACATGAGTACAGAATAAAATTTGCGCTCATGAACTCTTTGCTTTAAAAATAAAATATATTGACACGAAATGTATTGTTTTCAACACGTGCGCAGATGGGAGGTATCGCGATACGGAAAATCGCGATGAGACCCGTTTGCGGGGAAGGCGCTCCCTTATAACCCGGAAGTCGCCAGCAATCCCTTGGCACTGCTGAATAAAATAGTCACAGGTTTAAAATATATACATGGCTGTATATGTTTAGAATATAATATTAAGGTAGAAATCAACGTAATTTTATGGAGAAGGAAAATATAGATTTGGGAATCATAAATGAAAATCCCGTACTTGCTGCATTGGATTATGCCACGCAATTTTGTCAAATTATAGGAAATTAAGCCCAGGACATTTTTTTGCAGCAGCTCCTACATTGCATGACAAGAGCACAGGAGACTGCTGTAAACCCTTCTCTGGCAAACTTTTGTTGTGATTCCCAACAGATTGTTTTTAGGAGTTGATATTAGGATGGTGCACTGACAACAGGTACACGTTCTTCGCTGATATTAAAATAATGCCTTTAAAAACATTGGATAATGACATGTGTATTTTGCAACAACACATTGTTGCACCAAACTATAATAATTTGGCAATATTTCCTTTTGGCCATTGCTAGTATGACGGCCCCCACCTGGAACCAAATCGTAACAGCTTTCTTTTGATTGTTTGCACCATTTTATTTCTGAAATTTACTGATAGGCGTTCGAGATCTGCGTTATCAAGGATCCGCCCCCTCCCCTCCCCCCAGTGTACCAATTACGTTTGTCATTCACAATAAATATGCGTTTCCCACCTTCAGAACGTAAATCAAACAGGGACCACAGCAACACTATTACTGAAAACAGCCCACTGGAGATAAGTCGCCTTTCATTTAGGGAATATGTCATAAAAATAGTACAATTCGTGCAAAAGAGGTTCGATCTGCACCCGATTGTCCGCAGATGCTATTTTAGTTTAGTTTTAGTTTAGTTTATTAATGTCACGTGTACCGAGGTACAATTAACTTTTGTTTGAGTGCTATCCAGTCAAAGAAAGCACTATACATGAATACAATCAAGCCGCCCACAGAGCACATATTAGGAATACAACATAATTGCAAATATGTTGGCGTGTTTACCTACTTTCTGCAGGTCGGAAGCACCAGCTAACACACTAGTTTCTCATAACACGGGGAGGGGGGATACTAATGTCTTATGGAGACTAAACCTCCTTGACATTTTGCATAAACATTGTCGACCAAAGGTGGTTCATATTTTTGCCACAAGTGGATCGTTTATTCTTTTCGCTATGAAAGTCACACCCGTATTTTTTGTTTTCGCAAATGTAACTTTAATGCCAGTGAGAGTATGACTCCGTTCATAGTACACAGTTCTGCCATATGCTGCCAATGCAGTTTGCGGCCCTCTGTTAAGGTGGGCCGCTCGTGGAACCCAGGAATCCTCGACCACTATAAAGGGGTGGGTTAAGGCACTGCTGTTCGGCATGATTCACAGAATCCTTCAACATCCGTGAAGATGAACATCAGAGATAAATATCAACTGTTAGGGTCCCTTTGCAGAAATAACAGATTGGTGAATTATTGTTGCAATAGACACCCATTAGCAGAAATAGTGTGGGATTAAAGCACGGCGTTACTTGAATGATACATATATTAGAATGGCCGTCCAAATAGTAAACATTGAAATCAACATTTCTTGCTCGTTATTTAAAAATAGCTTTGGATATTGGTCCTATGTTTGAAATCATGCTTTAAGTACCAGCGAAAATCAGCTCTTGGATTCTGGGGTGCATTGTGTAAGAGATATCTGATAACAAACTATTAAACCTGATATTTCTAGGCTTTCTTTTTTTTTAGCTTTTTTTTTTATTTGTTTGGCGGTATGTTGAAGTTAAAATAGTTTCCCATCAAAAAGAGAAAAAGTGTCTTCAAAGTAATGGCCGTAACTGTACGTTGCAAACCAAGTACATCTGCGGAAAAGGCTGCCTAGTTCTGTAAATCGCCCGATAAAATAACTGACGCGGGATCACTGTAATTCACAATACAATTTAAAATCTGTCACTTAACTTATCTTTCTACCTAATATACCCGGCAATGGTAAAAACAAATCTCGAGTTCGGTAATTTTAAGTCAGTTCCTTAACATAGTACCATAAATTTGTGCTTTGGTCTTCAGACAGCGGGAAATCATATTCTTTATGGACTTTCATTATGTAGAAATGTATTTAGCGCAATTATCAACGTTTACACATTTTTGATAACCCATCACTGATATTATCAAACATTAAGCGAACATTGAACACCCTACTCACTGAGTTATGGTGAATAGTTTATAAGATAAACGTCTGAATTATTGTAGCGAGCAAATCGTACAAAGTCCTATGAAGTACAAATTAATTTCACAACACGCGTATCCACAAACCATTACACTTTTCCTAAGCAAAAACAGGTAAAACGCTGAAGGCCTTCAGCACCATAAGCCGTGGGCGAATGGAGTATCAGAAACTACTGCACCCAACTTAAAAAAATCTCAAATCATGTATTACCGTCTTTAACGCTCATGAAAAATATTGTTTTTATGGTTTCGAACTGTAACACAGACACAAAGGAACAATGTAAAGTGTTATCAAATCCGGATAACCTCCGACTATTTATCTAATAGGCTGATGATGTGTGTAGTATGGAATTGAAAGTTTAAAAAAAAATGACGTGATCGCTATCCATTAATTTAATATGGATATTTACACAGAACAAAAAGCACATATTTTCAATGATAATATTTTTTTTATTATTTTAAGACCGGAAGTTATGCAGAGTGCACGATTTTATAAAGAGATACACAGCTCCAAATGCACTACCCTGAAACGAGCCATCTTTTGTCGCTGTGCTAAACATTCATCCATATTCGTTTACTCCTGGATCTATTCGGGAGAAACCATCAATCAGATAAAATTTCACACGCTACTATTAAAGAAAAGCCTGCAATATGATCGCCCACACTAAGCACTACTAAATATGTATTTTTTAATGGAAAGTGCTAGATTCTTACCCCTATGCTGCTCGAATATAATCACGGGTCGAAATGTTTTTGGGGTTGGGGCAAACATCTTCACATCACCAAAAGCAATCTGCCAGAAAATGTTAAACGTTTTGCTCTTTCCTCTGCTGTTCTTAACCGGGAAGTATAATAAAACAATATATATATATATATATATATATATCTATGGATATTTGCACTTCGGAGACAACCCGCAGTTTTTTTCTGTGGTTCTTACATTCAGCGCACTTTGCTTCGCTAAAGGGAATTGAAAATATAATGGCCAAACAAGACAAAACATCGAGGCTCTTTTCAGTGAAACGTATAGGAGCACCGTTTTCCCCGCTTGCTTCTCGCGGGCAGTCATAGTTGTAGCTAGAATCGTCATTTGAAGCTAGATTTGAATTAAATATCAAGGACATGGATACCATGGAAACTCCGTCTGCCGAGTCCAGTCTGCAGCTTGTACTAAAAAAAACAACGCAAATAAATACTGTAGTTCTAAGGGCGTGGATTTGAAACTTTGTTCCTTAATTTAAAAAAAAACAGCTATTGAGTTCCTGTACAAGCAGCCACTGTCCATGCGGGCAGGCAATAGGTGAACGGGTAGTACTGGTAAGACGGTTGAAGTGAAAGCAGCGAAGGTCTTAGCAATTCTCCCGGGCTATACTGTCTTTGATCATCGCGGATTAACACTTTCACTGCCACTTTCTTCGCCGCTGGGGCCGAGGCCATCAGGTCAGCAGCGAGCTGGCGGCGCTTGGTTTTGTACCTGCGGTTCTGGAACCAGATTTTGACCTGAGTTTCCGTGAGTTTCAGAGAGGCGGCCAGATCAGCCCGCTCGGGACCCGAGAGGTATCTCTGGTGATTGAAGCGGCGCTCTAGCTCGAATACCTGAGCGTGTGAGAAGGCGGCTCGGGAGCGTTTCTTCCTCTGTTTGGGTTGTTCCGAGGTTTGGCCCGTTTTCAACACTTCATCAACTGGACTTGGAGCTACGGAGTGAAGAATAATATCTTAAATAAATAGCAACTGTCTACCTTAGCTGGTTCTATCTATCTACCTGCCTATTTATCGCCATTTACACACCTCTCGTATCTTTCTTCATATCTATCTATCTATCTATCTATCTATCTATCTATCTATCTATCTATCTATCTATCTATCTATCTATCTATCTATCTATCTATCTATCTATCTATCTTATCTGTCTGTCTATGATTCCATTTTAATTACATTCGCACGTTATTCTGCGAGAAAGGATTCTTAAAACTCGTGGGCATAAATTAAATATATTTGTCGTTTAAAAGAAAGCAAATTACAATCTAACCTGACATTTTCTGAAAGCCGCTTTGCAGATGCACTTTGCAATACAGAAAATGGGTTACACGGAAATCAATGGTCAATAGAAACATTGTCGTGCTAATGCAGAGAATTATAGATGGAAAATATAAATAGCGGGCTACCTGATAGATGTTCCGTTCTTCCCAGATTACACAGATAGTCCTTGCTATCGCTTTTTTCCGTCTCTTCACCGAGACTCGACCGGGCGTCCTTCATTGGTTTGGACTGCAAGGAACAGGCTGCAGAAATTTCCAACTCCCTTTCCGAGTTGCAAACCGACAGATTTTTACTGTCATTCTCATCACTGACGCCCGAATCCGAGTCGCAACAAAGCTCTTCATTCGGCAGATCGCTGCTTGCCTCGATTCTCCCGGAAGAAGGATTTATCTTTGGACAGGAATTCAATGTGTCCAACATCTTCCAACAGGTAGCAGGCGAAAAGCAGGACACGCCCAAACTTTTCGAGTGTCGATTCTCGTCCTTTCTGGTTAAAATAGCCTGAATGGAGAACGGGTTTAAGGTATTGCCACGAACAGCCATGTTTTTTTTAGTCAATGCTTAACTTTTGTAAAAAAAAAGTTTCTTTTTTTCTTTGATCTAATGGAGGTATCCGTCCTTTCCTGGCGAGGCGAGGCGGAGAGGCATCGCTCCTCCTTGGGGTTGCGTGTGAGTGCTGCAGAAGGTTTACACTCCAGCTCCCTCTCTCTCTCTCTGCTTTTTCTCTCGTCTTTCATGTCATTGCTTCTCCACTGATTGACAGCCGCGCCACCAACACGTACAGCACTATTGGGCCGCCATAAAGAGGCTTCCCGTTTCAGTTTTTCTTCATTGGTTGCTTGCTTCCGTCCCTTAAAACGGCGGATAGTGGTTTGCAGAGAGAGTTGCTTTAAGGAAGAGCTGCGCCCCGGGCTTGCAGTTTTAAATAGCCTTGGAAGACCGCATCTAATGAAATCCAACCGTTACAATAACATAATTAGCAGGGAGGTACCCCCATTGATTCCTTATCTATATATTGAACTAACATCAATTTCAAGCATCGTAGTTCCAACATCACAACACACAAACAAGGCACTTTAAAGTAGGGACGATTTGGCCAGCAATCGTTCTCTTTTGCGTTGTACAACGATAGAGATTTACAGCAGTGTCTTATTTTTATAGTAGAAACAAGGAACTGCAGATGCTTGTTTACAAAATAAGGCGCAGAGTGCTGGAGTAACTATTACTTGTCAGGCTTTGTCCTGTCCCTGCTCTCTTACAGCCGCCTACCCCCCTCCCTCCTCCCCCAATCAGTCTGAAGAAGGGCACCGACCCGAAACATCACCTATCCATATTCTCCAGAGATCCTACTCGTTGAGTTACTCCAGCACTTTGTGTCTTTTCTTATTTGATAGTAATGTTCGATTATGGCCAATGTGCACGAATACTCCGTCGCCACCCCCCCCCCCCCCCCCCACCACCACCACCACCACCCCCAACCAAACGCACGCACACGCACCAAGAAAAGCACATATTTGGCAAACTAGATAACCCTTCATTAGATAGGTTTAAAATAGACACAAAATGCTAGAGTAACCCAAAGGATCCGGCAGCATCTATGTGGAAAATGAATAGGTGATGTTTCTGGTCGGAAAACTTATTCAGACTGAAAGATAGAGAAGGCCCTTTCACTCTGGGGAACGGTTCCGACCCGAAACGTCATCTATTCCTTTTCTCCAAAGATGCTGCCTGGTCCTCTGGGTTACTCCAGCATTTTGTGTCTACACATAAGAAAAAAGTATAAAGCAGCATCTGTAGTTCTTTCGTCTATCTTCATTAGATAGACTTCGCCAGATACTCTTTAGATAGATGTCCGCCGGCTGGACAGGCAAGTTAAGACTTATCGTGTTAGATAACAAGTGGATAAGCACTTACAATGCATGCACAGACAGATAAACAGGCGGCTGGGCTATATGGTAGAATTATGGTAGAATTGTGGTAGAATTCTTTAGACTTTAGACTTTAGAGATACAGAGTGGAAAAGGCCCTTCGGCCCAGCAAGTCCGCGCCGACCAGTGATCACCCCGTACCCTAAATTAGGGGCAATTTACAACGTACAGAAGCCAATTAACCTACAAACCTGTACGTCTTTGGATTGTAGGAGGAAACCAGAGCAACAAGACAAACCCCATGCGCAGGTAGAACGTGCAAACTCCGTACAGACAGCACCCATAGTCAGGGTCGAACTCGCATAATTGGCGCCGTAAAGCAGCAACTCTACCGCTGCGCCCCTGTGCAGCCCTTGTTAGTTAATTCGTTGAGTAAATTAAGAAGCGAGGAAACCCTGATGCGAAGCCTTCCCGTGCTTGAAAATGAAACAGCGCCCAGTAAACGATTGTATTGTTAACAAACTAGTATGCAAGTCGATATTTGCGGACAAAATATATATTTTAAAGTATTGAAATACCCAAAAGCGCTTTCAGTACCGAAATTTGCCAACAATTTGTGTTATTGCAGAAAAAAAAGGATAAAAAACAGAACGGCGTACATTAAAACGTAAGATAAACCATTTTAAACGCAGCTATGCTTCCTGGGTTTTGCTAGTCGAACTGGGTGGTCCGAGTTCATTTCAGCAGCTTAGCAAGCCCCAAATGCTTTCCTCTGGTGTGGCTCATAGTTCCCAACCATTTGGGAGTGGGCGGCCTGAGAAACTATACAAATTATAACGTGTTCGTTTGTTTGCACAGCAATCATGTTGCTAATTTATAGGCGGTACAGTATCAAATGGCGGAGTGCCCCAGCTCCACAACGCTGTTTTTCTAAACCCATCCCAGTATCCCTTAACGTTTTCACAGCAATCTGTCTCAAACCCTAGGCACGCGTACGCTTGCACTGGTCACACAGAGCCTTTGGATACAGCAAGTATTTTTAATTATTTCCAGAATATAAAGCAACTTGCCAGCAGCGGGGATGACGCCAGATATATAGTTTAAAACGAATGTGGAACCAGGGGAAAAAAAACTCAGTTCAACGGCATATGTGTGTGTCGCGACTGGAATTGGTGCTAATTCTATTCTTTATTCCATTCTTTATAGATTCCACTGATAACACAAGCAGAGGCAGGGGAGGATGTGTCGGGTGGCCTCTCATTACCTGAAGAATTTACAAACAAGCAGACTGATTAGGTGTAAAAAGAAAGTCCAAGGATGAAACGATAGACGGAAACTCACAGGCGGCTTAAGTGCTGCGTACTCCGGTTTCTGACATGCAAAAGTAAAAAGCCGTGACAAAGGTCCCCCTTGAGTGAATGGATTGTGTGTCTCCGCCACGGTCAGAATCTCCCATTGTTGCGAGTCAAAGAGGCCACGGGCTCAAGGTGGGTAGCTAGAGATCGGGAAGATCCCGCTCTCTCAGTGGAAGGCATTTGTAACAGGATAGGGGTGGTAGAGGATGGATGACCAGTTCCACAAACACCAGCCCGATGTTATCCCGTCGCTGTAAAATATGAAACAATCGAGCAAAAGCCTTCACCTCCACCGATACTAAAAGTGTCATGTAGTGAGCAGCAGCCAAATCCTTGGAATTAAAGTACAAGAACTGCAAAACGAATTTGCTCAACGCACACGCTTAAGCGCATTGCTCAGCGTGCTAACTGCGAGCTGTAACCATTCGGCGAAATTACCAGTAAAGTTATTTCAGCAATCGTTTGGGCCACAGTTCATAATAGGCGAAACGGGCTGTGTTTCAACCGCGGCTTCGGCGTTTGCCTTAACCCGAGCCGGGATTTTGCAAATGCTTTTTTTTGCTGCTCGTCTCCGAACTATCGCCTTGTGCTCGCAGAGCCCGCATGCCTCAGCGTGACACTGACGAGGCACTTCCAACCCAGAGAACGTGGCCGGGTCAGTAAGCCCTTGATAAACACAGGGTCAGTTTCCAAGTTCCAAAGCACATTCTGCTGCCTCCTCAGCTCCCTAAATCATCGACTTATTTTGAACACATTGCAGCCTAACCTCAAGCAGTCACAGTGTGCCACACACAACAGTGCTCTTGTTTATTTTCGGGAAAGCGATTCCAGTGCGGGATGCGTGCGTTAAAAGGCTCTCAGACTCTCCTGATCCCCCTTCCGAGAGGCCCCGGGTTCACTTTTGTTGCTATCGCGCACCACCTACAGTCAATAAGAGGCATTGGCCTGCTGTTGCAAGGAAGCTGCACGTCAATGTTTTGAACTGTTTTTAATATATTACTCATAGTCATTTTAAATGTTTTTTTATTTTTATACATTAGTTTCTGGTGCTTAAAGCTCATTGTCTAACCTAATGCACGACCTGGAGTATTGTGTGCAGTTTTGGTCTCCTAATTTGAGGAAGGACATTCTTGCTATTGAGAGAGTGCAGCGCAGGTTCACCAGGTTAATTCCCCGGATGGCGGGACTATCATATGCTGAGAGAATGGAACGGCTGGGCTTGTATACTCTGGAATTTAGAAGGACGAGAGGCGATCTTATTGAAACATATAAGATATTTAAGGGTTTGGACAGGCTAGAGGCAGGAAACATGTTCCCGATGAGGGAGAGTCCAGAACCAGGGGCCACAGTTTAAGAATAAGGGGTAAGCCATTTAGAACGGAGATAAGGACACACTTTTTCATACAGAGAGTTGTGAGTCTATGGAATTCTCTACCGCAGAGAGCGGTGGAGGCTGGTTCTCCGACTACTTTCCAGAGAGTGCGAGACAGAGCTCGTAAAGATAGCGGAGTCAAGGGATACGGGGAGAAGGCAGGAACGGGGTACTGATTGGGGATGATCAGCCATGATCACATTGAATGGCGGTGCTGGCACGAGGGGCGGAATGTCCTACTCCTGCACCTATTGTCTATTGTCCTGCGTTTTGAAAACATTAACTTTTTTTTAGGCTGAGAGACACAACAGCGTGCAATAGGCATGAGTGCACTTGACATGGTATGTCCAAATTCTTTGCGGGCACCTTTCAGATTCTCTCAATTTCAAATCTTGACAAATAAATGTTGTAAATAATCAAAAAATCAATAAAACAATCGCAGGTGCCGAAAGTCTGAAATAAACGCGGAAAATTTCAATATCAACGCGTCAAGCAATATCTGTATGACAATAAAGGCTATTCATTCATTCATTGTAAAGAGGGGGACTGAGATATTTTTTCAGATTAGGTTTGAAGAAGGGCTCTGAGCCGAGACGTCGCCCACCCACGTACCCCGTGGATACTGCCTGATCTGCCGAGTTACTCCACACTTGATGTCTCTCTTTTTCCCCTCAAGCACTGTTTTTGGCTAACGTTTTAGGTTGATGATCTTTCAATACTTACTTTATTCTGCAGCCGTATCCTGACCTTGATAAATGGAGACAAGACTGTATAAATAGTTTTTATCTGACAGACTGCAGCAGGACGCGTTGTGCCCCTCTGTCAATTAACCCCCTCCCTCACTTGTATTTGACTATCACCTGTCAGGCATTGTACCGCCCCTGCCTCTTTTCCAGCTTTCTCCCCCCTCCCCACACACACACACCTATTGCAGTCAGTCTGAAGAAGGGTACCGACCCGAAACATCGCCTATCTCCTCCACATATACAGCCTGACCCGCGGAATTACTCGAGCACATTGCGTTTTGCTCAAGATTTCAGCCTCTGCAGGTCCTTGTGTCTCTACAGGAATGCATCCATAAGATAGTAGGCTAGGCACTGCGCTCTCCGTTCAGACTAAGAAGATAGCTAAATTTCATATTGCCTGGATAAAGGAAGACAAAATGCATTGAATACTCACTTCCATGCTGTCTCGAACAGGTAGTTGGAAAATTGTGATTTTTTTATTTCACAAAAATAAACGTTATTAGGAATTTTAAAAAATATATACAAAACAAAAACCATGTAAAATTCTCTATACAGTTCCCATAATTTAATATTGTTAGTGTTATAACTAGTGCCGTTAGCATTTCGCATTTTCCTTACGCTTAGCACCGTTGCCCCAACCCCTGGGATGATATCCCTTCCCTTGTTTAATGGGACACCCGCCAAACTCAGACCCTCAAAATCCATCAGGGGAAGGTCCCTGGATTGTGGTCGTCTCCCACAGAGCCTTCGCGTTGGCTGCAGCAAGTTTTATTGCATCGCTCAGCAAGTACTCATGCAGTGTGGAATGGGCAGTCAGCAACATCTGGATATGCTGGAAGACCATGATATTTGGGACAGACCAAACTGTGTATTTTCGCAACCATGGTCCTCCGGCAGCACTTGATGCCCGAGTGTATCCCTGGGAACAGCCAGTAAAGAGGTGACTTGCAGCATTCTGGATAATGTTACAACAGGGTGAATTACACTTTAAATAAACACTGACATTTTGTACAGTGGATAATGATCATGTGGGTGTGGCCGTAATCTCGTCTGGTTTTCATTGCAGAGAAGAGATTTGAAAGGAGACGCACCTGATCTCCAGATGACTTACATCTACAATGGAAAGTCTTTATGTACTGGCCATTGAAATATAATTAGCGCATATTAACAAGTTTTAAACAACAATTGAAATGCTTTATCCACCTATAATCCCCAGGATAGTAGGCGCACATGAGTCACACAACAAAATCAATTAATGCTGTTAATTAATACCATTGACAATTAAATAGATAAAATATCAAGCGCACGAATTTGAATGTCTAAAGTGCACAATGGAACCAGCGGATCTTTATCTGTTCATATTATAAAACATCAGAATTGCAGCACACGAACCTATTCAGCCCATACCAGGTCAATGGGAGTACCATATACATACGTATATATTTCCTCTTATGGAAATGATCAATTGTTTCAAAGCAGCTTGGCCAACACACTGGAATCTATGTATTATACATAATGTACATTTTCCTAAATACCTGATCATCATTACATAATGGGAAGAACTATTTTATTGGATTCTTATTTCTTACAAAACATGTAGTTCTTCAGCATTCTACCTGGTGTAATGGGGCAAACTAGCTGCAAGTTTAAATTGATTTATGATTGACTCACAGTGCCAAAAATATTATTTTTAATCCCAATGTTTTGGTGTAAACACTAATGATAAATATTAATGCATGTTTGCAGAAAAGCAAAGTCTACTCTTTGCAACCTTCTCTGAAGAATTTCATCCAGAAACAACTGCTGGTGGCTCAGCACTTCAACTCCCCTTCCCATTCCAAACCCAAAGTTTCTGTCCTGGGTCTTGTCCATGGCCAGATTGAGTCCCACCGCAAATTGGAGGAACAGCACCTCATTTTTCACTTGGGTAGTTTACACCCCAGAGGTATGAACATTTACTTCTCCAATTTCAGGTAGTCCTTGCTTTCACTCTCCTTCCCCTCCCCTTACCAGCTCTCCCACTCTCCTACTGCCTCCGCCTCTTCCTTTTTCCCGCTCCCCCCCATCAGTCTGAAGAAGGGTCTCGACCCAAAACGTCTATTTCTTTGCTCCATAGATGCTGCCTCACCCGCTGAGTTTCTCCAGCTTTTTTGTCCACCTTTGATTTTTCCAGCATCTGCAGTTCTTTCTTAAACATTTTCAACAATGGACAAATTGAGGAATCCTTATTCTGTATATAAAATATAGGGGCCAGGGAAAGAGCATTTACGTCGTGGCCCGGTTTCCACCAATCTTTCCACCACTGCGCACAAGAAGTACAAGAAGCACGACGCCACTGTATGCACATGTTGAGAAGTGTGTCAGACAGTAGACAATAGACAATAGATGCAGGAATAGGCCATTCGGCCCTTCGAGCCAGCACCACCATTCAATATGATCATGGCTGATCATCCAGAATCAGTACCTCGTTCCTGCCTTCTCCCCATATTCCGTGACTCTGCTATCTTTAAGAGCTCTATCTAACTCTCTCTTGAAAGTATCCAGAGAACTGGCCTCCACCGCCGCATCAGCTCTGGCTGAACAATTTCTAATCCTGTGATGGGGGCTCGATAAGAAGATATAAAATATAGATAATTCATGCTATCTCCATTTTTATAATTACAAATTGATGGTGGTGGACACAGATAACAAAAAGTAGTGGAATCTACCTGACCCATCATAGGTCCTGACCTCCTCACCATCACAGTGGAGGAGGAACTTACTCAGAAAAGCATCATCAGCATCAAAGACCTAGCCACTCTCTCATTTCACTCCTGCCATCAGGAAGAAGGTGTAGGAGTCTGAAAGTGGTATTGGCACTGTATTTTAAGTCAATATATTTAGATTATGGAACGAAAAACTGTCTGGGATTTCCTTTTCTGATCATTATCCTGATCATTATCATTGAACTGCTAAACCTGGGAATGAGATCAGGGTCAGGTTTAGAAATTTTCCAGATACACACATGAATATTAATAAATTGCAGCATAATATGGTGGTATTGGAGGAAAACTTGGAGAAAGGAAATGTAGTCATATAATTGATCTTTCTTTTTATTTTGAACGATTTGTAGATTGAATTAAAGCTTGATGTGTTCCTGACTTATAAATGAATATTAAAGAAAGTATTTAAACTCTTTCAAACATATGTAATCTGATGCGTTATCAACAAATTAGCATTGATTGGGGAACAAAAGCTTTATATGTTATGTAAGTAGACATGCAATGGTTTCCTGTTTATATTGGAAAAACAGTGCTATGTTAGGATCATGTAATGCTGATAAATAAAACATGTATTTATCATGTTCGGGAGAGCAATTGGTGTCTGATGGGTGTACAGTACTGAGAGATAAATCACATGCTGTTTTAACAAGGACCAGGACAGTTTACTAGATATTGTTTCAGCAGACCAGTGAAATAAAGTACTTTGAAAATGCTGTTATTGTTCTCACATGATCAATCACTGCTTGTAATATAAGACTTTTTCAATTGTTCATTGCAGATAGAGTTGCACAGAGTTAAACTAATGGGAAAAATTGTTGGTTGTGTGAATTAAAAAAATCCTAAAACATTTCATTTTTATATATTGTTTTATGAGCTTTATTAACGGATAGTTGATAAATCATAATTGAATCTAAAAATGGTTTAACGTATGGGTATTAAAAGCAATTAAGTTTGCATTACATAGATATAATTTAATTTCCAGCCTTATATTATTATATTAATTTAATTTTAATCTGCAACAGCATTTCAAACATTTCTAAAATCAATAGATTATTTTCAGTATTTGGCAACACAAAATACATATCTTTACATTCATTTTACTGCCGAGGAATAAAGCATGAACATTCCATTTAACCAGATGACCTTTTCTCAGTGGATTTCTGGAAAATAAATGTGTTCCTTTAGACAATTGATCCACATACACATCTTGTGTTCAGTTACAAAGAACTTTACAGAGTAATTAAAAAACAAAGTTGTCAAAATCTAAGGGAAACTGCCAATTCATCCAACTGCATTTAATCAGGTCGACTTCAATACAGGTAGAAGTGAAAGAAAGAAATGTTGTTCACATGTGTAGAGAGGGATTGCAGGTGCTGGTTGAAACTGAAGATAAACACAAAATGCTGGAGTAACTCAGCGAGATAGGCAGCATCTCTGTGGAAAAAGAGCGGGTGATGTTTCGGGTTGAGACCCTTCTTCACAATGATCAATGTTTTTCACATTGTCCACAATGCCTTAGAAAAAGACTTAAGCTTCTGCACACTGAATACATTCTTCTCAAAAGTAAGTATAGGCAATATTTATAAATTACAGTAAATATAAATCTGGATTAAAACTAAAAGAATGCAAAGGAAATTGTTGGTTAAATTCTTCACTTCTAGTGGAAATATTGCCATCAAGTGGCTAGTTTGTTTTTAACAGCCGCTCATTAAGAAACTTTGCAGTGTTGAGAATGTAAATGTAGAGCAGAGTTCATACAGCAATATCAGTCATGCAATGCTCTCTTTCACAACCACATCCCAACCACCCTCAAGAAACGTTAACATTCATATTGTGGGAAAATCAGTTAAGAATATTAGATCACATTTTATATTGTTATAAATACTTATTGGAGATAATAACGATGCCAAACTGAAATATTAATCTCTGTTCTCTTCCCACAGTTAATTTTCTAGTTTTTTTCTAAAATCTTCCTGTTTGATTTATGAATTTTGACTCCATGTATTAATGCAAATCAGAATCAGAATCAGAATGCCTTTTATTGTCACTATACACATGTGCAATGAGATTAAAAGCTGCTCCTACTCAGTGCAAAACAAAACAAAAAAGGGCGGGGGGGGGGGGGGAGATAAGGTGCACAGTTTCTGCGGCGCTATATACATATCTATAAAAAGACAATGGATAAATAGAATGGATAAATAGGATTCCTATATCCAGTATGGGTTATTGCACATATTGGAAATTACAGTTACAGGACAAATTACAGTAGGTGGATAGATGAAAGTCCGGGGGTTAGGCTGTGAAGTCGGTGCATGTGTGAGTTCAGGGAGATAATGGATTTGGGAAAGAAACTGTTCTTGAGTCTATTTGTCCTTGTGCTGATGCACCTATAGTGCCTCCCTGAGGGTAGCAGGTTGAACAGGCCAAATGCAGGATGGGAGCTGTCCTTGATAATGTTCTTCGCCCTGCTGAGGCAGCGGGAGGTGTAAATGTCCATCTGAGAGGGGAGAGGGCAGCCGATGATCTTTTGTGCTGCCCTAACTACCCTCTGAAGCCTCTCCCTGTCTGCCATGGTGCAGCTGCCGTACCATGCTGTAATGCAGTATGTCAACAGGCTCTCAATGGACGAGCGGTAGAAGGTCAGCAGCAGGTTGGAGTCCAGGTTGTGCTTCCTGAGGACCCTCAGGAAGTGCAGCCACTGCTGAGCCTTCTTGATGACCGCTGTCATGTTGTCTGTCCAGGAGATGTCAGCGGAGAGGAGGACGCTGAGAAACTGGAAGGTGTGGACCCTCTCCACACACTCGCCGTTGATGTATAAATTAATAGAAACATATAAAATTCTTAAGGGATTGGACAGACTAGATGCAGGAAAAATGTTCCCAATGTTGGGAGAGTCCAGAACCAGGGTTCACAGTTTAAGAATAAGGGGTAGGCCATTTAGGTCTGAGAAAAAAAATTTTCTTCACCCAGAGAGTTGTGAACCTGTGGAATTCTCTGCCACAGTAGGCAGTGAAGGCCAATTCACTGGATGTTTTCAGGAGTCAAGGGATATGGGGAAAAAGCAGGAACGGGGTACTGCTTTTGGGAGATCAGCCATGACCATATTGAATGGAGGTGCTGGCTCAAAGGGCCGAATGGCCGACTCCTGCACCTATTTTCTATGTTTCAATGTTTAAGAAGAGTCTCAACCCGAGGCGTCTCTAATTCCTTCTCTCCATAGATGCTGCCTCGCCTGCTGAGTTTCTCCAGCATTTTTTGTCTACCTTCTATGTTTCTATGTTTCTATGTTAAACCATTATGGATCATATTGAATATGGCATGGCCACTGTACCATAACGTTTCCTTTCTGCTATGTAGTATGAAGGGATCCTTCTTTATGGACATAGTTACCAGCAAATTAATAGAAGCATAACATAATACAGTTTAATTTTGTAGTTTTCATGGATTTATATTTTGATTAGTCATAGAGAGATACAGCACAGAAACAGGCCCTTTGAACCACCATGTTTATGCAGACCATGTCATCTATTTGCACAAATCTGACACTAATCCCATTCCATTCTCCCGATGTTACCACAAGCCCCAAACCCTCCTCACCCCTAATTCTACCTCTGACCCACAAGGGGGCAATGTATGGCAACCAGTTAAGCCACCAGCCTGCACATCTTTGGGCGCAGGAGGAAACCATAGTACCCGGGATAAGCCCATGAAGCCATGGGGGGAATGTGTAATCTCCACACAGACAGTGCTGGAAATTGGGTATGAACATGGATTGTTAAACCTGTGAAGCAGTGGCATTACCCATTATGCGACAGTGCTGACTACACAAAATAATTGGAAAATAAATAGTTGTACTATATATAACACAATTATAAACGCATACCCTTCAGTGAATGTTTAGAATTTCATTACACTTGAAAGAATATATTGTCCATGACTGACAAAATATATTTTAATGCAGGATATGTCAGTTTATTTACAGACAAATATTAACTACAACTAGACACAAAGAGCTGGAGTAATTCAGCAGGTCAGGCTGTATCTGAAAATGGATAGGTGAGGTTTTGGGGCGATACCCTTTTTTGACTTTCACCAACTCATTTCACATTTTGATGAATAATATAAATTATTTGCAGAGCTGAACTTTAACCAACAAAATAAAAAATAAATAAAGCACATTGATTTGAATTTAAGGTGTTTCAGATACGTAAATTAGTCAATTTTCCCATTTGTACATGAATTACATTTTCATGAATGAATGACTTGATGTATAAATTTATGGAGCCCAGTAACAGCATCGGCCACTGATAATTCACAATTAATTATAAAAGAGTCTTAGAGCTTCAACTAAATCACAAGCGATTAATGTAGTTAGAAGGGAAAATATTTATGATGACTAAGAAATTAATTTTGATTGGTATCTACAGGATATGATTCCTGATGTTTATTCTAGCAGTGCAGATAGCCAGCACTCAACAGCAGAAGCACAACAGGACTATAAATGCATGATGTGTTCCAATGGATAAATATTAACTAGATATAAATCAACTGGTATTAAAACAATTTTTAACTTTTAGTCAGTCTTTGCATCTATTCCTCCAGTACTGATGACGTGCAAACAAATGATTTTCTAACCTTTATAATGACCACCTGTCCCACTCATGATGTCCTCTTTGTTTCTTGTTTTAGTTTACATTGGCTTTTATTTGTAGGAAATAAAGCATTTAAGGGCCTGTCCCACTTAGGCGATTTTTTACACCACTGCCGGTGACTGTCATAGTTATAGCAGGTTGCTGAAAAAACGGCAGCTAGACCCCCCCTATGACAATGTCTACGATAAGCTACAACAACCTCCCACCTAGTCGACGTCAAGCTACGGCAAGCTACCGACATCCGGCGACCCATTAGGATGTCCACCTTTGACCACACACATGACAAACTGTGACCACACAGGTGACAACCTACGACAACTGGTCAACCTACGTCCACCTGCGACAAGCTAAGACCCTGTCGGCTACAACTGAAGACAATTCAGTAGCCGGTACATGTCTCTGGTTGACATAGGTTGAGTAGGTACTCGCCAACACAATTCACCAAAGTCTGCACCGGGGACAACTATGTCACTTGGTGACAACTTATGACTGCACCTACATCAGGAGAAGTCAAGCCACGCTCATTGGCGTCAACCCACTGCCGCCTTCTGTCGCTGACATTTTGTGAACATGTTGAAAATCCAGTGGCGACCAGAAAGACGCTACGACTCTTTGGGCGACTGAGGAAACTACTCATGACCATACGGGCGACACCCCGGCGACCATGTGGTGACAACGTAGTCGCCTGCAGTTGCCTATAAAATAGCCTAAGCGGGACAGGCCCTTCAAGCTACTTCTCTGTCAACTTATTTAATTTATTCCAATATGTTTAAGTACCAGTATTTTTCTTTACACAATTCACCCAGACACATACCTTGATGTCTATGTTGCAGTTTTGATACAAGGATACTCCCTCACATATAGTCATGAGAAGTATGCATTGTAGCACATCAGGACAGCAGAACTTGCCTCACAAATATGTCCTCCAAAGCCACCTTGCATTTCTTGCATTTTTTGTTAAATTCTGTTTTTTATGTCTGACAATAATTATACAGCACAACCATAAAAACATGAGAAACAGAAGCAGGTTTCAGCCAGAGAACCCTCATTTATTCTGCTCTTCAAAAAAATTACACTCAATCTTTTTTCTCCACACCACTTTCTTGCACCAAATCCACATTTATGTATTACCTTAATATCCAAAAATCTGTTGATATCTGTAATTAACATACTCAGTGACTGAGTCTCCTTCAATAAAGTATTCCAAAAATACTCTCCCCTCTTGGTAAAGACATTTCTTCTCATCTGAATCCTGAGTGGCCAACCCATTATTCTAAGACTGTGATCTATGTTTCATTAACCTCAGTCAGGGGAAACATTATCCCTGGGCCCACCTTGTCAAGCCCAGTAATAATAATTATTTTCACTGGAATAACCATTCATTCTTTTAAATAATAGTGTCTATGCCTAGAAGGATCAATCTCTTCTCATAGGTTAAACCTCATCTTCAAGAGTCATTCTGGTGAATCTTTGCGATACCGTACTCCCATTATCATGAAAATGCCCTTCCTTAGTTAAATAGACCAGACCCAAATTATGCAGTAAATATCTTTACTTAGTACTCATATTACCTCTTGCAATAAAATAATTTGCTCTCCTAATCATTCCTGGTACCTGGATGCTCATCTTCAGAAATTTCAGAACAAGTCCTGCAGTTCTGTATATTGATTTTTGGCCATCTTACTCAGGGTCCCCCTCCGCTGCGCAAGACAAGAGGATTTTTCCCATTGATGAAACATAAAAGAGTTATTAGTGTTTTAAAAATGTTGAGATTCTCTCTTCTGAAGGCCATGCCCCTTCTGGAGCGACCATAAAACCCGGAAGTGTTGAGTGCGTCAGTCAGTCTCTGCAAGATGTGAGAGCAAGAGGGTCACGTCTCTCAGTCTGAGCTGTGAATAAAACTGAACACATGTCTGAACACATGGAGTGGTTTTACTGATCTGTCAGTGCCCTTAATGTGGTTTGAAAATATAGTTTGGAAATCGTACTCAGTCCCCCTCCACTCATCAGGTGCCGGGGATTTTGCCCATCAATGACAACTAAAAGAGTTATTAGTGTTTAAAAAATGTTGAGATTCTCTCTATGGACAATCATGCCATGAAAGCCACGGCCCTTCTGGTGGGATGGGGGGAGGGACTATAAAACCCAGAAGTGTGGGCGTGGCTCAGTCAAGATGGAGGAGGGAGAGGTCACGACTCGCAGTTTCAAATGGCCTTGCACCCTGCTTGAAATGGTATGAAATTGCACTTTAATTTGGTGGCCTTGCACCCTGCTTGAAATGGAATTTCAATGAATACCCATGAGTCAACTGCTAGCCCATCATCCATGAGTGAGTGAGCTGCCAGCACGTAGGCTTGAGTGACAAGAATCCATTCGGCCCACAATGTCCATACTACCCCTCTGGAAACCAGTCCCTTCAGCCAACAACACTCCTACTAACGCTCCAGAAAGCCCCCCCCCCCCCTCCCCCCACTGGCCACCAATATTAGAATTGGTGGAGAAGTGGAATATTGCATTGGGGGACCAGCCCTCCCGTGTGAACATGGGACCCAACGGGTCCCACTTAGTCTAGTATATATATATATATATATATATATATATATATATATATATATATATGTGTGTGTGTGTGTGTGTGTGTGTGTGTGTGTGTGTGTGTGTGTGTGTGTGTGTGTGTGTGTGTGTGTGTGTGTGTGTGTGTGTGTATAGACATATATATATGTGTATTATATGCGTATATATATATGTGCAAGGCCACCAAATTAAAGTGCAGTTTCATACCACTTCATGCAGGGTGCAAGCCCACAAAGTTCAAGTGAAGTTTCATACCACTTCAAGCATGATGCGTCCACCAAACTCAAGTGCAGTTTCATCCCACTTCAAGCAGGGTCCAAGTCCACCAAACTCAAATGCAGTTTCATACCACTTCAAACAGGGTGCAAGGCCACCAAATTCAAGTGCAGTTTCCTATCACTTCAAGCAGGGTGCAAGGCCACCAAATTCAAGTGCAGTTTCATACCACTTCAAGCAGGGTCCAAGTCCACCAAACTCAAGTACAGTTTCATACCACCTCAAACAGGATGCAAGGCCACCAAATTCAAGTGTACTTTCCTACCACTTCAAGCAGGGTGCAGGGCCACCAAACTCAAGTGCAGTTTCCTGCCACTTCAAGCAGGGTGCAAGGCCAGCAAATTCAAGTGCAGTTTCATGCCACTTCAAGTAGGGTGCAAGGCCACCAAATTCAAGTTACTACCTCAAAAAAACATCAAAAGACATGTCAAATATGATTTTCCTGTCATAAATCCACGTCGATTGTCCAATTTTACAATTGTTTTCTAAATGCTCTAATTTCAGGTAATAATGGATTCTAGCATTTACCATGCTACTGATTTCAGGTCAACTGATCGATGGCTCCCATTTTCTCTCCCCTTCCTTTCTGAAGTTGTGGGTTCTGGTCCAATCTATAGACACTGTTCTAGAATCTATGGAATTTTGGAAGTAGACACCAGCTCATATTTTATTTCCATACACAAATTTTCAAAACCTTGGGGCAATAGTCAGCAGGTGCTGGGGATTTATTACTATTCTGTCTGATTCAGTCTACAATTCAGTCTAAAGTCCCGACCTGAAACATCACCTATCTATGTTCCCCAGAGATTCTGACTGACTCACAGAGTTACTCCAGTATTTTGTGTCTTATTCTGTCCACAATTAAGTCAAACTTATCAACATGCCAGTAAAGCCCACCAAGCATAACTTTGTACCACATGTATCTTCATGAAGGATGGCTCAACTAATTTCAAAGCTGTCTCACATGTAACAGAATTAGTTTGTTTTTTCACTTTTTGCTTCCAGTTTCCTGTTTTAATCTCTTGAAGGCATTGATTGTTTTATGAATTGCTGACTCAGTCCACATTCTCTGATATTTTGTCCCTGTATTTCATTTTCATATTGGTGGTGTCCAGGCAGTAAATAATGGATGGATATTTAATCTGGCCCCAAACCTGTTGATGATTATCATCCACTTTCATCAAGCTAATCTTCTTTTATTGTTCATAGAAATTAAGTGTTGTGCCGTTTAGGTGCTACTGCAAATACCAGTTAAACCAAATGCAAAAGTCAGTAGATGCTAGAAATTGAAAATAAAAAATGATAGAATCATTCTGAGGCTCATGTTTTAAGAGGCTAGTTATGGAATGCATTAAATCCAGTCTACCCAGCGGCCGTGACCCACTGCAGTTTGTCTACCGCTACAATAGGCCCATGGAGGAAGCCATCGCTGTAGCCCTACACTCATCCCTAGAACACCTGGATATGCTACAGCTCTGCCTTTAATACCATTGTACCATCCAAGCTTATCACCAAACTTGCAGGACTTGGTGTCAGCACTCATCCTTGCAACTGGATCCTCGACTTCCTGACCAACAGACCTCAATCAGTGAGGATAGGGAACAAATCATCCCCCACGATAACAAAGAGGGAAGAGACAGAGACTTTAAGACTTTGCCTTCCATCACAGTGAGGAGGTGTTTGGTGAACTCACTGTGGTGGATGTTAAATTTGTGTTTATTGTGTGTTCTGTCATTAAAAAAAAAAATTATATGTATGACTGCAGGGGAACGTAATTTCATTCAGACCGAAAGGTCTGAATGACAAATAAAAAATCTAATCTAATCTAATCTAAAACACAGTGGCTCTGCTAGGATGCGTTCTCAGCCCATTCATTTACCCCTTGTACACGCACGACTGTGCAGCCATGTACAAATCAAATTCAATTTTCAAATTTGCAGATGACACCACCATTGTGGGCCAGATGTCAAATATTGATGAGACTGAGTACAGCTAGGAGATTGAGAAACTCATGTCTTGGTGTTGAGACAACAACCTTTCTCTCGATGTCAGCAAGATGTAAGGAAGGAGATAGTGATCGACTTCAGGAAGCCAAGTGGTATACATCCCTTCTATTGACTGCATTTATACCTGAAGCTGCCTCGGCAAGGCAGCAGCATAATCCAGGATGAATCGCACCCTGGCCACGCCCTCTTCTCCCCTCTCTCATCGAACAAAAGGTATAGAAGTGTGAAAACATACACCACCACATTCAGGGACAGTTTCTTCCCAGCTGTTATCAGGCAACTGAATTATCCTACCACAACCAGAGAGCAGTGCAGAACTATGATCTACCTCTTTGTTGACCCTCGGACAATCCTTGATCGTACTTTTCTAGCTTTACCTTGCACTAAATGATATTCCCTTATCATGTAGGGTTACACAAAAAGCTGGAGAAACTCAGCGGGTGCAGCAGCATCTAAGGTGCGAAGGAGATAGGCGACGTTTCGGGTCGAGACCCTTCTTCAGATTGGTCAGGGATCAGGAAAAAGAGAGATATAGACAGTGATGTGGAGAGATAAAGAACAATGAATGAAAGATATGCAAAAAAGTATCGATGATAAAGGAAACAGGCCATTGTAAGCTGTTTGTAGTGTGAAAATGAGAAGCTAGTGCAACTTGGGTGGGGGAGAGATAGAGAGAGCAGGAATGCCAGGGCCCGAGGGCTGAGGGAGAGGTGGGAAGGGGAGGAGGCAGCCAGGGTTAACAGAATTGAGAAAATTCAATGTTTAAGCCCAGAGGATGCAGACTTCCCAAGCGGAATATGAGGTGCTGTTCCTCCAACTTGCAGTGTTGCTCACTCTGGCCGTGGAGGAGGCCCAGGACCGAGAGGTCGGATACGGACTGGGAGGGGGAGTTGAAGTGCTGAGCCACCGGGAGGTCAGGTTGGATATTGCGGACCAAGCGGAGGTGTTCGGCGAAACGATCGCCAAGCCTCCTCTTGGTCCCACCGATATAGATCAGCTGGCATCTGGAGCAATGGATGCAGTAGATGAGGTTGGAGGAGGTGCAGGTGAACCTCTGTCGGACTTGGGAGGACTGCTTGGGTCTCTGAAAGGAGTGGATGGGAGAGGTGAAGGAACAAGTGTAGCATATCTTGCGGTTGCAAGGGAAAGTGCCCGGGGAAGGGGTGGAGCAGGAGGGAAGGGAAGAATTGACAAGGGAGTTGCGGAGGGAGCGGTCTTTGTGGAAGGAAGACAGGGGGGGAGATGGGAAGATGTGGCGAGTGGAGGGGTCACGTTGGAGGTGGCGAAACTGGCAGAGGACTATCTGTTGTATGTGCCAGCTGATGGGGTGAAAGGTGAGGACCAGGGGGACTCTGCCCTTGTTGTGAGTGGGGGAATGGGGAGAGAGGGCAGTGTTGTGGGGTATGGAGGAGATCCTGGTGCGAGCCTCATCTATAGTGGGGGAGGGGAATCCCCGTTCTCTGAAGAATGAGGACATTTGTGATGACCTGGTGTGGAACACCTCATCCTGTATCATGTATCCCTTATCATGTATATCTATACACTATAAATAGCTTGGATGCAATCATGTATTGTCTTTCTGCTGACTGGCTAGCACACAACAAAAAGCTTGTTCGGGTCTGAAGAAGGGTCTCGACCCGAAACGTCGCCTATCTCCTTCGCTCCTTAGATGCTGCTGCACCCACTGAGTTTCTCCAGCTTTTTGTGTAACCCTCGATTCTCCAGCATCTGCAGTTCCTTCTTTAACAGCTTTTCACTGTACCTTGGTACACATGACAATAAACTAAACTGATCGATCACATTGCATAGAAACGGAGCTTCAGGTATCAATCTTGGATGAGAACTGAAAATAATAGATGTTAGGAAACTGAGATCAATCAAATATTGAATTCAAGGAAAGAGAGAGGGGAAAAAAGCACCGGTAAAGTTCTTTTACAGGATGGGAGGAATAAATGACTTAAAAGAGGTGGGTTTTACAAGTTGACATTGGATAATAAAGGGATTAATGAATAATGAAAGATCAGGTAAAAATGCAGTTATGAGGGGAATAACTAAAAATACTGGCAGAATAACTAAAAATACTGGAGGAAAAAATGGAATGCTGGAAATGCTAAATGGAAAATCGGGATAAATGTAATATCTACAAGTGTTGAATTTAATGTTGTGGTCAGCAGACTCTGCCCAGATGAAAGATGAGCTGTTCCTTGAGTTTCCTTGGTACAGCATTTTAAGCCCAGGGTAAAGATGTTCAGAATGGAATGGATTGGAGAATTAAAGTGACAAATGTCTTGAAAGGCCGAATCACCCGTGTGGACTAAATGAATGCATTCCATAATGTAGTCCCCCATTCTGTATTTGCAGAGTGTGCAACTCCAGGGATCCATGTTCAATTCTGACTTCATGTGTTGTCTGAGTAGACTTCGCATGGTCTTCCTGTGAATGCATTGCTTTCCTCTGGGTGCTTTGGTTTCCTATAACATCTCAAAGATATGTGGGATGGTAAATTAATTTACCACAGGGTATTGTCTGTAGTGTACAGGTGAGTGGTAAAATGTCAAGGCTGTTGGGGTAATATGGGTAGAAAGCAATGGAACGTATATGATTAATATAAATGGTGCTTGATGATCAAACTAGAGCATGGAATGATGAATAGGGTGGAGAGGACGATGTATCAGATGGTGGCATCATATTGCAGATGTAAATATTATAGATGTGAAATAGGGCTATGGTGGGATGGAAGGCTGGGACAAAGAAATGCTATCGTGGTTGCTACGCAAGGAAGGAAACTAGAGTAGGTGTAATTGAAGTGCGCATGGGATAGGTTGGAAGGGAAAGGTCAATGCAATCGAAACAACAGTATGGAAAGTGGCAAAGTAGTGATGTTAGAAAACGTACCTTCAGCGGCACTGCAGTAGTGCCACTGGCCGTGTGCGCGACTTTGGCGCCTTTGAGGAGGGGGGGGGAATTAAAATGTTGTTTTCTACTGCCTGTCGGAGGCGGATTTCTTTGGGCTGCTAGCTGCTGAAGAATAATCGATCCGAATTCCGTTCCCGATCTTTTTAAATATAATTCGCGAGACAATTTAACATTTAGATTAAAATAAAAAGCGACTTCTAACGCCCTAAACGCCTACAACGTGACGGGTTGCAAGAACGGGACAAACAAAGGGTGAATCATTTATTTTGCACATAAACTTGCTTCTTGGGATGGCTTTAATCTAATTTTACATTGCGAAAATGTGATTTGGGCCCCATACGAACTGGCAGTGTTTTTCCTGCCGATTTGGAGCTCAATTTCACCACAAATGCAACATTCCAATCGATCGTGTTCCAGAAAAACCCACTCGCAAGATGATTTAAATGCTCTTTTTTTCTGGACAATCATGTCATAAGAGCATCTAAAGTGTCTATATTTTATGTTATTGTTTATCCATAGTTTTAGTCCCATGTATTATGCAAAAAAAAAATATATAATTTTATTGAGTGGATGTTTCTAGATTAATTTATGGGAATTAAACATTAAATTCCTTCCATCTAGCATATAAATTCATGACAGTGAGATTTTAAAATCATGTTATTTTTGGAATTCTTGTGTGAATGGGATTAGTTTGTAATTTGGATACTTAGGCTATTTAAAAAATATATAATTTTCTTAAGAAACTGAATTTCTTAATGGGAAAGTCTACAGGACTTTCTTAATGGGAAAGTAGTGGACAAAAAGGCATGTCGTGCTAGATTTGAAGAGCAAAAACTTGCCAAAATTGAAAAGTTGAGGAAAAACAAGGTGTACAGAGTTGTGTATTGGTTACAACCTGTACTAGCTAGCAATTGATCTTCTCCATAAAGATGGTCTATTGCTACAAATTGTAATTTATTTACCTATCTGTTATGGACTTACAGCAGATAATACAATAATATTAAAGTTCTGATCTTGAGAATATCACATTTTTGAATTTTCAAGGCAGTCTGGGTGTTTATTACTACTTCCTTCACAACGGTCAGTTTTGTAATTAACTACAATTAGGTGATTAGTTAATTATATGCTTTAATTTCAGGTCATCCAAGTAAGATGTTTTATATTTGTTTCAGAATGCTTCAATCTATAATAACTGAACATTTCATTCAGTTCTATTAATTTAAAAAAATTATGGGCTTTTGGCTGTCCTCGATCACAGCTTTTGTGTTAAGTAAATGGAAAAGCAATAGGGAACACGATGCTAATTTCCGAGTATGTAAATGGCCATAACATTTTGAATACTGAAGATATGAAAGTAAATTAGGTGTCAAATTAAACTTCTTTTATGCTTTATCCGATGGGATAAATTGCAGACTTGATTTTTTTAATCTCAAAATGTTGTAACATTGCTAGGCAAAGCCAGGCCAAATACGACCAAAGAAGAGAAAGTGAGAGAATAAAATAACTTTATATTAAATATGTCAAGAGGAAGTGAGACTAAGACACCAATGGGAATTAATGTGCCCAGTAATTGATATTAGAACTTAAGCTGTCACTTGAAATGAATATAGAGAAGTCGTGAAAGGGAAGGCAAGAGTTGGAGATGGACTGTGTGAATGATACAGAGGCCCACATGCAGCTTTTCAAACCGCATCTACTGCATTCAGTGCTCTTGATGCGACCTCCTCTACATCGGCGAGACTAAGCTTAGACTCGGTGACTACTTCGCCATACACTTGTCCGCCAAGGCCTGTTGCATCTCCCAGTTGGTAACTATTTTAACTCCCCTTCCCATTCCCACACTGACCTTCCTGTCCTGGGCATCTTCCATTGCCAGAGTGAGGCTACACGTAACTTGTGGGAACAACACCTCATATTCTGCTTGGGTAGTTTACAACCCAATGGCTTTAACATTAAATTCTTCAGTTTTAAGTAATATCATAGGGTGAGAGGCAGATTGACACCCTCAGGAACATCACTACGGAAATTACTTTTGCGGGATGGCCAGAACTGGCAGCTCAATATTGTAGGACACAAATGCTACAGGCATTATAGAGTTGGAGCTAAGAAAGCTGGGGAAATTATTATACTGATTGAAGAGAGCGTCACAGCTGTACTTAGGGAGGATGACTCTGCGAGAACATTCAGTAAGACCATATGAATATAATTTAAAAATAAGAAGTGGATGATCACTGTGATAGGAATTGTACTATAGCCTCCCCCCTCCCCCTCCAGATATGACAGGTCCACAAGTGAGGTCCCAGTGAGGTCCCAGTATGATCAGCTGGGAGCAGCAGTTAAACATTTGAATTTTGTAAATAGTGTGCAGAATACAACTTGACAATTCCATGACCATTGGCTTCATGGAAAGATAAGCTACCATTGCTGCGATCCCAGACTAACAATGGTTTGGAAATGCTATCGGTATCATTATTCCCATGAAAGAGCAGGTCAAAATGAGAGTACATTGGGTGTGTGATTGTTGGGTCAGAACACTGACTGGTACCTATAATTTTAATCCAGTATCATTTATGTTTAAGGATCTTCATAACATGTAAATGATGAAGCAATTCATGTCAACTACACCCGAATAACTAAATCTAGATAACACATTAGTTTGGGTCAACTGTGGTGGATAACATTTATAGTGCTTAATTAAGATGATTACCTTGCTGAACAAGAGAATATTCCATCCTCATAAATGATACTGCAGTAAAATATTTGATTAGATATGCATATGAATGCATGTTTCTGCACTTTATAGTCTGGTGACTAGAGATTACTCGTAGGGCAGCAGTAGATCTGTGTACCAGTCTTTCTTAAAATTCTGACCTATGAATGAATAAATAAGTTTATCGGCCAAGTATTCACATACAAGGAATTTGCCTTGCTGCTCCACCCGCAAGTGACAACATGACATACAGTGACAGTTGGGAATGACACATAAAACATTAAACATTAATAATAAAACATTATCGATTAAACATAAGAATTAAATAAATTACCAGAGTAAAAGGAGGCTACAGATTTTTGGTTATTGAGTAGAGCTACTACTCGTGGAAAAAAGCTGTTTTTATTTCTGGCTATATCAGGTTTGACAGTCCGTAGTCGCCTCCCAGAGGGAAGTGATTCAAAGGGTTTGGCCAGGGTGAGAGGGGTCAGAGATGATCTTACCCGCTCGCTTCCTGGCCCTTGCAGTGTACAGTTCGCCGGGTGTCGTGCTTGGTGGGTGAGCCAAACCAAACCATGATGGAGAAGGTGAGGACAGATGCTACGATGGCCGTGTAGAATTGGACCATCATTGCCTGTGGCAGATTGTGCTTCCTCAGCTGCCGCAGAGGTACATCCTCTGTTGTGCCTTTTTGACTGTAGAGTCCATGGTGGTCTCCCATTACGTCCCTTATACTCCACAGATGGCACCAGGACGCCAGCTGTGTCATTTCCTGTCTGTAGGCAGATTCCTCACCAGCCTGGATCAGTCCAATCAGGTTTGTATCGTCCGCAAACTTGAGAAGTTTGACAGAGGAGTCTGTGGAGGTGCAGTCATTAGTATAGAGAGAGTAGAGGAGAGGGGAGAGTACGCAGCCTTGCGGTGCTCCTATACTGAGGGTCTGCGGGTCTGAGATGCGCTGGTGATCCACCGAAAGCGGGATTCAGGCACAGTCAAATCGGAAAGTTTGGAGTGTAATAGCTCTGGCACAATGGTGTTAAATGCAGAGCTAAAATCACCAAACAAAATCCTCGCATAGGTCCCCTGGCAGTCTAGGTGCTGGAGGATCAGGTGCAGACCCAGGTTGACTGCATCATCCACAGATCTATTGGCCCGATATGCAAACTGCAGAGGGTCCAGCAGGGGGTTAGTGATATTTTTCAGCTTGGCCAGTACAAGCCTTTCAAGGGTCTTCATGACTACAGAGGTCAGTGCGACAGGTCTGTCGTCATTAAGACCAGCAATCCTTGGTTTTTGGGGTACAGGAACAATAGTGAAGGCTTTGAAGCAGGCAGAGAGAGTACAGGTTTGCAGAGACTGGTTGAAAATTTCTGTGTAGACCGGTGCCAGTTCGGCACAGAGCTTGAGAGTAGAGGGGGAAACATTATAGGTCCAGGAAATTTCTGGCTTTTCTGTCTTCTGAACAGCCTCTTCACCTCCTCTATTTTTATTGTTGATGATGGAGAAGTGATGTTGTGCAGCACGGAGGGGGTGGATAGTGGACAAGGCCGCAGTCTTTTGCAGTCAGGCTGTAATTGGGTGTTAAGTGGTGATTGGAGAGTGGTAGTTGGGAAAGGGTCCAGTCTTAAGCGTGAGCTTGAGCTATATGAGCTCAAGAAAATAAAGATTTCTCTAGTGAAAAGAAGTTTTGTTCAATCATGTATCTGTCTTATGTCTAAATACTTCTACAATTTCTGATAAGGAAATGGCAGCTTGTTTTAAATTGGCTATTCACTTATCAAGAATATGCACTTTTGAGAAATTCAGTGCAAGATGCTGAGGTTTCTTATCTTGAAATGTATAGTATGCTTTCAATAATAACCAGTAGAACTTCACAAATAGTTTTGAATTGTTATTATATGTAAACAATTGTTGTGTAGATAATTAAAAAACTGAAATGTAAAGTTATGCCATATGTTTCTGGAAAATTAAATTGCATACTAATATAATAATTACTGAGCCAAAAACAGATCTCGATTGAACTGCAACATTAAATCTTTGAGATCTAAATGGATAGCACTGGGATTCAGGGTGAGCTTGGTGGTAGAATGGTAGTGAAGAGCTGTTATTCTGATTGGAGGCCTGCGACCAACAGTGTGCCACATGGCTTGGTGCAGGGAACCCTGTTCTTTGTCATATATATAAAATAACAATGTGGATGAGAATGTAGGTGGTATGATTGGTAAGTTTATGCATGGAGCGGCGCCGAGTTGCTGCCTAAGAGCACCAGAGACCCAGGTTTAATCGTAACTACGAGTGCTGTCCACACAGAGTTTGTACATTCTCCCTGTGCCTTCATGGGTATTCTCTGGATGCTCCAATTTCCTCCTACATTCCAAATATGTACAGTTTTGTAGGTTAATTGCCTTCTATAAATTGGCCCTAGCAAGTGGGACAGAACTATTATATAGGTGATCTTTGATTGGCGTACAATCAGTGAGCCAAAGGACCGGTTCCCACACTGTATCTCTAAACTAAACTAAAGATGACACCAAAATTAGTGCCACCATGGATTGTAAGGATGGTTAACTAAGCATATGACACAATCGAGAATGCAGAACATCTGGAAAAATGTGCAAAGCAATGGCAGTTGGAATTTAACTCAATCAAGTGCAAAGTAATGCATTTAGGGTAATTAAACGAGAACAATACATACACAATGGTACATTTGATTTCATCAGTTGGAGCATTGAGTACAAGAGTTGGAACATCATACTACAGCTGTACAAGACACTGGTGAGACCACACAGTATTGTGTGCAGTTCTGGTCAGATTCAGATTCAGAATAAGATAGTTTATTGTAATGTACACTGCAATAAGATTCATTGTTCACATGATCTAATAGGATATATAGTAAACATGATAATGATCGATACAACAATAAATATGATAAATACAAAACAGTTCAGTTCTGTTCACTTTATTGTCATGTGTACTGAGGGACAGTGAAAAGCTTTTGTTGCATGCTTTCCGGTCAATACGCGGAGTCGTAAACAATAGAATTGTGCAAAAATTGGGGTGCAAAAGAAACACCAATCTAAAAAAAGCAGAGTTAAGTGTAAGATTACGAGGCAGCACCTCCAGGAATGGAGTGTAAAAGAAGTGATTGGTTCAGGAGTCTGATAGAAATGGAAAATAAGTTGTTCCCTCACACCCTGTCCACAAGCCAAACCCATGATGTAGTTTGTTTAAATCAATGTATCATTCTAGATATTTATGATTACCTTAGATTTCCAGCTTATTCGATCAATCCCTATCACCAACTTTAATATTCACTTCTTCTATCAACACAGTAAAACAAGAGGCAGGTATTGTGATCCATATGAAGACAAAGCACATCACAGTACTCTACCATCCTTTTGTTTCGTACCTTTTTTTTAATCTCCAGCCTTTATCCAATCACCCCACTCGCCTTTATCCACACATTACCTGCCGGATTCTGCCCAGCCTCTCCTCTCTTCGAGCCCCCAACCCCATAGTCAGTCTTAAGAAGGATCCCAACCGGAAATGCCACTTATCAATGTTCTCCAGCCTGATCCACTGAGTTGCTACAGCACTTTGTCTCTTTTTGTCTCTTTTTGTAAACGAGCATCTGCAGTTTCTTGTTTCTCCAATGTAATAACAAGGAACTGCAAATGCTGGTTTACCAAAGAAAGGCACAAAATGCTGGAGTAACTCAATGGTCCAGGCAACACGGAGAACATGGATAGGTGACCTAAGATGGACACAATATGCTGGAGTAACTCAACGAGACAGGCAGCATGTTTGGAGAGAAGAAATGGGTGACGTTATGGGTCGAGATCCTTCTTCAGACTGAAGCTGTCTCCGGCCTTTTGTGACTTTCTTTAATTATTATAGAGTACTGTTACACAGATCATTAGGGAGTTATGAATAAATGCTTGAAGTTATCAAAAGTGCTAAGATATAGTGTGGCATTTTTCCATCCAGAATGAAAATCAAGGATAGATCCTTGGGTACAGTTACACAAAGCCTGGAATATTGGCACACCATCCGAGGATGGATCCTAAAACATTCCAGGTGCTTTGTGAATGCAAGCACATTAAGCCATACAATTTTGGCCAGTGGATGATCTCAATATATTTAATACTCAATAGCCATGGATCTGTTTTTAAACTTTGGCTAATATCAGATCTAAATGCAATCACATGCAGTCACCATAGTGTGTAATCTAAATAGCACCTGCTGAATCTGATTTGGGATGTAGGATTGTTCAAGAAAGAACTGCAGATGTTAGAAAAATCAAAGGTAGACAAAAATGCTGGAGGAACTCAGCGGGTGAGGCAGCATCTATGAAGAGAAGGAATAGGCAATGTTTTGGGTCGAGACCCTTCTTCAGGGCTCGACCCGAAACGTCGCCTATTCCTTCTCTCCATAGATGCTGCCTCACCCACTGAGTTCCTCCAGCATTTTTGTCTACCTAGGATGTAGGATTGATTTGTGTAGCTGCTTTGACAGTCTGGTCTGAGTGCTTAGAAGTTCATGTGCATTGTGAAAGGGAGCAAGCAAATAGTCAGTACAATTTTTCAATATTCCTCACTCCTTACCCTGAGGAGGAACAATCAATTAGGGGGTGACTGGATGTATGGATATTCCTGATAGCAATTGCAAATAGTTCTTATCAGTTATCTTCAAGAAATTTGGCTGCACAGTGGACTCTCTGGTACTGATTTTTCTATTACTGAACTGATTTGCAACCAACAGCCAGCTACAGAGGATCTGTGGAGTTCAGCAGCAGTAATGCTATCAAGAAAGACACAATAAACTGCAGATGTTGGAATCATGAGCAAAAGCAAAGTGTCTGAAGAAGGGTTTCGGCCTGAAACGGTGCCTATTTCATTCGCTCCATAGATGCTGCTGCACCCACTGAGTTTCTCCAGCATTTTTGTGTACCTTTGATTTTCCAGCATCTGCAGTTCCTTCTTAAACAACATGCTGGATGAACCTAGTGGGTCAGGCAGCATCTGAGGAGGGAATGGACATGACCTTCTTCAGTATTATTATCAAGCTGGCTGAGCTGGAAATGAAACTGAATAATTCTCAGTCCTGAAAAAAGCATCAAATATTTAACGTGTTAAATATTTTACAGACACAAAATTCAAAAAATGGCTCATGACATTAAAACATGAATTAAATATTAAGAAGTTATAAACTTTAATTTGCTGATTTTACTCTGAAGAAAAGAAAAGTATATGTTTTGAGGAAATTATGATCCACAAATAGAGTTTATTTTTCTGTCTCAGGTTGTCTAACGATAGTTAGACTTCGTGAACACTGTGAACATCTCCGTTACACATCATTCAACGACAGTTTTTACATTAAGAATAGGGAAAATGACTAATCATAACATGTCACTGATCCTGTACTCATTGCACCTGCCAATTCTGCAACAGCCCAGGAGCAGATCGTCGCTGACTTTGGGATTTTTACATATAACTGTAACGGGCAGTGGCTTTCTTTGCTATGGGTGTTGATTAACATCCACCGGCCACTAATTCTGAATTATAATTCAGCACCATGTAAAATATAACTGTACGCCTGTTCCAATTATTACTCCTACTGTCCCACAAGAGTCACACTTACACTCGGGACAAAGATTAGCTCATGTTCCCTCTTATGTGATGAAATGGGAAAATAACACATGGCCTACAAATAAATAATGGACATTTCTCAATTTTTTCCTAATTTTCATATATTAAACAGTGCGTAAGCAGCTGTTTTCCAAGAGAATGAAAGTCGGTATATAAAATAATTTGAACAGGGCTCATATTTTGAGGGGTCAAAACCTAGGGAAGCCGGCTAAATCAGACAAAAGGACGTCCCAATAATGTTTATCCCGCAACAATTAGCATGGATGGATGATTTAGCAACTGAATTAATAGCATTTTGTAATAAAGATTCAGCGACTTCTTAAAGATTATCGAGAGGAAGGAACGCTGTTGAGAGTTAGTGACGATTCTCAGGAAGTAACCTGAATTGCCACTGCCGAACGTCTCAATAATTGTGCCGCAAAATCTAATGTCATTATTGTGTTCGGGGCATCGATAATAGACTCACACACACTGAACATAGCCTTGTGCTGCTAAAGTTTAACCCGGTACAGTAGAACCTCCCGTGCATTTGCTTTGATTTAATGCTAACTCGCTGTTGTAGGCTATACATTAAAATAGAGATACATATTTATGACTGCTTACAGAAGATTTTAGTTCTGCCACATTAACATGCGGGAATATATCAATGATTTCCACTGAATATATTATAGGAAAAATTTGCGGTTCACTTCACAAACGGATGATAGCAATTGTCCGGCTGCCCGGATTATCCAACTAAATTGAAATCTTAGAAACAAGGAACTGCAGGTGCTGGTTTATATAAAAAGGACAAAGTGATGGAGTAACTCAACGCTGAGCACTAATTCAAAGCACTTCGTGCCTTAAATTGAAAGCTTCCTTTTAGCGCTTAATAGACATCCGATAATAACACACTGGATATCTACTCCAGCACACGGTCTGTTTAGTTAATGCCACCCTGAATAAATACAAACAGGATTATGAGAGTGATAAAAGCGAGTTTTTTTCTGCTAGCAGAGACGAGCTGACGCCGCTCCTGTTTACTCCATTAGCTCGATTACAGCTGACAGTGAGAGCTGGCTGGCTGTTGTGGACAATAATCAAGACAAGGACGAGAAGTAGCAGTCTTCAACATCCGAATCAGACACGTTTACAATTGTGATCGCTCCCCTATTTCCCTGTTACCATTCCCACAAGAATAACTATTCATATTACTGATGGAAAAACATGATAATCTGTTCCAGGGGAGGAATGGCAAGAGGAGAGTACAGTTGTGGGGGCCATGATTTCACTAATATGCGGAACACTTAAGGACACTTCGGGGCTGTTCCATAAATGATAGCGGTTGATCACGGCTAGAGAAAGCACCGCGCATAATAAACACCACTGCCTGACAAAACTGGTGTACTTAATTTATGATACGCTCACAGACCGTATTTGACTTGAGCAGGACGCCAATTAAATGCGAATGTGTCAAAAAAATCTTAGCGCCGAGGTACTTCAGCCCGACTGCATCGCCTTTATTTATTCTGCCCGCTCAAATCGAGCATAATCTAGTCGGGGTGCTGAAAAATATCGATTCTAAATGAACGTACTCATCACATTAAATGTAATTGAAATTCATTTCTATATCACTGGCAGTTGATATTATCAAGCAATTGATATTATCAAGCAGAAACGTACACATTTTCCTGGACATGGAGTCTGGCGATTAATTATTATGGTGATACTGGTGATGCCACAGAGAAGTTAACCGAAAGCCAAATACACATAAAGGCAGAATGTTGAAACAAGGAATTGCAGATGCCGGTTTACAAAGAAAGCACGAAGTGCTGGAATAACTCAGCTGGCCAGGTAGCATCTCTGGAGTACATGGAAAGGCGACGTTCGGGACGGGACCTTTCTTCACACCTCACCTCATACGCCCTTCAACTCTACAATAACTTTAATTTCCAGAGCCTCATTGCCTCATCTTTACCAATTCTGAAGAAGTCCCGACCCGAAAGGTCGCCTATCCGTGTTCTCCAGAGATGCTGCCTGTCCCACTGAATTAATCCAGCACTTTGTGTCTTTTTTTACACAAAGGGGCAAGGTTCTTCTTCCTATGCAATGTTTCATAGGACAGAACCTCGATGAAGTCAATCAAGTAGCCACAAATGCTGGGGTGGGGGGGGGGGGGGGGGGGGGGTTACGTTAAGGTAGGGACTCTCTCCTGTGTGGTCAAGAAACGCTTGCCGTATTAAACAATTCAACGACCACACAGACTTAAAAAAAAATCAGGATCTAGATTCAGGAAGGACCTCGAAAAAGCGCCCGTTGAGTGGATGGGTCAATTACTGCGAAGATTTTAACGACCTTATCAAGAAAGGGAACCTGCAAAATACATGTTTTGATACACGCTGTCAGGGCCGCAGGGACCGAGTTTTACTGGGAATCAGTTGTTGCTGCTGCTGACAATTCACCTATAGACCGCATTCCTATCACGAGATCCTTCATCTCCCGTATTGCATCCACCTTTCTGGAATTCGGTCAGTAATTGGTTAACCGGCTGTAGCTGAATCAGTCTTCTTGGCTGAAAGCCTATCTGAAATGTGTATGGTAGGCAGTGATGAACAACAGAATGTGCAATGCAGGCAAAATATAGAACGCGACTCTATAAATAGAACGCATGGGAATACATATATAACATTCCAGGCTATGGTGCTGATCGAGCCGAATCGTGTAGAAACATCTAAACACGTTCGGTTGGCGGCTCTGAGTTAATTAAGATGGGAATGGCGTTCCCCACAATTAATAAGAGTGCTATTAACTCTCTTGAATGTGCTGTACGCCGAATCCTGGGAAGTGTTGGCTCACAAACGTTGTTCTCCCCCAAACGACTGGGTTTCAAACAAAACATATACAATTAAATAATGCACTTTCAGTCACTATATACCCTTTATACATTATTTTATTAACTTGTGGAAGTTTACAAAAATATTTCTGATATTCAAATGGAAATTCCAAGCGACTACAGATCGAAAACTATTGTAGACACTCCTTAGCTTGGGGTGAGCCCATAACCAAACGCATTTCTGATACCCTTCTTATTTTTTAAATCACACATGTCGTGCACACGCCTTACAAAGCGAACAACTCTTTAAAATAATTAAACTAATATAATAAATAATAAGATGCGTCCTCACGCATTTTACTCAAATTTCTTCGCAGTCTAAAATAATGCATCTCTTCATTCATAATTTGGAAATTGTCCGACTTCGCTGCCCCTTGTCTCTCGGTTGCCAGTACAGAGTAACTATAACCTTCACCAAGCTCTAATTCCATGGAGGTTTCCTTGCAAAGCCGTGACCCCTGCGCTTTGGTGGGCCTGAAATTGTGTTGCAGGGCAACCCGTGTTGCCAACATTGAAATTCATGCTCATATTGACAAAAGGGCTGACAGAGGCATTTGGTTGCACCGGAGGTATGCTCGAATACATGCAACTGTAGTCCCGCTCACATGAGCTGGCGTTGCAACTGGGGTAAATACCGTAGCTGTATGGAGGGACGCTAACGTTATATGGGGTGTTGTATGAAGGGGATGGTTCCAAGCAAGACTTTCCATCACGAACCAATACAGGCACCGCAACCCGCCGAGGGACAGGCTGGGATGGGCCAAACTCCAGATGTTTGTCTTGACGCTGCCGCTTGCATTTATATCGGCGATTCTGGAACCAGATCTTGACTTGGGTCGAAGTCAGTTTTAACACGTTTGCCAGGTGATCTCTCTCGGGGGCGGTCAGGTATCTTTGCTGCTTGAAACGTCTCTCCAACTCATACACCTGGGCTTGAGAAAACAAGACCCGCGGTTTTCGGCGATTTCTCCGCATTGGACCTTCGAAATCTTCTTTTTTCTTACCTTCCGGGGTAATATTATTTTCCATCGATTTTCCCTCTAAGACAGACATAAAATGTTAAAGAAAATAAACCAACGCAGGACTTCTTTGAATCGCACATTAAAAAATGTAGAAAAAAATGCCTCGAGTTTTGCTGTTCCTGTTCCCATTTGCCATTTGCTTGAAAATGGGAAGAAATAGATTCCCAGGTGTGTCGGGTCCAAGTATTCAAAACCCGCATCATTTGCTTAAACTGTTATGCCCCATGTTGATTGAACCCATAATAAAAGTAAGCGTCTTCATTATTTGAAGTTCCGGTTAGTTCACACGCCGTTTGATGAAGTTCGAATAAGAGTTGTTATATAATCAAATCGGGGCAACCCGCTGTTTTTGTATATTGCAGAATGGCAATAGTCCCTGCGTGGGGCAGTTTAATTTAATAAACAACTGCCTGAAACATATAAATAACATTTATTGCCTTATTTCACCGCAAACTTGAAATGATCAAGAGAGCTGCAAAAAACCTGTTGATATCTTTACAGAATCGGCGCTGATTCCAAATCCATAAGGGGACGCAATATGTGCTGGGAAATTCCCCAACAAAATTCGGATTGCAAGATTAAGGAGAAAGCGACCAAGATCAGGAATTTACTTTGGAAAACAAATCGCAACTAAATTGGTTCAGTTAATCCGAAACAACCCCATGAATGTGTTAAAGAAGGAACTGCAGGAACTGGAGAATCGAGGGTTACACAAAAAGCTGGAGAAACTCAGCGGGTGCAGCAGCATCTAGGAGCGAAGGAGATAGGCGACGTTTCGGGTCGAGACCCTTCTTCAGAGACCCTTCTTCAGAGAAGGGTTCCCCCGAAACGTCGCCTGTCTCCTTCGCTCCTAGATGCTGCTGCACCCCTGAGTTTCTCCAGCTTTTTGTGCTACCCCATGACAGGTTTGTGTTTAACATCTTAGATGTGTAGGTCTATATTGCTCTTTCATCAATCAGTAATTGCAGAGGGTTTGTCCTCAGACAAATAGTTATGTAGTCACAAAGCACATAAGCAGGTCCTTCAGCCCTCCGAGTCCACACTAATCATCAAACATTTATTAATATTCATAGATAATATCAGTATTCACCCAAGTGTTCTATTTACCTTGTGGGATGTTTTGAAAAGAGAAGTCCATCCGCAGTTCGCTGGAGTTCTGAGCATTGTTTAAGGCCAGTCTGGTTGGAAATGCTGCGTGATTCCTCTGACTATGGAATTTGATCACCTCGTTTCCAAGGGACTGGCTAGGAATATACTTGGCCTGATTGACTCGCTCCAGCATGCAAGAAGGAAGAAGGGTGTCCAGACCTAAGTTCGAGTGCAGACTCCGTTGTTTTTGCCGGTGATGTTCTAGATTTAATATATCCCTGACAGAGAATGGCGTGCTCGGTGCTGCGGGGCTTGGAAGCATCTCGGGATTACCTTTGGGTCGCTAAAGGTCTTCCAAACTGCTAGAAGGGCCGTGTGAGAATTCCGAGCTACATTACTGATTTAATGACGCAAGTTTTACTGGCGCTTTCTTTGCTGAGGACCAGCTGACGTTACAGAGGCAGAGCCTGAATGCTTCTAGTTCAATACAGAGATTTCTATTGGTCACCAGTTACTGAGCAAACGTGGTTTCATAACAAGTGACTAAATTTCTCCTTAGGAATTAAATGAGAAACAATTTATTTAAAACTTTCATAATCATTTACCTGGGTTTCATCAGGACTGTTGAAATTATAACATTTTCGATTTCTATATGCAAAATAATCCCCAATGCCTAAATGGTTACATTAGCAAGATAAAATTATTCGGCGGTTTTCCAAGTTTGTTTGGTGTTTTGGCGAGTTGACAAACGAAATAATTCCATAACTTTGCAAAATCTGGAATGTAGACGTAGTCGCTGTGAGTGCAATAAATATAATAAAACTCGACTAAAAATATCAACAGTACGCTGGAAGTTTAAATAGCAAATGAATCTAAACAACAGATAGACACAAAAAGCTGGAGTAACTCAACGAGACAGGCAGCATCGCTGGAGAGAAGGGATGGGTAACGTTTCGGGTCGAGACCCTTCTTCGGACTCTAATCTTCAGACTTCTTCTGAATCTAAACAGCGAGTTTGCTTCGCATGGAGTGGAAGATCCGTTCGATTAAGTTAAACACAATATTAATTTAGCGAAAAGAAAATGGGATTTTCCTTTGAAATATATTTTCTTCAAATTATGATGTTACCCAGATAGTCACAACAGCTTTGCTTTCTTCAGCTTTTCAGAAAATAGTGATAATTTGGCTGCATGTCATCAATGCAAATTCCATTATTCCATTTGTGTTATTGTTCCTGTACAGTGCGATGTTGCGTTCGGATGGCCGACGATCTTCAATGTACATTTACAATCTTTGTGGAATGCCAAAGGATTTGTATAATTTTCAATTGACCCAACAAATAATTGGAAACTTCAATAGTCATGTCAGCGATGTTTCCAGTTGAAGAGTTGGAGTTTAAAATTGCCTGAAATCGTCAGGCATCTAAGGGGGAACGTAAAGGACTGGCGTCAATGGCTTCTAAAGTAATGGTTTGGCTCAGTCAGATTGATCATGAATAAGACACTAGATACATTAAAGCTGTCTGTTTATGTCTGTACTTAAAATTGAAGTGGCTTTTATAAGGTCTCTTTAATGCGCGCTGATTAGGAGAATGATTACTACATTTCTTTACCGAATAAATTTACCATCGTATGACAAATAATTGGGATTTAAGCGAAGCACTGAATAACATTTATGCATTCTGTGAATGCAAATCAGATTATCGTGAGATATAATTTTAAATTTCCTGAGATGATTGTCGTCCAACACAGCTAGCATCGGTTTTAATGATTGACATTATCACAGACAGAAGGTCCCACGGATTTTAGGGCGGGATAGGTTCTGATATGAAATCTCTCCCTCACTCAGTTGCATTCTGTAAAGGAAGCTGTCAACCCGCATATCAGTCTTTCCCTTTGAGTAATTAGAAGTTAATTAGCTGAAAGGAGAGAGAGAGAGAGCTGAAGCAGCAATCTCTGTTGTGCTCAAATCCGAGTTTATCGACTGACTTGCTGGACAATGCTTCTGCGCGGACTACATAAGGTCAATTGAATTTACTGGGATCCTTAAAAATCCTCAGGCAACGAATATTAAATGCCATTTAAAATTTCCATTCACACTGAAATCATTGGTTGGCTAAAGGGCAATACTATCAATTTGCTTGTTGCTTGGTGAAATGTAATGGGATTTGACACAATTATCAATGTATATCTTTGAACCTATTTAAGAATGTCCTGTAAATGTTAACCCTGTATTTGTTTCCAACGTGAACACGTTGATCGGGCATTTATTCTAACAGTTTAGACGGTCGCAGAGCCAAATCAAAGAACCAAATATGCGGGAATTGCGCCAAATGATCGATATTCCCATTATTCGTAATCTGCACCGCATTGATGACCCATATTTAATTACATTGCGTAAATGTTCTGTTAAATTCGAAACAAAAACATTGGACAAATAAGTGAAGTCGGTTTATGATTTCAATCGTAGATTGCTGCCATTGCATATTGACAATGCAGGGCAATTGACAATGTGTTCTTCCTATGACAATTATTAATGTACAACCCGTTTCTGAAATGTAAAATATTAATTTATACAAGTGAAATCCTGATACGTTTCGAAGTGTTTACATATTTGAATTTTTGCTTTGCTAAGAAACAGCCGAAATATTAAACGGTTCATTCAAGAAATAATTGCTTTGTTGAGACATTAATTAAATAATGAGTTACGTTTCCATTTATGTTCAGTGTTACATCGCGCATGTTGACGAACATGTTATCGATAGTTAATAGTTATTTTTGACCATCTGACATAATTTGCAGTTTAAATAACTGCAAGAATTTATTGTCACATTCCGTTGGATGTGAATTGTTTTGGACTCGAGTTAGACATCCCGCTAATTGTAAGCAATTGCCAGCCGCATCTTGTTTGTTTTGATCTGTTTTTTCTTTCGATAATGAACCAAAATCGATTTTTGGAAATTGTCACATGTACTTTTTTGCACATTGCTCTGGCGCTGATATTTATAATCCGGGGTCACCTGATAAAAAAGAGTTTATCAGTAAAGTATTAATACTTTTATCAAACAGATAGCATGGCGTCCAATTCAATTAAAATTCCTTTGACGAAAGTATTGACTGTGGTCGGCGATAATATGCATACGACAGGTTTCTGATACAACGCTGCGTGGAGCAGGCAACTTGGACAGCAAAAATAAAACAAAAAATATACCCGCGAAGGATCATCCCTTCAAAGCATAACAACTTATGAACCTGCCTTACAAAATATTTCGCAACAATGATTGTTGTCTAGTTAGAAATCCTTTAAAAACACATCCTATTTCAAAGCATACCCAAACGTCGCAATTTTAGGACTTTTCGCTGGAGATTGATAAGTGGAGTTCATGGCAATGCATGTAACTGTGCCCTCTTCACTCCATAAAGTCGCGATATTGAAGCGCTAAATATATTTCTATGGGCTATCCCCACCACACAATTTTCACCACATATTTGTGCCACAGCGGCCGACCGTTCCGGGCTGATGGATGGGACTAGTTTTCGGCAGAAACCTAATCCTCTATTCTTCAGACAGTAAACACATGCCCAACTGTTATTTAACTGTTTAGCTTCAAGGTGATTAATAACGTGAGAAAACACATTAATATAAAACGCTGCATAAACGTGGCTAGTTCACTCCTGAACCCAGCAAACTCTCAAGTGCCGAGTTCTGAAACCTACTCGTTGCCGCTGGCACCGATTTTCTTTACATAGTAAAACGAAATGTATTTTACTTCAGTTGCATAAATCAAGGCTAAATTAACCCCAAGCCTATCGGTGGCACCTTCGAAGATCGATTCCCAGCATGAAATTACCACGAAAATGATAGTTATTTCGTAAAAGAGTTCAAACAACTTAACCAAGGGTCGAAGTACGGAAGGGCGAAAAAGATTCATATTTACAATGTTTTGTGAACAACCGTTCTAGCAGCTGTCCAGATACAGTGAATACACATGCACCGAATATTGTCCTTTAAATAGTGTAGGAAGGAACTGCAGATGCGGGTTTAAACACAAGGTAGACACAAATGGCTGGAGTAACTCATCGGGTCAGCCAGCATCTCTGGAGAAAATGAATAGGTGACGTTTCGGGTCAGGTCGGGCCTGAAGAAGGATCTCGACCCGAAACGTCACCTATTCCTTGTCTCCAAAGATGTTGTCTGGCCCGCTAAGTTACTCCAGCTTTTTATGTCTATCTTTGATTGTCCTTTATATATATTGTCGCTGTCTCCTGTGAGATCGATACGTGTCATTACAATTTTGATCTATATATGTGAGGTAGACTGGGGGATGCAAGTCCAATTTCTAAATTTACGAATGGCACTCAATTTGGTGGTATTGTGAATTACGAAAAGGGTAGTGATAGATTGTAGCAGGATATAAAGTGGCAGGTATAAGGAGAAGGCCCGGGGCAGATGAACTTTAATGTGGATAAATGTAGCTCTCATTTTTTGGTTGCGGATGTAACATAAAGGATATGATTCTAAATGGGTGCAGAGGCAGAAGGGCATTGTGATATGGGTGCACGTCATTGAGAGTGGCATGGCGGATTGGAAAAGTGATAGATAAGGCAAACAAAACAGTGTATTAGCGGTATATGCATAGATTATAAAAATAAATCCAACTAGTTGTATGCCAACCTCAGTTGGAATATTATGTTCAGTGAAGGTCGCTTCGCTTTAGAAAGAAAGTCGAGATACGGCAGAGTTTTTTGGGGGGATGAAGAGCAGGTGAAATATTGAACTGTTTTTCTCATATAATAACAGGACGAAGGGTGATCTGACGGAATAATATAAAATGGCGAGCGGTCAGGACAGAGTAAATGTGTGTAGGAAGGGTCTGAAGAATGGTCTCGACCCGAAACGGCACCCATTCCTTCTCACCAGAGATGCTGCCTGTCCCGCTGAGTTACTCAAGCTTTGTGTGCCTATCTTTTCGGAGTACACGTTGTTCGCGTTGATGGCAGGATTGGGGACTAGAGGTCACGGTAGAAATTAAAGTGGGGAAGAATCAAGAATGAGATGAAGCTTTTTATTTTGACCTAGTGTGTGGTTGGAATTAAAATCCAGAGCCTGTGGATGGGTTGAAGGCATGTTTAATTGGGGTGTTTGCATGACTATGAAATAAGATAATTGTTTTCAAGATTACAAAGACGGGGCGAGCTGCTAAAATACCTGACGAGTCGAATGGACTCCAGTGCCGTAATTATCCTTTGATGATATGCTTTAGCGGCAAGCTCAATAATGTTTTAAATGTGCACGTTTTATTGAATTGGATGCCTGTTACTTTGTGTAACTTAAACCTAAACTATCACTGGTCAGCTAAATTGCCCACAGTAATAAATGCGAGCGTTTGCTAGCGAGACGGCGGGCAATTTGGGAATGTCAGGCGGTTTAACCCCTTTATCAGAATCTGATCTTCATGCATCCTCTGTCCGGTCTCGCTCTGGGACGCATCCATTTCAAGCGGCCGAGATAGCAGAGAGGAAGTCGCCACAAGCATTAAGTGTCAGGCTATTTCTTTTCCGCCCTCCTTAGCTGATGTCAGTCAACATTTCAGAGCCAGCAGCTAATCACTAACCCCGCAATCGGCATATTCCCGGCAGCTGCTGGTTGTATGAACTTCCAAGCGCTACCTCAACGTCTCACTCAAACAGGGGGGTTTATCTGGGCCCCACAGCGGCCGAAACCAAAATGGGCTAGTGAATATTTATGGCGCTCCATATCTGTTATATTTTTTTATAACTAGTTCAAATGTACAGTGAAACGAACAATAAAGACAACGCAATCCCAATGCAATAATCACAAATGTGAGCGCTGGCTAAAGATATAGTTGTAATGTGTTTTAGATGTTACATATTTAATGATGTTACATCTAATTCCATGGGTTGTGGAAATGATAATATGCAGCACATTCCACGCCCATTAACGAACTTAAGATGGTTACACAAAAAGCTGGAGAAACTCAGCGGGTGCAGCAGCATCTAAGGAGCGAAGGAGATAGGCGACGTTTCGGGTCGAGACCCTTCTTCAGTCTGAAGGAGATAGGCGACGTTTCGGGTCGCTCGACCCGAAACTTCGCCTATCTCCTTCGCTCCTTAGATGCTGCTGCACCCGCTGAGTTTCTCCAGCTTTTTGTGTAACCCTCGATTCTCCAGCATCTGCAGTTCCTTCTTTAAAACAACGAGCTTTAGATGTCGGCAGTAATAATTAAACACAATATCTATCGTAAATTTCAACGAGTTTAGCATATACTCCGGGAAGCCACACATACTAAAGTGTTGTCCCCGTTCCTGGTGACTTTAATGGGCTGATCTCTCCGTGACTTTTCCTTCTTTTTGGACCATTAAAGCATGTTAAATGCTGCTGTTTGTGAAACCGTACGCAATCACTGGGAAAGGACTTGCGCCGATTAGGAGCAGATTCAGTAAAATTGTCATCATGACACCGCATGTACACCGATGTTATATTAATACTTTTATTTTAATTTACTTTAACCTTTATTTTAGTAATGTCAGAACTATTTCCGATTGTTTTTTTAATAAATTGGGCAAACGATTCAAATGTGTAAATGTTAATCTTTGACATTAAAATATTAACAGGAAGATAGGTATTAAGATGAGGAGTTTTCTTGGGAGAATTTGATAATCATTTTCACATTTACGGGCAGAGGGAAGATTTTGGGTTCTTCAAGGCCATACATATATTGACAGTTAATGTGAAGAAATGGTCTCGACCCGAAACGTCGCCCATTCCTTCTCTCCAGAGATACTGCCTGTTCCGCTGAGTTATTCCCGCTTTTAGTGTCTATGACAGATAATGGTTCAATCCAACATCCAAATACTAATGTTACTACAATAAACAATATTTTATACTCATTGACGTAAATTATTGTCACTTACCCTTGACCTTTTACTTGGTATTCCGTTCGTTTCAATTTAATTCACTAATATGCAGCAGTCTACATTCTACACACATTTCCCAGTGGCTCTGAAGCAACCCCAGAGATCTGCATTTCTAGTCTCTCTAACTCCAGGTACGTGATCATTCACTTGGCCAGGCCACACGTATAACAAGCCAAGTTGGTTCCTGTATGAAGGAACTACTAGAGCTGTCCTGTCTAAGATAAACAACGCCAACATAAGATGGAACGGGCTGCAGTAGTTAAAACACGAATTATTAATATGCGATTAATAAAGAGAATTAATAAAACATGTTTTTATCCAAGTATTTCCAGACTAGAGATCTGGATGTACCATTGTGGCGTGCGGATGAAATGTCTCCTTACGATATGGGATTTTTTCTTGTATTGAGGAATAAGTGGTATTTGTATGTGCAATATTGAAACCTCCCCAAACCCGTATAAGCTTCAAACCCGTGTGGTAGGTGTAATGGATACAATGTGCTTTTGCCCTTCCTGTACCTCAGTCACGGTACTTTAAAATAGCATGTGGCTGCAACCGCGCTCTGCCCCTGCCCACCAAACAGGCATTTACTTCCAAATCTATCTGCTTTCTTCAACCGAGTGGAATGGATTCAAACAAGAGAAGTAACCAACGCAAAGTAACTTAGCATTTACTGGTGAACCAAGAAGTGAAGAAGGGTCTCGACCCGAAACGTCGCCCATTCCTTCTCTCCGGAGATGCTGCCTGGTCCGCTGAGTTACTCCAGCTTTTTGTGTCAATCAAACGCAAGATAAATTGAGTAGCTGATTTATGCTAATACCGTAGAGTTAAGAAATAGCATTGTCACCATATAGCATTGTTTAACAACAACAATAATGATAACTAACGTAGTTAAACTGCACCGGGGCAATAAGAACTGATGGTTTAATGACAGAAGGACTTTCTCTAAAGTCCCCGCAGTTGGTTTTGCTTGGAATCGTGGCGTTCATTCGCACAAAACACTATAATTAAAATAATTTTCTGGCACTTGAAACTCCATCGTACAATACCAGGGTGGAAGAAAGTATTAAATATCGGCTGAGAAAAATTCATCCGCACCTTGAGTGACGAATTACATAATTAATTATTGCTCATGTGTGAAGTTAAAAGTCTGTTGGGTTCCCAGAATCACGCAGTTAATATAGAACTAATACAAATAACGGTGTCAAGAATGTTTTATTATCATATGTTCCGAAAAAGAAACACAGCACTTAATAGATAATATAATAAACAAACACAAATAGAAGTAAAATAAAACTATATAGCGCAAAAACAAAACAAAGCCAAAAGACGCTAATGCAATCCAAGCAGTTGATAGTTCAGAGTTTAGTTGGAGTTTGTAGTTTTCAACAGCATGATGGGAAGAAGCTGTTCCTGAACCTGGATATTACAGTCTTTCAGGCTGCTGTGTCTTCTTCCCAATGGCAGGAGTGAAATGAGAATGCGGCCAGGGTGGAATGGGGCCCTTGATGATATTGGCTGCCCTTTTGAGGCACCGCCTCTTCTCGATGGCAGAGAGGTCACTCAGGTCAGTACCCGTGATGGGCCAGCAATATTCTCCGCTTTTTGCAATCTTCTTGGGCCCTGGACATTCCAGTTGTCCAGCCAGGCCATGATACACCCAGTCAATATGCTGTCTTCTGTACATCTGTAGAGGTTCAAGAGCGTTTAGTCGACATACCAAAATATTTATTTAAAGAGTTTGAGAATTAGCAAGAATCTCTAAATACTGTGCAGAAAGCATATAAGGTACTAAAACAGGGAGATCCAGTTCGACCTGTTAAAGGGCTGTTTAATGTGGGTTATTGAATTTTAAAATTAAATCGGCCAAATTAAACATTCTTGATTATTAAAACTTTTAAAGCATGGTTGTGTTGGGGATCAAAATATATTGGACAGCAAACATTGGAGACTTGACAGTTACAGCAGGCAAAATATCGCGAACATAAAAAAAAATCAACTGTTGATACATATATGGATTTTTAACTGCAAGCGCATGGTTATCCTTACCGACTCACAAGAAAAATTCTGCACAGTGTTCTCTCTATCTATATTTGGTATCTCCAAAGATAGAAACAAAATGCTGGAATAACTCAGCGGTATATGCAGCATCTCTGGAGAGAATGTGTGGATGGCGTTTTGAGACAAGACTCTTTTTCAAACTCCTTCAGTTCTTCAGTCTGAAGAAAGGTGTCAAACAGAAATGTCAACCATTCCTTCTTGCCAGAGATGTTGCCTGTCCTGCTGACTTACTCCTGCATTTTGTATCTATCTTCGGTGTAAACCAACATCTGCAGTTCCTTCCTACACATTTGGTATCTCCAATGCAGACAATCACATTATGAGTTGATAATGTAGCGCACCAAAAATGATTTGGTGCGTGACTGGGAAGGCATTTGGGTCACTGGATGATAGGAAGAGGTGAGGTAGAAAGGACAGGTGATGCATCCCCTGCATCACCTTGGCAAGCATAAAGGAGTAGGTATTAGTGGAGATTGAGAGTGACATGGAAGGAATGCTTTCCTTGGAATGCTACTTGGGAGGGGAAGAGAAAATATTTCAAGTTGCATGACATTGCATGTCGTGGAAATTATGGAAGATATAGTGGGCAGAGCTGTGGCACAGCTGCTTGCAATCTTGCCTCAGACTGCCAGAAGCCTGGGTTTAATCCCGACTATGCGTGGTGTTTGCATATTCTGTGACCATGTAGGCTTTCTTTGGTTGCTCTAGTTCTCCCCCCCCCCCTTCCATATACCAAAGCAGAGGAAGTTGTTAGGTTAATTGGTTACTGCAATTGTTCCTAGTGTGTAGATGAGTTAGATAATTGAGTGGGGTTGAGTAGAATTTATGGAAAAATGAATGATGTAGGATGTGTGTAACTGGGCCAATGGAAGGCTGAAGGACAATCTCTCCATGTCTATGCCTATGTCTTTAACCCACTGTGATGGAGATGGAAGGACAATGGTGGCTAAGGGGAAAGGAAGATACTATGGAAACACTAGAACAGTACATGTAATTATCAGAATAGGTATGATGGATGGAGGTATATTGGAAGAACGGTGAGTTAATCACAAGGGCACAGTACTGCTTTTGTCCGAACTGACTTATGCCTCGCAGAGGTTTATAGTAGATCGCTCACACCTCTCCATATTTCCACTCCACTGCTGAACATATGGTCACTGTCCCCCAGACTGTCACTGATTTCAACACCTTTGGATCTCCCCACAGCTTCCAGCACCATGGTCCCCCAACCATATAAAGACCACTTCTACCTCCTCCCAAGATCTATAAGCAGGACTGTCCTGGAAGATACATTGGTTCACTATACTCTTGCCCCACACCACTTATTTCTCTCTACATTAACACCATTCTTACACCCCTTCCATTTACTCTCTTCCCATTTATATCCGTGATACCTCTGACATCCTCTGTCACTATGACAACCTCCAATTTTGATGACCTAATTAGGTAATCTTAACTAGGGATGTCCAATCCACCTGATTGACCAGGATGGCCAGATAGTCCGTTACAACCCTCCTCTCACCACCAACCCGATTTGTCTTGCTGAGTTTGATCCTCCCATGAATCACATGTGTAGTTATGGCAGTCCACAGTCGTCCAGGTTATGCCCGTAGTAATTATCGAACAGTCATTGAGTCAGTCTCGCAGGGGTAGGGCACAACCCTCCAAAAAGCCTGCCATTCAAGTGTTGCACACCCAGGAGGAGGAGTGGCAGGAGGACATGCCACAGGAGATGATAGCCCTGCATGAGAGACCCTTGGAAGAGGAGAACAGGGAGGTAGTCAATGTCCCCACCACCACCCCATTCTTCACTGCCACATTTGAAGGCAGCAAAGATGTAAAGTTTTTAAATGCAGCCAAATCCTCCTGTTGAAGCACATTCATCAGGTTATCATACAGTCCAAGCCTCAATCTCCTTTGCAAGAGGGGCTTCACCCACTGACACCTCTTCTTGTGCTTCCTCTTCATCCTTGTGCTTTCCCTTCTGCCTTTCTTGAAAGGCTGATGAAGCAAAAGGGCTGCTGCTGACAGCAGTAGATGTACTTTTTGTAACATCCACCTAAATAGTTCCTTCCCTGCTCGCATGGTTCAGAATGGTCCTTGTTGGTTTTCAGTTTGGTTGTTTGAGGTCGAAGGGGGTGTTGTTCAATCGCGGACCAATTTAACACAGACTATCCTCAAGTAAAACGTGCATGGTCAAAGCCAGTTTTCAACATAGTCGAAGGAGGTCGCTGTAGGTCGAAGGAGGTTTTCGTCATAGTCGAGGTCGACCTTGATTTTTTTTGGGGGGGTGGCGGGCAAGGTCACCAGAGGTTGCTGTTTAGGTCTCCTAAGTGGGACAGGCCCTTTACTCCAACCCGAGAACATCCCCGGAGAACATAGATAGGGAACGGGACCCTTCTTCAGTCTTCTTCCCGAGCCGAAACACCAACTATTCGTGTTCTCCAGAGTCCTGCCTGGCCTGCTAAGTTACACCAGTACTTTGTATCTTTTACTGTAAACTGGCACTTCTTTGTTTTCACATTGCTTAAACATGTTTAACATTTCCTCGTTTTAATGCAAGACCACCGACCGGAACATTAGTCTGTTTCTCTCACCACTGTATACTGCCCGTCCTGATAATTATTTTGGAATTGTGCTTAGTTTACTACAGATCATTTATCAAGGCACGCTTAAAAACTTATGTGAATAATTATATTTGTTTGTCAGCCCCGCAATCGCAACAGAGAGGAGCCGATCGGTATCTGTAAAATCGGATTTATGTTATGGGTTGTTCGGGTATTGAGTCGACGACGATAGTCGTCGGCCGTGGGTCAAAGCTTTTCAGAGGTTTGTGGTTTCCATGATTTCAACCCCCTCTCCCATCCACTTTCGTCCCCCACCCCCACCTCTGTCCCGATTGCAGTAACACATACCCGAGTTGCGGCTCCAACGTCGAGATGACAAATGAGATGACAAATCCTTTCAAATGAGAAGGATTGACCTCAATCAAATGGACATAGCCAAATACAGGATCTGAAAAAGGGTCTCGACCCGAAACGTCACCTGTTCCTTTTCTCCAGAGATGATTTTACGCCAGCATGTTGTGCCTATATTCAGTATAAACCACCATCTGCCTATCCTTCCTAATAGTAAAATATTTTGCTGCTGTTTCAAAGAACACCAAGGTGATTCTCTCCTTGATAATATTGACGTCGCAGCCAACGACTTCAAGCTGCTGAAAGTCTCCTTCCTCTCGCTCTCTCTCTCCACCCAAAACGCCACCTATCCAGCATCTTGTGTCGAACTTTAAAGTGTAGTCGAGCCGTAATATTATTTCTAGGAGTTTGTGGTGCAGTAATTGACCGATAGCTAAATCCCAGAAGTGCGTCATTTATTGTAACCCACACTAGGGCGCCTTGACTGTGAATGTATTTTTTTTAGGATGGGGATTTAACCACGGCGTAACCACAGGGATATGGGGAGAAGGCAGGAATGAGGTACTGATTGTGGATGGTACCTTGAATGGCGGTGCTGGCTCGAAGGGCCGAATGGCCTACTCCTGCACCTATTGTATATTGTATTTTCGACCAGACAGATTCTTGTTTCCAAGTGCCTTCCAAGTTCCAGATTGCCTTGTTTCCAAGTGGGCGAGGAAGCCAACAGATCGTTACATTTCCTGAAAGAAATTGGAGACTTGCGGAGCCCGGTATGAATGTCAGTAACCACGGTCGCGGGCTTATAGTTGAAATGTAGCTGTACGTGAGAATGGGAGTCGATAGTCGGAACTCTGCCAGCTGAACTCGCTTAATCATTCCCCAGTCATGTCACGCTAAAGTAATTTCCAACATGCCATCCTTACCAGTTGGTGATGTGTATCTTTTCATTCAATTGGATATTGATAATTGTTTAAAGAGGAAGGGAGAACAATGCACCCAGACACCGCAGTGCATTTAACATCACTGGTAGGGGAGTGATTTTGGAGCGATGCTAATCTTGAACCAAATTTAATAGCATTCTTAAACATAGGTCAATGTCATTTGCAGAATTTAATTTGTAGAAGAGAAATTGTGTTTGACTAACATTTCAAATTGAGTTTTTGATGACGTGTGAGTGTAGGCTTTAGAAATTATTTATAGTAGGTTACATAATGTTAATAGCAGCATTACTTGGTTTCAATAAACCTTCAATAAGGGTTCTGGGTTGTGCTGCTCCAAGAGTCTTGGCGAACTTTACCTGACCTGGACAGGATCAGCACTGAGTACAGAACATAGTTATCAAGGATGACTAACAATAGAGCAACATGGACAGTTAACTTACATTAAAGGGTACAAATTTAAACGTGTCTACAGACATCGAGATTTAGGTCTATAGCATACAAATCTTTAAACGTGACTGGGCAACTTGAAAAGATTGGTGAATGGAAGCATGGATTTAAACATGCAGGGAACTTCTGAGGAAGGGTCCTGACTTGAATGTCGCTTGTCCATATTCTCCAGGCATGCTGCCAGACCCGCTGAGTTACTCCAACACTTTGTGTCCTTTAGGGAACTTCCCCCTTTGTTAAGTCCATTCACCAAAGTCATGGATCCTTCCATTGTCGAGCACAACAGTCCCAGTTTACTAAATTAATAATGATGATATGATCAGCAGGTTGGGCCACAACATGGGTGCTCCTGTTATGGAACACTAACTGGATGTACTATGTAACACTAGCACAATAGGTGCAGGGGTAGACAACTCAGCCCCTCAAAGCTGCCCTGCCATTCAATATTATCACGATTGATCCAATGCTGGCAATGCACATAGAAGCTCAGCTGGAGTGTTGTTCTACTTCACATCACCTCACATCAGGTAGGATGTCAAAGCTTCACAGCTATGCAAAGATTTATAGAATGGTACAAGCACAATGGCTATCGGTTATGTGGAGAAAACAGAGCAACTGGTGATGCACATAGGGAGTGCAGCGAGAGAGGTTGATATGCCTACTTTGAAGAAGTTCTCCTCCTCTCTCTGACGAGAGTTCAGCAAACCCCTTTGTGCATTAATTTGTTCTATTTACCTGCTACATCTCTTGTTTCCTTTTCCCCTGACTCTCAGTCTGAAGAAGAGTCTTGACCCGAAACTTCACCTATTTCTTTTCTCCAAAGGTGCTGCTTGACCCGCTGAGTTATTCCAGCTTTTTGTGTCTATCTTTGGAATATTATAAAGTGGTTAAGATAGAAAATATTGAAATCAGCATCTACTTGCTTTGTAAATACTGTATAACAGGTGAGGAGGTAGTTCAGTTGAAGAATGGCCAGATCCATCCTATGTTTATGGTTATGCGATTGTTATGGCTGGTCCATCATCATCAGGACTGTGAACCTCATTAAAGGACTTTCAAGGACGTACTGAGTGGATTTATTTTTCGTTTTAGATAGAGGCTAGACAAAATCAAATTGAAAATAGGTTGATTTTAAGAGAGCAAAAATATGATTGTGAAAACAACAAAGAGAAGCATTTAAAACAATTTTAAATCTAAAGAATTTAGGGAAAATATCTCATTAAGAAGCAAAAATCATCGTAGATATCTAAGCAAACTTATGAATTGGAAACATTGAAACAAAAACAAAAACATGCCATGCTAAGTAACTTAATGCCGCGATATGTTTTTCCTTATCGCAGTAATATTAGGGGTCTTCCAACATCAGGGTACATTACCTGAAGAGAAGCTGAGAGAAATGGATACAGAGACAGAGTTACCGAGCTTGGAGCAAGATATCACAAGGCACCTCTAATAATTCTGGACATGTATGGAGGCCTATTTAGAAGACCAGAGAAATAAAGTCCATGACACTGGAAGAGGCAGGAGATTGGACTTCTAATCCAGGACTACATTTTGAAATACAAATATTTTTGAAGCCACAAGCCACAATACCAAGATATGAAGAGAAAAACCGGCAACTGGAACAGCGACTGTCGGAGTGGATCACACACACAAACACATCGCAAAGGCGGGTGGACAGGGCAAGCGGGGAGAGCGCTGTCTGTAATTCACACGGTGCATAGCCAAGGTGATACAGACACACACAGTGATGAACAGGAAGGTTGGCGCTGTAATTATGATGGCCACAGCACAGTGTAGGTAAGTCCTTTAAAAGGGGGGATAAGGGGAGAGAATAAGGGAGAAGGAGTGGAGACAACTTTTAAGAAGCCAGACAACTTTTACGAAGCCAGAGATACACGTCTGTGAAGCTTTAACATTACCGGTCGGTTATCCTTGGTTCTGAAAACTAGTGCTTACCTTACTTTTTCCCAATGAGCCAATGAAATTCAACGGTCAGCACCAGCTACAACCTACAAGAACCTATGAGAACCTTCGACCTCCTGGCAACCCACTAGGACTTCCTGGCAATCCTGGCATGAGAATTCTCGCTACTCTCCATGGTGGCTTCATTCTAGTCGCCGCTAATTTTTCAACACGTTGAAAAATTTGCGGCGACAATAATGAGGCCACGACTAGTTCCCAGAATGCGGGAACTCCTTACAACCATGAAGGCCACTCCCTGGCAACCACTCGCGAACATGTGGCGACCATGTGGTGACTACAGTCTCCTGCAGTCGCCTAAGTGGGACAGGCCCATGGGTGTATAACATAAATTGTTACCTCCAGATTTGCAGTGTAGAAGAGAGACAAGAGAGTGGACAGCACCATGAGGCCATTGATTAATTCACTGTTTCTGGTCATGAAAAGGGTGATGCTAGGGCAATTGTGAATGGTCCATGTGGTCCTCGTGCTAGTGATGACAATGGCAGGGTCTAGGTCATGTTTTGCATTTGCATTGGCAAGACCACTTCTATTTGGCTCAAGCCTATGCAACAAAATTCATCACAGCAGTCATAACTATTGTGTTGTATTATTAACAGTCATAGTTATTGTGTTCAATTCAAAAGATAGATGAAAGATTTGTGTTCTAAAAGATATCTTGACAGCTGCTGGATTGAAATGCGGCATTTAACGGACCTAGTGCAAGAGATTAAACAGGGAAGTTCCATAACATGGTTCATGACCTCCTGCAAAGTAAACAATTACAACTTAAAGATTCATTTCCTTTCTTTAACCAAATAGATGAGACTCTTGGATTGGCCCATTTGCTGCTACAAGTAATCAGTTGTCTTTTTTTTCTTTTAGTTCTCTTGGGCAAAAATAATAAAGTTAAGAGGTGTGGTAACTCCTTGAACTTCTTTATGTTTCACCAAACAAATAGTTAGCCAATCAAGATATAAAATCTGGTTAACAAAAAGAGAGCCAAGATTATTTGGTTGTGATGAATTTGTATTCATTTCAAATACTTCCAGCTGCTGTTGGCTGACTTTGTTAAATTGCAATTGATTGCAGCAGCTGTTTTCTGTTTCTGGCAAGTTAATGGGATGAGCAACAAATTCACTCAGGACACTGAAAAAAAAACCAATTCTGCCCAAACACCTCATAAAACGCTGCAGAAATTGCATGACAAACAGGTCAGTGAACTCTCAGACATTTGTGCACAGTCTGAGCAGACTGGCTTCCTTATTTGGTGTGTCTCTGGGATGTATGACTCAACTTATCAATTTGAATGGAACAGCGTGGCATGCTGCCTGTATGCCTTGAACAAGTAGATGGAAATAGTCATCTGGCACAAACAACTAAATCAAGTTTCTTAAATACTGAAGAAATATGTATGTTAATTTATGGAGGGAAAATATTCATGATCAACGAACAGTGATTAGTTAGTTACTTTCACCCCTTTGCACTTTCAGTAATTACTACTGTTAAAATCACTACACAATTGCCATTATGCCATTCTGATAATTAATGCAATGTTCAAAATCATGATGCTAACAAATGGTGTATCATATAGACATAATTGGATATATTCCATTGTTTTCTGCAGTAAAATCAGCTATGAATTTAATTATCATCCCTTATAGTTTTGAATCTGTGAAGCACCCATATGCTTTAAAATCAAATGAATTTTGCTGTCTCAAAATGCAAAACAAAAAAATACTGGTCAGTTATAAGGTCATAAGTGATATTAGAATTTGGCCCATCAAGTCTACTCTGCCATTCATGGCTGATCTATCTCCCTCATAGGAGGCTGGAGTTTTGAAATATATAAACAGAATTCAGGAGTTATTAGAATAGGCAGCATCTGTGGAACGAGAAACTGCTACAATTTTACGTCAATGTTCTGGTTTGTTTCGAGGACTGAATTATAAAGCTTCACTTTTGGGCATCCTCAACCAAGGACCATCCTCAACCATCTTCCCTATATCCACATAATGTTCGTGGCTACACAAAAGGAATCAAGAAACGTACAAAATAAAAGATACATTGATGGCCAAATTAGTAATTTATAGGGGACATACCATAACTTGGTATCAAACCTGTTTGGTATCAAATATATATACTGCTCAACCACTCCATTCAAGATGGTTCCATTATTATTAGTTTCCATGGGATGTTCACTATTAAGTAGTTAATATAAATGCATTTATTTCAACTGCCATGATAAATGTGCACGAAATTCAATCTCCACAAAAACAAATGTAGTGGATTGATCTAACCATTTGATCTGCTACGTGACAATGTAAATATTGATTTGAAATATACTTGAATATTTTAACATCAAGAGGATGTGTTCTGATGGTGGAAAATATTAACCAGCAGATGAGAAGAACTCAAAAGAGTCAGTGGTTTTACCTGAACCACTTTATCCGGCGAATGACTTGTGAACTTGAGCATTTGTTAATTGCGAAAATCAGAGGCCCTTCTTTTGCAAAATTGACAAACTAATACTTTTCTTAGTCTATTTTTGTGCAGTTTTTGGTATTTTGCAAAGCAATAATTGCTTTGGTTACTCATCATCTTGTACAACAAGGTAGAGTCGGCATAGTAAACCATAATTATTTTAATGTGAATATTGCAATGAGGGTCCTACAAGCTGCATGGGATGCTGATTTGTCCATTTCAGCAGTTTTAAGTGTAGCCATAAGTTTGGAGAAAGGAACATGTCTTAAGGATCATCTTCAACAAGAAGACGAAGTTTAAAAAGATAAGTCCAAGACTAGGGCTTGCTAGGCAGCTACAGGCATGGAACCAATTGCGCAGCAAATAAAGAAGGTGGAAGAAACAAGGAACTGCAGTTACTGGTTTACAAACAAAGACAAATTGCTGGAGTAACTCAGTGGGTCAGGCAGCATCTCCAAGAGACAAGACAAGACAAGAGACATTTATTTGTCACATGTACCAATTGGCGCAGTGAAATGTGTAGTCACCATACAGCCATACGAATATAAAAAAGAGCACAGAACACAATAATCTTTAACATAGACATCCCCACACAGCAGAATCAAAGTTTCCCACTGTGAGGGAAGGCACCAAAGTTCAGTCATCTTCCTTTGTTGTCCTCTGTTGTTCACCCGTGGTTGGGGGCTCCCGAACCCCTCGCTGTTGCCACTAAGGGCGGCCCGATGTTCAGGCCCTCTCACTGGGATGATGGAACTCTGACGACAGAACGGGAGAAAACCTCAGTGGCTTGGACATCCGAATTGGCTACTTCCTACTGGAGTCCGCTGCTTCCGAAGGCCACAGGCTACTCTGGGCGGAGATTCACGCTGGTGGCCCTCGGCAAAAGGTCCCAGGACTCCACAATGTTGAAGTCAGCACCGCCCGCACTGGAAGCTCTACAAACCACAGCTCCGCGATGTTGAAGCAGCAGATCCAACACTCCAGAGCTTCAGACGGCGATCCAGGAAAGGCATCGCCTGCTCCACGGTGAATCCAGTGCAGTGCCACCGCTGAAGCTTTGGCCGGTCCCCGGCAGGAAAGGCCACGCCAATCCAGTTTGTAGGCCTCAAGTGGGGGGGGCGGGCGAGGATGCGACTCAGAGAATAGTTGCATCCTCACCAGGAAGTGACTGGGAAAAGTTTTCCCCCTTACCCTCCCCACATTGAAAAACTAAAGAAACCTACAAAACATACCTTTAAAACAGACTAAACATTTAAAAATAGATAGAAATACAGACAGGCTATAGGCAGAGGCTGCCATCAATGCAGCGCCCTAGGTAAGAGGAATAGCTGACATTTTGGTTCAGAACCTATATTAATTATTTGGAGGAGTATGTACATGACAAGATTAGCTAGTTTGCAGATGACACTAAAGTGGGGGGTATTGTAGATAATGTATATTGTTGTCAAAAATTGCAGCAGAATCTTGATCGGTTGGGCAGGTGGGCGGAGGATTGGTTGATGGAATTTAATACAGAAAAATGTGAGGTGATGCATTTTGGAAAGTCCATCATGGGCAGTATGTACATAGTGAAGGGTAGAGCTCTGGGGGGTGTTGTAGAGCAAAGGGATCTAGTAGTGCAGGTACACAGTTCCTTGAAGGTGGCCAAACAGGTACATGGGGTGGTCAACCAGATTTTTGACACATTGCCCTTCATCAGTCAGTGTGGAGTATAGATGTTGGGAGGTCTTGTTAATCTCATGTTAATCATTTTGCCTTGTAGGCACAGATTTTTAAGGTGATTTGATATTAATTATGTTAATTGCGATTTCAGCAAATATAATGGCTCGAGGAAGACGAACTTCATTAGAAACATAGAAAATAGGTGCAGGAGGAGGCCATTCGGCCCTTCGAGCCAGCACCGCCATTCATTGTGATCATGGCTGATCGTCCCCTATCAATAACCCGTGCCTGCCTTCTCCCCATATCCTTTGACTCTACTAGCCCCTCGAGCTCTATCTAACTCGCTCTTAAATCCATCCAGTGACTTGGCCTCCACTGCCCTCTGTGGCAGGGAATTCCATAAATTCACAACTCTATGGGTGAAAAAGATTTTTCTCACCTCAGTCTTAAATGATCTCCCTTTATTCGAAGACTGTGGCCCCTGGTTCTGGACTCGCCCAACATTGGAAACATTTTTCCTGCATCTAGCTTGTCCAGTCCTTTTATAATTTTATGTTTCAATAAGATCCCCCCCTCATCCTTCTAAACTCCAGTGAATACAAGCGTAGTCTTTTCAATCTTTCCTCATATGACAGTCCCGCCATCCCAGGGATCAATCTCGTGAACCTATGCTGCACTGCCTCAATCACAAGGATATCCTTCCTCAAATTAGGAGACCAAAACTGTACACAATACTCCAGATGTGGTCTCAGCAGAGCCCTATACAACTGCAGAAGAACCTCTTTACTCCTATACTGAAATCCTCTTGTTATGAAGGCCAACATTCCATTAGCTTTCATTATTTGTTTCTTATCAATTATACTTTGTGTTCCCTTCTTCACACCACCTGCTTTTGGTCCATTGTTGAAAAAAGGGGCCTCCAAACTTTTCAGCATTAGGACCATATTATATATTTGGCATGTTTTTGCGGGCCATAGGAAAAAATAAAGAAAAGTCAGTTTTATAAATTTAATTAGAGATAGAGATATAGAGAGAGATAGAGAAAGAGTCAGAGAGAGAGAGAGAGAGAGAGAGAGGATTGCACGTTATGACGTGCTGCCGAACCATTCTGACCGCTGCCGCCGAATAGACTCCACCCCCCCCCCCCCCCCCCCCCCCCCTTTCTTCACGGCGGCCCTGTGATGTCCAGGCTCTGACAATCCGGGGGACCTACCCGGTAGTAACACTAAGAGCAGCTCAAGGCTGCTGTGCTCTCCGACTCGAATCGACTCAATGCCTAACAGGCCTGTTCCACTTATGCGATTTTATTCGTCGATAGCCGGAAAATAGGCTGTTGCCACATGGCCGCGGGGTTATTTGTCTCCTCAAGTTTCGCAACTTTTTTCTTGTCGCCACTGGATTTTGAAATGGTCAAAACCTTTCAGTGGCATTGGGTTTGACACTGCCTGTCTTCTCCTGTCGTATGTTGCCGCAAGGATGACGCCAGGTGATGTTGGTTGTCGCCGGGTGATGACCTTGGTGATTTCCATTGGCGTCAACCTATGTCATCCTACGTCAACCTGCGACAGTACCGGCATCAAGAGAAGTCTTCAGTTGTCTTCATTTGTCGCTGACAGGGTTGCAGCTTTTCGTAGCTTGTCGCGGGTGAAGGTAGGTTGACTTTGGTTGTTGTTGGTTGTCGCCTGTGTGGTCGAAGGGTGGCGGCGTGGTTGTTGTAGGTGGACATCACAGGTCTCGAGGAATTATACACAATAGACAATAGGTGCAGGAGTTGGCCATTCGGCCCTTCGAGCCAGCACCGCCATTCAATGTGATCATGGCTGATCATCCCCAATCAGTACCCCGTTCCTGCCTTTCCCCATATCCCCTGACTCCGCTATTTTTAAGAGCCCTATCTAGCTCTCTCTTGAAAGCATCCAGAGAACCTGCCTCCACCACACTCTGAAGCAGAGAATTCCACAGACTCACCACTCTCTGTGAGAAAAAATGTTTTCTCGTCTCCGTTCTAAATGGCTTTGTCCTTATTCGTAAACTGTGGCCCCCTGAGTCTGGACTCCCCCAACATCGAGAACATGTTTCCTGCCTCTAGCGTGTCCAAACCCTTAACAATCTTATATGTTTCAATGAGATCCCCTCTCATCCTTCTTAACTTCAGAGTGTACAAGCCCAGCTGCTCCATTCTCTCAGCATATGACAGTCCCACCATCCCGGGAATTAACCTTGTATACCTACACTGCACTCCCTCAATAGCAATAATGTCCTTCCTCAAATTAGGGGACCAAAACTGCACACAATACTCCAGGTGTGGTCTCACTAGGGCTCTGTACAACTGCAGAAGGACCTCTTTGCTCCTATATTCGATTCCTCTTGTTGTAAAGGCCAACATGCAATTCGCTTTCTTCACTGCCTGGTGTATCTGCATGCTTACTTTCATAGACTGATGAACAAGGACCCCCAGATCCCATTGTACTTCCCCTTTTCGCAACTTGATGCCATTTAGATAGTAATCTGCCTTCCTGTTTTTGCTACCAAAGTGGATAACCTCACATTTATCCTCATGAAACTTAATCTGCCATGCACCTGCCCACTCCCCCAACCTGTCCAAGTCACCCTGCATTCTCATAGCATCCTCCTCACAGTTCACACCGCCACCCAGCTTTGTATCATCTGCAAATTTGCTAACTCTACCCCCAATACCATGTGCCCTAATTTTGCCCACTAATCTCCTATGTGGGACCTTATCAAATGCTTTCTGAAAGTCCAGGTACACTACATCCACTGGCTCTCCCTTGTCCATTTTCCTAGTTACATCTTGAAAAAATTCCAGAAGACTAGTCAAGCATGATTTCTCCTTCGTAAATCCATGCTGACTCGGACCGACCCTGTTACTGCTATCCAAATTTTTGGCTATTTCATCTTTTATAATTGACTCCAGCATCTTCCCCACCACTGATGTCAGGCTAACTGGTCTATAGTTCCCTGTTTTCTCTCTCCTGTCTTTCTTAAAATGTGGGATAATATTAGCTACCCTCCAATCCACAGATACTGATCCTGAGTCAATGGAACATTGGATAATTATTACCAATGCATCCACAATTTCCAGAACCATTTAAGTACCCTGGGATGAAGACCATCAGGCCCTGGGAATTTATCAGCTTTCAGACCCATCAGTCAACACCATTTCCTGCCTAATGTGGATATCGTTCAGTTCCTCCGTCACCCCAAATCCTCTGGCCACTACTATATCATGAAGATTGTTTGTGTCCTACTTAGTGAAGACAGATCCAAAGTACCTGTTCCTCATCTGCCATTTCCTTGTTCCCCATAATAAATTCACCTTTTTCAGTCTTCAAGACTCCAACTTGAATTGTTCACCGGTTGACGTAGCTTGTTGTAGCTTGACGTTGACTAGGTGGTAGGGGGCGCCGTCGAGTATGGCTGCCCTGCCAGCAGTTGTTGGTCTTTTTGCGCATTTTTTATTTTTAGTTAGTTAAAAGTGTTTGGTTTGTAGGTCTTTTAGTCTTTTTATGTAGGGAGTGGGGGGGGGGGGGAAACTACTTTTCTCAGTCCTACCTGGTCGGTGATGCGGCTTTTCTCTGAGCCGTGTTTTTCGTGGCCTAACGGCAGTCTGGAGTGGCGTTTCCTACCGGGACCGGCCAGGACTTCAGCTCCTGCAGGCGGAGGCACAGCGCTGAGGCACCATCGCGGAGCGGGCGGTGCCTTGCCCGGTTCGCCGGGCAGTAAGCTCTGGAGGGCTGGAACCGCCCACAAAAACATCGTCGGTCTGCGGTCTGCCGTCTGCCGAGCTCCCAGCCACGGGCGGCGCTGAGTTAGGAACACCATGGGGCCTGGGATCTCACAGAGGTCGCCAGGGTCGGAGCTTCGACCAGCGCGGACCGTGGACTTCGGGACCTGCAAACTCTGGGGAGGAAACCGCCACTCCAGACACTCCAGGCCGCTGCGAGTGTTCACCCGATGCCAGAACTCCATCATCCGGCGAGTGGGCCTGAAGCATCGGGCTGCCGTAGCAGCGACTGCAGTGACCTCAATAGGCCCGACTATGGGTGAACTGGGGATGGGACTTGACTTTGCTGCCTTCCCCCACATTGGGAACCATTGGGGGGGGATGTTTTTATGTTTATTGTTAAATTCTTTAATGTTGTGTATTATCTTTATTCGTGTGCTGCATGGCAAGTCAATTTCACTGCACCAATTGGTGTATGTGATAATAATGTCCTTTGTCCTTTGGTAGCTTGTCGAGGACATTGTCTTAGGGTCGGTCCATTGTGGTGGCCCGCTACGACTGTGAGTGTCGCCGGCAGTCGCCTAAAATATCGCCTAAGTGGGACAAGGCCTTAACTGATACACGCTCTGTCCTGCGCTGAGCTTGCTGCGAGCCGGATGGTGGCCCGCGGCCATAGTTTGAAGACCCCTGGTCTATAATTTACTGTTACACTCCAGCAGAAATTGTTTTGGGCAACTAAAGTCTCCAAGGGTGGAAAAACATACAAAAACCACAAATGATGGAACTACCTAACTGATCAGACAGCGTCATTGGAGAAAGAAGTAACTGACATTTCAGATCATTTACGTTAATGAGAAAGTTATTATTTTTTATTATGCATGGAAAAGGGGAGGGGAGAAGCAAGAATGAAAGGGTTCATGATGGTAGAAAAGAGGGATGATAATCTACAGAAAATGCAAACTGTACTGGAACATATAAAGACTTAATCAAAATAAGCAATTGTAATTTAAAACTGTTGAACTCAGTGTTAGGACCACGGTGTAATGTGCAAAATTTGATGTGCTACTCCTTGAGCTTCAGTGCAACACATCTTGATACCAAAGATTGAAGATATAAACATGTAAAGAGGTGGAGAGTTAAAGAGACAAGCATCCAAAAGCCCAGGGCCACCATTGACAACTGAACAAATGTGTTCTGCATGGTGATCGTGCTCTCTTTTTTTGGCCTCTCCACTGTAGGCAAGATCAGGTTATGAGCAGCGAGTATAATAAGGTGAGAGGGGAAATTAATCACTGCTTCATTTAGGATGCATGTGAATACAGCCTGGTTTGGCAACTTGAATGCCCGGGAACGGAGACAATTTCAAAAAGCAGTGAACACCGCCCAGTCCATCACGGGTACTGACCTCCCCACCATCGAAGGGGTCTACAAAAAGGCAGCCAGCATCATCAGAGACCCACATCACCATGCTCTCATTTCACTCCTTCCATCGGGAAAATGGTATCGGAGCCTGAAAACTGTAATGTTCATGAGCAGTTTCTTCCCTACAACCATTTGGCTATTAAACACTACAACCTCCAAATAACTCAAAGCGATATAGGCCAGGGCATTATTTGTTGACTTTGCACTATTATTGTTGTTTAATTGTCAGTATATACATATCTTTTTTTGTTTTGTTATTATGGGTTTTACAGAGTACTGTGTTGACATATCTGTTGTGTTGCTGCAAGTAAGAATTTCATTGGTTTGTCTCGAGACATATGACTATATGACATATGAGTATGATATAGTTGGGATCACGGAGACATGGCTCCAGGGTGACCAAGGCTGGGAGCTGAACATCCAGGGATATTCAATATTCAGGAGATATAGAGAGAAAGGAAAAGGAGGTGGGGTAGCGTTGCTGGTTAGAGAGGAGATTAACGCAATGGAAAGGAAGGACATTAGCTTGGAGCATGTGGAATCGGTATGGGTAGAGCTGCGAAACACTAAGGGGCAGAAAACGCTAGTGGGAGTTGTGTACAGGCCACTTAACAGTAGTAGTGAAGTTGGGGATGGTATCAAACAGGAAATTAGAAATGCGTGCAACAAAGGCAAAACAGTTATAATGGGTGACTTCAATCTACATATATAGATTGGGTGAATCAAATAGGCAGGGGCGCTGAGGAAGAGGATTTTTTGGAAAGTACACGGGATAGTTATCTAAATCAACATGTAGAGGAACCAACGAGAGAGCAGGCTATTTTAGACTGGGTATTGAGTAATGAGGAAGGGTTAGTTAGCAGTCTTATTGTGCGTGGCCCCTTGGGCAAGAGTGACCATAATATGGTTGAGTTCTTCATTAGGATGGAGAGTGACATTGTTAATTCAGAAACAATGGTTCTGAACTTAAGGAAAGGTAACTTTGAGGGTATGGGATGTGAATTGGCCAAGATTGACTGGCAATCAATTCTAAAAGGGTTGACGGTGGATACGCAATGGAAGACATTTAAAGACTGCATGGATGAACTACAAAAAATGTTCATCCCAATTTGGCAAAAGAATAGATCAGGGAAGGTAGTGCAGCCGTGGATAACAAGGGAAATGAGGGATAGTATCAAAGCAAAGGATGATGCGTACAAAGTAGCCAGAAAAAGCAGCATACCAGAGGACTGGGAGAAATTCGGAGACCAGCAGAGAAGGACAAAGGGCTTGATTAGGAAAGGAAAAATAGATTATGAAAGAAAACTGGCAGGGAACATAAAAACTGACTGCAAAAGTTTTTATAGATATGTGAAGAGAAAGAGATTAGTTAAAACAAATGTAGGTCCCTTGCAGTCAGAAACAGGTGAGTTGATCATGGGGAACAAGGATATGGCGGACCAATTGAATAACTACTTTGGTTCTGTCTTCACTAAGGAAGACATAAATAATCTGCCGGAAATAGCACGGGACGGCGGGTCAAAGGAGGAATTGAGTGAAATCCAGGTTAGTCGGGAAGTGGTATTGGGTTAATTGAATGGATTAAAGGCTGATAAATCCCCAAGGCCAGATAGGCTGCATCCCAGAGTACTTAAGGAAGTAGCTCCGGAAATAGTGGATGCATTAGTGATAATCTTTCAAAACTCTTTAGATTCTGGAGTAGTTCCTGAGGATTGTCGGGTAGCAAACGTAACCCCTCTTTTTAAGAAGGGGGGGAGAGAGAAAACGGGGGATTACAGACGAGTTAGTCTAACATCGGTAGTGGGGAAACTGCTAGAGTCAGTTATTAAAGATGGGATAGCAGCACATTTGGAAAGTGGTGAAATCATTGGACAAAGTCAGCATGGATTTACGAAAGGTAAATCATGTCTGACGAATCTTGTGGAATTTTTCGAGGATGTAACTAGTAGCGTGGATAGGGGAGAACCAGTGGATGTGGTGTATCTGGACTTCCAGAAGGCTTTCGACAAGGTCCCACATAAGAGATTAGCATATAAACTTAAAGCATACGACATTGGGGGTTCAGTATTGATGTGGATAGAGAACTGGCTGGCAAACAGGAAGCAAAGAGTAGGAGTAAACGGGTCATTTTCACAATGGCAGGCAGTGACTAGTGGGGTACCGCAAGGCTCAGTGCTGGGACCCCAGCTATTTACAATATACATAAATTATCTGGATGAGGGAATTGAAGGCAATATCTCCAAGTTTGCGGATGACACTAAGCTGGGGGGCAGTGTTAGCTGTGAGGAGGATGCTAGGAGACTGCAAGGTGACTTGGATAGGCTGGGTGAGTGGGCAAATGTTTGGCAGATGCAGTATAATGTGGATAAATGTGAGGTTATCCACTTTGGTGGCAAAAATAGGAAAACAGACTATTATCTAAATGGAGGCCGATTAGGAAAAGGGGAGATGCAGCGCGACCTGGGTGTCATGGTACAGCAGTCATTGACAGTAGGCATGCAGGTACAGCAGGCAGTGAAGAAAGCGAATGGTATGTTAGCTTTCATAGCAAAAGGATTTGAGTATAGGAGCAGGGAGGTTCTACTTCAGTTGTATAGGGTCTTGGTGAGGCCACACCTGGAGTATTGCGTACAGTTCTGGTCTCCAAATCTGAGGAAGGACATTATTGCCATAGAGGGAGTGCAGAGAAGGTTCACCAGACTGATTCCTGGGATGTCAGGACTGTCTTATGAACAAAGACTGCATAGACTCGGTTTATACTCTCTGGAATTTAGGAGATTGAGAGGGGATCTTATAGAAACTTACAAAATTCTTAAGGGGTTGGACAGGCTAGATGCAGGAAGATTGTTCCCGATATTGGGGAGGTCCAGGACAAGGGGTCACAGCTTAAGGATAAGGGGGAAATCCTTTAGGACCGAGATGAGAAGGAATTTTTTCACACAGAGAGTGGTGGGTCTGTGGAACTCTCTGCCACAGAGGGTAGTTGAGGCCAGTTCATTGGCTGTATTTAAGAGGGAGTTAGATGTGGCCCTTGTGGCTAAGGGGATCAGAGGGTATGGAGAGAAGGCAGGTACGGGATACTGAGTTGGATGATCAGCCATGATCATATTGAATGGCGGTGCAGGCTTGAAGGGCCGAATGGCCTACTCCTGCACCTAATTTCAATGTTTCTATGTTTCTATGTTTCTATGACTTGACTCTTGATAAAAGTCAGTGAAATCGTGGCTTGCATCTCTGACCTTCAGGGGGAGCAATGGTTTGTAGTCAGAACAGTAAGATTAAGTGAACATCAACTGACAGGCATGGAATATTTGGGAGAAAATTAAAACAGAGAAAAAACAGACACTTTATTTGAATATATAGCAAATTAGGTAAACATAAAGAATAATGTTCATGAGAGATTAAACCTAGACATTGTATCATGTGGCACACCATTCAATGAAATAATGATGAATTCACCATTTACTTTCATGGTGCTCTGTGCATTAATTACATTTTGCATTTGGAGCCACTCAGTCACTTTCCATTCCTTCCAAAGGCACACAGCAGGAAATAACTTACTGTTTGCAAATAATCACAAGGTGACCATATGCCCTGGTTTCAATTGCCCTTCCTGAATTTATGTCACATCATTCTACTCTGCTCCTGACTTGTCTTCGAGGCAGTGGAATGACTCTGGGTATTGAGGATGTATGCCACTTGCCACAAGATATCCAGACTCCGACCCTTCTTGCAACCACAGTTTCTATGTGACTGGTTAAGCTCAGGTTCTGTGTCAATGGCAACCGAGAGGACATTGATGATGGATGAGTTGGCAATCTTAGTGTGACTGAATGTCAAGGCAGGTGGTTTGTCTCTCCCCCCCTGCTTCAGATAGCCATTGCCTGGCACTTCTTTGGCATGACTATCATCTGCATTGATCATGGCTGAGTGTGGTCTAGTTCGTGCTGTGTGTGCTGATGGGCAATGAATGGAATTGAACATTGTGCCATCAGTGAACACACCACATCTGACTTACTGATAGAAAGACATTGTTGGGAATGATGTTGATGATGATGATGCTGCCACTGCCATTTGGCCCATCAAGTCTACTCCACCATTCAATCATGGCTGATCTATCTCTCCCTCCCTCCATTCCCCTGCCTTCTCCCCATAACCTCTGATGCTGGTACTAATCAAGAATCTATCTATCTCAGCCTTAAATATATCCACTGACTTGCCCTCCACAGCCTTCTGTGACAAAGAATTCCACAGATTCACCACCCTCTGACTAAAGAAAGTCCTCCTCATCTCCTTCGTAAAAGTACACCTTCTAATTCTGAGGCTATGACCTCTAGTCCTAGACTCTCCCACTAGTGGAAACATCCTCTCCACATCCACTCTATCCAAGCCTTTCACTATTCTATATGTTACAATGAGGTCCCCCCTCAATCTTCTAAGCTCCAGCGAGTACAGGCCCAGTGCCATCAAACACTCAGCATATGTTAACCTACTCATTCCTGGGATCATTTTTATAAACCTCCTCTGGACCCTCTCCAGAGCCAGCACATCTCTCCTCAGATATGGTGCCCAAAATTGCTCACAGTATTCTAAATGTGGCCTGACCAGCGCCTTATAGAGCCTCAGTATTACATCACTGTTTTTATATACAAGCCCTTTTGAAATAAATGCTAGCATTCCGTTTGATGATGAGACTTTATTGCCACTTATACCTAGCTAGGTATCGTGAAATTATGTGTTTTTGCATACAATGTGCACAAAAGAGTTGCCACAAAGGCGCCAATAAAATTACAAAAGGCACTCACCTCTTACCTTTTCTTTGCCCCCACCCCCCAAACCCCCACCACCAAGTCCCCCTTAGTTCCCAGGCCAGGTCCACCTTACCTCTCACCAGCCCCCCCATGCCGGCTTGGTGTAGCTGTGCTCATGTCCTGAGTTACAATTACAGTGGCTTGCAAAAGTTTTCATACCCCTTGAACTTTTCCACATTTTTTCATGTTACAACCACAAACGTAAATGTATTTTATTGGGATTTTGTGTGATAGACCAACACAAAGTGGCACATAGTTGTGAAGTGGAAGGAAAATGATACATGGTTTTCAATTTTTTTTTACAAATAAAAAACTGAAAAGTGTGGCGTGCAAAAGTATTCAGCACCCTTTACTCTGATACCCCTAAATAAAATCCAGTGCAACCAATTGCCTTCAGAAGTCACCTAATTAGTAAATAGAGTCCACTTGTTTGTAATGTAATCGCAGTATAAATACAGCTGTTCGGTGAAGGCCTCAGAGGTTTGTTCGAGAACATTAGTGAACAAACAGCATCATGAAGCCCAAGGAACACACCAGACAGGTCAGGAATAAAGTTGTGGAGAAGTTTAAAACAGGGTTAGGTTATAAAAAAATATCCCAAGCTTTGAACATCTCACGGAGCACTGTTCAATCCATCATCCGAAAATGGAAAGAGTATGGCACAACTGCAAACCTACCAAGACATGGCCGTCCACCTAAACTGACAGGCCGGGCAAGGAGAGCATTGATCAGAGAGGCCCATGGTAACTCTAGAAGAGCTGCATAGATCCACAGCTCATGTGGGAGAATCTGTCCACAGGACAACTATTAGTCGTGCACTCCACAAATCGGGCCTTTGTAGAAGAGTAGCAAGAAGAAAGCCATTGTTGAAACAAAGCCATAAGAAGTCCCGTTTGCAGTTTGCCACAAGCCATGTGGGGGACACAGCAAACATGTGGAGGAAGGTGCTCTGGTCTGTGAGACCAAAATTGGTTTAAATGCAAAACGCTATGTGTGGCGGTAAACTAACACTGCACATCACCCTGAACACACCATCCCCACTGTGAAACATGGTGGTGGCAGCATCATGCTGTGGGGATGTTCTTCTTCAGCAAGGACAGGGAAGCTGGTCAGAGTTGATGGGAAGATGGATGGAGCCAAATACAGGGCAATCTTGGAAGAAAACCTGTTAGAGTCTGCAAAAGACTTGAGACTGGGGCGGAGGTTCACCTTCCAGCAGGACAACAACCCTAAACATACAGCCAGAGCTACAATGGAATTGGTTAGATCAAAGCATATTCATGTGTTAGAATGGCCCAGTCAAAGTCCAGACCTAAATCCAATTGAGAATCTCTGGCAAGACTTGGAAATTGCTGTTCACAGACACTCTCCATCCAATCTGACGAGCTTGAGCTATTTTGCAAAGACGAATGGGCAAAAATTTAAGTCTCTCGATGTGCAAAGCTGGTAGAGGCATACCCCAAAAGACTTGTAGCTGTAATTGCAGCGAAAGGTGGTTCTACAAAGTATTGACTCAGGGGGGCTGAATACTTTTACACGCCACACTTTTCAGTTTTATATTTGTAATAAAATTTGGAAACCATGTATCATTTTCCTTCCACTTCACAATTATGCACCACTTTGTTTTGGTCTATCACATAAAATCCCAATAAAATACATTTACGTTTGTGGTTGTAACGTGACAAAATGTGGAAAAGTTCAAGGGGTATGAAAACTTTTGCAAGCCACTGTATATGTGCACCCACCAATGGGTGAATGCTACTACACGAGGTGTAGAGTCCGCTCTTCAATCTTAAACCTTTGGCCCACGAAAAAGCAATCTTGCGTCATGTCTGTATGATAACCATTTTCTTCCAAATAAAAATGTATACTTCCATACCAACCAAAACATGACTTGCAATGTGAATTTATCAACCATTTTGGGAAGTTTATTGGAAACATTTCAAAGTAATACAAACTTTGGTAATAAATAAGCTGCAAAAACCTCTGGTAAATAGTGCAGGTCAAGCTGAGGAAAACAATTGGTTGTGATTTGCAGAGCAATATTGAACTCCATGTCCATTGTTCCCTGAAGGTGACAACACACGTTGACAGATTAGTAAAGAATGGTATGCTTGCTTTCATAGATCAGGTCATTGAGTATAAGTGTCAGGAAGTCATGATGCAACTTTATATGACTTTGGTTAGGCTGCTTTTGAATGATCATGTGCAGTTCTGGTCGCCCCATTACAGGAAGTATGTGCAGGCTTTGGGAAGGTTGCAGAAGAGGTTTATCAAAATGATGTCGGGATTTTAGGGGGTATTGGCCAAAGGGAGAGTTTGGACTAACTTGGATTGTTTTCTCTGGAACACTAGAGATTGCAGGGAGACTGTTAGAAAAGTACAGGTTGAACACCGATTTTCAGGCACCCTCAGTTCCAGAGCTTTTCTGGATTATCTGTTTTTCCATACCAACAGAGGCCATATGAATATGAAATGACAATCCACCCTTGGCCCGCTAATGACACCTCTACCGCATCTCTAAAGCACCATGAAACTTCAAAAAACAAATATTAAATGTAAACTGAATGTGAATGGAATGACCTGCTGACCCATCGCCGGCTTCCACCATCTGCCTGGTAATCTAGAGCCCCAGCTTCCGACACCACTTCCGACTCGCAAGGTGCACCAGCAAGCCCCTCTCACCTGCTACTGTTTATTGCTGTTGGCGTTGGCTTTATCCACTTCCCAATCGACCGTTCTCCCGTCGCTGTCCAGTCGGCCTCTTCTCATCCCCCCCCCCCCGCCCACTCCCCCACCACCACTGCCACCTCCTCATTCTTCCCTGGAGTGGCTGACATACTCTACCTTGGAAGTGGCAGCAGGTGAGAGGGGAGGGAGACCCATGGTAACCTTGCCTAGTTTTAAAGTGAAATTACACAAAGTGCTGGAGTAACTCAGCTGACTGAATCCGTGTGAGGAAGGGTTCCAATGCCACCTATCCATGTTCTCTAGAGATCCTTACTCCAGCATTTTTGTTCCTTTTGTCTATTAACCATGATCAGTAGTCATCGGCAATAACTGACACCACTCCCTCCTCTATGGTCCATTATAACGAGGGTTTACTGTAAAGAGACCACAGCGGAGGTGTCGTCATGGTTAGGGAAGTATGGACTTGCCCCCTCCTCCACAAAAGGTTGGTTAACTCGTTTCACAGTTCACAATGATGTATTCCTCTTGGGATCACACCATGCCTAGCCAGAAACCTATCCCAGTGGCAGAAATGGCAAGATGAGGAGTAAAAGGTTTAGATGGGATCTGAGGGATTTCTTTTCACCCTGAGGATGTTTCAATCTTAACACAATGCCTTGGAGAGTGGTAGAAACGGGTACTCTCACCTGGTACTACAACAAGCCGACATTGATGGAGTACCAATATCTTTTTCCAGACATTTAGGGATGGACAATAAATGCTGGTCTTGCGAATGATGCCCACATCCTGTTTAAAAATAAACAAAGAAATACAGTAGAAGCTTTAGAAAATTTTCTCTACTCCATTGTCATAAAACAATACTTCACTTCCAAAATAAATAATTGGATTAGCAGCACGACAGGAATTATCATGGCTATGGGTTAGAAAGAAAGATGGTCTCCTCAAAAGTGCTAATGAAGCAAGTTTTGCAGCAGATTGCAGATAGATTCACACTGCATGCAGGCACTTGTGGTTTGGGTTACTGATCAGGAACAAATGTCTGATCTGATGAATGATTCTGGAGAGAAGACGACTGGAGAAAATCTGCCCGTTATGCCTTCAACACAGTAGACAATCAAGTGAATCGTCGTGGAGAGCCTCAGTGTGTTGCATGTTAATTCCATCTGCCATACTGCAGCACACTCGATATTTCGAGCTTAAACTCTTGGCCGACAACTAAACTGCATCCTGTGTCAGATTGGACAGGCTGGGGCATGGACAATTTAGTTTAGTTTAGTCTGGTTTAGATTAGAGATACAGTGCAGAAACAGGCCCTTCGGCCCACCGAGTCCATGCCGACCAGCAATTCCTGTACGCTAGCACTACTAAGACACAGACCACACTCGGGACAATTTTACCGAGCCAATTAACCTACAAACCTGCACATCTTTGGAGTGTGGGAGGAAACCTGAGCTCCCGATGAAAACTCACGCAGCTCAGGGGGAGAACGTACGGGCACCTGACATCATAGTCAGGATCAAACCCGGGTCTCTGGCGCTGTGAGACAGCTACTCTACCACTGCAGCACTGTGTATGTGGACTGAAGTCTCTCAATATTATCAGACCACATGGTTTAATCACTATGGTGTGTAATAGGAGGAAAACTGTGACTCCATGGGTCATATTTGAAGTGGCCATCTTGGATATCACAGGACACAAGAGATTCGATGGAGGAGATTAGCAGTAAGGACATCACTGGAGATATATTAATATAGTGCTGATGTTATATTTTGTTCCCTCACTCCCACTCCTCCTTACACATTTTGTCATCTGCAGTTCCTCGTTCCTCATTACATATTTTGTCACTGACCCGCTGCATTACTCCAGCTTTTTGAGTTTGTCTTGGGTTAAAACCTGCATCGGCAGTTCCTCCTTACATATCTTGTCTGCTCCACTGCAAAATCCCCTCAAGGTTTGCCTACTTTAAATAAGTTCTCCTCCTCTCTCCAATGAGAGTTCTGGAACTCTCTCTCTTGCTGTACCCCCTCTGTGATTCCTCCTGCGCCCCAGCTCTATGCCTAAGTACTGTCTATATCGTCATTCCCCATTCCCATTACTCAGTCTGAAGAAGGGTCTCAACCTGAAACGTCACCTAATCCTTTTCTCCAGAGATGCTGCCTGACCCACTGAGTTACTCCAGCTTTTTGTGTTTGTCCTCAATTCTGCACACACAGTATATGCCAAACCTCTGGGAAGAATACATATTGCTTATTTAACTGTAGATTTTTCTCATATGTTTACACAAGCCCTTCTTCCTCCACACTGATTGAGCCCCAGATGCTGCTCTGTGCTGGTATGCTGCATGAAGGTGAGCTCGCAGGAGGAGGAGAAAGAGGCACTTTCCCTGCAGTAGTTCCCAGTGTGTGGCTGGGCATTCAGCATTGCAATCCCCTGTGAAGCAAGACAACGTGATGAAGTTGGTTTTCACATTATGCCCAGCAACCCGCAGTTCCAGCGAACAGTGTCCTTGGATTCCAACCCCACTGCTTGTGCCATTCATGCAAGGTGATGAGCTGGGTATAGTGGACCACAGGGCTTAATCTCAATGGTTCTTGATTGTCTCATATGCACTGCACAGTGAAATTCGTTTGGCACAGCTTACAAGTGCACAAGTTGCCATCTTGTTGCGCCGTCTACAGAAAGCCACATGCTGGATACACTGCAGTGCCCCCAATCCAGGTAAGCCTAGGTAAGCCCAGGCTGCTGCAGGGCCTCCTCCGCCGCGCTCGACTGGCTCGGCCCATCAACCAACATCCCTCTCCTCGCCCAACCACCTTTGTGTCCCGGGGATGCCTCCTGCAGCCGACCTTGAAGGCTCTGGAAGCAATAACCCATCCCACTCTTACCAGCCCTGTCATCCGTCTTCGTCAGCGGCTCCATCCTCCTCAACTCTCCCCAACTCTCCAGTCTTTGGGGTTGAGCTTGGCACCCTCTGAGCTTCCTTTGTGTCCTTCTTCACGGTGGTGAGCCAGGCCTGCTTCTGCACATGGCCAGGGGTGGACCGCAGGGACCGCCTTCGTTCATGGCGGCCCGGCAGGTTGTTTGCAGACGCAAGGTGCGGCTGACATACTGAAACTGGTACAATTAAACAAATATTACAGAAAATAGTAAAAACAGATATCACAGAAAATATTCTGCAGGCAATAGAAGTAGAGTGTTCAAGAATTAACATTTCAAGTTGATAACCTCTCATTTACATCATTGTTTAATTCATCGCCACTTCTCCTCCTGAGAAGCCTTCCTGTGGTATATCCCACTGAGCTTCTGTGGCATTCTGCATTAGTTTAGTTTAGTTTAGAGATATAGTGCGGAAGCAGGACCTTCAGACCACAGAGCCCAAACCGATCAGTGATCTCTGGACATTAGCATTATCCTACACACACTAGGGACAATTTAAATTTATACCAGGCCAATTAACTTACAAACCTGTACGTCTTTGGAGTGTGGGAGGAAACCGAAGATCTCGAAAAAAAACCCACGCAGGTCATATGGAGAATGTACAAACTCCGTACAGACAGCAGCCGTAGTTTTATTTCAAAATTGACTTTATTCGAGAAATAAATATATGCAATACATGATCCTTACAAAACTCCACCTGACTTTCTCAGAGGCTATACATACATACAATACAGTTACCCCAAATCACAAATTTATCCCCCCACCCTTGCCATTCATGAGGCCCACTGGCATCGAATCCCTTCCCTTATTTTGAGGGGCGTCTCCACCACACACTGCCCCCCATGTCCAGCAGCAGAAGGACCCTAGACTGTGGTCCTCCCCCACTAGCCTTGCCGTTGGCTGCACAGAGCTTCAGTGCGTCCCTCAGCACGTACTCCTGCAGTCTGCAGCGGGCCGGTCGGCAACATTCCCCGACGGACATCTCGCTCCGCTGAGTGGTGAACAATGCTCGGGCAGACCAAAGAGCATCTTTCACCGAGTTGATGACCTTCCAGCAGTACTCGATGTCCGTCTCTGAATGCGTCCCTGGGAACAGTCTGAAAATCACAGAGTTCTCTGTGACGGAGCTGTTCAGAATAAACTGTGACAGTGACCCTTGCCGACCTCTCCAGACTCTCTTTGCCAATGTACACTCTGCAAAGAGGCGGCAACCGTCTCGCCTCCATAGCAGCCGTCCCGAGGGCAGAGTGCGCTGGTAGTGAGGTTCCGACGGTGAAGGAAGGATCTGACTGGGAGGGCTCCCCTCACTGCCAGCCAAGCCAGGTCTTGGTGCTTGTTGGTGAGTTCTGGCGATGAGGCATTTTGCCAGACAAGCTGGGCAGTCTGCTCAGGGAACCACGCCACCAGATCCATGGAGTCATTTCCTTGCAGTGCCTGTAGGATGTTCCGTGCTGACCACTGCCCGAAGGACTTGTGGTCAAAGGTGTTGGTCCGGAAGAACCTTTCCACCAATGGCAGATGGTGCGGCAATGTCTAGCTGGCTGGCACATTGCATGGCATCTGCGCCAGGCCCATCCTTCGTGACACCGGGGACAGGCAGAACCTCAGCAGGTAGTGCCACTTGGTGCCCATGTGCCTTGGCTCTATGCTCCACTTGATTCAGCCACACACGAAGGTGGCCATCAGGGTGAGGGCTATGTTGGGCACGCTTTTACCCCCGTTGTCTGCTGACTTGTGCATTGTGGTCTATCCCGGTCTAACCTCGACCCCCAGATGAACTGGAAGATGGCCCGGGTGATCCCTGTGGCGTAGGATGGAGGGACAGGCCACACTTGCATCAAGTACAGCAGCCCCGAGAGCACCTCACCACAAATGACCAAATTTTTCCCCGTTATGGAGAGGGAGCGTTGCTTCCACCACTGCAGTTTCTTCCCCACCTTGGCTATCCGCTCCAGTCAGGTTCAAACCCGGATCTCTGGGCTGTAAGGCAGCAACTGTACTGCTTTGCCACCATGCCATCCATTTTGATCCCCTGTTAAACAAGGTTGATGTCATTGGTTTTCATCTGCAGTGTACCTGGCTTTGCTCTGGAAGTTCATTGTGCATCACAGCTCAGCCATATGCAATGGAGATGAATGAAAGACAAGTTCTGAAGAAGAGTCTCAACCCAAAACACCACCTATCCGTGGTACTGCCTGATCTGCTGAGTTAATCTAGCACAGCTTTCAGGTTCTTAAGGAGATGTGCTAGCCAACACAGCAAGAAATCTCCTACTTCATCCAATATGGCCATTTCACCCTCCAGACACACTCCAGTTGTAGTATCCAAAATCTGGTACCTCAGGTGATGCAGCTCTCCTTCAGCATCCTGGCAGACTGTCCACGTGAGATAAACCCACGTGGGATAAACCCCAAGAATGGAGCTTGAACATTCTGTTTCTGAAGTGAGAGAGTTATAAAATAGGCCTTTATTTCCTTTAATTCCTTTCTTTAATTAGTGCAAGCAAAGCTCCAGCAATGGAACACATTCAGGTAGAGAGTGTTACTAAAGAGTGTTTTTGGTTTACATATGATAATATCAGGGCTACTAAATAACAATGATTAAATCGGCTCAATTCCATTTCATGAAGTGACATTCCAAAATTTCATTAACAATTTATGGACTGCATTTCACAACTCTATCTACTATTTTCTGAACACAAAACATTATTCAGTGGTGGACAAAAATGCTGGAAAAACTCAGCGGGTGACGCAGCATCTGCTGTTCTTTCTTAAACATTATTAAGTGGTTACTATGCTCGCTGTTTCGACAGGCCCATTCTTGGCTTTGAAATAGCCAAGTTTTGTCTCCTGTGCAAGGAGGGTTTGAAATCTAGATTTTGTTTAATAAAATGTGCAAACTGTGACAAGCTGCTTTCCCTGATAACTATAACCACAACTGAGCTCACCCAGAACAAAGGAATGGAAACTCTTTAGCACTTTTAATCAATTCTGCCATTGTATCTGTAAATTAACTCATGCACTTAATGGATTATGGACCTGTCCCACAGGCAACTTTTTAGGTGACTGCAGGAGACTTTGCAGTCGCCACATGGCTGCCACATGTTCGCAGGTGGTTGCCGGGGAGTCGCCTTCATGGTCATGAAGAGTTCCCACATTCTGGGAGCTAGTTGCAGCCTCATTATGGTCGCCGATAATTTTTCAAAGTTAAAAAATTAGCGGCGACTAGAATTAAGCCACCCTGCAGAATAGCGATTATTCTCGAACCGTAGGTGAGTCGCAAGGAGGTCCTAGTGGGTTGCCAGGAGGTCGAAAGTTCTCTTAGGTTCTTGTAGGTTGTAGCCGGTGCTGACCAGTGAATTTCATTGCCTCATTGGGAAAAAAAAACGTAAGCACTAGTTTTCAGAACCAAGGATAACCGACCGGTAATGTTAAATGTCCACCAAACTTCACAGCCGTGTATCTCTGGCTTCTTAAATGTTGTCTGGCTTCTTAACAGTTGTCTCCACTCCTTCTCCCTCCTTCTCCCCCCCCCCTTCTCCCCCCCCCTCTTTTAAAGGACTTACCGTACACTGTGCTAGCTGTCTTAATTGTCTTAAGCTGTCAGCGCCAACCTTCCTGTTCATCGCGGTGTGTGTCTTTATCACCTTGGCTTTGCACCGTGTGAATTTCAGACAGCGCCCCCCCACCTCCCCATCCTTCCCGCTTGCCCTGGCCCTTACCTTTGCAATGTGTGTGTGTTCCACTCTGACAGTCGCCGTTCCAGTTGCTGGTGTTCCAACTTGACAGTCGCCGGCAGACGGCTGAAAAATCACCTAAGTGGGACAGTCCCATTACATTTCAGGGAATCCAGAATTAGTTTGTGGCAGTACTGCTTATAAAAAGAGATATTTCTTTTTTTTTTAAACAAAAAATAAATTTTAAATATAAATTGTACTGGTATATGTATATTATGTATATTGTATATATTAAATACACTATGCACACACCAGTATATAAAAAAATAATCACACACCCACACACACCCACACACACACACTAGTACATAGTACATAGTACATGGTACTAGTATATAGTACATATAATTTTTGTCCAGTTTCTTCATGAAAAGCACATTGTATGTGGTTGCATGAATGATTGGTTTTACAATGTAGGCAGGAAGAATGAAAATTGGAACTTTATACAATACCAGATGAATAGGTGCTGATCTGTAATCTCTTTGAAACAATGAGAGCAACACCCTGCGCATGCAGCATTCAAGTTTAAGACAGTTATAAACTTCATATTTGGTATGTGATCTTCAGTTGGGACGGCCTCATTAAGTTCAGTGGTGCCAGATGCACGCACAGGCAAATTTTCACATTTGCCTGTAGTTACTTGCATAGTGTTATGTTCTCACTACAATCTACACTCAATGTGCATTTTCTCAATCTCTTTGATAGTTGGAATTCATGAATATTCTGGAGACCACCACCAACCTAAGCAGACCTTATTTTTTGCAAATCTGAATAAAAATATTAAAGCTAGGTTTTGGAGTAAATCTATCCTGTTAAACTTCCTACAATTAGACAAAGCAAAAAGAGAATTGCAAAAAGCAGTTGTTTTAATTTGCTCTCCTTTCTTAAGTGATTATTGGAATGGGAGTGTGTGATTAATGAAGTGATTTTTAAGAATAAAAAGTTGATTCACTGTACTCCATTAGGTATTTCATACATCCCAGGTCAACAATTCCTTTCTCAGCACTGTCTCTTGATTATTTTTGTTTATTCTTCCTCAATGTTAGGTTTTATTCTTAACCTGATGTTGGAGATGGAAAGCTGCTAGTCACAACTAATATCATACTCCACACCCCCTGAAACCAGCTGCATGAAAAAGAAAAAAAAAGTGACTTTTGTTTGCCCAACCACCTGTTTTTAGAGATACAGCCTGGAAACAGAGCATTTGGCTCATCGTTCACCCACACACTAATTCTATGTTTCCCATTTTTATATCCTACACAGTAGGGCAATTTACAGAAGCCAATTAACCTACTAACCTGCATGTTTTTGGAATGTGGAAGAAATCACTTGTTGGGAGTATAAAAAGCAACCAAAACAAGGAAGGAGTTTTGGCTCAGAATTAGCTTGTTGGGTGAACTGGATAAGTAATCTTAACGATACTAAGATCAGTGCTTGGGAGACACAACTTTCAAAATAATTTAAATCACTCCTTTAAAAAAAATAGCTTCCTGTGAAATTTCTCAGAAAACTACTCTTGCCTGAGTATATTTTGTATTTGAAAGTTTAAGCCATCTGCTGTTGAGAAGGTCAATTTTAACCAAGCATATCCCACAATTGATTGTTCCATGACATTAACAGACTCATTTTGATAAATCATTTTAACCAAACCATCAAGAATTAAGAGTTAGAGGAAATTACAATATTACTAAGCTCGGTATTTTGTTGAAGACATGACTTCATAGGAAGTGCCAGTGAAGTGTGCTGATGTGGATGTTGAGGAAGTGTATTTTTATTGAAACATTTGTAAGCTTGTTACTTTAGCTGCACCATCGTAAAGAGCATCATGACAGTGAAGGTTTCAAGATGCTTGTTAACTACTTGGCTTTGTATTATTTCGGGTAAGTAATATAGACCGCAAAGGATTGTATTAATGGGAGACATTCAAACTGGAGAAGAGTCAGAAGTGATATTCTTCAACAGTTTGTGTGTTTAATTGAACAGGGAGCATGCAACATTGAAATTTGAAGTTGGTGCCTATATAATCACAAATATAAAAGCTTATTTCAGCCATATTTTAGGACTGTCTTTATAAACATAGGATGGTAGAGTTGCTGCCCTACAGAACCTGGGACCCGGGTTCCATTGTGACTAAGGGTGCATGCCTATACGGAATTTGTATGTTCTCCCCATGATCTGCCTGGGTTTTTTCCCACACTCCAAAGACGTACAGGTTTGTAGGCAAATTGGCTTGGTATAAATATAAATTGTCGCTAGGACAGGTAGGATATGTTTATTTGCAGGGGTCGCTGGTCGGCGGCAGGTTAGTTAGCCAATAAATAACCTTTATAATGTCGGATTAGTGTATGCAGATAGTCGGAAAGGTGTCGATGGACTGAGGGCCTGTTTCCATGCCATATCCTTCTAAAAACTGATTCTCTCTCCAAAACAGATGTGGCCATTTTATAATAATAGTGTAATTAATTTCTTCATAATTCACAATGCAAATACGCTTGATTGAAAGGTGACAGTAAATTACCCTTGTATTTAAAATAGAACTGGTAAAATTGCCATTCTACAATTATTTATTTCAGTTTAACTTTAATGACAATGAATTAGTCATTTTATACTTCATATGTGGCATTCAGTCCTTTTTCTTATACTTCAATCCAAGGTCAATATTGAACTCATGTCTCGTGCTATTAGTTGCATCACTGTGCCCTTCACACTTCACAGAGGCTTCATTTTCATGTTGAAGTGAAGGGCAACATAAGATAATGAGATTAGATTTCACTGGGATATATTATATTAATACAGATATCTAAATTGTTGAACATGAACAATATTTCAGTTGAATACTTTGTCTATATTTAGTATAATTTAAATATAAATGAGCAGATTTAATATATATGGACTGGCAGGCATTTGTTAAATATAGTTATAATTTAAAATGTAAGGACATTATTTACATCTTTTCGAGATGTGCTCTTGAGAAATCTAACTCTTATCTCTGGCTGACTCTTGCAGTTTCTATCCATCAAGCACAGCAAAACAAGGTGAAAGGTTCAGTTGGGAGAAGTGCAATGCTCCCATGTTATTCTCCTTTCCTCAAAGAATATTACACCAGCTTCAGATGGCTTAAGAATAATTCGTCATTAATGGCAGGAATCATTGGTAAATCTAAAATCAGTGTTCTGGATGAATCTTTCCGAAATAGGATTCAAATGCCAGCAAATTCTTCAACTGGGAATCTCTCACTCATTATCACCCATCTGAGAGTAGAAGATCTTGCGATGTACCAATGTGAAGCCCGTAGCAAGAACCAAAGCATCAGATATGAAGAGATTTTTCTTTATGTTACTGAAGGTAAGGTTACAACGATTCAAATGAAACAATTGAAAAAGTTTTCAATATACATTTTATTTTACTTAGCTGAAGCAAATGTATGAATGTAATAGTGATTTAACATTTCCCAGTGATTAAAGCAAAATTGTTTCCTTACAAAATTATTTTAAATTATAAACTTTTGATGGGTGAGTTTTGCATGCTTAACATCTCTTATGTTGTAATGCTGAAACAGCAACATTGTTGTAGATAATTTATGTGACGTCTTGATTAATCTTTGCTCCAATAATATTAAGGGGATGTGGTATACAATGAGAGAAATACTCCATTCAGAAAAATTGGAAAACAATTTTATACATGCATGGAAAATGTGATAACATTTATTTGGAAATTTGGTGATCTCATTTAGCACCAGAAACAAAAAAAAATTTCTTTTTAAATCACTGCTTTGTTTGTGGACAAGACCAAGAACACATTTTGAAAAAATTACCTTACCTCTCTCTACAGATGGCGTCTCAAAGCCCATCATTAGGCTTCTTCCAGGTCAAAACATTACCGAACAAAGTACAGTCACACTGAAATGTGCAGTCACCAGTGGTTCTTTACCTATCACATATATGTGGCACAGAAAGACCAGCAAAACAGAAAAAGCCAAGAAAATAAACCATTATCAACAAACATTGGTGCTCAATCCCAGCAGGAAAGAAGATAATGGCCTATTCTTCTGTAAAGTCAGCAACAAATTCAGTACAGAGAAGAGCGGCCTGGTGGAGATTCCACTTTCTGGTAACTGCCTTGCTATTGTTATTTGCTGACGTAACTTATAGATAAATTCTACATAGAGTTATTTGGTTGACATTCTTTCCACAGCTTCTGGCATACCTTCAATGGAAACCACTCTCACCCTTCCAAATGCCAGCAGTGCATCCAGGATCCCATGGGTGATGATCAGCATCAGTTCAGCATTAGTGTTATTCATTGTTGGTGTCATATTGACAGCTATATGGATGGTTAAGAGAAGGTTGAAAGGTAACAATTTTTTTGTCTTTTTTACAAGAATGTATCATTGGTTCAATTAATTAATAGTGCATATAATATTATCTCTGTTTATACGTTATAGGTAACTATAACCTATGACTACCACAGATTATGTATTTTTATTGGAGATTGACTGTTTCTTGATTAGTAAGGTTGTCAAGGGTTATAGGGTGAAGGCAATGGGGTTGAGAGGGAAAGATAAATCAGCCATGGTTGAATGGCGGTGTCAACTCTTTGGGACGAATGGCCTACTTCTGCACCTTTGACTTATGAACTTATTATGAATGAAATGAACACATCTAATTCAATTTGCCTTCAGAACAAAATTATCTCTGGATTAAGCAAGTGATTTTCTGAGCATTTATTAATATTTGCCCAGCACGACTACACGTAAAAAGTAATTAAATTCTGAAGAACAAGATGCAGGAAATTCTTGGCAGCTCACGCAACATTATCAATATTTCAAGTTGTTCACCTATAATCAGAACTCCAGACAAATGGTCATCAACCTAAAACATTACTATTGCTTTTTCGAAAGTTGCTGTCTGATCTACCAGCATCTGTTTTTTAAATATAATGTACTGTAAAGCATTTGACAATAGACAATAGACGATAGGTGCAGGAGTAGGCCATTTGGCCCTTCGAGCCAGCACCGCCATTCAATGTGATCATTGCTGATCATCCCCAATCAGTACCCCGTTCCTGCCTTATCTCCATATCCCCTGACTCCACTATTTTTTAAGAGCCCTATCTAGCTCTCTCTTGAAAGCATCCAGAGAACCTGCCTCCACTGCCCTCTGAGGCAGAGAATTCCACAGACTCACCACTCCCTGTGAGAAAAAATGTTTCTTCATCTCCGTTCTAAATGGCTTACTCCTTATTCTTAAACTGTGGCCCCTGGTTCTGGACTCCCCCAACATCGGGAACATGTTTCCTGCTTCTAGCATGTCCAAGCCCTTAACAATCTTATATGTTTCAATGAGATCCCCTCTCATCCTTCTAAACTCCAGAGTGTACAAGACCAGCTGCTCCATTCTCTCAGCATATGACAGTCCCGCCATCCCGGGAATTAACCTTGTAAACCTACGCTGCACTCCCTCAATAGCAAGAATATCCTTCCTCAAATTAGAGGACCAAAACTGCACACAATACCCTAGGTGTGGTCTCACTAGGGCTCTGTACAACTGCAGAAGGAAGATTGAAAGATGTCATATTTAGGCAATTTTAGTTAGGTTTAAAGACACAGAGCATAAACAGGCCCTTCAGCCGACTGAGTCCGTACTGACCCGTGATTAGCATTATCTTACATGCTAGGGACAACTTACAATTATTTACCAAAGCCAATTAAGCTACAAATCTGTGGATTGTAGGAGGATACCAGTGCAACCCCTGCAGTCCCTTTGAAAGAAATTACCCGAAATTCGGGAAATTCTGGTTGTCTTCGGGCAATTTTAGGGAAATGGAATAAATTCGGGAAATTTCCGCATCTGGCCCGCAAAGGGGTGTGAAGGTAATACACACAGCACAGCTGGTTTGGCGCTCAAAGGTTTAAACAATGCGCTGTCAGTGTGGGAATTTAAACAAAGGGCTGTCAACTGCAGCGCCATGGGTGCTAAATATAGTGCTTCCGGCTGCAGTGCTATGGGGTTTAAACATAACGCTATGGCCACAGCGCTATGGGTCACAGACTGTTCGGAAAAATTCTCGTATAACAATGAGTCTTTGGAATTCTCTTTCTCAGTGGAAGTTGAGCCATTGATAATTTTTCAGGCAGTGGTAGAATTCTGGATAAGTCTAGTGGTGAAAGGTTTCCAGTGGGTGGTGGGATTGCAGTTACATTGGGATTGGCCTTGATTTTACAGAATGGTGGGTGGGCTCAAGGGAGAGGGAGAGAGGGGTGGAGAGAGGGAGAAAGGGAGAGAGGGAGAGGGGAGGGAGAAGGAGAAGGAGGGAGAGAGAGGGAGGGAGGGAGAAAGAGGGGGGGAGAGAGAGATGGAGGGGGAGGGAGAGAGGGAGGGAGGGTATAAGAGAGGGAGGGAGGGAGAGAAAAAAAGGGAAGGGGGGAGAGAGAGAGGGGGAAAGGGGGAGAGAGGGGGAGAGAGGGAGAGAGAGAGGGGGAGAGAGAGAGGGGGAGAGGGAGAGGGAGAGGGTGAGAGGGAGGGGGAGGGAGAGGAGGAAAGAGGAAAGAGGGAGGGAGAGAGGGAGCAAGGGAGGGAGAGGGAGGGAGGGTCGAAGACAATGCCGGATTTAGATGAAGAGAGGCCCAGGGCTATTCCAGTTGTGAGGCCCCTCCAAATCCCCCATCCCCACGACTAGAGAAAGATGGAAGAGTGTTTTAAATAATTTGAGTAAAGCCAAGGATGATGACGGATGTTTAAAATTGTGTGACACTTTTAGATCCTACTGTATGTTGTCATTAAACAGTTGGTTTTAAAATATATATTAAGAAATAAAGAAACTACAATCATCAAATACACTAAGACTAAAAAAGTTTTTTTCTAGCCTTCCTCATTGCAAAATAATCCAGAAATTCATCAAAATTTGTTTGTCTAAGTTTGTCACTCTCAATGCGCAGAATGCTCATTGCAGAGAACCTCTCGAGACATTGTGGCCCTTAATTCATTTTAAAGTCTTTTGAGTCTTGAAAAATACTTCTCTCCCGAGCAGTTAGTGACCATTAAGCTAAGAAAAAGTCGCATGATTGCTTCTACATTAGGGAAGGCCATCTGAATTTTTTCCTTGTATATAATTTGATGAAGGTCTGTATGAGACAGACAGTGCTCTTCTGCAGGCCTATGACTTTGTCTCACATACAAGTAAAAGTGCAAAAGTTCATCAGTAAGTTTCAGGTCAACATCTTCTGAGTATGCTTCTATCAACAGTTCAACACCTTGCTGAATTTCTTGCTTAGATGCGGTCAGATTAGCAAGAAAGGAAAACATTTGTGCAACATCACTGTACACAGTAGCTCTTCTTTTTTAATTGGTTTCAAGTGCATCTAATATAGGAATAAAGGATTTTTATCTCTTGAAGAGAGTTTATCTATAGCATCAGGACCAGGTGCACTTCCATAATTTCCTTGCCGTTTCCTTACTCTTTGTCTCCTTGTAACAGTTCTGTAGTTAACATCTGGCAAGGTGGCCTTTGCTTGTTGCTCAAGCTCATCAAAATCTTCTCTAATTTTGCTTAAAAAATCCTGAAGTGAACTGCACAAACTTGCACAATTAGTCAATAACAATTTTGATTTCTAAATGGCTTTGTTGACCTTGTGAAAATAACCCAGCAAATGGGGCAAAAAATGCAGCATAAACACAAATTCCAGTTCTTCCATTTTCTGCAAAAGATTGTTAGCTTGAAGCCTGGTATCACCCTTCACATTAACATCAGAGTACAAATGACCGAGGGCATCAGTAATAGCACTGTAACTTTCCAAAATAGCTTCTGTGGCTTTTACACGTGCCTCCCACCTAGTGTCTGACAAATATTTAGGCACTTTTGACTGGGGTTGCAAAAATGATTTTAGAACTGCCCATCTCTTTGTGGAGGATGAAAAGAAGATATAAATTTCATTGATAATTCCAAAACAGTTCACTGCATCGACAGCAATCAACAGCCGAACAGCCCACCAAATTTAATGAGTGACCAGCGCGTGGAATAAATCTTGCAAATTTGTTTTTTTCGATGATGTTTTGCTGCATACCCTTGTACCTACCAGTCATGTTGGCAGCATTGTCATAAGACTGTCCTCGGCATTTTCTAAAGTCAATTTCAAGCTCAGTAGTGATTTAGTTAAACCCTAAATCAGCCATACTTTCTCCTGAGTGGTCTTTTAGCTCAAGGAAAACTTTTTTCCTGTTAACTATTTTGGAAATATTTCATAAAGAATTGTTCCTTATTGACAATTATATTGCAAAATCTGAATCAAATCTGCTTCCAAAAACCGTTTACAAAACGAGTATGCTTTTTCCTATCATTATGCTACAAATAAGCTTAGTTTTATTATTAACCTGACAGTGGCAGCCACAACACTACACAGTAGGTTTCTAGCAACGATTATCAGCTACCCCTAGCATTGCTCCCTGCCAACTTCCTAGTTCAAATATCTTTGCACTTTACGACTTATTCCTGAGTTTTGACTTTTGAAGCCTGCATGTATCCACCAATGTTCCCTGCACCCGCCATCGCTGCTTACTGGAGCACGTGTGAAAGTTTGCCGGACCCCAGTGCCACCTGATTGACACCAATGTGCAGCCGATGAGGCCAATGAGATAAGGGGCTGGAAAGCTGCGTTTTTAAAAATTATTTTTTTATTGCCAGTGCTAGTGTCAAGTTATTGGCTTAAAACAATATTTTTCTGAAATGAAGGGCAAGGGAAATTACTGAGGGTTGTTTAGAGACTACAGTGCATTGTGACAGCATATGTAAGAAAGGCCTATGACAGTGTCAAAAATATTGGCTAGAGGCCCCTAGATTTTGAGGCCCTAGGTTTCAGCCTGTTAAACCATTTAAATCCTGGACTGGCCGAAGAGAGGGAGGGGGGGAAAGGTGGAGGGAGGGAGGGAGGGAGAGTGAGTGGGATGGGGAGAGAGCAGAAACTGAGACACATGAGATCAGGTTGAAAAAATGAAGACAACGAAAGCTGTTGGAGGCAACAAAAGCTGCCTTGCATAACACTGTACAAGTGAGTAACAGAAGCAGGCAGAGACGGTGTAGTTACATAGATCTACTTTGCCTTGTTCTTCTTTGTATTGTTAATGTGTGCCTGCAAAAAAAACCCAACAACAAATAGAACGCAGGGAGCATTTTTGAAAATTTCAAGAAATACCATCAAATTCCAGGAAATTTGGAATTCTATTTAAGGATTTTTTTTAATGAGGTGTGGAAGTGCTGGATCATGGGGAGAACGTACAAACTTGATTTGTGAAATCCAAAAGAGTGAATTCCCATTACCAGAACTGCTGATATGTGGCGGGTTTCACTGTATCTGGCTTTCCCCACATTGATTCTGTCTGAAATGATCAAAGTAGTATGTATTTATCTTAATTATATAAAACAAAATCTCACTTTACTATAGGAAGGAAACAGCCACGTTCAATTCAACTTCAGAGATTTCATAAAGATGTCGCTGTGCAAACCAAAGAAGAGGTAAACCCTTATCTATAACTTTATCCTTTCAAAAATTGTATTGAAGGTGCTACGGAATGGTATGTTGCCCATTACACATTACTTTATTTATTTCACAAGTTCACAAGTTATAGGAGTAGAATTAGGCCATTCGGCCCATCGAGTCAACTCCACCATTCAATCATGGCTGATCTCTGCCTCCTAATCCCATTTTCCTTTCTCCCCATAACACTTGACACCCATTCTAATCAAGAATTTGTTATTCTCTGCCTTAAAAAGATCCACTGACACCCTCCACAGCTCTTTGTGGCAATGAGTTCCACAGATTATTTACACTCTGACTAAAGAAGTTCTCCTTTCTAAAATAGCACCCTTTAATTCTGAGGTTATGACTTCTGGTCCAACACCCTCCCAACAGTGGAAACATCTTTTAAAAACCAAAAGAAGGCAACAAAAAAACAATAAGAGTGGAAAAGATGAAACATGAAGGTTGACAGGTCAATAATATAAAAGAGGATACCAAAGATGTTTACAGATATATGAAGAGTAAAAAAGAAGCAAGAGTTTGTATTGATCTGTTGGAAAATGACACTGGAGAAGTAGTAATGGGGAATAAATAAATAGCGGGTGAACCAAATACCTTTTTTGCATCAGTCTTCATAGTGGAAGATTGCAGTAATGTACCAGAAATTCAAGGGAATCAGGGGGCAGAAGTGCAGTCATTATTACTGAGGAGAAGGTGCTCGGTAAACTGAAAAGTCTGAAAGAGCGGTACAGTAGCACAGCGGTAGAGTTGTTACCTTACAGCACCAAAGACCCGGGTTTGATCCTGACAATGGGTGCTGTCTGTACATCATTTGTATATTCTCCCTGTGAGCTCATGGGTTTTCTCAAGGTGGTCTGATTTCCTCCCACATTACAAAGACAAACTGGTTTGTGGGTTAATTAGTTTCGATAAAAATTGTAAATTGTCCCTAGTGTGTAGAATAGTGCTAGTGTGCCAGGTTATTGCTGGTCGGCACGGACTTGGTGGACAAATGTGCCTGTTTCCGTGCTGTATCTCTAAAGTCTAAAGTAAAGTCTGAAGAAGGATATGCCACCAATGGTTCTCAAAGAGGAAGCTGTTGAGATTGCGCAAGCATTAGTAGTGATCGTTCAAGAATCACTAGAATCAGGAATGGTTCCAGAGGACTGGAAAATCGCAAATGGAACTTTACTGTCAAAGAAAGGAAATTTTAGCGAATGTTATTCTGATTTCTGTGGTTGGTAAAACTTTAAGTCCATTATTAAGGATGAGGTTTTGGGGTACTTGGAAGTACCTGATAAAATTGGCCAAAGTCAGCATAGTTTTGTTAAGAGATCTTGCCTGACAACTCTGTTGGACCTTTTTGAGAAAATAACAAGCTGGACAGTCAAAAGATAGTCAGTGGATGTTGTTTACTTGAATTTTCAGAAGGCCTTTGTTAAGATGTTGCATGTTCCTGCTGAACACGATGGGAGCCCATGGAATTAGAGGCAAGGTTCGAGCATGAATGGAAAATTGGTTGACTGGCAGAACGCAAAGAGTGGGAATAAAGAGGACCTTTTCTGGTTGGCTGCCGGTGACTTGTGATGTTCCAACGGGGTCATGTTATATGTAATGATCTGGATGAGGGAATTGATGGCTTTGTGGCCAAGTTTGTGGATGACACTAAGATAGTTGGAGGGGCAGATAGTGTTGAGGAAGTAGGAAGGCTGCAGAAGGACTTGGACATATTGGAAGAGCGGACAAAGAAATGGCAAATTGAATACAACATACAGCATACAGTGTACGGTCATAAACTTTGGTAGAAGGAATAAAGATGCAGACTACTTTCTAAGTCAGGAGAGGATTCAGAAATCAGAGGTGCAAAGGGATTTAGGAGTGCTGGTGCAGGATTCTGAACAGGTTAATTTGGAGGTTGAGTTGACGGGAAGGAAGGCAAATGCAATGTTAGCATTCATTTTGAGAGGACAAAGGATGTAATGTTGAGGCTTTATCAAGCATTGGTAAGGTCACATTTGATTCTTGATTAGTAAGGGTATCAAAGCTTATGGGGAGAAGGTAGGAGAATGGGGTTGAATAGGAAAATAGATCCCACATGATTAAATGACAGAGTAGACGTGATGGGCTAAATGGCCTAATTCTGCTCCTATGTCTTATGGCTATGATTGACTAAGCCCCAAAACTGTGTACAATGGCAATGAACATTTTTGTGGCATGAGTTATGGTGCGGATCAGAATCAAACTGAGATTAGTTCAGATTTGTTTAGTATCAGTTAATATGAAATATTAATTCAATACCAGTGCTGCTAATTTTGAGTTTAATGTTCCAGATTATTATGCATGATTGAACATGTTTAGCAGAAATAAATACTCCTTTCTCACCCCACCCCCTATCCCCGCCATGTTGTCCAACCATCTCAAACCATGATGGAATAGGCTTCTGCCTGGATCAACAAAAGATTAAGGTCATGCTCAAAAATCTGCCTAAACTGCAGCAACTTAACACCCATCCTTAATTTAAGAGGCGGGGGTATGGCTGAGCAAATCTTGCAACCTTTGCTGAAGCAGCCAGCAACTGCAGTTCGCAATAATGCTGATTAGCAAACAACAGAGCAGATATGGTGTCTGCATTGGAAATATAGTCAATGGTTAACCCCAAATCACAATAGCACTCACATTTTCAGGACTTTTGAATTTCACATGCGCTTCCCAATCCCCACTCCCGAACTGTGTTCACTTATTACCTACGACATTGGAGCAGAATTAGGCCATTCAGTCTATTCTGCATTCCATCATGGCTGATCCATTTTTCCTTCTCCTCCCCATTCTCCTGCCTTCTCCGTGTAACCTTTTGACGCCCTTCCAAATCAAAAGCCAATCATTCTCCGAGAACTCAGAGAATCACCTCTCCAAGAACTTGTTGAATGTTTCAATAACTGATATAATTTTAATATCTGTTGATTAATTTTACTGATTTATAAATGATGAGTATTATGAATAATATTAGCAATTTCTCATTTATAGGATTTGGAACATGGAAATTATTGGAGCAAAAATATTGATGCCACCTATGCCACCATTGATCATACTAGGCGACTACCTAAACCACCAGTCAATCCAAGAAACACATCTATGCAGTTTACAGAAACTCCCTCGATGAGGCATCAACCATATACAAATTTCCATGTGACATATTGAATATGAGTGAACATAATTTGTGAAGTGCAAGAAACATCTAAAACATCCTGGGAAGTGGAACGCTTCAGTCATTTTACTGTTACATTTTTAATGACTAAATACAAAAGCATTCAGTATGAAACAATTCAAGTTGTGTTGAATGATTTCAGGAAAAAATATTGACATTATCTAAAGGCTAAGTGAAACATTATATTAAAACAAAGAATATTAATCTAAATGCCATGACATCACAATATAGGGCAACACAGTGGTGCAGTGGGAAGGTTGCTGCCTTACAGCGTCAGAGACCCAGGTTCGACCCTGACTATGGATGCTGTCTGTACAGAGTTTGCACATTTTCCCTGTGACTGGGTTGGTTTTCTCAGGATGCTCCGGTTTCCTCCCACACTCCAAAGATGTACACGTTTGTAGATTAATTGGCTTTGGTCAAATTGTAATAATTATCCCTAGTGTGTAGGATAGTGTTAGTGTATGGGGTGATCGATGGTCAGCGCAGACTTGGTGGCCCAAAGGGCTGGTTCCTGCGCTGTGTCTCTCAAGTCTAAAGTAAAATAAATATAAGTGCTGTCTAGAGATTTAATTTGTTTACAAGATTTGCAACTTTAAAGGGACATCATAAAGGCAGGTGCTAGCATCTCATGCCTGCCCAGAATTTAATGAAAGTTCAGCTGATTGTTACCTGAATGCCACTTCACTGTACTAACTTCATAATACTTGAATCCTTTATTTAACAACCCGTCTTGATATACATATTGAAACAACACTCCCCGTATGGATAGAAAATCCCAAAGATAACTATTCTACAGGTAAAATAAAATGTTTTCTCATCTAAATCCTAAATAGGATTTCTCAAACCAAACTAGCTGATCCCATATTTAGACTGACTTCTGGTCCTTCACAAACCAGTCAGGGAAAATATCATCCCTGCAACCACCTTATCAAACCCTGTAAGGATTCCACTAACTTCCATCCAGCACTCAAATACACCTGGACCATTTCCGACATCTCCCTACCATTTCTAGACCTCACTATCTCCATTGCAGGTGACAGACTACTGACCGACATCTACTATGAACCCACTGAGTCCCATGACTATCTAGACTACACTTCTTCCCACCCTGCTTCCTGTAAGGACTCCATCCCCTACTCACAATTCGTCCGTCTACGCCGCATCTGCACCCAGGATGAGGTGTTCCAAACCAGGGCATCGGAGATGTCCTTATTCTTTAGGGAACGGGAGTTCCCCTCTTCTACTGTAGATGAGGCTCTCATCAGGGTCACTTCTACACCCCGTAACTCTGCTCTCACTCGCAACAAGGGCAGAGTCCCCCTTGTCCTCATATTCCACCCTACCAGCCGTCACATATAATAATCCTCCGACATTTTTGCCACCTCCAACGGGATCCCACCACTGGCCACGTCTTCCTATCTCCTCCCCTTTCGGCTTTCCGCAGACCGATCCCTCCGTAACTCCCTGGTTAATTCGTCCCTTCCAACCCAAGCCACCCTCTCTCCTGGCACTTTCCCTTGCAACAGCAGGAAATGCTACACTTTTCACTTTACCTCCCCCCTTGACTCCATCCAAGGACCCAAGCAGTCTTTCCACGTGTGGTAGAGGTTCACCTGTACTTCATCTATTGTAGCCGCTGTTCTAGGTGTCAGCTGCTCTACATCAGGATGGGCCTGCAGATCGCTTCGTCCAACACCTCCGCTAGTTTCGCAATAACCAACCTGATCTCCCGGTGGCTCAGCACTTCAATTCCCCCTCCCATTCCGAATCTGACCTTTCTGTCCTGGGCCTGCTCCATGGCCAGAGTGAGGCCCACCGTAAATTGGAGCAGCACCTCATATTTTGCTTGGGTAGTTTACACCCCAGCGGTATGAACATTGACTTCTCCAATTTCAGGTAGTCCCTGCTTTCTCCTTCCCAGCTCTCCCACAGCCCACTGTCTCTGCCTCTTCCTCTTCCTGTCCTCCTATCCCCACATCAGTCGAAAGGGTCGCGACCCGAAACGTCGCCTATTTCCTTCGCTCCATAGATGTTGCCTCACCCGCTGAGTTTCTCCAGTTGTCTACCTTATGTTTCAATATCACTTCCCGTTTTCCTAGAGTGTCTCCTCATAGGCAAATTTCCCCATACCAGGAATGCATTGGTGTCATCTAGTCAGCCTTCATTGCACTTCTTTTATCAGAAGTATATCCTTCCTTTGGAAGGGAAACCATGCCTACATTTATATACTGTTGGTGCAGTCTGTCAGGGCATTATATAATGTCAAACTCTTGCTCATGCTCTTGTGTTTGTGCAACATTACTCTGGCTTCACAACATTCCACTGTCCTCCATCTACCAACCCATCAATCTTCACCAAGTCTATTCCCATATACTGATTGTTTTTAACATAATTTACATATATTTACTTTAAAAACTATTATGGATTCCTTTAAACTGCACATGAGCTTTTAACAAATTGAGATTTAGTGCAATTCATCAGCATTTCCCAGCATGTTCCAATTTACTGACAAAGTCAAAATAGATCAGGTGAAGATCGAGATTCCAGCCAATCAACTAAACTTTACCTTACTGGTGTAGTGTTTTCAGTTTGATTAAGCTAAATAAATCTGAGAATACTCAATTCAAAAACAATTTTCAATAAGGTTGATGCTTGAAATTTGACTGTTGAAAATGTTTAGTTCACTAAGGAGACCATGAAGTCAACCATATATTGACATTAGTTTTTGCTCCTAGGGTGTCTGCCATGTATTGCACTTTGTAGAGCACCACTTTGAAGCAATGATTATTAATTTTTGCTTGGAAGGACTAGCAAGAGCAGGAAAAGAGATGAAATGTTGTTGATTTCCAAGGACAGTAGAATTGGAAAGGCATGAATAGACAATTTTAATCCTTGAAATTATGTTTTCAGGCTGAAGCAGAGAAAGCAATTAAGATTCCTGAGCCTGATTAATCAACAATAATGGTGTCTAAAACAACCATCTAGACCTTTGTGGACAAATGCAAAGCTACCTTTTACCAACAAAAATGACCCCGTTAATTTCAAAGTTGTACCTCTTCCATCCAGGGAAAAGACAAGATGACACATTTAATTTTTGATTCTATTTGAGACTGCTAAAGAATCAGGTGTAATTTTTTTTCTTGACTGATTTCATCATTTATAAAGTGAATATTAATAAGAAATTTGCCCGGCAAGACTTAAAATAAGTTTGGTACCTTCAATGGGAATTTCCTAACCAACTCATTAACATTACCTTTATTCCTTTAAATGAGAAAGTTCTCCAATCCTTGACAAAGGTAATTGCCATTATCATTTAAAATTAAAAATAAAGTTAAAATTAGATTGAAATGATACTTTTAGATTGTACAAATTGTACATTAAACACTGACATATTTGTTTTTCATTGGCTTGATCCAATGAGTTTTGTGAATGTTCATTTTATCTGCAAACATTTGATGTTTCATCAAACACCACAGGATACATTTCATATTTGGAAATATTTTAAAAGCACAAAATGTAATTGTAGTAAACAATTTTAATTTTAAGAAAATGTAGAAAATTGTAAAATATGATTTTTTTGGACAGAAGCAAATTTAAATGTTAAATTTTAAATTTAATTTTAAAGCCTGACTTTAATTTTTAATTGAGGAAACTATCAAGCTTGGAGTAACCATCAAATCCTAGCTCCAGATAAGCCAGCTCATCGTATGCAGCATGATAGTCAGAACAAGCAGCCAAGAACTTGAAACTATTATGAAAGTTTCATGGAAGCATTATGACAGTTTATGATTTCAAAATGTGATCTTCATTACAATCTTCACCTAAGTTACAGCCAATGTTTATTGAGATTATCTTTGTCAGCAAATGATTGCAGGTGTATCTACATGATAAAGCACCATATGAGCACATACGTTTTATTATAAACCAGCTGAACATGCTCAGTAAGTCGTGTATGAGTACAAAATAGTTTGGTTACTCACTCCAAGAATATAACACATGGAACATCAAGGAATGTACAATGTACAAAATTATACTGTGCATGGCTGCATCCCTCAGTTGCTTATTTTCAGCAAACAATTTTATTAAATAGGATTTGGTAAAAATAAAATACATTCATAGAATGAAAAAACCTTTGTACTTAAAATTGCAAGATACAACAGGTAAAAGCACAACATGTTTGCATTTATCATATACAACACAAAAGTACAGTAAAAAGTCAGTATTAACCTATCAATACTGACTTCATTTCCCTTAGATTACTACAACAAATATAATTTATAATATAAAATGTACACAACTAATTTTGTTGAGTTAAAGTGGCAACTTCGAACATTCTGAGTTATCGCCTCGTTCGTTTTGGTGGCACTTCTGTTTTTTGCTTTCTTTTGCGTTCTGGACTTGCTTCTCTTTTACGTCCTTGTTTAATCACAGGGGATGGTTGATTTCGTGATCTGTTGAATGACAAAATTTAAGATCTACATATTTAAGATCTGTATTTTGCATTTTGGAATTTATTCCCAATAAGAGCTCTTCCAACTTAAGTTCAATATTTCCTCAATGGCTTTGCATCCAAATATTTTACAGAATACATTTTTGATTTTGCTTATTTGAAACACCTCTCATTATTAAAAAGTAGGAACAAGGAACTGAAGATGCTGGTTCACACAAAAGGATACAAAGTGCTGGTGTAACTTAGCAGCATCTATGATGTTTCAGGTCAGGATCGTTCTTCAGACAGACTGTGTTAGGGGTTGAGGGGGTAAGAAAGCCAGATGAGACCAGAGGCAGGATAAATCAGGCAGGTAATAGGCGAACACAAGTGAGAGGGAATTATGATTGGTAGAAGGTTGGAACAATGGCTAGAGATTACAACAGAAGGTGTGAGAAGAACAGATTGAAAAATTGCAAATTGTGAAACCAGAGGAAGGAATGTCAGGGGAGGGGGAAGGAGATAAATAGGTGTGAGTCCAGGTGCTAAAATTCCTGCTTTAATTTACAATTAAAATATTTCAGGATCTCCCTCTGGCTTTACATTGGAGATGCAGGGCATGTCCTGCAGGTACAAGCTTTATTATTTCTTCACCTACCATAACGCAATGGCTGATGTTATATCTAGCAGAATGACTGTGCAATGTTACTGCAATTTCCAATCCAAAGTTATTGATGCCCAGTGACAGTCAAAATAAAATATAAATTTACACTGTAATTAGAGCAGACTGCACATTACCAGAAAGCTTTGGGTGATATGTAAAGAAACGAGGGTAAACGTTTGTTAATAGTGCAATTTGGAAATGTTTTAACTTACACTTCATACTCAATTTATTTTGACATGCAAAATAAACTGTAATTCCACCACTGCCACCATGTTATGTTTTGTGCTACTTTGAGGGCTTCTTCAAGATAAAGAACGGAGAAAGCACTATGTGTCGCAGTTTCCGTTTACTAGTACAGGGTTCTCCAGGCCTCTCATTCTGCAACTGCTCGCGCTAACTAGATCACATGACTTTACTACGTCATGCACTTAATTTGCATGTTACAACCCAGTTTCAATTGTAACAATATATCAACAATACTTATGAACCGTATACAAAAAAGAATATCACTGTACCTCAGTACATTTGACAATAAAGTACCATTGAACCATTGAGATTGGACCTTAGGGGATTTATAGGACGATCTTACCTTGTCACTGATACTGTTGCTGAAGATTTTCCTGCCTTTGAATCTGGTGTTAGTTTCTCTTTTGCCAAAGTCGATGAACGCCGTTCTCGTTCAGGTACCGACAAATGCTCGAGATTGCTTACTTTCTTAGCTGCACGAGTGTTTGGCTTATTCTGGCTACTCACATCATTTGTCTGGTTTCTTAAAAAGGAAATCAGAGCTATGTATTAAGCATTCACAGCAAATATTTACCCTATTAAGTTAAGACTGTATAGGTCCAGTGTGGAAGTGATCTGATTGATGACATTTTTCTTTGTAAGGTGTTGTTAAAATAATTCACTTCTGCAATTCCAAGGAACTCTGAATTTATCTGATGATCATTTATGCACTATCCTGATGATGAGCTTACATACTGGTGCAAAAATGGTACAATGCTTTCTCAATCAATTGCAAACGTTCTAAGACAAAATATAGGTACTACAGAATTATAAGTTAGTTCTGCACATTCAAGGTTTTGTGTGCAAATTGACTTGCAGCTTTTAGCTATATGGAAGAGAAACATACTTTACTCAAATGAGACCAGCATAAATAGATTAATTGATCAATTAATACTTTTTTTTAACTTGCTAATGCAATATTAGATGCAGAAAGAATTGGTCTTCTCCCAAAGGGAGAATACAGATTTTCAATAATAGGGCAAATGTAATTTTAAAAAACGGTCTCACTCCATTCATTGAATTACATCCCATTAGTTTGATATAATGACAATGGGCTTTTTCATGCTACATCGCAACACATAAGCTCTTTAGATGAAAATAATTATTGCAATTACACAATTAACAATACAAGTACCAACTTTAACAGTTCAATAAATCATGGTAAATTACAAATATGTCAGTGGAGGGAGATATGTATTCAATCTGTCTAAACTGAAGGCAAATCTAATAACTAGATCAGAAAACTACCTTGCTTTTTCTTCAACCTTTGATGTAATTTTCCCTCGAGATTGTGTTGCTTTTTCCTCATCTTGAGCTTGAACTAATACAGCTTCAACAGGTTCATCCGCTGCAGATTCTGCCTCTGATGTATAAAAAACACAGCAAGAAAACATCTAGGTAACTAAAGGCTTAAATTCCTCCAAGATGTTTGTAATGCAGAAAAGGCCTCATGTTTCCTCTCCATAACTCAAAAATGAAAAGTTGAGATTTCAATTTAATATACCTGATTGAAGTAGTCTCCTTTTAGGAGGATTTTCTACTGGAGTGTATGGACGCTTGGGTTTCCTTTCTCTTTTAGAGGAACCTTGCTCTTCAGCACCTTTGACAGATTCCCCAGTCTAATTTGGAAGGAAAGGCTGCATTAATAGTTTGCATACAATTCCTTTAAAAACAAGTTACATCTGAGCATAAATGCCACTGAATCACCATTTTGGTCCTTAAACAGGTTTCACCTGCTAAGATATCTATGGAATCAATTAACTTTTATGAAAGGTTCAGTCATTACAATGCAGCGATCTGCCTGTAAACTATTCACAACTTTACAAGTAATTGATTGCACAATGCACCAATGTTTCAGATGTAAAAAGCATTACCTAAATCCATATTTAATATTAAGAAGCAATTGCCAGAAGTTTATATGACCAGTACGCACACCTAGATGTTTGACGCAGTAAATTGAGACTAATTGCAATCAGCAATTAATACACTCATCAACTGGGCTAATGTGAGGAATAACAATAGGAATAGCCATTAGTGATGAAATCATTACAAAGGGTTACACAAAAAGCTGGAGAAACTCAGCGGGTGCAGCAGCATCTAAGGAGCGAAGGAGATAGGCGACGTTTCGGGTCGAGACCCTTCTTCAGACTGAAGAAGGGTCTCGACCCGAAACGTCGCCTATCTCCTTCGCTCCTTGGATGCTGCTGCACCCGCTGAGTTTCTCCAGCTTTTTGTGTAACCCTCGATTCTCCAGCATCTGCAGTTCCTTCTTTAACAAATCATTACAAAGTTTGGGCTAGAGCCATGGCCTCCAGGAGTGAAGAACATTGGAGAGTACAAAAATACTGTAATGAATGAAAGACTGGCAGAAACCGTCCAATCACACCATAATTATTTACAAAATAATTCTAGCATTACCAACTAAATTACAACAGAACACTCCACCTTGGTCTCAAAGTATCAGAACATCTAATGCATAAAACATTATGATGATGATGAAACAATTAGCAATGCTGGCCCAAGACTTATTTTATAGGGTCTTGCAAGTATAGAATTTAAACAAAGTGGCAATTGCATTCTTGAACATAAACTCAGCCTTGTAGGATTCTAAGTCATATACCAACTTCATAACTTCTAGGAACAGAATAAGGCCATTTAGCCCATCACGTTCAATCATTGTTAATTTATATTTTCCCCTCAACCCATTCTTCTGCCTTCGCCCCGTAATCCCTGACACCCTTATTAATTAAGAATCTGTCAATCTCCGCCTTAGAAATATTCATTGATGTCTTCCATGGCCGTCGTGGCAGTGAATTCCACACATTCACCACCCTCTGATTAAAGAAATTCCTTCTCATCTCCTTTGCTGAATCTACTCAACTCTAACTACTTGGGTGGCACTGTGGTGCAGCGGTAGAATTGCTGCCTTACTGCGCTTGCAGCGCCAGAGACTCGTGTTTGATCTCGACCACGGGTGCTGTCTGCATGGAGTTTGTACTTTTTCCCCTTGGGTTTTCTCCGAGATCTTTGGTTTCCTCCCACACTCCAAAGACGTAAAGGTTTGTAGGTTAATTGGTTTGGTATCTGTCAAAATTGTCCCTAATGTGTGTGTAGGATAGTGTTAGTGTGCGGGGATCGCTGGTCGGCGTGGTCTTGGTGAGCCGAAGGGCCTTTTTCCGCGCTGTTTCTCTAAACTAAACTAGTGAACAACTTCTCACAAATCCACAGAACAAAATAGGATAAGAGGATTTTTTCCACTTGGATTATCTGGATCTAGCTGAGAACAAATACTAACATCAAAACATTGAATAAAATGCCACCCCCCAAAATAATTATCCATCCATTATAACGACAAAGTTAAGAAACAATGGAAATAGAGTGTTTTGCATTACTCAATGATTTTGAGCCAAATCTTTTAAGTTGGGTTGAGCTAAATTTAACTGTGAATTGGGACAATAATTTGTTCCTGAAAGCGAGCGAAGGCATAGTTCCATTTGGGACTGACATTACCAAAGTACAAATGAATGAAACATTAGAGTTATTTAACAATCAAATCTTGGGGCAGATTCTGATGAAGTCTACAAGATATCACTGTGCAAACTGAGTAGCATGGATGGCTTCGACTGTTGAAGTTAAGAGCAGTGTAAAACTGAAGGATGATTTAGAAGAGTCTTTGGAGTGTCAACGCATATACAGAGCTGAATGGAGTTGAAGAGGAGAGGATGTCAAGGTTATACCTGGATCAGTAAATATGAACATGAATATCAAAACTGTGGGGACAACAGGGAGACTGAAAGCAAATGGCACAAACAGAACAGGATAGGAAATGGAAGGAACATTTATGAATGAGCTGTAAGCTAATTGTAGATTGGTTACTTCACACTAACCAATGTAGTGCTTAATTATTAGAAGCTACACTGAACATGATGCTAATTTGACCGTGCTAAAGACATCCATCTTATGCTCGACCCTCTAAAATGCAAATTTCTTGTCACAGAGGTCAACTATGTCAGACACGTATTCACCAGTGATGGCCTCAGACCGGACCCCTCCAAGACCACTGCCATCAACGAGATGCCAGCTCCCACTGACGTTACGAGTTTACAGAGATTCCTGGAAATGGCCAACTACTTGGGGAAATTCATTCCCAACCTCAGCGATATATCTGCCCCCTGCGAGAACTGACTCACAAGGACACTGCCTGATCCTGGTATCCACAACACCAGAGAGCTTTTGAAATCCTTAAATTGCAATTGGCCAGTGCTCCAATTCTCGCCTACTTTGCTTTGGAGTGGCCGGTGACGCTCACGTGTGACGCTTCCCAATATGGACTTGGCGCTGCTTGCCTACAGACTTCCACCGAAGGTGACTGCAGACCTGTTGCTTACGCCTCCCGCACCCTATCTGAGACTGAACAACGTTATTCCCAGATCAAAAAAGAATTGCTTGCTGTGGATTTTGCCTGCACAAAATTGAAGGACTTTATTTTTGGCAAGTCCGTGACTGTGGAAACAGACCACCAGCCACTGGTCACCATTCTGAACAAACCCATTCACGCCACTCCAGGTCGCCTGCAACGGTTGATGATGCAGCTACAGTTTTTCGATTTCACCAAAGTCTACAAAAAGGACAAGGACATGCACCTAGCTGACATGCTATCAAGAGACCCATGCAAAACCTGCGAACACCAGCCCTCAGAACAAGACCAGTTCACAGTAATGATGGTGTCGTATGTAACTATTGATTGCCTAAGCAGCCTGGCAGAGCACACGGGTGCAGATAAAACTCTACAACTACTGTCCTTAGTCATCCGGCGTGGCTGGCCGTATAAACAACATAGTACCCCACTTGCGATTCGCCCATACTACCTGGTTCGTGACAAACTGGTGCTACAGGACAGGGGCATAATCAAGGGTCATAATGCAGTCATCAAAACTGTTCTTCAGGGCAAGTACTTTGATGCCATCCACACGGGCCACCCCGGTGTGGAAGCGAACTTACAACGAGCACAGGAAGGAAAACAAAAATGCTGGAGAAACTCAGCGGGTGCGGCAGCATCTATGGAGTGAAGGAAATAGGCAACGTTTCGGGCTGAAACCCTTCTTCAGACTGATGCATGGTGGGGGGGGGGGGGGGGGGGGGGTGTGGGTAGGGAAGAAGAAAGGAAGAGGAGGATCCAGAGGAATGAGGGAGAGCTGAGAAGGGGAGGAGACAGCAAGGGCTACCGGAAATTGGAGAAGTCAATGTTTAGGCCACTGGGATGCAGACTATGAGGGGCTGCTCCTCCAGTTTCCGGTTTTGGTCACTCTAGCAATGGAAGAGGCCCAGGACAGAAAGGTCGGATTCGGAATGGGAGTGGGAGCTGAACCACAGAGAGATCAGGTTGGTTAATGCGGAACGAGCGGAGGTGTTCGGCGAAACGATCGCCAAGCCTATGCTTGGTCGCTCCAATGTAGATCAGCTGATATCTAGAGCAGTGGATGCAATAGATGAGGTTGGAGGAGGTGCAGGTGAACCTCTGTCGCACCTGGAATGACTGCTTGGGTCCTTGAATGGAGTCGAGGGGGGAGGTAAAGCGACACGTGTAGCATCTCTTGCAGTTGCAAGGGAAAGTGCCCGAGGAGGGGGTGGTGCGGGTGGGAAGGGAAGAATTGACCAGGGAGTTACGGGGGGGAGCGGTCTTTGCGGAATGCAGACAGGAGGGGGGATGGGAAGATGTGGCGAGTGGTGGGGTCACTTTGGAGGTGGCGAAAATGACGGAGGCCAATTTGTTGTATGTGACGGCTAGTGGGGTGGAAGGTGAGGACTAGGGGGACTCTGGCCTTGTTCCGAGTGGGGGCATGGGGAGAGAGAGCAGTGTTGCGGGGTGTGGAAGAGACCCTGGTGAGAGCCTCATTTATGCTAGGGGAGGGGAACCCCCGTTCCCTGAAGAATGAGGACATCTCCGATGCCCTGGTGTGGAACACCTCATCCTGGGAGCAGATGTGGCGTAGACGGAGGAATTGGGAGTAGGGAATGGAGTCCCTACAGGAAGCAGGGTGGGAAGAAGTGTAGTCCAGATAGCCATGGGAGTGAGTGGGTTTGTAGTAGATGTCGGTCAGTAGTCTATCACCTGCAATGCAGATAGTGAGGTCAAGAAATGGTAGGGAAGTGTCGGAAATGTTCCACGTGTATTTGAGTGCCGGATGGAAGTTAGTGGCGAAGTTGATGAAGTTAGTGAGTTGTGTGTGGGTGCAGGAGGTAGCACCAATGCAATCGTCGATGTAGCAGAGGCAGAGGTCGGGGATGGGGCCCTGGTACGTCTCGAACAAGGATTGTTCAGAGTACCCTACAAAGAGGCAGGCATAGCTGGGGCCCCTATGCGCGTGCCCATAGCTACGCCTTGTGTTTGGAGGGAATGGGAGGATTCAAACGAAAAGTTATTGAGGGCAAGGACCAACTCCGCTAGGCGGAGGTGAGTATCACTGGATGGGTATTGGTTGGTTCTCCGGTCGAGGAAGAAAAGGAGTGCTTTGAGACCATCCTGGTGGGGGATGGAGGTATAGAGTGACTGGACATCCATGGTGAAGATGAGGGGACGGGGGTTAGAGAATGGAATGCTTGGAGACGACGGAGAGTGTCTGAGGTGTCTTGAACATAGGTCAGGAGGGATTTAACCGGGGTGGATAGGATGGAGTCAAGGTCTGTGTAAATAAGTACAGCGAGCATATTTTACTGGCCCGGTATGACCGAGTATATATGCGAAAAAGTCGAAGCCTGCGCTGTCTGCAATAGCCTAACGCCACATCAACAGAAACAACCCTTGTTCTCACACCCTGTTCCTCCACTGTGGTCCACGGTCGCTACCGACATATTCGAGTGGCGTGGAAAACACTATCTGGTTCTCGTTGACTCTTATTCGGGCTGGTTCGAAATTAAACTACTCCAAAACATCACATCCGACACAGTCATCCATAAGCTGTCACGCCACTTTTCCGTGCACGGTGCCTCTGCACGCCTCCTGTCAGATAACGGCAGTCAGTTCACCAGCCAGTGTTTCAAAAACTTTGCTCAACGATGGGATTTTCACCATGTCACCAGCAGTCCTGAATTTCCACAGTCCAACGGACTCGCAGAACGGGCGGTCAGTAGTGCCAAACAATGAATGCTAAATCTGATGTATTCTTGGACCTGCTTAACTTAAGGAACATCGCCCCTGACCCAATACTGGGGTCTCCAGCCCAACGCCTGATGTCTCGGCAGACCCGTGCTGCCCAGCCCATGCCCCAGCAGCTGCTGCAGCCACAGATCCATTCACCTCCTGTTGTCCAGAAACAACTCCAACTGAAATGCGATGCACAGAAGCTATCTTTCGACAAGTCCAGCAACTCTAGTGGGCAAGTTGTTCGCCTTCAGACCGACAAGGGCTATGGCCATTTGGGTCACATCCACAGCCCTGCAAAAGAGCTGCGCTCATACCTGGTAAGCACCGCCGGAGGCATTTACAAACACAATCGTCAACATCTCCTTCCTGTGAAGGAACCATGTCCTGCAGTCTCGTATCCAGAAGCCACGCGTCTGATGTACCCTTCTACTGTCGGACTGTCTCTTCCCTGCTGCTGCAGATCTGCCACTAGCCATGTCCCCTACGTCCTCACCATAACATCGGCACCCCGCTCGCCGGCTTTGCCGTGTTTACCCCCTAGTCTCTGGTACTCTCCCCGCACGAGTCCCCAGTTACTTTCCCGGTGAAGGGAGGAGACACGGATCTATACCACGCGGGACGGGTTTGTAGTCCACCCGTTAGGTACAGAGATTTTGTTTAAACCATCTGTATGCGCTATTAGCATTTCGGGTACTGTATTATTCAGCCAACACATATTAGTGTGTTTATTCTTATAGGTCACCTGCATTTAGATGTGCTTCATTTTTATTTCTACAAGGAAAGATGTAGATTGGTTACTTCACACTAACGAATGTAGTGCTTTATTATTAGAAGCTCCGCCTACCACACTGTTCATATTATCGTAACCCAATGTGCTGTCATTCTATTGCTGCTACACAGCTGAAGAAACATGCTGTAATGTAGTGCCTTTCAATAAATAGCATGTTTGTGAGAATGACTGGGTCATTTACACTAATTACTAAAACTTGAGATTTGGCAGAACTATGTAGATAAGTATTTTAGCAACTGTACAACTTAAAGAAGTGGAATTGGGGAGTGTAGATCTGGTCTACCGAATACTAACACCCACATGCTACACACCCTTCGGATATATAATCCAGTCCGAGTTTTACCATACTCACCATATATTACTAACACTTCCAGACGCTAGCGGTTAATCGGGGTGTAGTTACAGTGGTGACTGCTTGCAGTATAAGTTTATTATATGCTAATACAATTGTTGGATTGTTACGGAGTATTTTTTAATAGCTCTACATGGTGTCCGCGTTTTTGGACCCATTCTGCTCCTAGTTTACCGTTTTCTTTTTTCATGTTCATTCCCCAGTATTTATTTTCCCCTTCCCACTTTATTATAGCTCAATTGATTAAGAAGCCCGACCCCCTAATTTTCGATGCCGACCTCAGTGAGCGTTGGCGGATTTTTGAAAGCGATTTCAATGTCTACATTCGAGCTGCCCATCGTGGAGCGCCTCCAGACCAGATAGCTGCTGTACTTCTCAACGTCGCGGGATCTGAAGCTATTCAATGAGCTGAGCGGTTCTACTATGTCCCGGCTGTGATGGGTGACAACAATGAGGAGATCACCCCTCAAGAGTCTATAAACAACCCAGTCTGTTTAATGAACAAGTTCAGACACCTGTGTGAACTTCAGACCAACATGGTTATGGAACGCAACAAATTCTATCAAAGAAACCAGCTCCCTGGTGAGCCTGTCGAGGCTTACATTACCATAAAGCACATTGCAAGCTGGTGTCGTTTTGGAGGTCATACATGGTCGATTCAAATGGAGGGACTTACCGGCGAAACCGTCAACACCTTCTATCAATGAAGAAACCGCAACCCACAAACCCGCACCCGGATGATCCCGGACTGTGTCACTGCACGACCGATATTCTCTTCTCCCTGGCACGGCGTCCATTTGCGGAGTCTGCGCCCGGCATGCATCCTGCCTTCTCGTCACCACGGTCGGTCCCCCGGTCTCCAGTCTCACCACACCCGTCTCTCGGATCTCCTGTGCTCCAACAGCCCCCGGTCTCATAGTTCTCGCCGGTGAAGGATGGAGATGCGAGCTTGTACCATACGTGTGCGGGTCGCATTTGCAAACCTACCTTTAGATACGGGGACTATGCTTCACCTGCTCCAGTGCTGAAGCGACTGCCTATTCTTATAGACGCCTGCTTGTAGTGTAACTTTATTATATGCTAATAAACTTGTTGGATTGTTATGGAGTATTTGTTAATAGCTCTACAGGGTGTGAATATTGAAATTCAGTTAAAGACTGCAGTATCTGCTCAGTCTAAAAACAGACATGCTAAGATAAATAAACATCTTCATCCATGATTGAAAACTATCAGGCTGAGTAGTTAGTCAGTCGAGGCAAGCACTGGGAGTAGCCAGCATGTGAACAAGTAATGAGTGAAAAATCATTAACCACCAATGAGTAGGCAAGAGCTCAGTGGGACAATGTGGAGCCTGCAGGAATTAATCGGAAATTTCAGTAAGATCTCATCTGCACATGTTAAGCCAACAAGGCAGGTCAGACACACAAGGAAAGTGATTTTTACAAATGTGGTAAATGGAAATTGTTGAAACAACGTTAAAAAAACACTCTCAATTAGATCCCACTGAGTTGTAACCTCCAACAAATAGCAGTCGATGTAACCAACCAAACGTAATCGATAATGACATTCAATTTTCTGACCTGCGATCCAAGTTTCAAAATAAGGGAGGTCATTTTGTTGTGATACGAGGTTAAATTTCACTCAGAGGATGGTACATTTTGGAAGGAAATTCGAGTAGGTTGTGGAAGCATGGCTTTGAATTAATTGATGACTTTCAGGACATTAATGGAATCAAAAGATATGTGGCTAGTACAAGAAAATAAAAATCAATCCCAATCCTGATGAATTATCTACAGCAAGGTCTGGATCTGGATCTGGATGTAGTGCACTGAAAAGCTCTAGGTAGAGCATCACTCAGCACTGGAAGTGGGACAATTTTATACTGGACAATTTTTACATTTTTTTTATCAAGGTTTAACCTACAAACCTGTACATCTTTGGAGTGTGGGAGAAAACCGAAGGTCTCGGAGAAAACCCACACAGATCACGGGGAGAATGTACAAACTCCATACAGACAGCACTCGTGGTTGGGATCGAACCCTGGCGCTGCATTTTGCTGTAAAGGACAAAGGACAAGGACAAAGTACATTTATTGTCACATACACCAATTGGTGTAGTGAAATTTGACTTGCCATGCAGTACACAGATAAAGATAAGACACAACATTAAAGAATTTAACAATAAACATAAAAAACATCCCCCTACAATGGTTCCCACTGTGAGGGAAGGCATAAAGTCCAGTCCCCATCCCCATGTCCACCCATAGTCAGGCCTATTGAGGCCTCCGCAGTCGCTGCTACGGGGCCCGATGTTCCAGGCTGTTCTTGCCGAGTGATGGTGCTCCGGCGTCGGGAGAACCCTCTCAGCGGCTTGGGACACCTGGCACGGCCGCTTCCTTACTGGAGTCCGCGTCTTCGGAAGCCGACAAGCTGCGCTGGATGGAGCTCCACCACTGGGATGGAGGCTCCCGATGTAAAGTTCAGCGCCGCCGCCCGCTCCACAGTCCCGCAGCTCCGCAATGGTTTTTTTTGTCGGCGGTCTTCAGCTCACCGGAGTTCCAGCGCGGCGACCCAGGCAAGGCATCACTCACTCCGCTCCTCGATAGCGCTCCACTGCTGCGCCGCCGCCGAAGCCGAGGTTCTGGCCGGTCCCATCAGGAAACGACTCTCCAGACCCGCTGGTAGACCGCGAGGACGGGTTGAAGATGCAGCCCGGAGAAAAGCTGCCTCTCCGACCAGGTAGGGACGAGGAAAAGCAGTTTCCCCCTTCCCCCCACATAAAAAAGAATAGACGCCAAACAAAACATTTTTTACACACTAAAAATAAAATAAATAAGTTAAAAGACAGACAGCTGCAGGCTGGGCAGCCATACCCAACTGGACGGCGCCCCCGGTCGTGCAGCAACTCTACCTCTGCGTCACTGTGACTGCCCGGCAACTAGACTGCCCGGTCTAGTTGCCCAAACAAGGATCAAGAAATTCCACTTAAATACTAACCTCTGTGGTAGACTCAAGTATCTCAGAAAGGGACTGGTTGCAATAACAACTCGAGAATTGGAAAATTAACACAAGGTCATAAGGGATAGAAGTAGAATTAGGCCATTTGGCCCATCAAGTCTACTCCGCCATTCAATCATGGTTGATCTATCGCTCCCTTCAAACCCCATTCCCCTGCCTTCTCCCCACAACCTCTGACACCTGTACTGATCAAGAATCTATCTATCTCTGCCTTAAATATATCCACTGACTTGGCCTCCACAGCTTTCTGTGGCAAAGTATTCCTAACCTGCCGAGCCATTTACTTTCCAATATGAAAATCTCAAATTACTTTTAGTTACGACAAGCAGACTCCAAAATGTTTGCTCAGTAGTGTAGATGAGAACTCCGATTATTTTTTGTTATTGTTTGCCCATTTTTCTGATGTCTATTATGGCAAAATGCAGTTGGCATGTGAAATGGAAGTGGGAAGAAATGTTGCCAATGGATTCAGGTTTCAGATGAATTGTTAATTATTAACATGGCAACTTCAGAATAGGCCTTGGACAAAGTTTCAAACCAATATTTCAAAAACCACTACCATTTGTACATAGTATTTTGTTGCTTTCACAGAGGATCAGTACCATCAGAAGCAGCTTATTTTGCACCCAGACATCTCAATAAAATCCGTAGGAGTAATTTGCCGTGCAAAATGCTAAATTGGGTTACTTTGGGTGAAAACGTCTAAAGCATCTAAACAGATCGTTATAAATGATATCAATTTCACAATGATTAAATAGGTCTTTGCGCTTATGACTCAACAATTCATGAATTGAATGCTTACCCAACTGCTAATGGATTTGGTGGAAACATTGTCAATGTCTTCACTGAATTCATTCATCTATTCCTGCAAGGAGAGTTTGGGTGGCCAGGGATGTTAGTAATTCTGGCCTGCTTAAACCAGGTTGCTTTCAAATTAAGCAGCAAATTTGGTGAAGGAGCAACAAATTTGAATTAACTAAAAATTTGAAGCAGCAATACATTTTCATTAGATTTAAATTATGAGTTGAATCCAATTATAAAGATTTAAAAATGATTTGCACTTCCCTATGGAAGAGGTTATGATTAATATAGGTTTGCAAAAATTAACGTTTTTTGAGGAGGTAACAAAGGTGATATGTGAGGGCAGTGGATGTTGCCTATATGGACTAGGCTAAGTCCCTCATGATGAGCTGATCCAGAGACCTACGCATTACCAGAGATCTATGCATCAGACCCACGGCGACTTGGTTGTTTGGATTCAAAACCAACTTACTCAAAGAAGACAGAAGGTTGTGGTTAAAGGGTGTTATTCTGGCTGGAGGTCGGTTTCCAGTGCAGTTCTGCAGGATCGGTGCTTGGACCTCTTTTGTTTGAGATATATATATACATCTTGGATGTAAATGTAGATAGTTTGGTTTGTACGCTTACAGATAACATCAAAATTGGTGGAGCTGCGGACAGTGATGATGACTGTCAAAGTATACAGCAGGATATAGATCAGCTACAGAAAAGGCAGATGGAGTTTAATCTGAGGTGCTGCACTTTGGGAGGTCGAATATATGAGGAAATTACGCAGTTCATGGAAAGAAAATAAAGAGCACCGATGTACAGAGGAATCTTGGGGACCAAGTCCACAACTCCTTGAAAGTGGCAAACAAGTATGCTATTTGTATACATTGGGTATGTCCTAGTCACATGTGACAATAAAGTATTCCATTCCATTCAAGTAGATAAGAGTAGTAAAGAAGGCATATGGTATGCTTGCCTTCACTGATTGGGTCATTGAGTATAGGAGTTAGAAATTATTTTTACAACTTTATAGGACATTGGTTATGCAATAATTGCAATATTGTGTGCAGTTCCAGTCGCCCCAATACAAGAAGGATGTGAAGGCTTTGGAGAGGGTGCAAAAGAGGTTAATTAGAACGCAGGTCGGATTAGAAGGTATTGGCTATAAGGAGAGGTTGGACAAACATAAATTATTTTCTCAGGAACATCAGAGACCAAACAGAAACATATACAACTATGAGAGGTATAGATAGGGTAGGTAGAATCTTTATTCCACAAGATGGAATTGTCAAAGACTAGAGGACACAGCTTTAGATTGGGAGGCACAACATTTAAAGCAGATGCACAGGGCAAATTGTTTATTTAAACATAGGGACTGGTGGATGCCTCAAATGCGATGTCAGGAGTATTGGTAGAAGCAGGTATGATAGTGGCATTCAAGAGGCTTTCAGATCGGCACATTGGACAGGCAGGGAATTGGGGGTGTGGGGGGAAGAGAGAGAGAAAATATGGATCATTTGCAGATAAAAATAAGTTTAGCTTGTCATGTTCAGCATGGACATTATGGGCTGTAGGGCCTGCCCATGTGTGTGCATTTTAAAGGTTATGAAACAATTGAGAGACTGGTTTCAAATGATTGCTGATTCAATTTATCAACAGTGAAAGCATGAACAGGTTAAATATTAGATAATGGAAACTATAAAAAGGATATGGGATAGAGATAGTGGTACAGTTGAAGCAATGGTGCCAGCACAATCGTTCTTATAACCTCCTGTTATTGGAAAAAGCAGGCAACATACTAGATGGACACAGCATGGAAGAGGAGATACATTTGTTCCACCCCGTATGACTGGGCCACAAAATCATATATTTTTTTCCAGACATGTAAACTTTCCAAAATTCTACTTACAACATCTTCATCTTTCAATTCACTTTTGGCACTTGTGTTGATTTCTGGCAGGACATCCTGGTGTGCTGGCAATTCTACATGAATGGGTAAAGACATTAAGAAAACTTATGATAGCATTATTAGTTGTCATTCTCTCAACCATAAATTCACACAAAATAATCTTCTATATGGAGGGGAAAAAAACCTAAAGTGCTGGAGGAACTCAGTAGATCAGGCAGTATCTATGGTCAGATGGTATTTAAGGTTGAGCTCCTTCAGACATGGAGTGGATGGGGAGAAAGCTGGAGAGAGGTGGGGATGAAGCAAAGCAGGCAAGTGATAGATATACAGTGCCCTTCATAGTGTTTGGGACAATGACCCATCAATTATTTATTTGCCTCTTACTCCACAATTTGAGATTTGTAATAGAAAAAAATCACATGTGGTTAAAGTGCACATTGTCAGATTTTATTAAAGGGTATTTTTATACATTTTGGTTTCACCGTGTAGAAATTACAGGTGTATTTATACATAGTACCCCCCATTTCAGGGCACCATAATTGTTAGGTATGTAATAGAACTGGTGTTACCTGCCTCCAAGTTAAAGGGGGAGGAGTGTTAGATATGTGATATAATTAGCATATGTGATGTCTTGTGCAAGGACGCATGCGCAGAGAGACTCAAGGTGACGTCTGGGAATAAAGAAGCTTGTTAGTGTACTCTCGTGTCTGAGTGTTATTTTAAGTCTGGTCCAAGCACCCAAATACACAACAATTGGCGACGAGGATAAAAGAACAGAAAAGAACAAGGACAGCCAAGGAAAACAAAAACAAGTTAAAATAGAGGTTGTATTTGGAAACAAAGTGGAACAGCACCAAGCAAAAAGGTTTGGTGCCAATTGGTTTTGAATTGGCGCCAAAGAAAAAAAAGGTTGGAACGGGAAGCAAGAGCGCAGGGAAGCAAGAGCGCAAGGAAGACAAGCGGGGCTGTAAGAGTCACCGAGTGCAGCTGGAAGCTAGGACCGACAATGTCAATTTACCTGGAACGTTTTCCACTGTTGTGCAGCCCACAGCCAGGGCCAAGCAGCAGCCATAGACGTCGGGTGAGGGCCTAGTACCGTGTAGGCCACGGACAGATCCGGAGAAGCCACCGACGAATGCCGGGAGCAGTCAGCTCGGTGGGGGGAGAAAGCAGAGAAAGCCCGGTCCGGAGCAGAGTCAGCCCGACCGTGAGCAGAAAAGAGGATCCGGCCACGCGAGAAGCGGACTGGCCAAGTTGGAAAGCCGACCGCGAGAGAGAAGCGGACCTGGCCCCGGCCCCGAGAGAGAAGCGGGACACAGCATTTATCCGGCCCCCGACGGCAGGGCAGTCCCGACAAGCTGAGCAGCCAGGCGGCCCGTGGAGCCAGAGCAGTAGAGACGGGCCGGAGAGCCAGCGATGAGCCGTGCAGTGGCCAGGCGGGCCGTGGAGCCAGCGACGAGCCGAGCAGCGGGGCCCAGCAGAGTGAGGCTGTACTGTGAAGCCTCGACGGGCGGAGCAGCGGGGAGCCAGAGACTTACCTTCCGCAGGGCGTTCATGGGAGACAGCAGACAAGTTAGCATGGAGCAGCGGCAGTCGACTTGGCAGCGAGCCAGCGGAGGCAACAGCAGCGGCTGAGCCAGCGCCAGCAGCAACGGCTGAGCCAGCGGCAGCAGCAACGGCTGAGCCAGCGGCAGCAGCAGATGTCCGGAGTGGCCAGCAGTATTTAAAAGTAACGGTGAGGCCCGGGGGAGCCAGCGAAAGCAGCAACGGAGGTCTGGTGAGGCCAGCAGCAAAAGCAACAGTGTCCTTGGGAGAAGCTCTGGAGAATCCGAGAGGTCAAGGTTGCACCAGAGTCCGAAGGCCGGCAAGCTGGAACGGTGGAATCCTTCAGAGTAAAAGCTGGACCGGTGAAATCTTTCACAATAAAAGCACTGGTTGAATGTAATGCATTGTTCACTATTCCTTCACAGTAAAAGCAGGACTGTTTGGATGGAATGCATTTGTCACTGTTATTAATAGTAAACCTGTGTGCATAGAAGGAATATGGTTTAAAATGTTCTAGTTGGCTATTAACATGAAATGTTGGTTAATAGTATAAAGCTATTATTATAATATTAAGTAATAGTCAGTAGAATGTAAAAGGATTAAGTCCAAGGCAGACAACACAGTGAGAGAACAGAATATAGGGCACCTGAATAGCAACAGGTAGCATGGCTTTTCAAATGGCAGGAAAGTTGCCCCAATTAGATTCTGGGTGTAATTTTGAGAAATGGACTGGTTTTGGAGGCTTCGTTCATTTCCAATGATATCACTGGAGAGAAGAAGAGAGATTGGTTCATAGTAGGCTTAGGAAGAGAGGGTTATCACACCTTACATAGGTTACTGCGGCCAGCAAAACCCACGGATAAAACGTACGAGGAGTGTAAGGAGGCATTAATGGCTCATTTCTTGCCAAAACCTCCAAGGGCATCCAGAGGCAAGGAGCCTGAACTAAAGAGGGCAGGGAGTCCCTCAAAGGACAAACGGGAAATGCAAAGTGACAAAAGTCAAGTGCCAAGTGACGAAGGTCAAGCGCAAAAGGCCAAAGGTAAAAGGCAAAGGGGAAAAAAGTCAAAGGCAAAGGGAAATTGCCATCCAGAGGGCAACCCTAACTATTCAACCTGCATCCAAGGATATGAAGGTACGGAGAGAGATCCGGAACAAACAGAAGGCAGCAACGGTAATACAAGCAGCATTTAGAATGCACAGAGTATACCGTCTATACAAGGCAATGAGATTGGCAACAATAATAGTACAAACCCATTATAGGGCACACCTTCAAATGAAAAGTGATCGCAAGACTTACATGAAGGTACACAGCAGCGTTGTGCTGCTGCAGGCTGCCTACCGAGGAATGGTTGTTCAAAAGCAATTGCGGTGCATGCACAAATCTGCCAAGGTCATACAGACTTATAATCAGATGCATAAACAGCGCCAGTATTTCAAGAAACTACGCTGGTCTGTCATTGCTGTACAGCAATGATACAGAGCTTGCCAGATAAGAGATGCTCAAGTGAGACATTATTATTCAGGCCTTAATCGCGGGATTAAAGCCAGAGAATTGGTTGAGAAAATCAAGGCAGCACGCCATATTAAGTTATTCATAATGATGTGCATTACAAGAAAACATTTCTTGATGCAAAAGGCGGCTGTAGTCACTCAGCAAGCTGCATATTGTGGTTACCGATCAAGGGTACGCTACAGAGCTATGCGACAAGCAAGAAAACTATATAGAGCACAAATCAAAGCCACAGTTGTATTGCAACGACAATATAGATCTTACTTCTTGATGAAGAACCAGAGATGTGACTTAGGTGGACAAATAGATGACCAGAAAAGGCTTAAACAATACAAAAGGCTTAAACGATATAGGAAAGACTTCCTCAAACTGAAATATACAGCAATTGTAGTGCAGTCTCACTACCTTGCTTATGAAGCAAGAAAGCTATACAGAGCACAAATCAAAGTCACTGTTGTATTGCAAAGACAATATAGATCCTACTTCTTGATGAAGAACCAGAAAGGTTACTTAAGACGATAAATAGATGAACAACAGAAAAGGCTTAAACGATACAAAGAACGGTTAAATAAATGTGTCATTGAGTATATAGCTGCTAATAGAAAAGTCTAAAGAAGAGAGGCTTGTCGGTCGAGACAAAAGTATGCAGGACTGATTGCGATTTGGGCACTTCACTTACAGTTCAGCATGGAGCCTCCTCCACTGAGCAATGGACAAATGTTTATACATAGCAGAATCTCATTAAACAAAAAGAACAGATAAATAAGCAGCGAATGGAAATTGAACAACAGAGGAAGCTGTCAGAAAACGAAAACTTGCAGCCATGGGTCAGATCCCATCTACAAAGAGGAAAACAAAGCAAATATTTGAACCAGAAAATGAAACGCAGAATATCAGGAACAGGAAGAAATTTGCAAATTAGATTAGGACATGTAAAAGGGAAGAGATACAGACAGAGCTAGAGCAATTAGAAAGTGTTTGTAATTTACACATAAAGGAATGGAAAATGATAACACATAAAGCAAGGGGCAATGTATTTGGTTTAAGGAAGAAGGGTGGAAAGAAAAAAATATGTGCTGGTTTAGATAGGATTATTACAGTTATGAGGATGTATTGTAAGATGAATGTAATACCATTTTGCAACAGTGTATTAATCAATTATATTTTAGGTAAAGAGCATATTACCGTGGTTTAGATATGATTATTACAGTTATGAGGATGTATTGTGACATGACCGTAATAATACAATTGTGCAACAGTGTATTAATCAATGATATGTGAAGTAAAGAGTATATACCGTGCAGGTGAAATTGAGTTAAAAGGGGAGGAGTGCGGTGTATGTAATAGAAATGGTATTACCTGCCTCCAAGTTAAAGGGGGAGGAGTGCGGTGTATGTAATAGAAATGGTGTTACCTGCCTCCAAGTTAAACGGGGAGGAGTGTTAGGTATGTAATAGAAATGGTGTTTCTTGCCTCCAAGTTAAAGGGGGAGGAGTGTTAGGTATGTGATATAATTAGCATATGTGATGTCTTGTGCAAGGACGCATGCGCAGAGAGACTCAAGGTGGTGTCCTGGAATAAAGAAGCTTGTTAGTGTACTCCCGTGTCTGAGTGTTATTTTAAGTCTGTTCCAAGCACCCAAATGCACAACAATAATGGTTGGGACGTATGGCTTCACAGGTGTTTGTAATTGCTCAGGTGTGTTTAAATGCCTCCTTAATGCAGGTATAAGAGAGCTCTCAGCTCCTAGTCGTTCCTCCAGTCTTTTCATCACATTTGGAAACTTTTACTGCTGTTTATCAACACGAGGACCAAAGTTGTGTCAATGAAAGTCAAAAAATCCATTATGAGACTTAGAACCAAGAATAAAACTGTTAGACAGCCAAATTAAAGCAGCTAAACCTTAGGCTTACCAAAATCAACTGTTTGGAACATCAGTAAGAAGAAAGAGAGCACTGGTGAGCTTACTGGTGTGAAGATGGTGGCATAGGGGAGAGATAAAAAGGTCTGAGATAAGAAGAGTAAAATGCAAAGCTGAACACAGGGATCTAGATAGAAGAGACAGGGGAAGGGAAAAAGAGGAGGGATAAATAGAAGAACAAAGAGCTTGGACAGGTTGGTGGGGGGTGGCAGATGAGCATATGGTTTAACATGACCTGGTGATGGGAGTAATGTGCACACACTCAGGAGGGGGTATTACTTGAAATGAAAGAATTCAACGTTCATACATTAAGGCTGTGGATTATTGTTAATCTGCAATTTGAGAGGGAGAAGGTGAAATCGGAAGTGTTGGTATTGGAGCTGAGCAAAGGGGAAGCAGAGGATTTGGATGCTTTGAAAGAACAGCAGAAGTTAACTAAAAAGGCAATAGGGGGAGAAAATATGAAATACGAAGGTGAACTAGCCAATAATATAAGAGGGCAAGAGATTCTTCAGTTAAATAAAGAATAAGAAAAAGGCAAAAGTGGAAGTTGGACCACTGGAGAATGATGCAGGAGAAGTGATAATGGGGAATAAAGAAATGGCAGAGGAGTTGAATCACTTTTTTTGCATCAGTCTTCACAGTGAAAGACACCAGCAATGTTCCTGAAGTTCAGGAGAGTCAGGGAGTGGAAGTTAGTGGAGTGGCTATTACTTGGGAGAAGGTGCTAGGGAAGCTGAAATGGCAGAAGGTGGATAAGTCCAGATGGACTGCACCCTAGGGTTCTGAAAGAGGTGGCTTTAGAGATTGTGGAGGCATTGACAATGATATTTCAAGAATCATTGGAGACAGGAGTGGTTCCAGACGATTGGAAAATTGGCAATATTACCCCGCAGTACAAAGAAGCAAAGCAGAATAGTGGGAACTATAGGCTGGTAAACTGTCTTTGGTGGTTGGTAAGATTTTACAGAGTCCATTATAAAGGATGAGGTTACAGAGTATTTAGAAGTTCACGATAACAAAGGCCAAAGTCAGCATGACTTTGCGAAGGGGGGTCTTGCATGACAAACTTGCTGGAATTCTTTGAAGTAAATAGCAGGACAAAGGGAAGTCAGTAGATGTTGTTGATTTGGATTTTCAGAAAGCCTTTGATAAGGTGCCACACATGAGGCTGCTAAGGAAGATGAGAGCCCACGGTATCAAAGGGTATATACTAGCCTGGATAGAAGATTGGCTTGAAAGCAGAAGACAAAGAGTGGCAATAAAGGGGGCTTTTTCTAGTTGGCTGCCAGTGACTAGCGGACTTCCGCAGGAGTCGGTGCTGAGGCCGCTACTCTTCACGTTGTATATTAATGATATGGACGAGGGGGTTGAAGGCTTTGTGGCTACGTTTGCGGATGATACGAAAATAGGTGGAAGGGCAGATAGTGTAGAGAAAGCAGGGACTCTGCAGAAGGACTTGGACAGGTTCAGAGAGAGGGCAGAGAAGTGGCTGATGGAATACAGTATAGCAAAGTGTAGAGTCATGCATTTTGGTAGTAGGGATAAAGGCGTAGACTATTTTCATAAAGGGGTTAGAATCCAGAAATTGAAGGTGCATAGGGACTTGGGAGTGCTGGTGCAAGAAAGCAAACTCAACGCTAGCATTTATTTCAAGAGGGCTTGTATACAAAAACAGGGATGTAATGCAGAGGCTCTATAAGGTGCTGGTAAGGCCACATTTGGAATATTGTGAGCAATTGTGGGCACCATATCTGAGGAAGGATGTGCTGGCTCTGGAGAGGGTCCAGAGGAGGTTTACAAGAATGATCCCGGGAATGAGGTTAACCTACGATGAGCGTTTGTCGGCATTGGGCCTGTAGTCACTGGAGTTTAGATAAATGAGGGGGACCTCATTGAAACATATCGAATAGTGAAAGGCTTGGATAGAGTGGAGAGGATATTTCCACTAGCAGGAGAGTCTAGGACTAGAGGTCATGGCCTCAGAATTAAAGGACGTTCTTTTAGGAAGGAGACAAGGGGATATTTCTTTAGTCAGAAGGTGGTAAATCTGTGGAATTATTTGCCACAGAAGACCGTGGAGGCCAAGTCAGTGGATATTTTTAAGGTAGAGGTATATTCTTGATTAGTACAGGCGTCAGGGGTTATGCGAAGAAGTCATGAGAATGGGGTTCGGAGCGAGAGATAGATCAGGAGTAGACTTGATGGGCCGAATGACCGAATTCTACTCCTATCACATATGATTAAAGATGCTGTCATCTATGGCATTACTCTCTTATCCCGGTCACCCTGCCTCTTCCCCCTCCTCCGCATATCTCATACCACCTTGGTCACCCTGCCCCTTTTGCCTCTATTCGCTCATCTCACAATCCTTCCACCTCTTAGTTAGCCCATTTCCTTTTTATCCCCTTCTTCCCTGAGCCCCATCCATTCCACCCATACCCTTCCTTTGGCTTTACATTTCACTCATCTTCTTTCCTTATGACACACTTTTGTCTCCTTTTCACCCCCAGCCTTTTTCACCATCTCATCTGCAAATCACACCCCTCCGCACACTTTTATAACCCATCACCTTGATCACAGTTTTGCTCCACCCCACCTCTCGTTTCCAGTTTACTTCCCTCGACCCCAGTCTAAAGAGTTCCGACCTGAAGCACCATCTTTCCATTCCCTCGACAACTGCTGCGTGACCCGCTGAATGCCTCCAGTACAACGTTTTGCGCAAGATTCCAGCCTCTGCAGTCTCATGTTTCTATCTATCTGGATGCCCACTGTAAATAAATCATTCTATGCACAGCCTTCGGCAAGTCAATAAATAAATTTTTTAAAAAAATTAAAAATCATATATATATATATACACACACACACACACATATATATATAATTTAGTTGATGCAACAAAACAAAAAACAAAAACAAAAAAAATCACACTGAGATCAGTCAAGGGCATCTATCATGGGGTATGGGGGAATCTGCTTCGCTTATCCTGATCTTTTCAAAATTTGAACCCTGAAATCAGTTATGTTATCAGGTTTGTCTTCTCAGTTGTGGATGCTTCTTCTGCGCAAGTTTTTTAAAAAATGCCAAACAGGAAGTTTAAAATAATAGCAGAATGAATAAATATTCCACAAATATAGACAGCATGATTCTACCTACAACTCATTGAAAGTTTGCTTTCAAAAATACTCAGAAGGGGAAAGAACAATCAAGAACATCTGAACTGCAGAAACTCTGATTCATTCTATTTTTCCACTGCTGTTAAAATATATTGAATGCTCCAAGAACTATAAACAATTGCAAATTAACCATTTTATGAACATTAAATGGTTTAATGGTTCAAGCATTTCATGATTGAAGACTTCTTGGCTACCTTGTGACTCCACTTTTGAAGGATCGCATTTGGAGTCCATTTCTTCATCTTGATGCTTGTCACCCAATTCTTCTGCAACATTTTCTGAACTATGAGCCTTTTGCTTTCCAAGATTTTCCACAGAGGGCACAACAGATTCCGGTACACTAGAAGGTGCCTCATAGCTAAAAGTTTCATCGAGTGTTGGAGTAGCCGGTGAAGAAGGATCATAATGAACAAACTGCGCTTTATTAGCAATTGAATGGAGAAGCCCAGCATCATTCATTGTTGGTGTATCAGGGGAAATGGGCTCACAAGGGGTATTTAAAAATTCATGTTGTTCCACATTTGGAGGCATATTTACCTTATTTGGTCTTACGAATTGGTCATGAGCTGGTTTTTTACTTTGTTCTTCATCTAAAAATGTTTTACATTCAGTGTTTTGTACAATTTCAATCTCCTTTTCTCCCATGTTTATATCTTTCAAAGGACCTGCTTCATTCTTTTCATCTTCAAAGGCTTTTGTTCTTTGCTCTAATTTGTCTTCAGCTTTTATCAAACTTTCTACTTTCACTAAATTTCCTGGAGTGTTGTGCAGAATTTCCTTACTATCTGATATGCTCTCTTTTGCGTTCAACTGGGAATTTTCTGTATCAGTTCTTTTTTTATCATTAATCTGATCAGTTTGATCTTCATTTGATCCTGACAGCGTATTTTCAGATTTTTCTTTTGTATCACTTATTTCATTTTCTTCCAAATGATTCTCTTTTAATTCCAAACTTTGAATATCATTTTTTTCTTCTACTATCTCTTTACATTTAATATTTATTTTCAGGTGAGCTTTGGATCCTGACTGATCATTCCCCACTTTATTTCTCTCGTCTGTTTCATTACTTTTGGCAATTTCTGTATGCTCCTCATCGTTTGCCACATTTATAAAGTTAGTGCTCTTCTCTCTGCTTTTTTCTTCTTCCATTGTTTCAGGCTTGGACATAGCAGTCGGCAACTTAATCGCTTTATCTTCTAAGATCACATTACCCTGAAGATCTTGCACTTTATCCTTAGAACATGACCCAATATTTTCAACACCACCCTTCTCTAATCCTTTCCAATCGCCTTGTATTTTTTCTTTGGACTTTGCTTGCATATTTTCAGAAATGTCTTTAGATTTAGATTGAATGTTTTGTAAATCATTCTTCTTTAATTTTCCTTTTTCACAGTCCTTAATGTTTTCCTTTCCTTTCTCACTGGATTTTGAGTGAGATGTTTCAGAATGTTCCATGGATTTTGAAAGAGTATTTTCATATTTGTACTTCCTGTCCATTCCTTTTTCATTGATTTGAATATTTTCTTGCACCCTGTCTTTGTGTTTTGATCGGGAACTATCAGAATGCTCCTTAGATTTTGATCGTGAATGTTCAGAGCGTTCCCCAGACTTGGGCCGATTACTTCCAAATTCACATTTTCTTTCCATCTTCTTTGTGTTATCTTCCTGCAAGTCTTCTTTGGATTTTGAATGTGATTTTTCAAAATGTCTGATTTTAAAATCATGCTTCTTGTCAATTCCTTTCAAAGTGCCCTGAGCAGAATCGCGCACCTTTTCTTTTACTCTTGGGTGCGAGCTTTCTGAATATTCCTTGGGTTTTGCACCAGCATTTTCAGAACTATTCTTCTTTTCCATTCTTTTTTCACCTTGGAAAGCATCTCGCACTTTCTCCCTGGATTTTGACCGAGAGGCATCAACATTATCCTTAGACTTAGGTCGATTGTTTTCAGAATCACGCTTCTTTTCTATTCTCTCTTCATTTTGAACATCTCCCTGCAATTTCTCCCTGGATTTTGATCTAGCGATTTCCGAATGTTCCTTCAATTTCAACCGAGCAGTTTCAGAATCATGCTTTTTCTCTATTCCTTTTTGAACATATTCATCATCTTCCTTGGACTTTGATCGAGACAATTCAATGCTTTCCTTTGTTTTGGATCGAGAGCCATCAACTCTTTCCTTATATTTTGACAAGGAGCTTTCCGATTCCCTTCTCTTTCCTATTTTCTTCTCCCTTGCTTTATCTTCTTGCAAATCTTCCTTGGATCTTGACCGTGAATTTTCAAAGTGCTTCGGTTTGTCTTTATTTCGAACATCCTCCTGTACAGTTTCCTTTGATTTTGACCGTGAAATTCCAGATTCATTTTGATTCTCTTTGACTTTCTCATGACTTCTTGTGTCATCATGCAATTTCTCTCTGGATTTTGATCGGGAGTTCCCAGATTCACCTTTCTTTTCTTTTACTTTTTCATTACCTTTCATGTCCTCCTGGAAGCCTTCCTTAGATAATGATCGAGAGCGTTCAGACATGTATTTCTTGTCTTTACTTTTCTCATGGCTTTTCTCATCTACAGTATTTTCCCTAGATTTAGTTCGACCATATTCAGATTCATTTTTCTTTTCTCTGCTTTTAGCATCTTCATGTATGCTTTCCTTGAATTTGGAGCAAGGGTTTTCAGAATCATTTCTTTTTTCTTTCAATTTTTCACTGGATTTCACATCATCTTGTGAGTTTTCTTTGAACTTTGGCCGCATGCATTCAGATTCATTTCTTTTTTCTTTGCTTTTCTCATGACCCTTTGTATCTTCCTGTGTATGCTCCCTAAACTTTGGCCAGGAGCTTTCAGCAGTATATTTCTTTTCTTTCCCTTTTTCTTCTTTTAGTTTTGAGTGGTCCCTAGATCTGACATCTTGACCATGTTCTTTTATTGGTAATTCTCCAGAATCTGTTGAAGAAATTAGAGCTTTGCTGTCACGTGATAGGATAACCTGATGGCAGCTGGTTATGACATTGTCCTCTAAAGCAGATTCCTGCTTTTGATCAGCGTCAATATGAACATCATGTGTCCAAGGGCTGCTTTCAGACATTACTTCCCCACTTTGTTTTACACGTTTCATCTCATCTTTGTGCTTTGACGAATCTGTAAGATTTTCCTCTAATCCAACGTCATCAAGCTTATTTACACCAGACATATCCAATCTGCCCACATCTGAATCAATGTTTCTTGGTTGCTTTTGACTAGACTCGTGATCATTTTTTAAATGGTTGTTTCTTTCACTGTCGGACTGGCTAAACTCCGGAAGTATCTGAACAGATCCGAGTGACTGATCTGTGGACTGTGCATTCTTGGAGTCTTTAGAAGTATAAGAAGCAAAAGCCTTATCCTTGTTCTGAAAAAGAAGCATTGAGAAGAATTTGTAATCAGTAAATAGGTTACTTTAATATTATTCTATGTTTTGCAAGTACTATGTGAAACAAATGTCATGTGTATGATCATTATAATATGGAACTTAAATTACTTGCATTAGTTCAGCACCACAACTCCATGCAAGATGTGGTAGCCTGGATTGGCAAGAGCAGGGCAGGGAGGAAGTGTGCATTGAACCGGATTTGATAAGGGAACTTGAGGTTAAGGAGCCATTAGGAAGTAGTGACCATAATATGGTAAGTTTTACTCTTCAATTTGAAAGTGAGAAGGGTAAATCGGAGGTGTCAGCATGGGCGGAAATCGCTTTTAAAACATGGGGGAGAACACAATTGCCTGGCAGATCGATCACAAGTGTGCATGACAACTAACAATTTTATCTCCTCCCATCAAAAGTTTATTTATGTATGTTTTTGTTAGTTTGGGAAAAGTTTACGTGTGTCATTTTCTCTCTCTCTCTCCTCCAAGGTTAGTTCTTCTGTTTGCCTTTATTTGCTTCAGTTTTATTTAGTGTTATTTATCACACTGTAGCTTTTGAAAGGTGTAAGTGGGTATCCGACGGTCATTAAGGGTCCAGACTGTGAGCATGGGCTTCCTGGTGTGCAGGTACAGTCCCTCATCCACCCACGTTATTTAGTAATTTTTACACATCATTTAGGGAAAATGATGGGTAAAAATTACTAAATAATGTGGGTGAATGAGGGACTGTACCTGCACGCCAGAAGCCCGTGCTCGTGGTCCGGAGCCCTTAATGATTGTCCGAATGGTCCGATACCCGTTTAAATCTGTTGTGGGACGTATCACTGATAGGGATGAGTCCAAGTATAGAAGAGAGATCGAGCAACTGTCCATATGGTGCCAGCACAACAACCTGGCCCTCAACACCAGCAAAACCAAGGAACTGATTGTGGACTTTGGAAGGAGTAGGATGGGGACCCACAGTCCTGTTTATATAAACGGGTCGATGGTTGAAAGGGTCAAGAGCTTCAAATTCCTGGGCGTGAAGATCTTTCCTGGTCCAAGAACACAGATGCAATTATTAAGAAAGCTCATCAGCGCCTCTACTTCCTGAGAAGATTACGGAGAGTTGGTTTGTCAAGGAAGACTCTCTCTAACTTCTACAGGTACACAGTAGAGAGCTTGCTGACTGGTTGCATCGTGGCTTGGTTCGGCAACTTGAGCGCCCTGGAGAGGAAAAGACTACAAAAAGTAGAAAACACTGCCCAGTCCATCATCGGCTATGACCTTCCAGAGAACCCGCCGCCACCACCCTCTGAGGCAGAGAATTCCACAGACTCGCTACTCTCTGTGAGAAAAAGTGTTTCCTCATCTCTGTTCTAAATGGCTTACTCCTTATTCTTAAACTGTGGCCCCTGGTTCTGGACTCCCCCAACATCGGGAACATGTTTCCTGCCTCTAGCGTGTTCAAACCCTTAACAATCTTATATGTTTCAATGAGATTCCCTCTCACTCTTCTAAAATCCAGAGTGTACAAGCCCAGCTGCTCCATTCTCTCAGCATATGATATTGGTTGGTGACACATCAAAATCAGTGTTAATACGATGTTAACAGTAGCAGTTAACAAGCCATAACAGTGATAGTTAACACATCATTTTTCTCTCAGAGGAATGAAGTGATAAACGACCCCAATCATTCTGCAGTACTCATTAAGCCCAAGAGCTTTTAAAAAATGTAAAATTCCAAGCAGGTTTGCTTTTGCTGCAATCTATTTTGTGTATTTTTTTGAGGAATGGATGAGCGTTTATCATTACCAAAGGATGACGTTTAAAGGATGGCGGGAAGCAAGAGGATTGGGTAACTTTTAAAGAGCAACAGAAGATAACTAAAAAGGTAATACGGGGAGAAAAGATGAGGTACGAAGGTAAGCTAGCCAAGAATATAAAGGAGGATAGTAAAAGCTTCTTTAGGTATGTGAAGAGGAAAAAAACAGTTAAGGCCAAAGTTGGACCGTTGAAGACTGAAAAGGGTGAATTTATTATGGGGAACAAGGAAGTGGCAGATGAGTTGAACAGGTACTTTGGATCCGTCTTCACTAAGGAGGACACAAGCAATCTTCCTGATGTACTAGCCAGAGGATCTGGGGTGACGGAGGAACTGAAGATTTACATTAGGCAGGTATGGTGTTGGGTAGACTGATGGGACAGAAGGCTGGTAAATCCCCAGGGCCCGATGGTCTGCATCCCAGGGTACTTAAGGAAGTGGCTCTAGAAATCGTGGACACATTGTTGATCATTTTACAATATATCTATTAACTATTTACAATATATATTAATGATTTGGATGAAGGGATTAAAAGTAACATTAGCATATGCTGAGAGATTGGAGCGGCTGGGCTGGTATACTCTGGAATTTAGAAGGATGAGAGGGGATCTTATTGAAACATATAAGATTTTTAAGGGTTTGGACATGCTAGAGGCAGGAAACATGTTTCCAATGTTGGGGGAGTCCAGAATCAGGGGCCATAGTTTAAGAAAAAGTGGTAAGCCATTTAGAACGGAGATGAGGACAAATATTTTCACACAGAGAGTTATGAGTGTGTGGAATTCTCTGCCTCTGGTGGAGGCTGGTTCTCTGGATGCTTTCAAGAGAGATTTAGGTGGAGCTCTTAGGGATAGTGGAGTTAAGGGATTTGGAGAAGGCAGGAATGGGGTACTGATTGTGGATGATCAGCCATGATCACATTGAATGGCGGTGCTGGCTCGAAGGGCCGAATGGTCTACTCTTGCACCTATTGTCTATTGTCCTCTTTAGTCTCAGTGAAAATGGCAGTTAGGGCAGTGGACTGCTCCTGCTGCAGGATGTGGGAATTCATGGAAACATCCAGTGAACCGCAAACTACAACTGTGGGAAGTGTGGGAAGAAACTGGAACTGGAGGTACTGAGTGAGGACCATCTGGGATACTGGGAACTTCATAGATAAGAATTTTAATGGTTTAATGAAGTAGTCATTCCCAAGGTAAAGGCAGAAAATAGAATAACCACCAGGAAAAGGATTAAGTGAAGTACAAGAATCCCCTACAGCCATTCCTCTTGTATAACATGTATATTATTTTGGATACTGTAAAGGGGGCAAAGGGGGGTGGTGGTGGTGTAATGACGGTTCAGGGAAAAGCTGCAGCAGCAGTCAGGTCTGTGGCACAGCAGGGAAGGTTGAAGTGAGGCAAGGATATATTGATAGGAACTCGTTTGTTAGAGGGGCAGGTATGAATTTATGTGGCCACAAAAGGGATTGCACGATGGTGTGTTGCCTTCATGTTGCCTGGGTACAGGGTGCCTCAGAGTGGCTGCAAAACATTCAATGGTGAGGATCAGCAGCCAGAAGTCGTTGTACAGCAGACTGGCACAAGAGAGATAGGTAAGAAATTAGAAAAGATTCAGCAGAATGAACATAGGAAGTGAGGTTAAAAAATAGAACTTGAAGGGTCATAATCTCCAGATTACTCCCACTGTCATGTGCTTGCGAGGGTAGCAATAGAAAGATAATTGGCCAATGTGTTGGTGCAGGGAGCAGTGATTCAGATTGTTGACCATTGGGATCTCTTCTGAATCAGAAATTACCTGAAAAGGGACCCAATAATGCGGCAGGGAGGTTTGCAAGTTAATGATCGAAATTGGGGCAAGGTCAAGTTTGACAGTATTAGATAGGATTTGCTCTTTTAGACAATGGGTGGTAAGAATTCAGAAAGGATTAAAGGAGGCAGAAGATTGCTCTGGCAGATAGAATTAAAGAGAACCCGGAGATGTTCTAAGTATATTAAGGGGAAAGGGATACTGGGGAGCGAAAACAGCCCCTCTTAAACTAAAGTTTCATCAATGTGTGGAGCTGCAGGAGATGAGTGATTTCTCCTGTTTTTACTGCAGACTAAGACTAGGGGATTTGGGGAAAAGGGTGATGTCCTGAGAATAGTTTGTATTACAGTTGCGGTGGTGCTGGTGGTCCTAAAAAGTATGAAGGTAGATAAATCTCTGAGGACAGATCAGGTGAATCCAAGGACAAGATGGGAAACTAGAGAGAAATTGCTGGTGTCCTGGCTATATGATATATGAATCATTGTGAGGTAAGTAGCTGGAAGGTGGTTAATATTGTGCTTCTATTTAAGAAGGGCTGCAAAGAAAAACATGGGAACCATAGACCAGGAAGCCTAACATCTCTGGAGGACAGGTCACTGTGATAGCTTCTGTACAGATAAGGTAATACATACATTTGGAAAGACAGGGGTTGTTTAAGGATAATCGGCATAGTTTTGTCCATGGGAGATCAATTTTTTATTTTTTTTTAAATGTTTTTTAAATGTTTTTTTAAAATATATTTTTATATTAGAGGCCATACATATTACAAATAATATAACAATTTTTTCAGATATAAATAATACATATTTCCAAAATTATATAAATATTACCAAACCATGTATATAGGCCTCCATTTTTTTTGTAGTATGAAAAAGAGAAAAAGAAAAAAGTATAAAGAAAGAATAGTGAGTAATTTAAAGAATATGATTATATTTGATTAAAAGGGAAAAAAAATAATAAAAATAAATAAAAATAATTTTAAAAAACCAAAAAAAAACCCCTATAACTAGTAAACAATTATTATACTTGAGGAAAAGAAAACAGTATAGATCTTATCAATGAATGGAACAATTTCTAATTATAATATATAGAGACAAGTATATAAATCTGAAATTAAACATTTTTGTTTGATCTTCCCACCGGGTACTTATTGAGTTTCAATGCCGAGCCCGGCTACCCCTTCATATAATCAGTGAATGGAGACTATATTTGTTCAAAAAGCTCAAGTTTATCCATTAGGATAAACCTAATTCTCTCCAATTGTAACGTCTCCAACATTTCCACTATCCACATTTTAATTGTAGTGGATAATGGTCCCTTACAAAATTTTAATATTTTTTTCCAATTATTAAACAATAATCCAGAAAATTTCTTTGATTTGCTGTTAAAGTTTGGTTTGAATCTGAAACCCCAAATATAATTAATTTTGGGTCAGGGCTTAATGTAATCTTTAAAACTATGGAAATAATTTTGAAAATCTCAGTCCAATAACTATTAAGTTTTGTACATATTACAAAACTATGAGTTAAATCGGCTTCTATGTGCTGACATTTATCACACAGTGGTGATATATTAGGAAAAATTCTATTTAATTTCTTTTTTGAGTAGTGTAATCTATGTATTACTTTGAATTGTATCAAAATATGTCTGGCATTTAACGAACAGCGATGAATTCGTTGTAAGCTTCCTTCCCAAAAATCTTCTGATATCGGTAAACCAATTTCATTTTCCCATTTTTGTCGAAATAGTTCAGTTTTTGGCATTTCCCTGTCCAAAAGAATATTATATATATACGCTATTAATTTTTGTTGTTGGATGCTTATTAAGTACTTCATCCAGTAAACCTGGATCTCTATTTCTATAATCTTGTGTATTTAATTTGACATAATCTCTAATTTGTAAATATCTAAATAAATTATTTGCTTGCAATCCATAAATCTCTTTCAACTCCTGAAATGAGAGAAATTTCCCATTCCTATAAAGATGTTCTATCCTTATTATTCCTAAATTTTTCCAATGTCTAAACCCCACATTCAATGTCGAGGGTTTAAACATAGGATTATTCATAATTGGTAAACAAAGTGGCATAGTTTCTAAATTTAAAGTCTTAATGATTCGTTTCCAAATACGTATATTATTTAAAATTACAGGATTTTCCTTATATGTTATTTTTTGTACCACTCCAGGGGCAAGGAGTATTGTGCTTATATAGAATGGTAAACAATCTTCCTTTTCTATTCTTAACCAAACCGGGTCCTGTTCCATCTGTACCAACCAATAATTAAAGTTCTTAATCTGAACCGCCCAAAAATAATATAAAAAATTAGGTAGAGCTAGGCCACCATTTATCTTAGACTTACATAATTGTGTTTTACTTATTCTGTGATTTTTATAATCCCAAATAAAGCTGTTAACTATAGAACCAATTAAAAAAAAAAAATTAGGAAGATATAATGGGATGGCTTGAAATAAATATAGTAATTGTGGCAAAAAAATCATTTTAATGGCATTTATTCTACCGATCATTGATATCAGTAATGTTTTCCAATATAAAATATTATTTTTTAATTTATTTAATAATTGGGGGAAATTTGATTTAAATAAAGAGTTATAAGATTTTGATACATTAATTCCAAGATATTTAATTTGATTATTAGCTATTTTAAATGGAAATGTTTGTAATTTATTCAATTTAATTCCTATTATAGGCATAATTTCACTTTTATTCCAGTTGATTCTATATCCTGAGAACCTACTAAATTCATTTATAACTTCAAGTAATTTAGGAATACTAATCTCCGGTTTTGTTATGTATATTAAAACATCATCTGCATATAAAGATATTTTGTTAATTGTGGTTTTAGTATTATATCCATAAATTTCTGGTTCTGATCTAATCCTTTCGGCAAATAATTCTATAGCGAGTGCAAATAATAAGGGTGATAACGGACAGCCTTGTCTACAACCCCTAGAAAGATTAAATTTTGCTGATAACATTTGGTTTGTTAGGAGATCAATTTGTCCATGGGAGTGTATCATCAATTTGATTGTGGCTTTTTCGAAGAAGTAACCAAGAAGGTAAATGGGGGCAGGGCATCAGATATTGGCTGTATGGACTTTGGCAAAGCCATCGTTAAGGTTCTGCATGGTAGGATGCTCTGGAAGTTTAGATCAGATGGGGTCCAAGGAGAGCTAGCTGACTGGATACATAATTGGAGGTATAATTGACAGTGAAGAAGGTTGTCTAAGATTACAACACGATCAAGATAAAAATGGGAAAGTGAACTAAGGAATGGCAGATGAAATTTAACACAGACAAGTGCAGAGCAACACATTCTGGCAAGTAAAACCAGGGCAGGACTTGCACAGTAAATGGTGGGGCCCTGAAAGGTTTTGTACAAAAGAGAGGTTCAGAGGTTGTTCCTTGAGAATTGTGGCCCAGTAGAAAAGTGGTAAATGCGATGTTTGGCACGCTTGCATTCAGTATAAGAGTTGAGATATCATGTTACAATGTACAAAGCATTCGTGAAACAGCACTTGCAAGAAGGGTTCAGACCCAAAACATCACCTATTCCTTTTCTCCAGAGATGCTGTGTGACCCACTGAGTTACTCCAGCATTTGTGTCTATCTTCGCTATAAACCTTAATCAGCAGTTCCTTCCTACTTGGAGTTTTGTATGCAGTTCTGGGTCTCTACCTATATGAAGGATGTCATTGCGTTGGAAAGGGTGCAGAAAAGATTCACAAAGACGTTAGTTGTAAGAGACTGGATAGGACGGGTTTTATTATAGTCCAAAATTAGACTGCATAGGTTCAAGGGGAGATGGGAACGATTTATCGGGAACACGAATGACAACATTTTCCCCACGCTTAAGGTGCTGGGTATGTGAAATAAGATGCTAGAGGAAGTGTTAGTGCTGGGTAAAATTACAATTCTTAAAAAACATTTGGACAGGTACACTGATAGGAATTGTTTAAAGGGAAATGGGTCAAAGCAAGCAAATGCGGACCAACTCAGTGACATTTACCCTGGCTGAATCACAAAGCAAATAACATACAAATGAAACCAAAGTAACATGTCATGCGATATCCACGCAATTTAACTTTTTATCCTGGGTTCAACCAGATTTATATATTTTCAACCTTTCCTCTTCTTGATGCAAATGGGTTTAAAAAAATTAATGAAAATATTGCTATTCACTGAGCTGTCGAAAAATAGTTACTTTATATTCCTGAAAATAAAAATGCAGGAGATTCTGGAAAGCTGAAAGGATTGGTAATATGTTCTATGTACCTCAGATTTGTTCCGTGTCTCCTTAAATTCTTCTGGCAATTCTCTCTTTCTTTTTCTATCTCCATGGTGCAAATCAATTTCCCGAGATAATGTTCTGCAAAACATGGATAAATTGGACGACAAAACTACAATTTGCAATATTCTGTCTAATGCCAATTACACTGCAGCAACAGTGGAGTTTCAAACTTTATATGCAAATACCTATATGGTAATTCTATCACACAGCTCAAGAATGGCCTTTGATGCATTATCAACTTTGAACAAACTATAAACATTATAAAATAATTCCATACCGCTATGCCCTCCTTTTACCCAAAGAGTACACTGATGTAGGATAAACACAGCTTATAATGTAGAAGCTGGTAGGTCATGTTACAGTTGTACAAGACATTAGTGAGGACACATTTAGAGTATTGTGTTCATTTTTGGTTACCATGGTGTAGGAAAGATGTTGTCAAGCTGGAAATGGTGCAGAGAGGATTTACGAGGATGTTGCCAGGACTCGAGGACCTGAGCTATGGGGAGAGGTTAAGCAGGACTTTATTTCTCAGAGTGCAGGAGGATGAGGAGTACAAGATCATGAGAGGAATAGAATGGGTAAATGCACAAAGTATTTTGCACAGTTGGGGAATCGAGAACAGAATATAGGTTTAAGGTGAGTGGGGAGGGGGGGGGGGCAGTAGGGAGAGGTTTATTAGGAACCTGAGGGGTAACTCTTTTACACAATGGATGGTGGGTATATGGAACAAGCTTCCGGAGGAGGTAGTTGAGGCAGTTTCTATCATACCGTCTAAGAGATATGAATAGGATAGGTTTGTAGGGATATGCGCCAAGCGCACACAGGTGAGACTCGTGTAGATGGGGCATGTTGGTCGGAGTGGGCAAATTGAGCTGAAGAACCTGTTTTCATACTGTGACTGACTCAAATTTATTATAGCATGTGTTTGCATAAAAACATCTCTTGGTTCATATTATTGCAAGATACTGGATATCAAAAATAGTGAATATTGAATTTAGCAGCAGTCACCATTTGTGGAAGGATTTGTACATTTCATTTGTGCATATAAAGCTTCAGAAAACTGTATTGCAATTTGACCAACTATCAAAAAAATTGTTACATTTTACGACTTAACAAAAACTTATTACAATTGATACACTAATTTTACTTTAAAATGATTCCAAACAAATGCAAACTTTAAAAAGCTGACTGCATAATTTTACTTTTGGCAATTCTCAATTCCGACTTGCGTATTTAATATAATATCCTTCATGCATTCAATACATTAACTTCATTGGCATGATTTCCATGTTCAAATTATTTTATCAAAAGCTTGATTTCAGGAATTTACTTATTGCACGATATATTAGTACCATGTCTGGCACGAGTCATTTTACCAATTACCAAGCAGTTTATGTTTTAACAATAATTAAAAAAAATGTTACTGTTTCTTAGGAAAATGATTGCACAAAGAAAAACTTAATGATAAACCACATAAAGGACCAAAAGATAGTGGAGAAAACAGGTAGTGAGATCGTTTTCAGGGCGAAATTTAAGAACTGACCAATGATATTGACGGCTAAGCAGTTAAATTTCAGGTTGAGAAAGACGATTTTGGCGACTTCCGGTGGCGCTATGGAGTAGGAGAAACTAGCGCCATCCAGCTCCGCAAAAATTGTATTTAAATCGGGGAAAAACGGGGTTATTTATAGTAACTTACCAGAGAGGAGCGTTTCTGAACGGCACCGGCAGCTAGATAAGGTCTGTGACGTCATCAGGCGCGCGACTTTTATAGCGTTAATGTCGACCCAAAGAACCCTCCCCAAAGTGAAAAAAACAGTGCCGAAAAAAGAGGTAGGCCCAGCTGAAGCCTCGACCTCGATTTTGACTGGCTCTCTGGAGGATATCCCAAAGAAGAAATCAGAAATGGAGGACCTGAAAACTACCATTATGGGTGAGCTTAAAAACATGAAAAAAGAATATAAATAAGAATTTAAGTTGCTCAGAGCAGATATTGAAGTATTTAAAGAGCAAGTTAAAGAGGAACTGAAAAAAGAAGTTGTAACTACAGTAAAAATTATGATGGATGAATGGAAGATAAAAGCAGATGCTGATCTAAAACAACAGATGGACGAAGTAAATCAGAATGTTGGTGGTCTGGAACTCGCGGTTGATCTCAAGTTGGAACCTATTATGAGAACACTTGATCAACAACACGATGCAATAAAGGAATTGACCAGTATTGCTGACTCAAGTGCTAAGGCGAATGACAAACTTCTCTCCGAGAACAAGCGTTTAACAGATTTATTGAATAAAATAACTGAGAAATGTATTGACTTGGAGGGAAGGCAACGGCGCAAGAACTTGCGTATCGTGGGTGTGCGTGAAGGCAAGGAGGGAGCTCAAGACACCAGAGAGTTTGCAGCAAATCTTCTGAAGAATGTCTTGAATCTGGAGCAAGCACCCCTACTTGGCCGTGCGCACAGAGCACTGAGACGACGTCCAAAGACGGGTTCGCCACCAAGACAACTGATTGTGAAAGTGGTCTACGATCATGTTTTGGAAGATATGATGAAGATAATAATTCGCAAACAGAATCTGCTTTATGATGGTGACAAGATCAGCATATTCAGAGATTATCCTGCGGAAGTGGCCAGGAGAAGAGCCCTCTTTACTGAAACAAGGCACATTCTCAGGAATATAAAGGGCGTGAAATATGGCCTGATGTATCCCGCCACATTGCGTGTAAGCTATGATAATAGAGCATCACTTCACTAAACATACCGAAGCTCTGGAGTTCGCCCGTAAAATCGAGAAGGAGTTGGATGAGGAAGAAGAAGGAGAAGCAGAGGGAACACAGAGAGAAGATGAAGATGAGGATGAAGAATAACGAGCTTGAATCATATTCAACACTTACCTGATCCCGATGTTCACCCAGCAATAAGGAGGAAGAATGATGAACTTTTAAAATTATTGGACTTGGAGAGCTCAATGATTATTAATAATAAATTAATATACAATAGTATTAGTTTAGTATTAACCATTATTAACAAATGTATGTGATACCTCCTTAAACAATTTAAAATGATCGCAGTAATTAAAACAATATAGCATTAATAAGAATGGAAATGTAACACCCCGCCCCTAAATATATTGCCCTTAAGGCATTTACGGAGCTGGAAATATAAACATCTTTTTTTTCCCCAACGGAAGTCCGTAGATTAATAGCCACGCTAGTGTGGCTTATACTAACATCACCTAACGTAGCTATAGACACTTTTTCTTTCCTGCACTTTTCTAATATTATTAACTCTTTTTCCTTTTATTTTTATATATTTTTTAATATATTATATGTGGAATTATATTACTTTACTTTTGAATGGTATTATACAGTAGACTGGAGGGGATATGTATGTCAGATAATGTTATTAGTATTAGTTGATCACAAACTAGGGTACGAAATTGGGATGGAAATGCTGAGACATCTACCTCATTATAATCCACCATAATACCCAAATGCAAGATACTAATAAGAAAAAGGGGGGTGATGGAATCACCTTCTGTAGTTGGAATGTAAAAGGTATTAATGAACCAATTAAAAGAGGTAAGGTTTTGGCGCAATTAAATAGAATGAAAACTGATATAATTTATCTTCAAGAGCCACATCTAAAAAAGGATGCACAATATAGATTAACGGCAAATTGGATTTCTAGGGTGTATCATTCATCATTTACTCATAAATCTCGAGGAGTTGTCATCCTCATTCGTAAAGGTATTCAATTTAAACATAGTTCAATAATAGAGGATCCTGAAGGTAGATATATAATAGTTACGGGTGAACTATACTCGAAGAAGGTTGTACTTATGAATATATATGGCCCAAATTTTGATAATCCGCTATTTTTTAAGAAAATATTTAACACTATTCCAATAGTAACACAGCACAATCTAATAATTGGGGGCGACTTAAATTGCACTTTGGATAATTATTTGGATAGATCATCAACCAAAAGGAAGGCTATTTCTAAATCAAGCGAATTCATAAATTCCTTTATTAGGTCAGCTAATGTCAAAGATATTTGGAGAAATTATAATCCTAATGGTCGAGAATACTCATTTTACTCTCCGGTATTTGGAACATACTCTAGGATAGATTATTTCCTAATAGATTCAAAACTTGTCCCATTTACGTACGACTCAAAATATCATAATATTATTATCTCGGATCATGCTCCATTAACATTTAAGATTAATTTAAAGGGTATAACTAAAGGATATTCGCAATGGAGATTTAATCCTCATATATTAAATGATAAAGCATGCTCAGATTATCTGGTTAAACAGATTGAATTATTTTTTGAAACCAATGATAAACTTGGAATCTCATCGTCTCTTTTATGGGACACATTTAAAGCTTTTATACGGGGTTATAATTTCTGCGCAGGCACATCTGAACAAGGAAAATCGAAAGATTCAACCGAAATTGGAAAATGAAATAAGGCAGTTGGACATGGAAAATGCTGTGTCTCCATCTAGGGTTATACATAATAAAATTGCAACATTAAAATATAAATTAAATGAGATACAATCAAAGTATGTTATTAAACTTTTTCAAAAGACCAAACAAGTATATTTTGAATTTGGGGATAAACCGCATAAATTGTTAGCTCGGCAACTAAGAAAATCAGAAGAAAAAATGATATATAGGGTCAAATCTGAACAAGGAGAAATATTAACTTTACCAAAAGACATTAATGATAGATTCCAACAATACTATCAAAAACTTTATACATCAACTGTGATGGATCAACCCGAGGGAATGGAAACATTTCTCCAGAAATGTCACATTAATGGATTAGATCAGGAAGGTAGAGAATTATTAGATGCTGAAATATCAGCAAAAGATATTGAGGAATCAATTAGATCATTGAAGAATGGTAAAGCTGCAGGACCCGACGGTTTGGGTGTTGAATTTTATAAGAAGTTTCATGATTTGATCGTCCCACGGCTACAAACTATGTACAAAGCTGCCTACGAACAAGAACAGCTTCCAGAAACCCTAAAAGAATCTACGATTACACTTATTCCTAAAGCAGACAAAGATCCAGAAGACCCAGGATCATACAGAGCAATAGCTCTTTTAAATACAGATCAAAAAATATTAACAAAAATTTTATCTCAAAGGTTAAGTTTAGTGATCAATAGATTAATACATCATGATCAAACAGGTTTTATTCCTAAACGTTACTCCACTTATAATTTAAGACGTCTATTTAATATCATTTACTCGAAAAGAATGATTGATATTGAATTAGCAATTATATCCCTGGATGCGGAGAAGGCGTTTGACCAGGTTGAATGGCCTTACTTATTTAGGATAATGCAGACATTTCAACTGGGAGAAGGATTTTGCAAATGGGTTAGAATTTTATACTCTGGCCCAACAGCAAGAATCCTAACAAACCAAATGTTATCAGCAAAATTTAATCTTTCTAGGGGTTGTAGACAAGGCTGTCCGTTATCACCCTTATTATTTGCACTCGCTATAGAATTATTGGCCGAAAGGATTAGATCAGAACCAGAAATTTATGGATATAATACTAAAACCACGATTAACAAAATATCTTTATATGCAGATGATGTTTTAATATACATAACAAAACCGGAGATTAGTATTCCTAAATTACTTGAAGTTATAAATGAATTTAGTAGGTTCTCAGGATACAGAATTAACTGGAATAAAAATGAAATTATGCCTATAATAGGAATTAAATTGAATAAATTACAAAAATTTCCATTTAAAATAGCTAATAATCAAATTAAATATCTTGGAATTAATGTATCAAAATCTTATAACTCTTTATTTAAATCAAATTTCCCCCAATTATTAAATAAATTTAAAAAATATATTTTATATTGGAAAACATTACCGATATCAATGATCGGTAGAATAAATGCCATTAAAATGATTTTTTTGCCACAATTACTATATTTATTTCAAGCCATCCCGTTATATCTTCCTAAAATTAAAAAAAAAAAAATTGATTCTATAGTTAACAGCTTTATTTGGGATTATAAAAATCACAGAATAAGTAAAACACACTTATGTAAGTCTAAGATAAATGGTGGCCTAGCTCTACCTAATTTTTAATATTATTTTTGGGCGGTTCAGATTAAGAACTTTAATTATTGGTTGGTACAGATGGAGCAGGACCCGGTTTGGTTAAGAATAGAAAAGGAAGATTGTTTCCCATTCGACATAAGCACAATACTTCTTGCCCCTGGGGTGGTACAAAAAAAACATATAAGGAAAATCCTATAATTGTAAATAATATACGTATTTGGAAACAAATCATTAAGACTTTACATTTAGAAGCTATGCCACTTTGTTTATCAATTATGAATAATCCTATGTTTAAACCCACGACATTGGATGTGGGGTTTAGACATTGGAAAAATTTAGGAATAATAAGGATAGAACATCTTTATAGGAATGGGAAATTTCTCTCATTTCAGGAGTTGAAAGAGATTTATGGATTGCAAGCAAATAATTTATTTAGATATTTACAAATTAGAGATTATGTCAAATTAAATATGCAAGATTACAGAAACAGAGATCCAGGTTTACTGGATGAAGTACCTAATAAGCATCCAACAACAGAAAAATTAATAGCATATATATATAATATTCTTTTGGACAGGGAAATGCCAAAAACTGAACTATTTCGACAAAAATGGGAAAATGAAATTGGTTTACCGATATCAGAAGATTTTTGGGAAGAAAGCTTACAACGAATTCATCGCTGTTCATTAAATGCCAGACATACTTTGATACAATTCAAAGTAATACACAGATTACACTACTCAAAAAAGAAATTAAATAGAATTTTTCCTAATATATCACCACTGTGTGATAAATGTCAGCACATAGATTTAACTCATAGTTTTGTAATATGTACCTGACCCAAAATTAATTATATTTGGGGTTTCAGATTCAAACCAAACTTTAACAGCAAATCAAAGAAATTTTCTGGATTATTGTTTAATAATTGGAAAAAAATTAATATTAAAATTTTGGAAGGGACCATTATCCCCTACAATTAAAATGTGGACAGTGGAAATGTTGGAGACGTTACAATTGGAGAGAATTAGGTTTATCCTAATGGATAAACTTGAGCTTTTTGAACAAATATGGTCTCCATTCACTGATTATATGAAGGGGTAGCTGGGCTCGGCATTGAAACTCAATAAGTACCCGGTGGGAAGATCAAACAAAAAAAGTTTAATTTCAGATTTATATACTTGTCTTTATATATTATAATTAGAAATTGTTCCATTCATTGATAAGATGTATACTGTTTTCTTTTCCTCAAGTATAATAATTGTTTACTAGTTATAGGGTTTTTTTTTATTTTTTTATTATTATTATTTTTATTTTTTATTTTTTTATCTTTTTTCCCTTTTAATCAAATATAATCATATTCTTCAAATTACTCACTATACTTTATACTTTTTTCTTTTTCTCTTTTTCATACTATAAAAGCAATGGAGGCCTATATACATGGTTTGGTAATATTTATATAATTTTGGAAAGATGTATTAATTATATTTGAAAACATTGTTATATTATTTGTAATATGTATGGCCTCTAATAAAAATATATTTTAAAAAAAGAGAAAGACGATTTTTGTTTTAGAGCATTGCTTAACAAAAAAATAGTTTAGATCAAAAAGGACACAAATAGTGGGTAACTAATGATGAAAAATGGTGGAATTTTGAACAATAAACAATCTGCTGATGGAATTCTGTCTGTTGGGGGTGGACTGTACAGGAATTGAATCCTTACATCAGGACAGGTAATGGGAGAATAACATCATCCAGTGTGAACCCACGCAGGATTTTGTATGACATCAAATTTACAAAACGTAGGAATAAAGAAGTACCAGGAGGCAACTGTCAAATCCAGAAACAAAGGATGAGGGTTTTGCATCCATATATCATGGTTGCTTCAAAGTTCTATCAAACGCAAGTAGAAGAATTATACCTTAAATCTCCTTTCCTTTTTCTTCTCAATGCCACTTTTTTCTCCAAGATTTTTTGCTCTTTCAAAGCTGCTTTGCTAACTTTTGAAATTTGAGATGTTGGCTCTTGCATTGTTCTTAAATTGGTTTCAACACTTAAATTACTGTTAATACCTGGTGGAAAAAAATGAATATAGAGGGAAAGAGAATAGAATGTTGAATCTTTAGGCCATAGGTCTTACTAGGATCTTGCAGTACAAAATTTATGCATTCATATTTATAACAATGAAGGATCACAGTGTCAATAGACAATAGGTGCAGGTGTCGGCCATTCTTTTGTCAAGAACAACATTCTAGTTCTATGCTGTAAAATATTTCAGTTACTTTTCAGTTATAGTTGTAAAGCAGCATGTAAAAGGAAAGTATCCATCCTAATTTTTTGTTTTTGTTTGGACATGATAGCAATGGAAGAGTGGACAGTCACCCCTTGTACCCCTCAGAAAGCAGCCTAAAGTCTCACGGTTGGGTCACAAAGCTTTATACTGTTCCTCAAGCAGAAAATTATGTCCTTAGCGCTCAGAAGCATAGGGACAGCTGCAGGAGATAGCAGCTCAAGTTTCCATTTAGCCAGTGCAGTTCCCATTGGCCCCAGGCCAACGTGTGGGAATGGTTAGATAAGGCTGCCCACTCGAGGTCCTATTGCAGCTAGGTAAACTTCGAGCGCATCCTTGGCAGCTGCAAGGAGCAGCGATGGTCAAGAAAGGAACAGGGCCGTGCAGTGGTGTGGCTGGTAGAGATGCTGCCTCACAGTGCCAGAGACGCAGGTTTGATCCTGACTACGGGTACTGTCAGTGTGGAGTTTGCATTCTTTCTGTGACCGCTGGGTCTCCTCTGGGTGCTCCGGTTTACTTCCTCAACCCAAAGATGTGTTGGTTTGTTGGCCAACATAATCAAGAATTGGCCTCAAATTCTCAGAATGTGTAAGATGTCGATGACATAGTAGGATAACATAGAACTAGTGTACACAGTTGGTCGATGGTCGTTGTGTACTAGGTGGGATGAAGGACCTGTTTCCATGCTGTATCTCTAAACTAAACTAACCGCCTTCAGTTGTGCCAGGCCAAACCCTGGATGGCACCCAACATCCTCGATATCGCCACTCACTCTCACCCAATTTTGTCAGGACACAGGGCCTTACAGTTGCATAAAGTGAGAAAATAATTACATCTTTCATTAGGTCAAAATCAGATACGATATTTGCAGAAACTTAGGTCTTGATAGATACAGGATTGCACCGGAGCGACTCCTGCAAGCTGGTCCCAGGAGAGGATCTACTATCATCCACTGCAATCATTCCACTTTATAACTTGCGTATGATTGTCCTCATGTCAGATATGATTTGACTAGATAGGTTCACTGTATCTCAATGGATGTGGTGATAATAATATTAATAATAAACTTAACTAGTTTTCTCCAACAAGTTTGGTACTTTCAAATCGGCTTTGCTAATTTTTGAAAATAGGGTTGTTGGTTTTCACATTTCCCTGAACTGGTTTCAAAACCTATTTTTTTAATAACTGGAAGACATCACTGAAAGAAATGTAACTAATTACATCGTAATAAACGCCAAGGTGGCACAGCAGTAGAGCTTCTTCCTCATATCTTGAGTACTCTGGGTTGAAATGCTTCACTGTGAGCCTCTGAGTATTCTGGATTCTTCCCAACATTTCAAAGATGAACAGGTTAGCAAGTTACTTAATCTCTGTAAATTGTCCTTAGTGTGTCACTGACAGGTAGTACTTGATGAGAATATAGGGAGAATAAAACAACATTTGGGTAAATGGGTGTTTGATAGTCTCTGCAGTCAGTGGACAGAAAGGCCTTTATTCAATCTATATTACTAATGCAGTTGATAAGTGGCAAAATTTGATCATGGACAGTATAAAATTAAGTTTTAAACACGTACAATTTTGTTTTGAGGACTGAAAGAGGCATTCAAAAGAACTGCAACATTTTGGTTTAACTTGAGGTTTATGCGTTCCTGAAATGTTTTAAAGAACACAAGCAAATGGTATGTGAAAGTGCATTTCCTGAGGGAACAAAAAAATAATAATTTTGCCACAGTTCTCATCTATGTCAAAATAAAAACACAAAACTAGACTTGCTGGGGAAACACCTTGTCCGGAGACAGAAATACAGTTATTTCCTCACTTTGAAGGTCTGAAATAAAAGACCTAACTACCTTTTTCCAATATTTGGAGATTTTCTTCATTCCTTTGAGTCTCTTCTGGTGGCCCATCTTTCTCAATTTCCAACTGTTTGTGCTTGTCCTCTCCTCTTTCCCTGTTCCACTGTCGCCTGAGTAACCTCTCTGCCTTTTCTTTTGCCTATGCAAAAATATAAGAAAAATGTAATTTTTTATTCCTGGCACACTTGAAGAAAGGCATGTTACAAATGCATACAAACCATTCTAAGCTGGTGCCAGAGCCTGGTGACTCTTTGTGTGCTGGTCGTGAAGCGGATCTACCATCATCCACTGCAATCGCTCCACTCTACAACCAAGAGAGCACACCAATGTCTCTAATATCTCAGAAGTCCAATGAAGTTCAGCATGTCTCCAAGTGACTCCAGCCAACCTCTACAGATACATCACGGAAAGCGTCCTATCAGGGTGCATCACATCTAGGTTTGGCAACAGCTCTGCCCATGACCACAAGAAACTGCTAAAAGTTGTCGATGTAGCCAGTCCATCATATAGACCAACCTCCCCACCATTGACACCCCACACTACCATGGGAAAGAAGCCAACATAATCAAGAACCTTTTTCACCCCAGTCATTCCCTCTTCTCCACTCTCCTGCCAGGAGGAAGATACGAAAACTTGAAAGCATGTATCACCAGATTCAGGAACAGCTTCTTCCTTGCTGTTATCTGACAATTTACTGAATGGTCCACTCATAAGATAGGGTGTAGTCCCGATCTTCCAACCTTTCATATTTGTAACTATAAAACTATAATGCTGTAACACATTGTTCTACACTCTGATATTTTTCTCTCTGCATTACCTGTGAAGAGATAGGAGCATGGGCCCCAAACTGAAACATTGCCTTCCCATTCCCACCAAAGATGCTGCCTGACCCACTGATTAGCACAGTGTTTTGATCAAAATTCCAGCAACTGCAGGTTTTTGTTTTTCTACTGTACTTGAGTACATCTTGATTGTACTACATATAGTATGATTTAATTGGATAGCATGTAAACAAAAGCATTTCCCTATCTCAGTATTATAATAAACTAATACTCACCCTCCCAAACTATGTTGGCTGACAAACACAAGCTTGTCAACAAATTTTGTTTATAACGTTACTAAGTTCTAGTTCTTATTACTTTGAAGATGTCGTTCCACTTATAAATAATTGCACAATTCCTATATTACACAAACAAGACATTGTTTTATAGTTGGTTTTAACTTGGATGTCATAGTCCAATGAAAAATTAAATTTCTGTTGTGAGCTTAAATCCCAGCAATAAACTAGATCCGAACTAAAAATACCTGATATGATTTAATCAGTTCCATAGTATTGTGAAATAATGAAGCGATTTCAATCTTTTCGTTTGCATTTTCATTATACAGTCCCTTCCCCAAAAATTGTTATGCAATCAGGATGGTTATAATACTTAGGGAGGAATAATTGGGGAAGCTCTTAACTGGCATCTGAATGCATCGAAGAAATTGGTTGGAGAGGAATGTTAACCTGACAGTAAAATAATTAACACAGGATGAAATGAAATATAAATTTAGTATTTCAAGCTTAAGAAATGGAATTCTTAAACACACAATCTCAGTCATTTTATCCAGTTAATTTGCTTATAAACCTGCATCATAAATACATTTACTTAAATCATTTATTGTAACCGTTTCAATCACTCTCCACATCCAAATTCATAATTCGAAACATTAAACAGTAAAAATAGTAAGAAATTGCTTCAACTTACGATTGACTGTCGACGTTGTACTACTGTTTCTTCGTCGTCTGAATCACTATAGTACTTTGAATACAGAAACGGTTTGTGGACATATGGATGTCGTCCTGGTTTTGCTTTACCTTCCTTTTGTCCATCTTCATTTGTTTCTAAATTCATATCTTTTTCTAAACAGAGTAAATGTTTAATAAAAACCTAAATTTTCTTTGACTTTGGTTTCTCATTTCCAATGTCTTGGTTCTATTCTTGGAACATAGCTACTTTATTTTATTCAACTGTGAATTAAGACAAACTGTTTGTTCTGCTTGAACAGAGAAGCTGCTGCAAATCTCATGCTCTCATTTAATTACGTGTATCTCAGCCTTTGATTTAAATAATTTGCTTTTAATTTAACTTGAAGTTGCACATTTCTTACAAACTGGACTGATTCGTAACAATGGATGCTTTTTTCCTGCAATTATTACTGCATTCTCTTAAATATGCCATTACATACATTGTAGATTTCAGTGTTTATTACCGTTGGATTGTAAGCTACGCAAGCGGAATATAAGATACTGTTCCTCCATTGGGGATCAAATTGCCATAGTCTGAATTGCCAAACTTCTATAGTGATTTGGGACGCAATGAAGTTTGCAAAATTTGAGGTAGGAGGAAGAATTAAAGAATTCTGCTTTAATTATTAGAAGGCTTGCAAGGACTGCTGAGATTAAGGGCATTTGTGGCATGAAAGGAAAGCAGGAATCGCGTATTCTGCACATGAGTGCTGACAGTGCAAAGTAGCAGATAGGTGAAAGTTAAGGATAGAAAACAGGAGAGCATAAAATTAAGTTGGACTTGCATACTGGAAGCAGTGACCAGAAACATCAATGCTAATCTAATTGATAGTCTTATCTCTATGGCAAAGTTAGCAAGCTCCTTGTACTTATTTTTGGGAGGAAATGTGGCAGCGGATTAAGAAAATGGTTTAAGACATGTGTTTGTGGTGAAGAGAAGCTGGGAATTATCATTACATTTCAGGATGATTCTGAAACGTGCACTTTAGCAATGAAACTGCACACTTAACAGGTCATCCCTGGGAAACAGTGATAATTTCTGGCTCCTCCTCATCAGAAAACGTCTTTAAAACTACGTTAAATGGCTACGACATTGACCTCCCAAAACTCAGCGGAAGGATCTTAAGAGCAGGCCCAATAGTGCACACGTATTCATAACAGATGCACGACATCCCACGTGCTCCCAAAAACACATACAGTGCATATAGGAACTAAAAGCAAATGTCTTGAAATATCAAGTATAAATGACAATTAGTTTAGGATTACAAAATTACAAACCAAACAAAAACAGGTGGGATATTTAGCACGGCAACAAGTTGAAATAAGAGGATGTGATGCTAAAGTAGATATATGAAACAAATACACGACTGGAGAGATAAGAGGAGACTACATAAGAATAGACAGCATTACTTTACAGGTGCACGATTATAATCAAATACAAAAATATTTAAAAAAGTGTAATACTAAAAAATTACAAATACAGCATGAAGAAAATGCTAAAGGGGCTGTCCCACTTGGGCGACCTAATCCGCGAGTTAAGAAGAGGGACTTCGACCTTCAAGCTTGAGGGCACTTGTCAGGAAAGCCTCGAGCCTGATCGACCGACTGCACACACACACAAACACATCACAAAGGCGGGGGCTAAGGAAAGCGGGGGAGTGCTGGCTGAAATTCACACCTGCGATGAAGATGAAGGTAAATGGCTGTCACAGTGTAAGGTAAGTCCTTTACAGAGAGAAGGGTGGGGGGGGGGGGGGGGAGATGAGGGAGAGAAGGGGGGGGGGGGGGGGGGAGGAGAATGGGGGGGAGGAGAAGGGGGGGAGGAGAAGGGGGGGAGAAGAGGGGGGGGAGAAGAGGGGGGGGAGAAGAGGGGGGGAGAAGAGGGGGGGGAGAAGAGGGGGGGGAGAAGAGGGGGGGGAGAAGAGGGGGGGGAGAAGAGGGGGGGAGAAGAGGGGGGGGAGAAGAAGGGGGGGAGAAGAAGGGGGGGAGAAGAGGGGGGGAGGAGAAGGGGGGAGAAAAGGGGGGGAGGAGAAGGGGGAAGGGGAAGGGGAGGAGAAGGGAGGGGGAGAAGAGGGGAGGAGAAGGGAGGGGAGAAGGAAGGGGGAGAAGAAGGAAGGGGGAGAAGAAGGAAGGGGGAGAAGAAGGAAGGGGGAGAAGAAGGAAGGGGGAGAAGAAGGAAGGGGAGAAGAAGGAAGGGGGGAGAAGGAAGAGGGGGGAGAAGGAAGTGGGGGAGAAGGAAGGGGGGGAAAGGGGAAGAAGGAGTGGAGACACTTTTAAGAAGTATTATAAAGTTTAGCAGGTATTTTACCTACCGGTAGGTTTTCCCTGATCCTGAAAACTCCAATAAGCTAATCAAAATGCCTGGTCAGTGAAGGAGATTGCTTACAGCTGCCCTCGACTGCCTGTAACTAAATAGCGACCCCACTCCACTGCACTACGGAACCAAATTTTTCAACATGATGAAAAATTTTCCGCGACCAAGCTGAGGCCACGAGTATTCGGGAACTTCCCTCGAGCATGAAGGAGAGTTCCTGCGACCTCATAGGACCTGCTAGGACCACGTGTCGACCATGCTGCAAATTTGAAGGTCGAAGACACTTTTCTAAACTCGCAGATTAGGTCGCCTAAATGGGACAACCCCTTAACTTAAATTGAAACGATGGCATCATAAATTGAATAACTGCAACAGAAAATACTACAGAACAGATATAGAGATTGGCATGGGCAACAGATGTAAATAAGTCAGAAACAAATAGGACATACAGATTAAAGAAGGGGATGGTATATTATGACCAGAAATGACAGATCTACAGCATTGATTAAAATAAATAATTACTCAAATAACATGAGGTCCAAGCCTAATCATTTGATTTTAATTTGTTTTTTTGAATTTAATTCCACTTTCTCTCCAATCACATCAAACGTCAATATATCAATTCCAACTTACTTACACTTTTAAGACAATAAAAATATGACAACAGGAGATATCGTCCCTTTTTTAAATTTCAGTAAGGAACCAAAGAAACACATCCTTGTGTGAAAAAGATTTAGATAATTTGTCAAAAGTTTAAGAAGGAACTGCAGATGCTGGAAAATCGAAGGTAGACAGAAATTCTGGAGAAACTCAGCGGGTGAGGCAGCACCTATGGAGCGAAGGAAATAGGCAACCTTTCGGGTCGAAACCCTTCGTCAGACTGATGTGAGGATGGGGATGGGGGGGGCGGGAAGAAGAAAGGAAGAGGTGGAGCCAGTGGGCTGAGGGAGAGCTGAGAAGGGGAGGAGAAAGTAGGGACTACCTGAAACCTTCCCTTGCAACCGCAGCAAATGCTACACTTGTCGCTTCACTTCCCCCCTTAACTCCATTCAAGGACCCAAGCAGTCTTTCCAGGTGCGGCAGAGGTTCACCTGCAACTCCTCCAACCTCATCTATTGCATCTGCTGCTCTAGATGTCAGCTGCTCTACATCGGTGAGACCAAGTGTAGGCTTGACGATCGGTTCTTCGAACACCTCCGCTCAGTTCGCAATAACCAACCTGATCTCCCGGTGGCTCAGCACTTCAATTTCCCCTCTCATTCCGAATCCGACCTTTCTGTCCTGGGCCTCCTCCATGGCCATTGTGAGAACCACCATAAATTGGAGGAGCAGCACCACATATTTCGCTTGGGCAGTTTGCACCCCAGCGGTATGAACATTGACTTCTCTAATTTCAGGTAGTCCCTATTTTCTCCTCCCCTTCTCAGCTCTTCCTCAGCCCACTGGCTCCACCTCTTCCTTTCTTCTTCCCGCCCCCCCCCCCATCCTCACATCAGTCTGAAGAAGGGTTTTGACTCGAAACGTTGCCTATTTCTTTTGCTCCATTGATGCTGCCTCACCCGCTGAGTTTCTCCAGCATTTTTGTCTACCTTAGATAATTTGTCAAATATTTTCTGGTTTTGCCAACAGGAATGTTCCATCTATTTATTGTTCAAAGACTCACTTTTCTAAAGCAACCAGACTTTCTAGTTTGTCCTGTCAAGTATACTAAAGGCACCTTTTGTTTCCAGTCTAAATGTATGCAAAAACATACAAGGTCAGTTAACCAGTACTATAATAACTGGCACTTTAGAGGGATTGTTCAGGTCAACATCAGGACAGTGGCAAGGGAGCAGTCAATGCAACTTTTGATTAAAAAGAATACTTGCACCAATTAGTTCAACATGCAGCATATAGCAACCATTTATTTAATGTACTTTTGCACAATACGTGCTGCATGATTTTAATATGGATTTTAATACTAAAAGGAGTTGGGGGAGCAAAGTAAAACTAGCGTTAGAATTTTCATTCAGCAGAATCTCACTTAAAACTGGAACATCACTTTAAATACTTTTTCAATGTATGCATGCGGAAATTTAAGATTAACATTTTGCTTTAAGTTTACTATTCTAAGTTGGGACAAATTTGAAAAATTATATAGTACCTTCTGAACTTAGTTCTTGGATGTCATCAGAGCTGTCAGAATCTGGAACTTCACCCTCCTCTTCTTCGTCATCTTCTTCATCAAAAGAGGAAAGATCACTGGTGTGGACGGAACTGACAGTAATGTCACTCAGGCCTTCAAAATCAGAATCTTCCAGGAAATATTCTGAAGATTAATAGAAGGGAATATACTCAGATGGGAATTATTATTGTAATAACCTCTAGTGCATTTTGTTCTCAAAAATGTGAACATTCATTTGCTTTCACCCTCTAGTAGCAATGTTACAACATTTTGAGATTTAAAAAATCAAGTCTGTAATTTATCCCATCAGATAAAGCATAAAAAGAAGTTTAATTTGACACCTAATTCACTTTCATATCTTCAGTATTAAAACAGTTATGGCCATTTTCATACTCGGAAATTAGCATCTTGTTCCCTATTGCCTTTCCATTGACTTAACTCAAAAGCTGTGATCTAGAACAGTCAAAAGCCCACAACTTTCTTAAAAATTAAGAGAACTCAATGAAATTTTCAGTCATTATAGATTGAAGCATTCTGAAACAAATATGAAACAATCTTACTTGGATGACTTGAAATTAAAGCATATAATTAGTTAGTTATCTAATTGTAGCTAATTACAAAATTCAATGAGTAGATCTAAACATCTATCCATTTCTTAAGAAAAGATAAACTTTTTAAAATTGCCTAAGTGTCCAAATAACATTCACACAATAATCCACAATATAACATGATTTATAAATTTCATTTTCATGAATTTATAGGCCAAATGAAAGGAATTTAGTGTTTAATGCCTGTAAATTAATGGCCATTTAAATCAGCTTGCGAGTGGGTTTTAGTGGAATGTGGTGGATTAGAACGTTGCGGTTAGCGGTGAAGTCGGTATGAATAATACAGCCGGTTCATACATTTTTTTTGTCCCCTTTTCACAACATGAAAATGTGATTAAAGCCTTCCTATAAACCAAGTTTTAATGTAAAAATAAACTGTGCACTTTATTTTCTCCCCTACGTTAGGTCCGTTCTGCTGTCAGCGTTCAGAGCTTTAGAAGATGATTTTTAAACTAGTTAATAAATAATCTAGCATAGTTTAAAAATAACTTCATGAGTGAAATGTCGGCGTGATTTCTCTTTAGCGACGAAATCGCCCGACATGGATCGATTTGGACTGTCTAGGGAAAAACGGCATTTTAAACCCACCCCCCTCTGAAAGGCGCCGAAGTCACGCACACGGGGAACGGCAAAACTGCAGCGCCGCTAAAGGTAGGTATTGTAACATACCTACCTCTAGCCAAAGAATTGTGTGTCTATAGTCCACCAGCTTTCCAGTGCACTGTACTGTTCTGCACAGATGCCTACGAATAATAACCTTGTTGTCCACTTACCCGTCTAAATAATTTAGAAGGGCAAGAAATTTGACAGTAACAGCTGGTGTACCTTTACAATTTGCGTGGAAAAACAGTCATGACCTGCCTGTTTTCTGCCCTTTAAGTAACTTTCTATTTCAAGCTGTTGTCACACTTCCTTTAATACTGTTAGCACGTTAAGTTATAATCGAGTAACAAATTCAAAACTTTTAAATACTTGATTAAATGTATCACAAGTTGCTTGTGAGAAATAAAAAATGCTTGTCCCTAGTTAACCTGTTAACATCCTCTTGTCGAGCACATCAATAGATATTTAAAAAAGCTGTCAAGCGCCCTGATTGCATTTCATCTTTCCAAAATCTCCACGTCCAACCGCAGTCTTTAACACATTCAAAGTAAACCTTAAAAGTAATTATTGAAGGTTTGCCAACAGTGACGTCATAAATCGAACAGCGGCTCTGCCACAGGTATTGACAGTACTGTTAAAACATGAGAGCTGTGCTACTGAGAAACTTCGAATTATTGAAAATGGCACAAAAATAATTGTGTCGATGAGGTTGGGAGTCAGGAGCAACGGTTTTAGGGTTTGACACAATATAATTTTTTTTCCGGCAGGATTTAAAAATATGTAATTTTAGTAGCTGCAAGTTTATTTTTGTTACAGCAAACTAAAAGACTAAAGAAGAATTACATTGTTTGACAGAGCGTCATTACTAGAGCCAGGATTTTGCCATAAATGCATTTTTTGATGATTTCAGGAAGATAATGCCTTTTTCACGATTGAGTACCTAAATCAGCCTTTTTTGCCGTTTTAACGCAACTTACAAGAACATTTACACTACCGGGGCAAAACCCAGCTGTAAATGGGTGTTAAGTGGTGATTGGAGAGGGGTGCGTGGGAAAGGGTCCAGTCTTTGCAAACTGGAGTCATGCTTTAAGTAGGTGTGAAGTGGTGATTGGGGAGGAGTAGGTATGGGAAGGGTCCAATCTCCTCAAACTGGAGTCAAGCTGTGAATAGATGTGAAGTGTTGGTTGGGGTTACCAGGGTTAAGTTTCTGTTTATAGAAACTGCAGTAAAACTCGTTCAGGTCATTGGTCAGCTGACGATTGTCCAAGGAGCGGGGGGGGGGGGGGGGGGTTTCCTCTTGTAGCTTGTGATTTCTTGCAAGCCCTTCCACACTGAAGAAGAGTCATTTGCTGAGAACTTGCTCCTCAACTTCTCAGAGTACCTTTCCTTGGCAGCTCTGATTCCTCTTCTTAGCTTGTACTTGGCCTGCCTGTAGAGGTCTGCATCCCCGCTCCTGTAGGATCTACCCCTGCAAGCGTCAAAATGCCTAAAGTCAAGTCAACGCCTTGTAAAAAACTGAACAATTTGGTGAGAGTGTACGGGAGTCATATGTTCTCTACAGACAACTGTGTGCTGTTTTGCAACGCATGTGAGAAAGCAGTGAATCATGAGAAAAAAGATTTCATCTCCATGCATGTACAGAGGGTTAAACACAAGTTGGTGGCAGAGAAACAGAAGGTAGGAAATACGCAAGCTTGTCTCCTCACAACATTTACTGCTGGCTCCAATCGCAAATCTGAGTTTTTGAGTGATCTGTGCAACACATTCATTGATGCTGGAATTCCACTGTGGAAATTGGAAAACAAATCTCTCAGAGGTTTTTTAGGGAAATACACAGAGGAACATATACCAAGTGAGTCATCATTATGGAAAAAATATATTGACAGCAACTTCAACATTGTTGCACAGAAAATTAGAGATGAAGTTGCATGCAACAAATATGTATCTCAATAGACGAGATAACTGATGCTGTGGGGAGATTTGTTGCCAATATGGTCATTGGCACACTGGGGGCAGGTCAACCATCAAAGGAGTATTTCTTGACATCGGAAGTACTAGAGAAGTCAAAGAGCTGAATTATTGCTCAGTTGTTTCCATCTTCACTTGCTGTACTTTGTACTTAAAGTTCCAGGTGATGTAGGTGAAGACATACAAGGAAAATGTGAGAGGGTGATTTTAGCTAACAAAGAACTTTAAGAAATACTACACATAGCTAAAGTTCTCAAAGGTAGTTGTAATGCACAAAATATCGACATGAATGTAGAGTTTGTAGCTGGTTTCAGGTATGCACCAGTGACCTCAGCTGGGGTAGAAAGATGTTTTTCATAACTGTAGCATATTCTATCTGACAGATGGCATAGTTTAACACCAGATAATTTGAAAAAATGCTGGTAGTTATGTGTAACCAGGCAACTTTGGTCATTGAATGCAGTATACTTTTATAATTATCATTTTTAACCATATTTTGGTGGTGGAAATAAATGCCATTTTATGCCTTTTTTGTCAATAAATACCTTTTTTGTAATTTTATTATGCCTTTTTGCCTGCCTATTTCAGAGATGTTTAACGCCTAAACATCCTGGCTCTAGTCATTACACATGGGCCAACAGAAGTGACTGCCTAACAATTTCAATAGTCACCTGCAGTGAAACTGACAGATATTTTTCTAAGGTAACAATGGTGTCAGATTACTGCGGGAGGGTTACAAGGAAACCTTTTTCCCCTAGACCTTTTATTATCACACAACAAGTTTTTTTCTGCCTGTCAATTTTCAAAGTAATTTATGTAGTTCTGATCAACAAAGCATTTTTCTGTACCTTTCTTTAAGTTTTCTTTGGCCGTCTGTTTAACAGTTAGAGTTGCAGAAATGTGTCTCACAGATTCAGAGTTTTTTCTTCTTCCCCTTCTCTCAATCTTTGAAAGCCCAATTTGTTCATTTCTTATTGCATCTTTGTCTCCCTTATCATTTTTATCGTTCACATCTTCTGTACTTTCCACAATAGTCTCAGCCTTTTCATGCTTATCTTCACATGTCTTCAAAGATGTTAAAGTATTAATTGATCCTTCTGACTTAGAATATATCTTTCCATCATCCATTTTGGCTTCCAATATAGATTTTTCAGCATCTTCAGTGACATGATCTTTCTCTGTTTCATGATCAAAACTTTGAGACTTGATTTCTGTCATGGAGATCTTCTTAGAATTCTTTTCACAATTTTTACTTGATGAATTTTCAACTGTAGACCTGGCAGCACTAGCTTCCTGATTAAGAGAGGTTATTGTATCCAGGATAGAAAGGGCATCATCAGCTTTGCTTGTATTAGGACAACTGGAAGGACCTTCAAATTAAAACATAGTACAATGTAAAAATATAAAACTTCTTTTCCTCATATACTATCATAGCATTACAGCATTACATAAATGCAGCGATCCAAAATGCATCATTTAGACTTGGGGTATTGCACAAACTTGATAAGTACAGGGGCAGCCATCCATTACCATCAACAATTTCAGAACATTCATCCAAAAATTGGGCAAAATTAAAAATAAAATTGGAGAAGAACTGAGTGTTTGCCTTGGACAAAGGCTAATTCCACCAGTTCCCAGAATATCATGGCATGTGTTTCATAGATTGTGATGTGCCAGCAGCATAAAGTCAGACATTGATATATTTGCTGATGATTTCATTATTTTATTCTGTACTAACATGTTCTAATAAACCAATCATTTATTTTTTCACTGAACCACACACAAATGGTCAAATGGCTGTCTTATGTGTTTCCACAATTTGTAATTTTTCATACAATGGAGCAGGTCTGTAGGCAGCACTGTCTGAGAACATTCAGATTTGTGGCTATTAAATGACATGCAGTATTTATGTCACTCAGCTGCCAGGCAGTAACAATCTCTGACAAAGGGACCAATATTTAACTACAGTGCTTTGGTATATAACAGCATTACCACTGAATCTCCAGCAATATTCCAGCAGTGCTATGCTAAAGCAACACTGTGCTAAAGCTCAACTGGACAGGTAATCACTGACTCCAAGAATAGGTCAGAAAGTAGTGTTCTGCAGCGGAAGATTCATCTCAAATCCTCAATGTTTTCACTCTCACAAGCTGCGAGGTATCTGATGGAATATACTTCACTTGTCATTCTAAAAAAAACTCAACTAGTCTAACATCAAGGTCAAAGCACCATGCTTGATCAACACTATATTCATCTTAAATATACATTTGCACAATATCGGTTTACTGTGATAGATCAAAAGGGTACTGCTGCAATTTGTCAAAGCCTCATTGGCAACACCTTGCAATCCTGGTGCCTCTATTAATGTCAAATCAACAATTACATCAAAATATCACCAGTTCCAAACTTCTCAAGTGAAGTACCATGAAGATAAAATCCACCGTGTGTTTGATTTACCAACAAAATCCACGTCCCAAAAATGAGTAACCAAGTTCACTCACAGACAATCTCTACAATTAATGAAACTCTTGCTGCTGGAAGCTGCTGTTCATTTCCCTATTTAATAACTGTGTGCTGATTGGGTCACCTAATTTTATTTAAAAGTGGGCTGGTCTTTATTATTTTAGCTTTTGGAATTTTTCTTCTTTATTTGGTAGAGTTGACATTAAATGCATTTGCACACCCGATCAAAAATTATATCTCAATATAACGTGGGTGTTGGGGGACAACTTTAGAGTCAATGAATTGTACAGCATAGAAACAGGCCATTTAGCCCACAACATATATGCTGACCAGCATCCCTATCGATATTAATCCCACTTCTTTGTATTAATTTCATATCCCTCTATGCCCTGCTCATGCAAGTACCTGTCAAGATTCCACTTAAAAGGTTGCTACTGCTTAACAGTTCCCTAATGTTGATTTAAAAAAATATATTGTGCAGTACACACACGGCTTTAATGGATTGGGGGTAATGTTTTCATGTAAAGAGTGATGAAACAAGCTGACAGAGGTTGTAATTAAGGCTGGGACTATCCCAACATTTAAGAAACAGTTAGACAGGTACATGGATAGGACACGTTTTGAAGGATATAGACCAAACGCTTGCAAGTGGCACTAATGTAGTTGGGACATGTTGGCAAGCTGGGCGGAAGATCCTGTTTCCACACTGTATCACTCGGACTCTATGAGATCACTCCACATTCCCCTTACACAATCTCCATTACTCTATCCCACAGACCACCAATGTTGGACTGCCAAACCTTTTCCAGAATTTACTGCTCCCTCTTCAGTACTGCATTGTCAGAGGCATTTCACAAATAATATATTTTTTATTCTGCTTTGAACATTACTGCCTCAGTGACCCTGGAATAAAAACATCCATCCACATGGCATATCCAAAACTGTGATAAAGCAAGTTTGCCAGAGGGAAACTTTATCGATTATACTCTTATCGATCAAACAGATTTTTGAAATATAAATTTCAGATGTTATATGGTTTTCTCTGGTAATTTTCAATCGTACCTGGAGTAGTTGATTCTTGTTTCTCAAAATTTTGAGCGCCATTTACAGCAGCAGACTCTTCTTTCCGATCTACTGTTGCTAAAAACTCATGAACAGCTTTTTCGACCTGAGGTCGGAATATGTGATTAATTTTTGGATCCACAACTTGAGAAATAATTCTGTCAACGCCTACCTCCAGCATACCCGACCTGCAATTGCATTAAAGAAAAATATCCAACACAACTTGTAATATAAATATAATTAAAATGTGTTCATTATTTGACTGCACAAATGTATATTTTATACTTCAATTTGTTTGATATATTAAACATATCACAAGAAAATATAAACTTACTGTAGTACCATCTGTCTAAGACTATTTCTTAATTGATTCTTGTTGAGATGAGGGCTCCATGTATGACTTGCAAGATGGTTGGACACAAAATTATCCACTCGTTGTCTTAAATTCTGATAAGCAGGCTAAAAATAAAGAAAACCAATTTACAATTTTGTTTAAAAAGACACAAAGTGCTAGAGTAACTCAAGAGTCAAGAGTGTTTTATTGTCATATGTCCCAGACGGGACAATGAAATTCTTACTTGCTGCAGAACAACAGAATATGTGAATATGTAAACATTGTAGTTAACGGGGGAAAAAAAAAGAAACAGCTCAATAAATAACAAATATAGTGCAAATAACAAATAATAATAGTCTTTTGCAGATCAGAGCTCATAGCTTATTCGTTGTGTTTAATAGCCTGATGGCTGTGGGGAAGAAACTGTTCCTGAACCTGGACGTTAGTTTTCAGGCTCCTATACCTTCTTCCTGATGGCAGTGGTGAGATGAGTGTGTGGCCAGGATGGTGTGGGTCCTTGATGATTTTGGCTGCCTTTTTGAGGCAGCGTCTACGATAGATCCCTTCGACGGTGGGGCGGTCAAAGCCGGTGATGGACTGGGCAGTCGTCACAACTTTTTTGTAGTCTTTTTCGCTCCTGGATGTTCAAGTTGCCGAACCAGGCCTGGATGCAACCAGACAGAATGCTCTCTACCGTGCACCTGTAGAAGTTTAGGAGAATCCTCTGAGAACATGCCGAATCTCCGTAATCTTCTCAGGAAGTATTCTTTACAATTGCATCAGTGTGCTGGGTCCAGGAAAGATCTTCTGATATATGCACGCCCAGGAATTTGAAGTTATTGACCCTCGCCACCATCGTCCCATTGACATAAACAGGATTCTGGGTCCTCATCATTCCCTTCCCAAAGTCCACGATCAGTTCCTTGGTCTTACTTATGTTGAGAGCCAGGTTGTTGTGCTGGCACATTTGGTCAGATGGTCAATCTCGCTTCTATACTCTGACTCATCCCCATCAGTGATTCGTCCAACCACAGTGGTGTCGTCGGCGAACATGATGGAGCTCGCACTATGACCGGCTAGGCAGCCATGGGTATATGGTAGTTAAAGCAGGGGGCTGAGCACGCAGCCTTGAGGTGCTCCCCTACTAATTGTTACTGAGGATGAAGTGGTTCCTCCAATTCGAACAGACTATGGTCTGTGGATGAGGAAGTCGAGGATCCAATTGCAGAGGGATGCGCCGAGGCCCAGTTCCGTGATCTTGGTAACCAGCTTGGAAGGGATGATGGTATTAAACGCCGAGCTGTAGTCTATAAACAACAGCCTGATGTAGGCTTTTTATTGTTTAAGTGGTCCAGTGCGGAGTGGAGAGCCAGTGAAATTGCATCCTCCGCTGACCTGTTGTGGCGGTATGCGAACTGTAGTTGTCGAGGTTCTTGTCGAGGTAGGAGTTGATGTGCACCATAACCAACCTCTCAACGCACTTGATCACAAAACACGTCATCACCACAGATGTTAGTGCCACTGGTCGATAGTCATTGAGGCACGTCACCTTACTCTTCTTGGGCACCGGTATCATTGATGCCCTCTTAAAGCAGGTGGGAACCTCAGACCTCAGAACTGAGAGGTTGAAAATGTCTGCAAAAACTCCTGCCAGTTGGTCTGCACAGGTCTTGAGAACTCAGCGGATCAGAAAGTATCTCTGGAGAACATGGATAGGCCGGGTCGCTTATTCAGGCTGATTGTAATAGTGGAGAGAAAACTGGAAGAGGGGTGGGGGTGGGACACAGCTTGGCAAATGATGAATGCCTGTTCCTTGCGTTTATTTTGCTTCGACTACATGAAGACTTTAAATATTTTTAAGACAAATGTTGAATGATCAAGCTTAAATTATACCAGATACTTCTTTGATATTAATTGCTGTAATCTACATTTACATCGGTACGGGCACAGAGATAGCCACCACTACTATTAAACCACAATGAAAATTGTACTATAGCCTGATTTTTAATAATATCCTAGTCAGGTTATCTGACTAAAGGGCCTGTCCCACTAGCGCGCGATTAGACGCGACAAGCGCGACAAATTCGGACGCGGGGGTCGCGTGGGGGTCAGGCGATCCCGGTGCGAGTGAAGGGCCTGTCCCACTAGCGCGCGATTACACGCGCGACGTCCGAAGGAAGGACGCTATTTTTCATCACATGACGATGCGCATGAGCATGCGCGTTGCACGACGTCGGGCAGTGACATCATCACGCAACGCCACGCTGAAGACGCACAACGTCAAAACTTAATCACGTTCTGCGCGACAGGATTTTGCCGCGCGTAATTTTTTAAGCAGTGTCGGTTTTTGGACACTACGCGCGATGTCGACACCAGCTACACACAACTCGACGAGACTCCGGCGATCGCAGTGGGACAGGGTCACGCGAGGCCGGGCGACTAAAGCGACCACGGTAGGTCGCGCTTGTCGCGTCTAATCGCGCGCTAGTGGGACAGGCCCTTAAGCATTTTCAAATTTCGATGGGACATTTTCAACCAAAAAAAAATCACCTTGGGGGAAAAACAAGGGAAAGGTAAAAGATGCTGCTCTGGAATGCCCTGGAACAAACATTTTATTGAGAAAGGATGAAAATCTTTTTACCTCAACAATAAAGTAAGAAGGAATGATTGCAAATGGTTTATCAAAGTTAACAGACCACATTCTATACATGAGCTGTGCAGGTTGGACACCCAACATACCAGCTGCTAAACAGAATGGCTTTAGTAAACATTTATTGCAGAATGGATAGACAATGTGAAAGTTGGGGTGGAGGGGGAATAGAGGGAGAGGAGGGGGGAGTGGGGGAGGTAGTGAGTGGGGAAATAGAGGGCGAGACAGGTAGTGGGGGAGGCCTGGAGGGATAGTGGGGGGGGGATAGGGTGAGGGGAGGAGTGGGGGAGGTGGGGGATAGAGGGGTAGGGAGGGGAGGAGTTATGGAGGGAGTGACTGATGGTAGGGCAAAGGAAAAGGAGAGATGAGGGATTTGGGGAGGGGAGGAGGGATTTGGGGAGGGGAGGAGTAGAGGGGAAAGAAGAGGGAGGATAAAGAGGAGGAGGGAGTGTTGGGGGATGGGGGAAAATGAGCCATGCCTGCGCAGTTAGGAGCTACGGGTGAGTGGTGGAATACTGTGTTGGGGGAACAGGTTGCGTTGAGGGAACGGATGAGTGGTGGAATATTGTGTTGGGGAACTGGTTGCATTAGGGGACCAGGCCTTCTGTGTGACTGGGACCCAACAGGTCCCACTTAAAATAGTTTATGCTAGAAATATTAAGTGTTCAAGGTAAAAGTGTGTGCATTCAACATACCTGTATGTCCCCACATGATTTTATACACAAATGAAGAGTCGCCCCTCATTCACTTACATTCCAACAAATAGCCTGCCCAGCCTCTCCCAATATCAGCCCCATGTCCTGACAATATCCTTGACTACGTACACTGTGTTCTACGACACTCACCAGAGTATGAATTAAACTCCATTTGTCATTCTTCTGCCCATTTGCACAACTGATCAAGATTCTGCTGAAATTCTTGACAACCCTTTTCACTCTTTGAGACTTGCTTTGACTTACTAACTATGCCTCGCACATTCTTAACCAAATTATTGATATACATGACAAATAATGGACCCAGCACCAACCCGAGGCATATCACTAGACACAAGCCTCCACTCTGAAAAACTACCTTCACCCTTTGCTTCTGACCATCGCTAATTATGTATCAATTCCCCTAGGGTCACAAATGAAGAGTGTTTTATCGTCATATGTCCGAAGACGGAACAATGAAATGAAAAGTTAGATCTGCCCTCAATGACCTTCTCCCTCACTACTTCAAAATAAAATCAATCAAATTCTTCACACAACTCCATGCTGATTAACCTTAACCAATCCTATCTTTCCAAAATTTAGACACAAAATGCTGCAGCAACTCTGCGGATCAGGCAGCATCTCTGGAAAAAAGGAATAGGTGACGTCTCGTGTCGAGACTATTCCTCATTTGCATATCCTCACAATACCCAGAAGTAACTTACCTACACTGATGTTTTAGGCTCACTGGTCCATAATTAACAGGTTTTATTTTACAGCCTTTCTTGGAACAAAGCACACATTAGCCACCCTCCAGTACTCCGGCATTTCACCTTGATTAGTGTTGCTGCATATATGTCAGCTGGGACCCCTGTAATTTCTTCTCCAGCTTCTCAGTGTTCAGGAATATACCTAATCAGGCCCCCAGACATTCATTTACCTACCTTTCCCGCTCCAAGGTGTCCAGTATCTCCTCTACTGTGATGCCGACCATCCCCAAGAGATCCCCACTAACTTTCCTGAGTTCCCTGTCCTTCGTGTTTCTCAGTTTGATCTGAAATGGTAGGTTTTTCTCTCTTCACTGATGTTGCCAGACCAATGCGTGCATATCCCCAATGTTTTGCTCCATATATTCCCACCGTCTATAGATTGTGTTTGCTTTTCACTTTACTTCCCAACATGTAAAGCAATGTGTGGGATTGCTGGCAAGCATTTTTGACCAGCTAGTTACACCTCTTACAGTGTCCTCCATAATGTTTGGGACAAAGACCCATCATTTATTTATTTGCCTCTGTACCCCACAATTTGAAATTTGTAATAGAAAAAAAAAATCACATGTGGTTAAAATGCACATTGTCAGATCTTATTAAAGGTCATTTTTATACATTTTGCTTTCACCATGTAGAAATCACAGCTGTGTTTATACATAGTCCCCCCCCCATTTCAGGGCACCATAATGTTTGGGACACATGGCTTCATAGCCGTTTGTAATTGCTCAGGTGTGTTTAATTGCCTCGTTAATGCAGGTATGAGAGCTCTCAGCACCTAGTCTTTCCTTCAGGCTTTCCAACACCATACAAGAATACATTTGTTAAAGACATCAGCCAAACCTTACGCTTACCAAAATCAACTGTTTGGAACATCATTAAGAAGAAAGAGAGCACTGGTGAGCTTACGAATCGCAAAGGGACTAGCAGGCCAAGGAAAACCTCCACAGCTGATGACAGAAGAATTCTCTCTATAATTAAGAAAAAAAACACCTGTGCGACAGATCAGAAACACTCTTCAGGAGTCAGGTGTTGATTTGTCAATGACCACTGTCCGCAGCAGACTTCATGAACAGAAATACAGAGGCTACACGACAAGATGCAAACCACTGGTTAGCTGCAAAAATAGGATGGCCAGGATACAGTTTGCCAAGAAGTACTTAAAAGAGCAACCACAGTTCCGGAAAAAAGGTCTTGTGGACAGATGAGATGAAGATTAACTTATATCAGAGTGATGGCAAGAGCATAGTATAGAGGAGAGAAGGAACTGCCCAAGATCCAAAGCATACCCTCATCTGTGAAACACGGTGGTGGGGATGTTATGGCCTGGGCATGTATGGCTGCTGGTACTGGCTCACGTATCTTCATTGATGATGCATACAACTGCTGATGGTAGTAGCATAATGAATTCGGAAGTGTATGGACACATCCTATCTGCTCAAGTTCAAACAAATGCCTCAAAACTGATTGGCCTGCGGTTCATTCTGCAGCAAGACAATGATCCCAAACGTACTGCTAAAGCAAGAAAGGAGTTTTTCAAAGCTAAAAAATGGTCAATTCTTGAGTGGCCAACCCGATATGAATCCAATTGATCATGTCTTTTATATGCTGAAGAGAAAACTGACGGGGACTAGCCCTCAAAACAAGCATAAGCAAAAGATGGCTGTAATACAGGCCCGGCAGAGCATCACCAGCAACTGGTAATGCAGGGCTTGAAATTAGCGGTTGCCTGGGTGCCATTGACCACCCAAAGTGCCGCCGGGCAACCTAAAGGCCGAATCATTTTGCCCGGCTTGGCACGCAGTTACTGGTTTGTACCGAAGATAGACTTAAAAAACTGGAGTAAATCCGCGGGTCAGGCAGCATCTCTGGAGAAAAGGAACGCAACGTTTCATGTCAACGACTGCTGTGCGGGGCAAAGATACTAGGTGTGAGGTGACGAAGAGTCGGAGCGAATGATGGGCCCCGAACAGCGGCAGCAGCAGCTGCAACAGCGGCTCCATCTCCTCTCGCACCCTGCCCGCCCTAATAGCAGCCGCTGCTTGCAAACCCGCTAATGGCCCTTTCAAAACAAACCCTCCTGCACGCCGAGGCGGGAGGAGGGAGGAGGGAGGGACGGAGGGGGAGGCCTTGGCGTGCGGGAGGAATTGTTTTGAAAGCGCCATTAGCGGATAGCAGCGGCCGCTATCAGGGAGAAGGAGGAGGAGATGGGTGGGGGCCCATCATTCGCTCTGAGCCGTTCTGAAGCAGCTGCACCAAAGATCCTATACTATAGGATCTTTGAGCTGCACTGCTCGGCCCCGCACCTTTCTGTGGCTGGCGGAGGAGGGGAGGCGGTGGCGAAGATATCCCAATGGCCAAGGCAGCGGGGCGATGTTGTCCGAGGCGCGCTGACCTTCCTTCCTCCCCACCTCGCCCCCCCACTCTCTCTTGTACGCACCCTCCACCCCCCCCCCCCCCATCCTGGGACCCCTCCTCTCCATCCCGCACTGATCCCTATTCCTGCCTCTATTCACTCCTCACTGACATCCCCTGTGCTCCCCTCCCCATCTACCCCCCCCCCCCCATCTATTCATCCTGCGCTGATCACCCTATCCACCTCGCATTGATTCTCCTGGCACCCCCCATCCATCCTAGACTGGTCCCCCAATTCATCCTGTACTTACCCCCCTTCCCATCCATCCTGCACTTCCCCTCCATCCATCCTGTAATAATCCACGCATTCATCCCGTACTGACCCACCCTCCATTCATCCTGCACCTTCCCCTCATTCATCCTGCACAGACCCCCCTGTATCCACACTGTACTGACCCCCCCCCCCATTCATCCTGCGCTGATCTTCCCTCCCCCCCCCCCCCCCCATCCATCCTGTACTGATCCTCCCAAGAAGAATGGGGGAACAGTCTGAAGAAGGGTCTCGACCGGAAACGTTGCCTATTTCATTCGCACCATAAATGCTGCCTCACCCGCTGAGTTTCTCCAACACTTTTGTCTACCCCCATCCATCCCGTACTGAACCCCCCCATTCAACACCACTGATATCCCCCGTGCTCTCCCATCACAATTTTACCTACTCCAACCACAACGTACTAATTGACCTGCCTCAATCCATCCATTCTGCACCGACTGCCTTCTAACCCCCCCCCCCCCCCCCCACCACCACCACCATCTATCCACCCCGCACTGATTCACACACACCCCCTCCCTGACCCGATTGTGCTGGAAATGTCTTCAGCGCGACCATTGACTATGTTTGATAACGGAATGCAATCAAATATGTTTTAATTCCCAATGTTATTATTTGTTTTAGTTCATAAAGATGGATTAATTAAATTGTGAACACGTGAAACAGTAAAACCGCAGTGTTCGATTGTCACTGCTGCGTTGACACATTATTACAGAATTCATTTTAACAGCAAATCAATGTTCTTAATATGTAGTATCAGTACTGCAGTTAATTAATGAGCACCATTCACAACTATACGTTGGATTATCCAGGTTTTACTTCTACAGTCGACCATATACATTACAAATTTGGTCTGGAGATATTTCACTTGAAATTTTAACGTTAATTCTGAAGTGAGAATGATGGAAACAACGTTTATCAATAATTTTTTTTTAATCTGGTGCTTACAAACTTGGTATCTTCATTGCTGTTCACAACACGTACATCTAATCTGAATGTCCAGTAATGAGGCGTCTTGACACATTTAAATATATTACCAAAAGAACATTTACTGCAGTTATGTCCTTTGACCATCTCTTGTCAGTTAGTGTAATGTTTAACCTGTCAGATGGGTATAGTCGGTTTTAACAGCTATTATCATAAAATGCCTATTGAAATTTCCTTGCAACCTGTAAATTATGTGGGAAGTGAGAGTGTTTCTGTACCAATAGCAATAACGACCCATGCTATGACCATGTTATGGTCATTTTCGGTCCTACACAGAAAACATGCTTGCACCAATCTGCAGTGTGCATGGTTAAGCATATATGTTACCATGGTCCAGGATTTATTGACACAGGTTGATCATATGCTAAATAATCCAACCACATTTTAGTTTGGAAGTGGAAAGAACCAATAGAAATTGCATTAATTGCAATGTGTAAAAAGAGTTGAGATACTTCTTATCATTTTGCTGCATGCTATTGTGGGACATATCATGTCTTGATTGGTGAATATGTTTAGTTTGTTATTTTATTTGAAACAGAAATAATATGTGAATGCTTCATTGCGTACAGTTCCGACTCGTTACTACGCACTTCGTCCGAGCACATTATCGCACGCGTCATGCAAGCCATCTTAAATGACCACCTAAACTGTCATTTGGCAACCTAAAAAGCTGCCAAGGTTGCCCGGCTGGCAACAGGGAAAAAAAGTTAAGTGCAAGCCCTGTAATGTCAATGAATCGCAGACTTAAAGCAGTCATTGCATGCACAAGGATGCAGCAAAGTACTAAACATGACTACTGACGATGATTTTCGCTGCCCTTTTGAGGCAGCGACTACGACCCCACATAATAAAAATAAAAGTGGCCATGCTCGCATCACCACACCCCCCCGAGGTGACAGTCCCATTGTGGGCTCCAACTTTCCTTGATCATCGTTACTTCCCCCCCCCCCCCCCCCCCCCTGGCACCACCTGAGGAGGAGGAGGGGGGGGGGGGATCTAGAAGCCCTGGCACCTCCCTTCCCACCCCGAGGTGCCAGGGCTTCTAGACCCCCCCCCCCCTCCCCTCCTCCTCAGGAGGTGCCAGGGCTCACGCCCCCTCCCCGGTGGTGCCACGCCTCCAGCCCCGCAGAGCGGCGTCGCTTCCAACACCCTCAACCCGTCCACGGCAGCAGCCCACCCCGGCCCGCCAAGTCCTCGTTCACTCGCCTTGGTGTCCACGTCGGCCAGGCAGTCGCGGCGGAACTGGTCGAAGAGGCCCTGGTTCTTCAGGTGATTGACGATCATGGAGACGAGTTTGGGGTCTCCGGGAGCCAGGGCGGCCATGGCGCTGGGCCGGGCCGGGCCGATGGCGGTTGGCGGTTGGCGCGCGTGCGCGTGCGGCGGGTCGGGGCCGCTCACCCGGCGACCGAGGGCACCGCGCGCTCAGCTGCAAACCCCGCGCCGGGCGCCATGGAACGCCTGACGTCGCTTCCAGCGCGCGACTTCCGGTCAGGTGCCCCCGCGCCTCCCCCCTCCCTTGCAGAGGCAAAGGAACTGCAGGCGTAGAGAGCTGGGCCAGGCCAGGCGGCATCTCTGGAGACAAGGCATAAGCGACGCTTCGGGTCGAGACCCTTCTTTCACACGGAGCAAAGTCAGGGGAGATGGAAAGGGAAACGAGAGATATAGAAGGCGCATAGAACAAACGAATGAAAGATTTGGAAAAACAAGTAACGATGATCAAGGAAAGTTGGAGCCCACAATGGTACATTGCTTAGCAATATTACAAAATTTTGAGATTTAAAAAATCAAGTCTGCAATTTATCCCATCAGATAAAGCATAAAAAGAAGTTTAATTTGACACCTAATTCACTTTCATATCTTCATTATTAAAAAAGTTATGGCCATTTTCATACTCAGAAATTAGCATCTTGTTCCCCATTGCCTTTCCATTGACTTGACACAGAAGCTGTGATCTAGGACAATCAAAAGCCCATAACTTTCTTAAAAATTAAGAGAACTCAATGACATTCAGTTATTATAGATTGAAGCATTCTGGAACAAATATGAAACAATATTACTTGGATGACCTGAAATTAAAGCATATAATTAGTTACCTAATTGTAGCTAATTACAAAATTCAATGAGTAGATCTAAACATCTATCCATTTCTTAAGAAAAGATAAACTTTTTTTAAATTGCCTAAGTGTCCAAATAATATTCACACAATAATTCACAATATAACATGATTTTTTAAATCATTTTCATGAATTTATAGGCCAAATGGAAGGAATTTAGTGTTTAATTCCCGTAAATTAATGGCCATTTAAATCAACTAGCGCATGGGTTTTAGTGGAATGCGGTGGATTAGAACGTTGCGGTTTGCGGTGAAGTCCGCATGAAAAACACTGCCGGTTCATACATTTTTTTTGTCCCCATTTCGCAACATGAAAATGTGATTAAAGCGTTCCTAAAAACCAAGTTTTAATGTAAAAATAAACTGCACTTTATTTTCTCCCCTATGTAAAATCCTTCCCGTTGTCGGCGCTCACGGCTTTAGGAGATGATTTTTAAATTACTCTAGTTAATAAATAGTCTAGCGTAGTTTAAAAATACCTTCATGAATGAAATGTCGGAGCGATTTCTCTTCAGCAACGAAATCGCCCGACATGGATCAATTTGCCCTGCCTGTGGAAAAACGGCATTTTAAACCCGCCCCCCTCTGAAAGGCGCCAAAGTCACGCACACGGGGAGCGGCAAAACTGCAGCGCTGCTCAAGGTAAGTTTTGTAACATACCTACATTGCTGGATTTGGAGAAGTTGTTAGAAAAGTCATACAGACAGTGAAACTCAGCAGGGTGACTAGTACAATGACTAGGGTGGCGTAGGGACAGAGAGACAGGGACAGAGAGAGAGAGAGAGAGAGAGAGAGAGAGAGAGAGAGAGAGAGAGAGAGAGAGAGACAGAGAGAGAGAGAGAGAGAGAGACAGAGAGAGAGACAGAGAGAGAGACAGAGAGAGAGACAGAGAGAGAGAGACAGAGAGAGAGAGACAGAGAGAGAGAGACAGAGAGAGAGAGAGACAGAGAGAGAGAGACAGAGAGAGAGACAGAGAGAGAGACAGAGAGAGAGACAGAGAGAGAGACAGAGAGAGAGACAGAGAGAGAGACAGAGAGAGAGACAGAGAGAGAGACAGAGAGAGAGACAGAGAGAGAGACAGAGAGAGAGACAGAGAGAGAGACAGAGAGAGAGACAGAGAGAGAGACAGAGAGAGAGACAGACAGAGAGACAGACAGAGAGAGACAGACAGACAGAGACAGACAGACAGAGACAGACAGACAGACAGAGAATGTAAGCGGCACAAGCGAAACATGAGGTGCTATTCCTCCAGTTTGCATTTGTCATGTAATAGGTGATAGTAGTAGAGTTAGGCAATTTGGCCCATCAAGTCTACTAGGTCATTCAATCATGGCTGATCTATCTCTCCCTCATACCCCCATTCAGGTTTGCCCTCATTCTGACAGTGGAGTTGGCCCAGGACAGAAAGGTCAGTATCGGAAAGGGAGTTAAAGTGTTAGCAACGAGATTGCATAAACCAAGGCTGAAAGCAGATGCTGGTTTGCAAAGAAAGACATAAAATGCTTGAGTAACTCAGTGGGTCAGACAGCATCTCTGGAGAACATGGATCGGAGACATTTTGGGTTGGGACCCTGATCCCAGATCAATCTGAACTTCACCTTTCCATGTTCTCCAGAGGTGCTGGCTGACCCGTTGAATTACTCCACCACATTGTGTCCTTCTTTCCCTTTTGGTGGCCGAGACTCAGGGGAGGTGGGGATGTGTGAAACATTGAAACAGAAAAATAGGTGCAGGAGTAAGCCATTCAGCCCTTCGAGCCAGCACCACCATTCAATATGATCATGGCTGGACAGAGCCAGGAATTGTTTCACAATGTAGTGGAAAGAGACTGCAGATGCTGGAGTTTGGAGCAAAAACAAACTGGTGAAGTAATTCAATTGGCCAGGTAGTGTTTTATTTCATATGTTCAGAAATAGAGCAATGAAATTCTTATTTAAACAGAACAGCAAATATCTAAACATGGTATTCTGTAGTTATCACAGTAAACAAAACAAGTTAGTATATGGGCATATACACCTGTATAGTGCACTCCATAATGTTTGGGACAAAGAACCATAATTTATTTATTTGCCTCTACTCACAATTTAAGATTTGTAATAGAAAAAGTCACGTGGTTAAAGTGCACATTATCAGATTTTAATAAAGGCCATTTTTATACATTTTGGTTTCACCATGTAGAAATTACAGCAGCATTTATACATAGTCCCTCTATTTCAGGGCACCATAATGTTTGGGACACAGTAATGTCGTAAATGAAGGTAGTCATGTTTACTATTTTGTTGCATATCCTTTGCATGCAATGACTGCTTGAAGTCTGCGATTCACAGACATCACCAGTTGCTGGGTGTCTTCCCTGGTGATGCAATGCCAGACCTGTATTGCAGCCATCTTTAGCTTATGCTTGTTTTGGGGGCTAGTCCCCGTCGGTTTTCTCTTCAGCATATAAAAGGCATGCTGAATTAGGTTCAGATCAGGTGATTGACTTGGCCACTCAAGAATTTACCATTTTTTAGCTTTGAAAAACTCCTTTGTTGCTTTAGCGGTATGTTTGAGATAATTGTCTTGCTGTAGAATTAACTGCTGGCCAATGAGGTTTGAGGCATTTGTTTGAACTTGAGCGGATAGGATGTGTCTATACACTTCAGAATTCATTGTGCTACTACCATCAACAGTTGTATCATCAATGAAGATAAGTGAGTCAGTACCTTCAGCAGCTATACATGCCCAGGCCATAACACCCCCACCACCGTGTTTCACAGATACGGTGGTATGCTTTATATCTTGGGCAGTTCCTTCTCTCCTCCATACCTTGCTCTTGCCATCACTCTGGGATAAGTTAATCTTCATCTCATCTGTCCACAAGACCTTTTTGCAGAACTGTGGTTTCTTTTTTAAGTACGTCTTGGCAAATTGTAACCTGGCCATCCTATTTTTGCAGCTAGCCAGTGGTTTACATCTTGCAGTGTAGCCTCTGTATTTCTGTTCATCAAGTCTTCTGCAGACAGTGGTCATTGCCAAATCCACACCAGACTCCTGAAGAGTGTTTTGTTGGACAGGTGTTTGGGTATTTTTCTTTATTATAGCGAGAATTCTTCTGTCATCAGCTGTGGAGGTCTTCCTTGGCCTGCCAGTCCCTTTGCGATTAGTAAGCTCACCAGTGCTCTCTTTCTTCTGAATGATGTTTCAAATGTTTGATTTTGGTAAGCCTAAGGTTAAGCTGATGTCTCATAATGGCTTTTTTGACTTAAATTGGCACAACTTTGGTCCTCATGTTGATAAATAGCAATAAAAAATTCCAAAGGTAATGCAAAGACTGGAGGATAGATTGGGTGCTGAGAGCTCTCTTATACCTGCATTAAGGAGGCAATTAAACACACCTGAGCAATTGCAAACACCTGTGAAGCCATGTGTTCAAACATTATGGTGCCCTGAAATGGGGGACTATGTATAAACACAGCTGTAATTTCTACATGGTGAAACCAAAATGTATTAAAAAAAAATACCCTTTTAATAAAATCTGACTGTGTACTTTAACCATATGTGATTTTTTTATATTACAAATCTTAAATTGTGGAGTACAAAGGTAAATAAATAAATTATGGTTCTTTGTCCCAAACAATGGTTCTATGATTCTCTCACATATATCTTATGGCTTAACCAGATGGTCCCAGGCTCACCAGTCATCAATTAAGGCCATAGAGTGTCTCTATAACCGAGCCTTGAAAGTCCTGGACAAAAAAAAATAAGGTATCGTCACTGTCAAATTCTAAGCAAATATAAGATCCTAAGCTTTGCTAACTTTATTTCCTTACATTTAGTTGAATTGGTCTTCAGGTGCCAAAATGGCGCTGCTCCCCAGCTGCTGTGCAAAACAATAACAAAACTGCAAAGTGGTACCAGATCCACCACCCGAGCAGCGTCAAAAGGCAATTGTAGTATCCCCTTCTGCAGAACATCTTTTGCTCAAACTGCCTTTTCAGTAAAAGGGACAAAATTATGGAACTCACTGCCAGACCACTTAAAATGTATCCCTACATATGTCACATTCAAAAGAAACACAAAATTGTGGCAAATTCAACAACAATCTTGTTCTCATATTTAGTTTTTACACTGTGCTCTCTCTGTATGTCTTTTTCTCTTTTCCATTTTTTATCTCATTTCCATTTCCCTATTTTTAATAATGTTAATCCGTATTATCATTTTTAACCAAAAGCCCTACTAGGGACAAGTGTTGTGAATTAGCTTTGGCTAAAAACACTATGATGCATACATCAGATGACTGTGTTAAGTGTATCTATGTTTTTGTATCTGTCCCTATTTAAATAAACCTTAATCAATCAATCAATCAAACATTATGGAAGGCACTATATATATGTATATATATACTTTTTTCCCCCCATCAGCCCTTGCATACAACACGTCATCCGCTGACATTTCCGCCACCTCCAAAAGGATCCTACCACTAATCACATCTTCCCATCTCCACTCCTTTATGATTTCCAATGAGACCATTCTCTCCACAACTCCCTGATCCCCACATCACTTCCCACCCAAACCACCCCCTCTCCAAGGACTTTCCCCTGAACCGCAGGATGCGCATCACTTGTCTCTATACCTCCTCCCTCAACTTCATCCTGGGTCCCTGGCAGTCCTTTCAGGTAAGGCAGAGATTTTCTTGCACCTCCTCAAACCTCATTTGCTTTCAGCGTGGGCTCCTATATATCAGCGAGACCAATCGTAGACTTGCCGATCGTTTAGCTGAACACTTACTTAGTTTGCCTTGGGCTACATGATCTCCTAGTTGCCATATATTTTAACTCTCCTTCAAATTCCCATATTGAACTTTTTGTCTTGGGCCTTCTGCACTGTCAAAGTGAGGCCACACACAACTAGGAGGAACAGCATCTCTTATTTTTGCCTGGGCAGCTCACAACCTGGTGGTATTAATGTTGTTTTCTCTAATTTTAAGCCTCTGGCATTCCCACTCTTCACCTCCACCCCCACTGTAGTCGCCCTACTAGTTGCACTGTTTGCAATCTCGTATCCCTTTGTTATCACCTCTTACCCAGCCAACAATGGACCATTGTGCGCTCCATCTTTCCTTGGTGATCTGTTGCTAGCCCATATGAAGGGTAAACTTCAGTCCAGATGAAGATTCTTAATCTGAAATGTCAACTTTCCATTCCCCTCCCCCCCCCCAGATGCTGCCTGACATGCTGTGCTCCTCCAGCAGGTTCTTTTTAATCTTCCAAACTGTTATGTGTTAGTACTAATACATTAAGTGAATTGATATAGAACATTCTTAGCAGATCGACACAAATATCATGAGACACTGGACCAGGAGCAAATGTCATCAAAAGCTGTAACCACATGGCCCAGTCTTTCACTATTGTTAGCTCCAAGTCAGGCACCAATCTTAGTTCATTGAAGACTAGTGTACAAAGTAACTAACAGAACTGGATGCAAACTAAACCATGGAATTATGTTGCCGTTGATAATGCATCAAATGAACCCTCTTCAGTCTTGAATGTTGATAGAAATAGAAGCAAATGAAAAGAGGCGGTTCCATGAACCATTATTCACATTGAGTGCAGAATAGAAGATACAATGCTGAAACATTCACAATCAGAAAGCCTAAGGCTATTTTAGTTTACTTCTGATGTCCTCACCATTAAAAAAAACCTTCAGGTATATCAGCTTGCTCCACATGTTTGCAAATAAAAGTGAATATATTAAAGTTCATGAGCAACTGTAGCATCCTTTGTTGAGGACCTGTGCACCAGAATTGGCCACGTTTTTAAGCAATCCATTCTAAAGGTATCTTCCTGACAAAGGCTAGATATGTATCCTGTCCACTCAATGCAGAACAAACCTTTAGAAAGGAGATGAGGAGGTATTTCTTTAGCCAGAGGGTGGCCTATCTATGTAATTCATTCCCACAGATTGTTATGGAGGACACATCATGGGGTATTTCTAAAGTGGAGATTAACAGGTTCTTGATTAAAGACAATAGATAAAAGGTGCAGTAAGTAGGCCATTCGGCCCTTTGAGCCAGCACCACCATTCAATGTGTTCATGGCTGATCATCCACAATCAGTACACTGTTCCTGTCTTCTCAACATATCCCTTGACTCCGCTATTGTTTAAGAGCTCTATCTAACTCTCTCTTGAAAGCATCCAGAGAATTGGTCTCCACTGCCTTCTGAGGCAGAGAATTTTACAGATTCACAACTTTGGGTGAAAAAGTTTTTCCTCATCTCTGTTCTAAATGGCCGACACCTTATTCTTGGTGTGGGTGTCAACGGTTATGGGGAGAAGGCAGGAGAATGAGGTACAGAGCAAAAGATAGAGCAGCCATGATTGAATGGCAGTGGACTTGATGGGCTGAATGGCCTAATTCTTCTCTGATGACTTATGAACTTATCCTGATCAAGCCAAATTCTACATCTTCAACCATGTGATGTAATGTGTCAATGACAGTGCCATAAGGTTTCACTTATTTATAACCTGCTTAAAGTTTTGTTTTACAAGCGTCACTTCAATCCAGACCTTAATATGGCCTGGGTCAGTGCATGATAGATATGGTGAGGTAAAAGTGGCCAGCCTTAACATCAAGGCAACTTATGATTGATTATGACATCGAAGAGCCTTTATAAAACAGGAGTCAGGGACAGTTGGGAAAATCTCTCCATTAGTAGAATCAGAACTAACCTAAATTAATGGCTATTAGGAGCAATCATTTCACTTCCAGTGTTTTGTTGCAAGGGTATAAATTTCAGGCTGGTGCCTTATTGGAAAAAGTGAAAGTTCAGGTGATAGTTGGAGGGGAGGGCAAATAAGAGAGCTGTTTCCCTGGATTGTATTAAGATTTTTAATCACTGTTAAAGGTCCAGTCAAGTACAGATGCTCCCAGATTTACGATGCTTCGACTTGCGATATTTCGATATTGTAAGTGATAAGGGGGTATGAGCAAGGGGGCTTTTGATTGGAAGATGGTTGAACCAAGGTCAGAGATGAAAAGACAAAAAGTGAGATAAGGAGGGAAGAGATGTGAAATGTAAAACCAGCAGAAGGAAAATAGGAAGAAGATGTAGAGGGAAGGGGAAAGGGAGAAATGGGTGTGCATCCAGGTATGGCACAGGGAACAGAGGGGGAAAATGAGGGAATGAGTGGTGCAGGTTAGTTAGCTAAAATTCAATGTTCATACCATTGGGTTGTAAGCTCCCAGGCAGAATATGAGATGCTGTTCTTCCAGTTTGGGGCGATGAAATGGTTAACAACTGGGAGATCCAGGCGGCCCAGGTGGTCCAAGTGCATGTGTTAGGTGAAACAGTCGACTAGTCTACACTTGGTCTCATTGATGTTTGCTGTATGTACGTACATATTAATGTCCAGTGATCCATGAACAAGTACAGTGGCTTGCAAAAGTTTTCATACCCCTTGAACTTTTCCACATTTTGTCATGTTACAACCGCAAACGTAAATGTATTTTATTTGGATTTTATGTGATAGACCAACACAAAGTGGCACATAATTGTGAAGTGGAAGTTCAAATTTTTTACAAATAAAAAACTAAAAAGTGTGGCGTGCAAAAGAATTCAGCCCCCTTTACTCTGATACCCCTAAATAAAATCCAGTGCAACCAATTGCCTTCAGAAGTCACCTAATTAGTAAATAGAGTCCACTTGTGTGTAATTTAATCTCAGTATAAATACAGCTCTTCTGTGAAGGCCTCAGAGGTTTGTTAGAGATCATTAGTGAACAAACAGCATCATGAAGCCCAAGGAACACGCCAGACAGGTCAGGAATAAAGTTGTGGAGAAGTTTAAAGCAGGGTTAGGTTATAAAAAAATATCCCAAGCTTTGAATATTTCACGGAGCACTGTTCAATCCATCGTCCGAAAATGGAAAGAATATGGCACAACTGCAAACCTACCAAGACATGGCCGTCCACCTAAACTGACAGACCGGGCAAGGAGAGCATTGATCAGAGAAGCAGCCAAGAGGTAACTCTGGAGGAGCTGCAGAGATCCACAGATCAGGTGGGAGAATCGGTCCACAGGACAACTATTAGTCGTGCACTCCACAAATCGGGCCTTTATGGAAGAGTGACAAGAAGAGAGCCATTGTTGAAACAAAGCCATAAGAAGTCCCGTTTGCAGTTTGCCACAAGCCATGTGGGGGCCACAGCAAACATGTGGAGGAAGGTGCTCTGGTCTGATGAGACCAAAATTGAAGTTTTTGGCCTAAATGCAAAAAGCTATGTGTGGCGGAAAACTAACACTGCACATCACCCTGAACACACCATCCTCGCTGCGAAACATGGTGGTGGCAGCATCATGCTGTGGGGATGCTTTTCTTCAGCAGGGACAAGGAAGCTGGTCAGAGTTGATGGGAAGATGGATGGAGCCAAATATAGGGCAATCTTAAAAATGGAAAAGGAAGACTGTTTACCTTTCAATATAGAGTCGATTATTTTCGCACCAAAGGAAGTACAAAAAAAGACTTATAGGGACAACCCTATAATTCATAATAATAGGCGTATTTGGAAACAGATAGTTAAGACCTTATATCTGGATAATCTTTCTTTTAGGTTACCAATTAGGAATAACCCACTGTTTAAACCCTCAATCTTAGATGCGGGGTTTAGACTGTGGGAGGATTCAGGAATTAAAAGGATAGGACACCTTTATAGAAATGGAAAATTTTTATTATTTGAAGAGTTACAAGATATTTTTGGACTACCTTCACAACACCATTTTAGGTATTTACAAATTAGAGATTTTATTAAATGCAACACACAAGACTATAAAAATAAAGAATCAGGCTTATTAGATGAGCTGTTTAATTTACATCCAAATACGGATAAGCTTATAGCTTATATATACAATATTATTTTAGATAAAGAGAACCCAACAACTGAAACATATCGTCTAGCATGGGAAAATGAAATTGGATTACCTATAATAAAAGAAACTTGGGAAGAAAGCTTACAAAGAATACATTGGTGTTCTTTGAATGCCAGACACACATTGATACAATTTAAAGTTATATATAGATTACACTACTCGAAAACCAAATTAAAAAGTATCTTTCCTAGTCTCTCCTCTATTTGTGATAAATGTAAGAATCTTGAAGCAAATTTAATACATAGTTTTGTAACGTGCCCACGGTTGAATTATTATTGGATTGAAATTTTTAAAGTTATTTCGGAAGTTCTTAAGGTTGAACTCGACCCAGACCCAAAATTAATAATATTTGGAATTCCGGAACCAAATTTGGTACTCACAGTAAATCAAAGAAATTTTTTTGATTACTGTTTAATAATAGGGAAAAAAATGATACTTAAATTTTGGAAGGGAACATTATCCCCAACAATTAAAATGTGGAAAGCAGAGATGTTGGAGACGTTGAATTTGGAAAGAATTAGATTTGTCCTTTTGGACAGGTATAATTCTTTTGAATCGATATGGTCTCCATATATACAGTATTTAGAGAAGTAGCTATTCTTGGAATCACGGCTCGACGGGTACCCTACGGAATCCGATGCGAATAACTTACTTATATTTGATATTATTGCGCATTTATTATAGATATTACTGTATGAAATAGTATTTCGTATAATGTATTTAGTTTTGTTTATATATATGTAATATTTTTGTTTTTTAAATTTTCTTTTTTTTTATGGTTGAAGTATGTGGGAATTTTTTTTTTTTTTTAATTCTCTTTTTTTTTTCCTCTTTTTTTTTTCTCTTTTATATATCTTTTTCTTTATTTCCAAAAAATAGAATATATTAAGTATTGATATGTTATTTGTAGTAATATTGAATTAAGGTGTTAGTTTATAAAGTAAGCTATACATTGTAAACTGATTATTTCAAATAAAAAAATATTACACAAATATAGGGCAATCTTTGAAGAAAACCTGTTAGAGTCTACAGAAGACTTGAGACTGGGTCGGAGGTTCACCTTCTAGCAAGACAATGACCCTAAACATACAGCCAGAGCTACAATGGAATGGTTTAGATCAAAACATATTCATGTGTTAGAATGGCCCAGTCAAAGTCCAGACCTAAATCCAATTGAGAATCTCTGGCAAGACTTGAAAATTGCTGTTCACATATGCTCTGCATCCAATCTGACTGAACTTGAGCTATTTTGCAAAGAAGAATGGGCAACATTTTCAATCTCTAGATGTGCAAAGCTGGTAGAAACATACCCCAAAAGACTTGCAGCTGTAATTGCAGCGAAAGGTGGTTCTAAAAAGTATTGACTCAGGGGGGCAGAATACTTTTGCACGCCACACTTTTCAGTTTTTTATTTGTAATAAAATTTGGAAAGCATGTATCATTTTCCTTCCACTTCACAATTATGCTCCACTTTGTGTTGGTCTACCACATAAAATCCCAATAAAATACATTTACGTTTGTGGTTGTAACAAAATGTGGAAAAGTTCAAGGGGTATGAAAACTTTTGCAAGCCACTGAATATCCGGGATCCTTTGAAAACCAATACTTTTCAGATTTTCAATTTCAAAAAATCAGTTTACCACTACATTTTCTGACCAGTTAGAGCTGAATAATTGATGCTGATGTGTCCACTAATGCCCATGATTCATGTGTGAAATATAAAAAGTAAAGTAACAAACCAGCCAGCAGAGGGAAACCTTGGCTTATTTTCTGCGCAATATGTCAGAAGTTTTTGCGCAGTTTCTCTGTTGCACATCTCCCTGCCCACTCCCGGTGGGCAAGTGTCAATTCAATTTTATCCCTTAACTGCCCTCTGAGCCCTGAAGGTGAAACAAAGTGGTTTTACAAAGAAGTTAAAAGTTGAGATTTGCAGGGAATATTCTTCCACTTCCAAGAAATTCTGGTGGGCTTATTTCATTCTGCGTTTTAAAGAAGAAACCTACTTTTGAATGTCCCTAGAGCTACATTTAAAAATGTCTTAGAACTGAATTTTAATCACAGAAATGCATGGGTCTGATTACAAATGGGGCCTTTGTAAACAGTGAAAGTGTGGATGCTGGGAAAACAGGTTCAATCAAGCATTTTTGGAATTTCACAATACAGTCAAATGAGGCATCCTTTGAGAGTGGTTGGCTGTTAATTGCTCAATTAAAGCAATATTTCAAAACACTTGATGTAAGAACCACTGATTTTCCAGGTTTTTGAAACTCACCGGGAATGTTGCTGGTACCAACTGAGGTTAACGAGGCAATCAGATCTACCAATTAGTGGAGACACAAGGAACTGCAGATGCTTGAATATTGAGCAAATATTGAACAAAGTGCTTGAGGAATTCAGCAGGTCAGGCAGCACGTGGTTTTGGATTGTGACTAAGACTTCAATTCTCCCCATTTTACTGGAACCTCTTTTGTGGTAGTGACAAACCAAACCATACTTTTTTTTTGTGATTTATTTAGTAGAGAACCATTAGCAGGCTGGTCCGTGTGTTCCTGACTTTTACACTTGCATGTTACAGCCCAGAATTTTGGTTGGTACCAGAGGTCAGATGCTGCCACATCTCACCTACATTTTCACTGCCAGATTTAGTCCATATGGGAGCACAAATGTCCTGAAAAATGTCTTATGTTATTCCACTAGCTTTATGTCAGCCTTGGCCATTCCGCAGCCTTCCGAGATTCTTCAGCCTGAACTAATGAGATAAAATGAGAACCTTCCCGACCTACACTCCAGAATTTATTGTGCCTCTGGCTAATTTGTTCCAGTCCAGTTATAACATGGTATCACCTGACAGTAAGGAAAACTGCCCAGGTATGTCCTGTTTACAAAAAGCAGGACAAATACAAACTGTCCAATTTCAATCTGTTCTTGGCTTTTAGTAGCCCCATTGCCTTCAGCAACGGTTTCAAGCCGTGCTTATTCCAAACAAAAACATGCTTACATTTGCGTTTCACCAGAACTGTTTAGCTGCAATCCAAACATTGATTGCACAGCTGAATTCCAGAGGTGAGGTGAGGGTTACTGTCTTTGATATCAGGGGACAGCATTTGAGTCAGTGTAACATCAAGAATCCCAGTCAAAATGAAAGTCAATGGGAATCAAGGGAAAACCACACCAGTAGCACGAGTAATATCCCACACAAAGTAAGTTGTCGCTGCCGTTGGGTGTCAATCACTCCAATCCCAGGACACAATTTACGAGTCACACGCCATCTGGACTTGGAAATATATTAACATTTCTTCATTCTCACTGATTCGAAACCCTGGAGCTCTACATCAAAGGAGAATATTCCAACAGAGAATATCAGAGAATATTCACCAGAAGTGTAACAGTTCAAGAAAGCAACTTATCACCCTCTTCTCCAGGGAATTGAGGATGGGAATAAGTGCTGCCTTGCTGATAATGTTCAAATCCTAAAAATTGAACTAAAAGAAAAATTAGCTAAGACACACTTCTCTGTGGCTGATACTTGCATTATTGTTGAATTTCTTTGTATACAGAAAAGATTATCCCCACTCATATTGATCTGTACGATATTGTCAGTCATTATTTGTCAAACAACCTCATTAATCTAGCACCTTTAATGAAATGTTTGTAAGAATTTTAACAATGTTTAATACAAAGTTACAGAAAGAAATATTGTCAGAGAAAAATTAGTTTGAAAAAGAAATGTTAAGGAACATCATAAAAGAGCAAATACATGGAGAAGTTAGGGAAAGAATAGCAAAAAATTAGAGGCAAGTTGTTGAAAACGACTGCCCAAGGCTGAGTAATTTGAGTTGTGGATTTGAAGAGTTTCAAGAAGAGAAAATCTCAGAGAGCTAAAGGGCTGGAAGAGATTATGGAGGGAAAAAATTGTGCAAAAAAAAGGATGAAAAGTCAAAGTGTTGATGGACATGACATTAGAAGAGGCTTTCGAGCACAGAGGTTTGGCTAAATGATCCTGTCTGAGTTAAGTACAAAGGAAGTTAATAGAGGAAGGGGAAACTGGGAGCTGACCAAGATGGCATTAAAATAGACATGTATGCACTTAACAAATACGAAGATGAACTTCAACTATGGACATGCTGAGATGGGGTCAGGTTTGAGCAAAGATAAAGAATTGAAAAACAGTCTTATCAACAGAGCAAAATCTTCCATTGATATCTACAAATTGCAAAATCTTCCATCGATATCCACACATTGCACAAATTATCTGCTTCATTCTCTCTCAGTGAATAAAGTGAATGGAATAACCTTGTTTCTACAATTCTTCCCGTCATTTGCAGTTGGAATTACAGGTTGCCAGTCAAGATCTTGTTTAGAGGTACAGGTATATTTAAAGGCTTAGAATCAAATATAGTTCAGCACTGTAAATGCTGCAAAATATATTTTAAATGTCAGCCATCAATGAGTTGTGAACAGGCTGGTATGGTGAGTAGAGTTTCAGAGTTGGGTATTAAATTTAGTCATAGGCATGCGTAAGGGATCATGAGCACCACCTTCTACTCTTAAGTCAAGTTTATTGTCATATCCACAAGTACGATGAGATACTGGGACAATGAAAAATGTTGCTTGCAGCGGCATTAGAGACACACATATATTCAAACAAACATGCAAATACAAATTATGCATAACCTACACATGACATTTCTAAAAGAAAGAAGACTGTAAAATAACCATGATATGGTGTAAAACAAATTGAAAAAAACAAAGTCCATGGAACTGCAAGATGTGAACCGCACTGTCCCATTGTCGAAGTAGGATCAGGACTGTGCATTATACATTCAAGAATCTGATAGTTGAGAAAAGTAACTATTCTCACTCTTTGGACTGCTGAATTCCCAGAACTATTCTGAGAAAGGTTGGAATTGTCCCATAGATCACATGATATCTATGTCCTCTAGGGCAAGAGAGAATGCAATCACTTGAGTCAGCAAACTGATAAATATGGCAAATGTCACTAATAATAAGTAAATCATACTGTGCCACTTATCTCCCAAAACAGCCAAGTGAAAAAGAGGGTTCTTGGCCAAGAATGGGTGTAAGCAGTTTATCTCCAGGCCAACCTATTCCTCCTCCTTCAAATGCTAAGAGGAATAATATTGCAAGATATGGATTTTAGAATTTAAGCTCTAATGCTGTATATACCTTAAACTGGAACAAAAATTAATGCAGATTAAAAACTAGTTTCGTTTACAGATACAGCACGGATGCAGAGTCGGTACCGACCAGTGATTCCCGCACATTAACACAAGCCTACACGCACCAGGGACAAATTACGCTTATACAGAGTATACAAACCCAAGCCAATTAACCTATAAGCCTGTACGTCTTTGGAGTGTGGGAGGAAACCGAAGATCGTGGAGAAAAGCATGTGGAGAATATACAAACTCCGTACAGACAGCATCCATTGTCGGGATCGAGCCAGGTTCTCCAGCGCTGTAAGTAGCAATGTTACAAAATTTTGAGATTTAAAAAATCAAGTCTGCAATTTATCCCATCAGATAAAGCATAAAAAGAAGTTTAATTTGACACCTAATTTACTTTCATATCTTCAGTATTAAGAAATTTATGGCCATTTTCATACTTGGAAATTAGCATCTTGTTCCCCATTGCCTTTCAAATGACTTTAACTCAAAAGCTGTGATCTGGAACAGTTAAAAGCCCATAACTTTCTTATAAATTAAGAGAACTCAATGACATTTTCAGTTATTATAGATTGAAGCATTCTGAAACAAATATGAAACAATCTTACTTGGATGACCTGACATTAAAGCATATAATTAGTTAGTTATCTAATTGTAGCTAATTACAAAATTTCATGAGTAGATCTCAACATCTATCCATTTCTTAAGAAAAGATAAACTTTTTTTTAAATTGCCTAAGTGTCCAAATAACATTCACACAATAATCCACAATATAACATAATTTTTAAATCTCATTTTCATGAATTTCTGGGCCAAATGTAAGGAATTTAGTGTTTAATGCCTGTAAATTAATGGCCATTTAAATCAACTAGCGAGTGGGTTTTAGTGGAATGCGGTGGATTGGAACGTTGCGGTTAGCGGTGAAGTCGGGAGGAAAAATACTATTTGTTCATACATTTTTTGGGACCCCATTTCGCAACATAAAAATATTATTAAAGCCTCCCGAAAAACCAACTTTTAATATAAAAATAAACTATTTACCTTTTTTTCTCCCCTACGCAAAATCCTTCCGGTTGTCGGTGCTCACGGCTTTTGAAGGTGATTTTTAAATTACTCTAGTTAATAAATAATTTAGAGTAATTTAAAAATACATTCATTCATGAAATGTCGGAGCGATTTTTCTTCCGCAACGAAATCGCCCGACATGGATTGATTTTTCCTGCCTGTGGAAAAACGGCACTTTAAGCCCGCCCCCCTCTGAAAGGCGCCAAAGTTGCGCACACGGGGAGCGGCAGAACGGCAGCGCTGCTCAAGGTGAGTTTTGCAACATACCTACTGTAAGCACCGTAAGGCAGCAACGCTACTTCTGCGCCACCATGTCGCACAACTAGGTAAACACAATAGTTATTTTAGAAAAAAAGGAACTACAAATGCTGGTTTACACAAATGGGCGCAAAGTGCTTGAACTCAGCAAGCCAGCCAGCATCTCAGGAGATCATGGATAGGTGATCCTTCTTCCCCCCCCCCCCCCCCCCAAAGATATGTACAACAGATATGTAAATATACTACGGCACACTGTGAAACCCATGATAAACAACAAAATAAAGTTACATATATATATATATATATATATATGTATATTGACACAAAATGCTAGAGTAACACAGCAGGAAAGGCAGCATATCTGGAGAGAAGGAAAGGGTGACGTTTTGGGTCGAGACCCTTTGTCAGATTAATGTCGGGAGTGGGCGGGACAGAGATAGAATGTAGTCTGAGACAGTAAGACTGGTGACTGTGAACTGGGAAGGGGGAGCGGATGCAGAGAGAGGGAAAACAAGGGCTATTTGAAGTCAGAGAATTCAATGTTCATACCGCTGGGGTGTAAGCTACCCAAGCGAAATATGAGGTGCTGGGCCTCACTCTGACAATGGAGGAGGCACAGGACAGAAAGGTCTGATTGGGAATGGGAGGGGGAGTTAAAATGCTGAGCAATCGGAAGATCGGGTAGGTTAAGGTGGACTGAGAGAAGGTGTTCAGCGAAACGATCGCCGAACCTGCGCTTGGTCTCGCCGATGTACAGGAGTTGACACCAGGAACAGCAGATAGAGTGGAGTGCCAGTGAACCTCTGCCTCACCTGAAAAGACTGTTGATGTCCTTGGATGGATTCGAGGGGGGAGGTAAAGGACAGGTGTTGCATCTCCAGCGGTTGCAGGAGAAAGTGCCTGGGAAGGCGGTGTTTTGGTTGGGAAGGGACAAGTTGACCAGGGAGAAGTAGAGGCAATGGTCCCTGTGGAAATAGACAATAGACAATAGGTGCAGTAGTAGGCCATTCGGCCCTTCGAGCCAGCACCGCCATTCAATGTGATCATGGCTGATCATCCCCAATCTGTACCCCGTTCCTGCCTTCTCCCCATATTCCCTGACTCTGCTATTTTAAAGAGCCCTATCTAGCTATCTTGAAAGCATCCAGAGAAGCCGCCTCCACCACCCTCTGAGGCAGAGAATTCCGCAGACTCACCACTCTCTGTGAGAAAAAGTGTTTCCTTGTCTCCGTTCTAAATGGCTTACTCCTTATTCTTAAACTGTGGCCCCTGGTTCTGGACTCCCCCAACATCGGGAACATGTTCCCTGCCTCTAGTGTGTCCAAACCCTTAACAATCTAATATGTTTCAATGAGATCCCCTCTCATCCATCTACAAACCCAGCTGCTCCATTCTCTCAGCGTATGTCAGTCCCGCCATCCTGGAAATTAACCTTGTAAACCTACACTGCACTCCCTCAATAGCAAGAATGTTGTTCCACAAATTAGGGGACCAAAACTGTACACAATACTCCAGGTGTGGTCTCACTAGGGCTCTGTACAACTGCAGAAGGACCTCTTTGCTCCTATATTCGATTCCTCTTGTTATAAAGGCCAACATGCCATTTGCTTTCTTCACTGCCGGCTGTACCTGCATGCTTACTTTCATAGACAGATGTAAAAGGACCCCCAGATCCCGTTGTACTTCCCCTTTTCCCAACTTGACGCCATTTAGATAGTAATGTGCCTTCCTGTTTTTGCTACAAAAGTGGACAACCTCACATTTATTTGCATTAAACTTCATCTGCCATGCATCTGCACGCTCCCCTAACCTGTCCAAATCACCCTGCACTCTCATAGCATCCTCCTCACAGTTCACACTGCCACCCAGCTTTGTGTAATCTGCAAATTTGCGGATGTTACTTTGAATCCCTTCATCCATATCATTGATGTATATTGTAAATAGCTGTGATCCCAGCACCGAGCCTTGCGGTACCCCACTAGTCAGAATCTGCTCACGGTGCAACGAAATTTAAAAGTCAATCCAACAGTGCGATTCACAAGAACAATCTTAAAGTATAAGGAAGGGTAAAAATATATATATATAAAAAAACAATTCAGTTGAATGTGAGCGTTATTTCTTATTTTGCATTGTTAAGCTCACATATGGCTATGGGGTAAAAGCTGTCTCTGAGTCTGTTCGTGCGAGTTTTGAAAGACCTGTACCGTCTGCCAGAGGACGGCAGGTGGAACAGGTTGTGTCCAGGGTGGGAAGCGTCCTTCAGGATGTTGGCTGCCCTGCCAAGGCAGCGAGAGCTGAAGATGTCCTTCAGGGAGGGCAGTGGGCAGCCAGTGATTTTTTGGGTGGTATTGATGACCCTTTGAAGGGCTCTCCTGTCCGCTGCAGAGCAGCTGGCATACCATGTGGTTATACAGTACGCCAGCACACTCTCGATAGAGCAGCGGTAGAAGGACACCAGCAGCTTCTCTTCCAGGTTGTTTTTCCTGAGGATCCTCAGAAAGTAGAGTCGCTGCTGGGCCTTCTTGACTACTGTGGTCCAGGAGAGATCCTCCGCAATTTGTGTGCCCAGGAATCTGAAGTCTGAGACCCTTTCCACACAGTCCCCATTGATGAATAGGGGTTGGAGGGCTGCACTGTTCTTACGGAAGTCTATGATAATTTCCTTTGTTTTTGTGGTGTTTTTGATGAGGTTGTTGTCTGAACACCACGCTGCTAGTCTTTGGACTTCCTCCCTGTAGGCTGTCTCATCTCCTCCTGAGATACATCCAACCACAGTTGTGTCATCCGTGAACTTGACGATGGTGTTGGTGGAGTGGGCGGGGGCACAATCGTGGGGGTAGAGTGTGTAGAGGAGGGGGCTCAACACACAGCCCTGTGGGGAGCCGGTGCTGAGTGTGATGGGGGTGGAGAGGTGATGGCCCAGTCTGACGGTCTGTCCAGTTAGACAGGAAGTCCTTGATCCAAAGGCAGATGGGTTGGGAAAGTCCTAAATCCATGAGTTTGGTGACCAGTTTGCTGGGGATGATGGTATTGAAGGCAGAGCTAAAGTCAATGAAGAGCATCCTCACATAGCTCCCCTGGTGTTCGAGGTGGGTCAGTGCAGTGTGAAAAACAGTGGCGATGGCATCCTCAGTGGACCTATTTGCTCTGTAGGCAAACTGGTGTGGGTTGAAGGTGGACAGTAGGCTGGCTTTGATGTGCTGCTGAACCAGCCTCTCGAAACACTTCATGATGACTGGTGTGAGAGTGACCGGTCGGTAGTCGTTAAGGCCGCTGATAACAGGCTTTTTTGGTAGTGGGATGATTGTGGCAGACTTCAGGCACGGTGGGATGATGGATTTGGACAGAGACAGGTTGAAGATTTTCGTGAAGACCTCGGAGAGCTGGTCTGGCAGCCTTACTCGGGTTCACCGCCCTGAGCACCCGCCTCACTTCATGCTCCTGCCCAGTGAGGGTGTAGTTGTTGTTAGGGTCTGGTGGGAGAATGGTGACGAGCTCTTCTGGTTCTGCCTCAAAGCGAGCAAAGAAGGAGTTCAGCTCCTCTGCCAGTGTGGCATTGCCGTCGGCCGTTGTACTGTTACTGGGCTTGTAATTGGTGATGTGCTGGATGCCCTGCCACACCCGCCGTGGATCGTTGTTGTTAAAGTGGTCCTCTATCTTCCTCTTGTAGGCCGCTTTGGCATCCCTGATGCCTTTCTTCAGGTTCGCTCTAGCAGCGCTGTACAGAGCTTTGTCGCCAGACCTGAAGGTGGTGTTGCAGTCCTTGATGAGAGTTTGGACCTCTTTTGTCATCCACGGCTTCTGGTTGGGGTATACCCAGATGAGTTTGTTGACGGTGACGTTGTCAACACAGTTCTGGATGTAAAAGAGTACAGTGGATGTGTACGCCTCCAAATCCTGATTTTCAGAAATGTTCCAGATTGTCCTTTCAAAGCAGTCCTGTAGCTGTAAGGAAGCTTTTAACACCTCTAACACCATCTCTCTGAGCACTGGCTCCCCTCAGGGCTGTGTCCTGAGTCCACTGCTGTTTACCCTGATGACCCACGACTGTTGTGCCAGGTTTAGTACAAACCACATCATGAAGTGCGCAGATGACACAACAGTGGTGGGCCTCATCAGGGACGACAATGAGCTGGCTTACAGGGAGGAGGTGAAACAACTGGTGGGCTGGTGCAATACGAACAACCTGATCCTGAATGTCGAAAAAACAAAGGAGGTCATCGTCGACTTCAGGAAAAACCGGCACAGTCCCATACCACTTCACATCAATGACAGCGATGTGGAGGTGGTCAGTAGCACTAAGTTCCTGGGGGTGCAGATCACTAACACTCTGACCTGGTCGAATAACATCTCATCAACAGTTAAGAGAGCGCAGCAGCGGTTGCACTTTCTGCGCCGGATGAGAAGAGCTCACCTCCCCCATCCCATTCTCACCACTTTCTACAGGGGCACCACAGAGAGTATTTTGACCAGCTGTATCTCTGTCTGGTTTGGGGACTGCAAAGCCTCTGACTGGAAGTCTGTGCAGAGAGTGGTGAGGACAGCGGAAATAATCATCGGGACCTCTCTCCCCTCAATCGGGGATATTGCGACCAAACGTTGCGTGTCTAAGGCCAGCAGCATTATAAAAGACCCCACACATCTCCATCACGGTCTGTTCACTCTGCTGCCCTCGGGCAAAAGATATCGTAGCATAAGGAGCAGAACATCAAGGTTCTGCAACAGCTTCTTCCCACGAGCCATCAGACCCCTGAATGCCATGTAATGGGCTACCACCATTGTCTATTTATCCTTTTATCCTTTTTATCCATTTTATCCATGTTTATCCTTCTGTTAATTATTGTGTTGCACAGGGAGGCAAATGCAACGGAATTTCGTTTGGAACTGCATAGATCAATGTATTTCTAAATGACAATAAAGTTTGTTTGACTTTTGACTTTGACTGAAGCTCCTTCAGGCCAAGTTTTAACAGTCCTGGTGGTGGGTTGAACTTTTCTCCTGAGGGGGGTGTATGCTGGTGCTGGATGGATAGTGAATGGATAGGTGATCCGACTGGCCTAAGTGTGGTGGTGGTGTGGCTCCAAACCCCTTCTTGATGTTTGAGTAGGCCTTGTCTAATGTATTTTCTCCCCTGGTTGCACATTTGCTGTGTTGTTCAAACTTGGGGGGGTGATTTTAATTCTGCGTGATTGAAATCACCAGCTATGATATGGGCTGCTTTGGGGTAGGTATTCTCATGTTTGCTGATAGCGCTATGGATGTAGCCTAGGGCTATGCTAGCCTTAGCATCCGGTGGGATATACACAGCTGTAACTACGACAACGGTAAACTCACGTTGAAGGTAGAAAGGCCTGCATCTAACTATCAGGTACTCCAAATCAGCAGAACTGTGTCTGTCTATGATTGTGGTATTTGTGCACCAGTTGTTGTGAACGTAGATGCATAAACGAAGGGGGTTACCGGAGTCTTTGCTCTTACCGGAGTCTTTGTTTCTATCCCAGCGAAATGCTGTGCGGCCTGCTAGCTGAATGGCCCCATCTGGTACAAGTGCGTGTAGCCATGTCTCTGTTATTAGCAGAATGCAACTGTCCGTGATGAATTTGTTTGTGGCGACCTGTAGTCTTAATTCGTCCATTTTGTTAGTGATGGATCTGGCGTTGGTGAGAATGATGCTGGGTAGCGGTGGTTTATGTGGTTGTCGCCTTAGCCTAGCGAGCAGTCCGGACTGACGACCACGCTTTTGCTTCATGTGCCCCCTCTGTCTCCGGCGTTTGCTGGGGCCGACAACAATCCACGGAGAGCCCGGTGTCCTGGCTATCTCCTCCGGTATGTTGCGTGAGTGCAGAGAAACACTCGTAACTGCCTGTTTACTCCATAATCCGATAATCCGAAGATCCTGTCGGCTGACGTAAAATACGCACGACAAAACGTAACATTATCCAACAGGCATACAAACAAAAACGCACAAAAAAAGCACCGAAAGGGAGAGTTCGAGCCGCTGCGACTGTGCGCGCCGCCACCTCACTGCCTGCCATTCTGAAAGGGACCCATTAATCCCTACTCATTGTTTCCTGTCAGCCAACCACTTTTCTATCCATGTCAGCACTCTACCCCAAATACCATGTGCCCTAATTTTGCCCACTCATCTCATATGTGGGACCTTATCAAATGCTTCCTGAAAGTCCAGGTACACTACATCCACTAGCTCTCCTTTGTTCATTTTCCTAGTTACATCTTCAAAAAATTCCAGATTAGTCAAGCATGATTTCCCCTTCATAAATCCATGCTGACTCGGCCCGATCCTGTTACTGCTATCCAAATGTTTGGCTATCTCATCTTTTATAATTGACTCCAGCATCTTCCCCACCACCGATGTCAGGCTTACTGGTCTATAATTCCCTGTTTTCTCTCTCCCGCCTTTCTTAAAAAGTGGGATAACATTAGCTACCCTCCAATCCACAGGAACTGATCCTGAGTCTATAGAACATTGGAAAATTATCACCAATGCATCCACGATTTCTAGAGCCAAGGAAGTGGCTTAAGGAAGTACCCTGGGATGCAGACCATCAGGCCCTGTGGATTTATCGGCCTTCAGTCCCATCAGTCTATCCAACACCATTTCCTGCCTAATGTGGATTTCCTTCAGTTCCTCTGTCACCGCAGATCCTCTGGCTACTGCTATATCAGGAAGATTGTGTGTGATCCCCTTAGTGAAGACAGATCCAAAGTACCTGTTCAACTCATCTGGGTGGAGATGGGAAGAATTGGGCAGTAGTGGGATCCCGTTGGAGATGGCAAAAATGTTAGAGGATTATATGTCATATGCAATGGCTGGCACTGTATCTTAAGTGGTGCATGTGACAATAAATGTGAATCTGATGGGGTGGAAGTTGAGGACAAGGGAGACTCTGTCCTTGTTACGAATGGAGGGAGGAGTAGCAAGAGTGGAGCTGCGCGATTTCGAGGAGACCCTAGTAAGAGCCTCATTTATAATGGAAGAGGGGAATCCCTGTTTCCTAAAGAATGAGGACATCTCCGATGCCCTTGTATGGAAAGCCTCATCCTAGGCACAGATGCAGTGTAGACAGAGGAATTGGGAGTAGGGGATAAAGTCTTTACAGGAAGCAGGGTGGGAAGAAGTGTAGTCTAGATAGCTATGGGAGTCATAGTATATATGCACAGTATATGTATATACATATACTTACTTACTTACTGCCTATTATGCCTCCTGGTATATAGGGCAGCAACAAAGGTCCTCCACTACTGTTTGTTCTGGGCTAGCTTCTGGACACTACCCCAGGTCAGGTCCATAGTAGGCTTGATTCCTTCAGTTGCTGTTTCCGTAACATATTTGTTTTACGAGACAGGGTTGTTAGCCCGGTGCTCAAACTCCAACCTGGAGGACCAGTGGATCGCTCTTCATCTCGTCTCTACCCTTCGACCTGTCCAGCATGGAAGACCCAACAGGAGATGAATCTCCTGCTGGCATAGCTCTAGGGGTCACTGAGACACATAAGGTCCCCGACCACGACAACGTTGCAATCCAACGGGAGTATATACATATACATATGTATATATTATAACAGATAAATAAATAAATAATAATAGTGCAAAATCCCTGAGTTGGCCCTGAGTTACTCCAGCACTTTGTGTCCTTTACAATAGTTATTTTGTCAACTAAAAATAAGCAGAGAATATTCACCTTTTACGAACCTAGATCTGCTGTTGTCATTTGAAGAGAAGCAGTGATTCTGCCAATGGACTGATGAAAAACTTCAAGCTTGAAATGTCTATTAATTTTTAAAAATCCTCATTGTGAGATGTGCTGACCACCATCGGCCCGAGACTGTTGGCATTGTTCTTAATTCCAAAGTTCAGGTTTCCCTGAAAAAGTCAGTTTAAAAAAAAAACCTTTGCTTGTACTAATACCAAAGCCATGTTGTGGTTGGAACCAAGTGGATAAAGGCAAACATAAGGATCCCGGTTAATTTCAATAATCTATCTAATATATATTTTTTCCATTTTAGCTGCAAATATAGTTGTAAAAAAAAATTACAGAATCTGACAAAAAACAAAGTTAGTGAAGGATCATTGTCAAATCTGTTAACTTTACAGATGTTATGTACTTCAGAAACAATCAGTCTGATGAAGGGTCCCGAATCAAAATGTTGCCTGTGCATTCCCTCCACAGATCTTGCCTGACCTGCTGTGTTTCCCTGGCACTTTGTGTTTTACTCAAAATTATAGCATTCACAATTGCTTATCTCGACATTTGTGTTTGGTTGATTTCAAAGTTTATTCCAGTTTTTCTTCAGTAGATGGCAGTGGTGTAATTCATTGCACCTCATTTGAGAAGGCCCAGGTCCAGTGAATGTTGGGTTTTGCATCATCAATGTTTTATTTGTTTGAGTTTTATTGAGACAGGTACTTATTTTTTATAACCTACAGAGTTTTTTGTGTAATTACCTTTTGAAGTACTTTTTGAAAATGTCCGGTGGGAGCATAGAGCAGAGATTCTGGAATGGTTCAGTGGTAAAACATTGATCACTCCATTCCTTGGACCCACCCCTCAGTGAAGAAAACAATGGTGAAATTTATCATCACCTCCGGTACATATGTACAACTTTTGATCATCTAAGGTGAAGAGTGTTCAGAGATGAAGATTTCAAAAGCATTACTAAGCTCATATTCTACAGGAAGCAGCGTTGCCTGTTCTTTTACATACTTTGGAGACAAGGAATGCCTATACAGACATTTTTAGACACTGGAAAGGTATCTTCAATGTTGTGTCTGCAAAATCCTCCAAATCCATTGGGAGGATAAGCAAACAAACATTAGCTTCACCCAGGATGGATAGACAAAATTATGTCAACCATGTAGGTTTTGGTGTAAGTAAATAAAAACAGCAGAAAGCTGCAACTGAGATGCTTATGCGGTATTGAAGCAGCTTGGAGAGTGAGCTTATGAACATATGTGCCACTAATGGTGATTCAGTAATGAAAAATGCAGAGATTTCAAAATCAAAGTGAAGGGCAATGATCAGTATGTTAATATGTATGTCAATTGCTTGGCTGCTCAGTTGATTGTTCAGCTGTGGGCTGACATATACCTATCAAAAACTGCGACAAAATGCCATTGACAAAAAGCATGCTGAAACTGAAGACTTATTCTCGAGAGACATAGCATAGTTTTCCACAATGGCCATAACATTAACCTATCATTCATAATGGTTGACTGGAGAACAGATATCTCGATATAGAAGAGGTTGGCTCAAAGAATTAAAATCGGATTGGAAGGTTTCACATCCATTTTCAGGTCAATTTAATATGTAGATATTTGCAAGAATTGGCAGCACAGTGCAATAGTGGTAGAGTTGCTGCCTTAAAGTGACAAACACCCAGGTTGCACCCTGACAACAGGTGCTATCTGTACAGAGTTTGGAGGTTCTCCCTGTGACTGTGAGTGCTCCGGTTTCCTCCCACATCCAAAAGATGTGCAGGTTTGTAGGTTGATTGGCTTCTGTAAATTCTCCCCAGTGTGTAGGATAGAACAAGTGTGTATGGGTGATTGTAGGTTGGCGCGGACATGGTGGGTTGAAGAGCCTGTTTCCACGTATGTATATATATATATATACAGATGTTTATATATATGTGGATATATATATATAATGCCGAGCCAATTTCCTGCAATCTTAAGGTAGTTGATCAAAATGGATCAAAGCAGATATTTAGCAATGGTTCCTGTTGTTAAACATGATCAATAGGAGCTATCCCTTAGTGAATGAAAGAACCAGAGGTCATAGCCTCAGAATGAAAGGGTGCTATTTTAGAAAGGAGGTGTGGAGGAACTTCTTCAGTCAGGGGGTAGTTAATTAGTGGAATTCATTGCCACAGAGGGCTGTGGAAGCCAAGTCAGTGAATATCTTTAATAGTGGATAGACAAATTCTTGATTATTACGGGTGTCAAAGGTTATGGTGAGAAGGCAGTGAAATGGGATTCGGAGCCAAAGATTAGCCATGATTGAATGGTGAGGTAGACTAGATGGGTCAAATGGCCTAATTCTACTCCTATAGTTTGTGAACCTGTGAATGTGTAACGGAAGTCTGATGCACTACAATGCTGAGAACTATAGTCCGCACTCGGTATCATCCCCTTTGCTCAACTTATGGAGTTTACTTGATTGTATTTATGTAGAGTATTGTCTGAACTATTTGGATAGCATGCAAAACAAATCTTTTCAATGTACCTCGGTACACGTGACATTAATAAACCTGAACCTAAACACGCCAGTGCTTGCTATCGAATTTCAAACTACATTGCCTCAACTTCCCACAATCATCTCTTAGTGTTCAGCTATGCTTGTATGAGTGAGTTCAGATAAATAACAAATGGGTCAGGGATTTTGGGCAGAAAGCAGGAGAATGGGGTTGAAAGGGAAAGATCGCTCAGCGTTGATTGAATGGCGGAGTAGACTTGATGGGCTGAATTCTGCTCCTATACCTTATGAACATATGGAACAATAGTGAAATTCATCATCACCTCCAGTGCACATGTACAATCTTTGGCCATCCAAATAAAATAATGTTTGAAAATCAATCTTGAGCTCATGGCCTACAATGATAGTGGTGACAAAGACTAAATGGAATTAAAGATGCATAGAGAGGAACTTATAGTATTGTGATGTAGACAATAGACAATAGACAATAGGAGCAAGAGTAGGCCATTCGGCCCTTCGAGCCAGCACCGCTATTCAATGTGATCATGGCTGATCATCCCCAATCAGTACCCCGTTTCTGCCTACTCCCCATATCCCCTGACTCCGCTATTTTTAAGAGCCCTATCTAGCTCTCTCTTGAAACATCAGGTTTACCAGGTTACATTTCAAGAGCTGGAAAGTAGGACTGGTCGAGATACCTTTTTTGTTTGGCTGGATAATTTGGGCAAATAACCTCCTTCAATGCCATTAATTTATATAAGTTTAGCTGCATTGCCCTTACATTCATCAGCAATGCATTCTTTTGAAATTAATGCACATGTGATATTCTCCACTGGAATGTATTCCATCTATTTAAAATCAAGTCAAATGTGTCACTGAAATGGAAAAGGGAACATCATGAATACATTTATACAAAATGGTCTTGGGGAAGATATTTTGCAATTGTGGCATTGGGGATCACAATCACAATCACAACAATACTTAGCCAAGTATGTTTTGCAACATACGAAGAATTTCATTTGCCAAGTCAGTTATACAAATAAAAAGCAACGGAACACACAAAATACATTTTAACATAAACATCCACCAGAGTGACTCCTCCATATTCCTCACTGTGATGGAAGGTGGAAAAAAAAGTTAAAATCTCTTCCCTTCTGAGAGATAAATCAGGCTTGCAAAGATGCTGAGTTTCATGGGGTATGAATGTGTAGGCACAGATTTAGGCACAGAATGTTGGGCAAGCTGACACTTACTGGAGGTTAGTCAGGAGGTCATTAGTACAGTCATAGCAAGAGGAGTCTGATGCCTAAATAGACAATAGGTGCAGGAGTAGGCCATTTGGCCCTTTGAGCCAGCACCGCCATTCAATGTGATCATGGCTGATCATCCACTGGAATGTATTCCATCAGTACCCCGTTCCTGCCTTCTCCCCACATCTCCTGACTCCACTATCTCTAAGAGCCCTATCTAACTCTCTCTTGAAAGGATTTAACCAAAAATGAGCTTGAGTGAAGGGGTTCAAGCATAATGGAATTTGTTAGTCTTCATAATGGAGAGGTTATGTTGTGGAAGCTCAGTTTGGACTTAAATTGCAAAAGCCTAATTGTTTCCAGAGTCCGTCGACATGTAGGGAAGACTCATAAGTTTGCAGAATTTCTGAGGGGTCTGAAGATTATTATTGTGTTCTTCTTATTGCTTATAAGGAGTAAATTTCAATGGTGGAAAAGTGGAGCTGGGTGTTATTCATGTGCTAAAGTCAAAGATCTTCAACTCCCAGACATCTTTTGTACCGTCAATGAAGTTCCAGTGTTTCCATGACACCTCCATCAGAACTTCAATATAAACGGTGAAATTACCTATTCAAGTAATTTATCTATAACTGATACCTGACTAATTTGTCTGTAATTTAATGCCTGTCTTAAATATTGATACCATATGGGTCTCCATTCAGCCCATGCGAACAACCCCAGACATATAAAACTTTAAATGCATAGTTATAGTCATACAGTATGGAAACAAGGTCCTTCAGCCCATATCCCCACACCAACCATCATGTCCCATCTACAGTACACTAGTTCCACCTGCCTGCATTTGGCCCATATCCCTCTAAACCTGTCCTATCCATGTACTTGTCTTAATGTTTCTTCTTCACCAGGTGGCGGCGTCGATGGCAGCCTCGCCAACAATCTGTCTCGTCCTTTTCTTCTTTTTTACATACTTGGCTAATAAATTAATTACAATTACAATTACAATTAAATGAGCAAAGGGATCACAGCAAATGGCTCCTATTTCTTTTAGCTCAGTGGAATGTTTGCTAGCAGGACCAGCAAAATTATCCATTTCCACATTACCTGACAGTCAATATTCAGTTGGTTTACTCGGTACCCTGGTGTTAATTCTAGGAGAATGAGGATAGGTTTTAGGGATTTCTAATTTTGACTTAAACTAAAAATGTTGACATTTAATATGGCTGACATATCAATCTGGCTCAAGTGATCTGATTTTTGTTTTATATATCCTTTGCTCAGGAGAGTTAAAGCAGATAGCAGAAATTCTGCCCCAGTCCTGGCTGCGTATAGGATTATTCCTCAGGTTAGAATAGGAATAGATGTGCCAATAGGAACACAGTTTTTGTTTCTCAAGTTTCTGGCATGTAAAACAATGTACACCACAGGGCAGGTTTCCTTCTGTGTAATGTCTATCACAGAGGTAAAAATGTTTAGGTCGCACAGGTAGACTCTTTCATTGCTTTTAGCTTAGAGCAAATCCTACCACCACATGTCTCATTTTAGGATAGTGAACAAAAGCTGCTTGACCTTGATTTAAAAAAAAGTATTTTGTATTCAGTGGATGCTGTCTTATTGTTGCTAGTTTTTCCTGTTGGGTATCAGGGGAAATAACAGCAACATTACCAAGGTGAAGCTTAGATGAGAGCTTTGCTCCAAGTGGAGGAAGAAACGCAGCGCTCATCAGTGGGAGATTGGCTCTCAAACAGATTCTTAGAAAGGGAGGCATTTACCAACCAAATACTTGGCAGAGGTCAGAATAATGACCAGACAACATGCATCGGAGAGCTGAAGAAGTCCTTTATTCCATGCAGCCTATAACAAGCTTAGTGCTGACACCTTAAATACTTCTCAATCAATTTCAAAGTGATGCCTGGAACAAATTGGCATTGCTCTAAAATCTGCTTCCTGATTCTCACGCAGCAGTTGAACAGAGCAGCCCTTGTCAGAGATGGTCACAACAGAATGGAGCAAAACCATTTTGATTTTTCCCAGGGACTGCCAAGGAAGCAGGCAATTTTATGCTCATTTGGATACAAGTCCATAATTAAAATTGAAAGTAACTGGAAACAGAAGCATAAAATTCCAAGTGTCCACTACAGCACATGGTATGGTGTTCTCTATGTTTGCTGATCATCTATTAGAAGTTATACAACTAAATGTTAATGACAGTAATTTTAAATATATGAGGTAAAATATAAATAGCATCTGATCCGAAACATCACTGATTCTTTTTCTCCAGAAATGCTGTCTGACCTGGTGAGTTACTCCAGCTTTTTGTGTCTAAACCAGCACCTGCAGTTCCTGCTGACACAATATGACCTGACATATTGGTGTAGAATATTTGGTAGTGTGTATGAACATAGAGAATAAATTCCCATCATCAAATTTACAGGTGTCCTCAGCGTGCTGCTCTAAGGTCAAGGCTCACTGCTGAGTTTTATCATACACACATAACAGGACAGCCTGTTTTATTTCACGGCAACGATAGCAAGGATTTAAAGTTTTGTCATGCAGCAGAGTGAAGACGGTGCACATTTCTAACGATCACTCCAATTAGGGCACAAAGATCCCAGCAGGATTTCCTGGCAATTTATTCCTAACTGCATAGAGGGCAAAATGAGGCAATGCAGACATTCTCAGAGGCAGAAGGTGTCAGCAAGGAATTGTAGCTCATGGTTCTCCAAGTGCAGGGAGCTTGGAGGACTGTGTTATGATGTGCCAAAGATAGACACAAAATGCTGGAGTAAACCAATGAGTCAGGCAGCATCTCTGGAGAAAAAGAATAGATGACATTTTGGGTTGGAACGCTCCTTCAGACTCATTCTGATTCATTCAGCTGATGTGCCAGCTCCCTAATGATGTCTGCCTGGTGGCTGAGCAATGGGACTCATGCTGCTGAGTGATCCAAATGACCACAAAAATGTTTTTTTTTCCCAACAGTCTCAGAGAAGAAATGAAGGCTTATGGCCCTATTTCACCCACGGGTGTTTCTTCACAAAAACACTTTGTTCAAAACCTGCATGGGAATCAAGAGCAGATTTCAAACCAAAGCTGACCATGTTCAAGATGGCATTTATAACTGAGAATTGTTTCCCAGGATATGCAGCAAACTGATGGCTGAGATTCTGGGATCTACACCTCTCATATTTAGTAACATAGGAGAAGCATCTCCTTAGAACAGGAGCACAAAACAGCTTTATTGGAGTGAATGATCGGAAGCTACCTCAGAAAAGATCTAACACCTGTTAGTTCATCTTCCATGAAAGCATGAATTGCAGCTGTAGCTCAAAAAACCCAGGAGCAGATACACTAGCTACATTCTGCTTTTCAAGCACTTTTGAGGCTGCAATAGCTGTAATGGCACTTAATGGCAATTATGCTTCTTTTGACCACACTATTCAGCATCTACTATAGCAAGTTGCATGCAGGAGGTGAGGCCTGATGGATCCGAGTGTCATTCAGGTGTTCTAGTTTGATGTATATCCGCAGGAATAAACACCCATTGACAAAATATCCACAACAACCCTACGAGTTTTACATTCCACAACAGCACCCAGTCCTTTCTTATGATATGGGTCCTGAAAAACACGAGAGCAGAAAACAGAAGATATTAGAACCTGATACATTGGCTGCAGAAAGGAGACAGTGTTGGAATGGCTCAGTGAGTTAGGCAGCATCTCAGGAGAATATGGATAAATGATGTATTGGGTTGGGACTCTTTCAGGAGAACATGGAAAGGCGAGATTCTGCCCAACCTGCTAAGCTACAGTAACACTCTGTGCTGTTTTATTGTAAGCCTGAGCTTTGTTGGAACTTTCACCTTATTAAACTAAGCTCTGTTCTGCACCTGTGCTTCTGTTTCAAACAGGATGCATTCAGCAGCTCTCGTGAAAATATTGACCGTGACCCCATTTACATGCTGTGTATTTTACAAATGTCTCCTTCATTACTTGAAATGTTCAAGTAACAATGGTAATTTTGAAAGCCAGTGGCATAGGTATTTGGGTTGATGATCTAGTTTGTAGCTTTCAATTAGGAACTGGCACCTGTAACCTATTTTCCGAACTATTCTTAGATACTGCTTGACGTTATTTTCTATATAATTTTCCATCTCTTAAAACAAAAGATAATATATGGCAAAGCTGGTCCATGGCCCTTCTTCATGACCTTCACATCTGAAGAAGAGTGACTATCGCATAGATAAGTGACAGCTGCAAGTTTGAGATGTCCAAAATAGAAACACAAAATGATGGAGATTCTTCACCAGTCATGGTGGCATTCTGCTAGAATATAATTCACCATGTTTGATTTGCCAAATGGCGTTTTCCATTTGTTTTTTTGTTCCAATGGAGGGTTGGGGGGGGGGGCAAGGGGGAGTTCCGCCCGCCATGGGTACCATGTAATCCCATGCTACCTGCTCCATGGACGGATAGTCGGTGACTAAACCGTCTCCCCCATCTAGTGAGGAGGGGGGTGTGGACCCACAACAGGACCAAAAACAAGACCTGTCAAAGGCTGGATGAGCATCTAGTGAGCCGACGGCCATCCACACCAGTAGAAGTTGCGATCACTGTCGTACTTAGCATTGTAAGGAATGATGATAAAGCACACACTCCAAAATCCTATACTTCCGGCAGCGGAAGTCCGCAGGAACTGGAGGACAGAGGTGTGAGGTGCGTCCATCACTGTTCCCATCGGAAACCTGCACCACTGAGTCGCTAATGTTTTCAATGATGATGAATTAAATAAATGAATGAAATGGAGAATAATTGTGATGACTAAGAGTGGCAGCAATGACTTTATATTTATTTTGAGTTTATCTAAATGTTATTCAAAGTTTTTTGGGGTTCTTACTTAGTGTCCAAATATTTTTTATCAATTTTAATTTCTTCAACAGTTTGAATAATTTATAATAGCAAGATTAAATGAGAACTTACAAGTTTGAAGTTTGATCTTTATTTTATGAGGAGTTACGATGAGCGATTACGTGAAGAAGGCCGTCAGCCCGCATGCGCATCAATCTTCAAAGCAGCAGTGTGAAATCACAGATAACAATAGTTGAACTGAACATAGTAAGATTAGAGAAGAGTAGAACCACCAGATGACCTTTATGATACGAGGGTTGGGAGCGATGGGCACGTAATCGCTTATCGTAATTCCTCATAAAATAAAGATCAAACTTCAAACTGGGAAGTTCTCATTTAATCTTACTATTTTACTTCGGAGTCACGCGAGTGACTACATGAAGATTTCAAAGCTCTGTGATTTCATGCCGGAAATGAGCCCATGCGTCACACACTGCATCAATTGACAATGGATGAGTGAAAACGATTAATGCATTCAGACATGACTTTGTTAAAAATGCTGATGCTTTTCAAAGGAAAATAATAGTGACTGCTCTCGTCCAGGGGGAAACTATAAAACAGAATCTAAAATGGAGTTGGCAAATACCCCCGGTCTGGCAATGGGTTATTTTAAAATGTTTGGAAAGTATGTTCGTTTGACCATCCTGCAGCTGCTAGGATGTGGTCCAGCGGAACATACATAACCCTTGGAGCTGATGTAGTAGTAGCCCTGGTGGAGTGAGAGTTAAAAATATTAGTATCAACTCATGCATTAGCCAAAACCCCGTTTTAACCACCTGGAGATGGTAGAACTAATACCTTCTTATGAGGTTTTTTGTAACTAACAAACATTGCTTATTTGGAGCCTTTAAGGCTCTAGGTGACTTGGACGTATTGTGGTAAATGTGTGACCACACATTACCGAAGGTCCATGGGGTATGCCATGAAAACTAGTTTGAGACCTAACGCCCCTGGTTTGTTCTGGTTAATTAAATCATAAACATAAAATATTATGTTATTAGCAGATGTAACCATCCTGTCCAGTCGCAATTTATGTAGTGACTGGACCTGTTGCACTGAGACCAGTGCCACAAAGATAACTACCTTATGAGAGCCGGCTAAAGATAAGGATGTAGCTGGAGCCCCCTGGTGAAGTAGTGTTAACATAACATCAATGTCCCATACTTCCGTGTAACTGGGCCTGGGAGAACTTGTGTTAAAGATATCCTTTATAATTCTGGATTTCAGAGGGTGAGACCTGACAGTGTGGGTCCCACTTGCTGCAGCAAATATGATGAGAAGGCACGTTGGCACAGTTAATGGCACTATAACTTAATTATTGTCAAAGACCCATTTGAAAATGAACTCCAAGACATCAGTTATCCGTGCTGTATTATATGTAAAATGTGTATTAAAACAAAAACGCTTCCCATCTCCTGAAGAGGAAATGTACTGCCTTTTTTGGTGCTGTCCCTGCACTCTGCAGTGAGCACTTACATGGATCGGTCTGACAACCCGAGCTGCAGGAATCGTCGTCTCAGAGTCTGCAAGTCAATGAATTGATTCATCATGCAGAGGCTGGTTTCCCGAGTCACAGGCTGAACCAGCAAAGTTTTATGTTTAGAATAACCATATAAGGTTCTATTATTATTCCCAACATTAGCGGGAACCATGGCTGCGTATGCCAGTCAGGCAGTTCGAAAAGCCTGAAGCGGGATCTTGCTGGATTTATTGCAAGACAAGGCAGAATGGAGGAAAGACATGAAAGAACATTCCTCCCCAGTGCAGCGATAATGTATCTCTCGCCACTGTATGCCACATATTGTGCAACTGGTGAATGAGCTTGGATGTAAACATGTCGATATTCGGTGTTCCATCGAGCCATAATGACATTAAATACTTTGTGATCCAAGATCCATTCTGTGTTGTCATTGATTTCACGTGATGATACAATAGCGCCAAATGAGGTTAGGTAAATATCACAGGATACTTTAACTTGATTGCACCCATGTGACTAACATATGCCACCACCATAGTGTATCAACGTGGAGTTGAGCATGCAGATTATGCATATTCACATATTCAATAACCTTTAACTTATAGAATGCACCTAGTGTTTATAGGTAGTTGATACCAATAACGGAAAAATTGGTGACTCATGCAAAATGCATCCGCTTCCGTAACTGGAGATGGCATTCATAATTTCTCATCGTTGAGCACTAGCATCAGTTTGTAATTACTGAAGATTACTGACCTAAATTACTGGAGCAATGCTGAATACTGCCACCATTGGTGCTTCAGCTGGTAACAGCATAGGTCTGTTAATAATGACCTATATGGTACTTGAGAGGATAATTCTATGCATGTTGTAAGTTCTGATAATACAAAGGCCCAAATTGCACATCTGATACACAGCTACTATATTGCCAATGACACTTGATGAATAGAAGGCTGCTTCATAACAACAAGGTTGTTACAGAGTCACTGTTAAGTTGATAGTTAAAGGTAAATCTCAATAATCAATAGTTCTGATTGGTATCAACTTAAATTTAACTGGATGGATGAGGAACCCCAATTTCTCAAATATAGTTTGTGGCTGCAACAGTTAATTTTAGTAAAATACAGCGTTTAAAACATCATCCAGATAGGCAATAACAAATGTTCTTGAGCTCTGAGCAGCCCAAGCAGCAGTTTTAGTAATTTGGTAAATAACCTGGGAGCTGAAGTTAGCCCATTTTGCAACGCTTTAACTGTTATCATTGCCCCATCCAGATAAATTTCAAATATCTCCGGTGATCCCTGAGAATGGGAACAGAATAGCATGCATCTTTGAGATCGATGCTTGCCATAAAGATCCTATGGAAATCAATTGTTAGACAGTAACGAAGTTTCCTATTCTGAAAGTCTATACTGCATATATGAGTTAAATCTGGATGAAGTGACATCCTCCATCTTTCACCCTGTCCTGAAAGGCAATCCTGGCCATAATACTGGGCCTGCCTCGAAAGACAACTGGTCCCAATTCCAAGCCTGCTTGGAACCTTTGTATGTTGTGCAGTATAAATTAATCACATGTTATCATCAGTTTTTTAAAACAGATCTGAATCTCATGTTATCATTGTCACTTGTACAAAAAAAACCCAAGTGTAAATATTACCAACAACCCCATGTTTTGGAAGAACCAGACCCACCTACCTCCATGGCTACCGGTGGTCTTATGGTAAGCCCAAAGGCCCCTGATGTGGGTTCTTTTCCATCCTTGATTGGAGCGTAGGACTGGTAGGGTGCGTGGATTCCATATTTTCCCTGAGACCGGCTTGGGCCTTGGTCTGAAGAACCTCATCATACTGAGCCTGCCTCGAAGTACAACTCTGGCCATAATTCTGAGCCTGCCTCGAAAGACAACTCTGGCCATATTTCCGTGCCCAGCTTTCAAGCTGTCACCGGCTTCAGTGAACCGCTTACCCCCGATTGAGGCGTGAGGTGTGTCGTCGCCTACCGATGAAGCTTTGCTCGTCGACGGTACCTTGATTAGTCCGACAGCTTTTTGCTTCCTCATCCAGGTCTTACTTGGTGGATAAGTCTTACTTGAAGAGAGGATTCGGCGGCTGCTTTCATTTCCTGGATTTCATGCCCCTCTAATGTCACTCTGATAGTGCTGTGCACTGCCGGCACTTGTAGCGTGAGGGGAACTGTGGCCCCTTCCGGGTATTCTGCCACGACTGGAGACCAACTCTTCCGCCAGCAACACCTCCATTTGCGAGTATCTCTTGAAGCCATATGCATGTGCTCCAGTATATTCCACACACATACTTTCAATTTTGAAGTCAGTTACACACTGACCACTCGAACTCCCCTCCACAGAGAGGGAGATTCATAGGCAGCCCTGAAAACGGGTGCTGCCGCAGGCCTCTGAGAATACCTGTACTGACATGGCCCCTCCTACGGACCTATATCAGGATTTTTGCTCTGAGTCAGACAGGAACTGACCCAAATGCTCCCCTTCTCAGAGAGGGAGACATTGTGCAGCCCTGAAACAGGTGCCGCTGCCACGGGACCCCGAGGAGGCCCACGCTGATAACTCCCTTCTTTGGAGTAACATTGTGGAGCAACCTCTCCATCCATTGTGGAGCAACCTCTCCAGGTGCTCCATGTGGGTTTAGACGTCTGCAGACGCTACCAATTAAAGGAGGGGAACCCTCCTGGCCTGAGTCCCCTAGTCCACAGGCCTAACCAACTTACGTTTGGTTTTACCCCCTTTATGGGGACCCACAGCAGTCTGGAAGAGGCTGATGGCTATGTGTTGGAGGGGTCCCTCCTGGCCTGACTTCCACAGGCCTACCCGACTTGCTGTTGGTTTTACCCCCTTCCTGGGGAACCAGAGCAGTCTGGAAGCAGCGCACCCCTTTATGTCGGGGGGGATCCTCCTGGCCTGACTTCACAGACCTTACCGGCTTGTTGTTGGTTTTACTCCCTTCCTGGGAACCACAGCCAGTCTGGAAGCCACTGACTGTGCTGTCAGTGACTTGGGTGGCGAACCCAACGGCCGCCGGCTACCCGCACTACGCGGTCTCTGTAGCCGGTTCCCCCTGGTCCCGGTATCTGTGGTCCGAGACCGGGATTCCCCGCGGTCCATAACCGGTATCGCAGCCTGTCCGGACTTCGCCCCGAATTAGTCCAGCAGGAAAATCTCTGTAACAGAGATTCCTGCGTAAAGAGAAAAACAAAACCTGGGAATAAGTTGAAAAATTACCTTCAGGTTTAAACTTACCGCTGGAAGGAGCAACGCGCCCGCCAGTCAGCCGTTGCGCAATGCGTCGACGCAATGACGCGCATGCGGGCTGACAGCCTTCTTCAGGTAGTCACTCACGTGACTCCGAAGTAAAATTGAAAGTTTCATCAGCATTCATTGCTATTGATAACTTGATAGCCATCTATGATGAAGGTGCATCTGTTTTCCCAACTCCCAGACATGTGCTGGTAGGGATGGGGCAGAGCCTTGATTACCAAAATCACCTCCTTCTGCATCATGGTTTGTTCCTCTAGCTATAATAGTTTTATCAGCAGCTTTGTGGCAGACTTCTCCAGGAGGTGTTGATTACTGCAAAATTGTCATATAAAATGATTAAAATGACTTATTTCTATAAATTCTGTAATTTCTTACTCGAGGAAATTGTGTGAGATAAATAGAAACTGATAGGGCAACAATACGTCTGGATAGTTTACCAATAGTTACACATTTTAGTCTATTAATTGACTTAAAATTTTTTTTTTAATTATTATTTTTTTAAATTATTTTTTTAATTAGAAGTAATGTACAATAGTATAAACCAAAATTAACATAATACATTTCATGTACCACTTCTTGTTTTAAAATTTAATAATAGAACAGTAACAGAAGCAAGTAAAAGAAAAATAGAGAAAGTTAGATAAGATAGTGATATTAATAGTACGTGAAAAAGTGGAAAGAGAAGATGTAAAGCGCGAGAAAGAGAAAAAGAAAAAAAAAGAAAATATAAAGTAAATAAAATAAAAGGGATGTACCTGCTTCATATCTTTACCCACCCCTCACCTGGTTCTGAAACAGTTTATTTCCAGAGTTATGTTGCACTTTTGCATGTAATAAGTCGATAAAGGGAGACCAAATCTTTAAGAATTGGTCTGATTTGCCTGCTAGGACGAATCTCATGTCTTCAAGGTGTAACATTTAAGAAATATTTGAAATCTTTTGTCTATTACTAGACTAAGTGCAGTCCTGCTCCCCCAAGGCAATATTCCACCACTCACCCGTTCCCCCAACTGCGCAGGCGCGGCTCATTTCCCATCATCCCCAGCACTCCCTCCCCCTCATCTTTCTCCTCTACTCCTCCCCAATCCCTCCTTCACCTCTCCCTCCCTCTCCTTTCCCCTACACTCAGTCACTCCCTCCCTCCATAACTCCTCTCTCCTCCCTACACCCGTCCAATCCCTCTATCCCCATTCCACACCTCCCCTATCATCCCCTACTCCCCCCCTCTCACTCTATTCCCCCTCCTCTCTAACTTTACCTCCTCACCCCCACCCCGCCCGCTTTACCCCCTGTCTTTCCCAACCCCTCCTCTCCCTCAATTCCCCCACTCTCCCTCCTCACCACCCCAGGATCTTTCCCCACTCCTCCTCCCCTCCCCCAATCCCTCCCCCACCTCTCTCTTTCTCTTGTTTCCCCTACCCCCAGTCACTCCCTCCATAAATTGCAGCATCTGCAGTTCCTTCCACCACAGGACATTCATTATTAGCTGTGGCTTAGATCCCGTTGACTTGACGATTGCACCAGTTTGCATTGTGTGTGTGTGCATGCGTGTGCGTGTTTGTGTGCGTGTGCGTGTGTGCATGTGTGTGTGTGTGTGTGTGTGTGTGTGAGCATGTGTTACTCAAACTCCGCGCAAACTGCTCGGCCGTCCTGCAACCCGACTCTCCCTGCCTCCCTCTGCCGACAGCCACCATTCAGCCCATCCCCGTCCTCCTCGACTGCCCCCTGATGCTGCTTGGCCTGTCCCCGCGCTGCCCGCCCACTGCTGCCGCTCGGCCCATTCCCGCCTGCCTTCCTACTCGTTGCCATCGCTGGACTGGGCCAGGGGGCATGGAGTCGGTGTTTCTCACGGTGGGCAGCACGAGTTTCGAGGAGCTGGTGGAGACGATCTCCTCCGAGAGGGCCGTGAGTGTGACTTACCGCAGCGGTGGGAGCGGCAGAGGAGACGGACGCAGCCATTCACCCGGGGGGACAGGTCGACGGGACTGCCATTGCCGCAGAGGGTGGGCAGGGGAAAGGGGCGAGTGAGGGAGAGAGAGACGGGTCCAGGGCCTCCACTGCACACCCCCCACGGTCGCTGCCGGTGGTGGGGGAGATGGTAGACAATTTACTGTGAGGTGGGGAGAAAGGAGTTTGTGAGTGAAGCGGGAGAGGCCGCACTGCTGGAAGTGGCGACACCATCCTGGCCATGGCATTGACTGATAGGAGAGGAGAACAATCTGCGTGGCACTGACTGACAGGAGAAGAGATCAATCTGCGCATGTGTGGTTTTAAAGATTTCTAAACTTTAATAACTTTATAAATATACCATCAATCGGAACAAAACTTGTTGCATTTGCAGCACATGAGAATGGTGAGTAAGGTGCCGAAAAATCGTAGCACTACCTTGTACTGGTTTTGCGCAAATAGAAAAACCACGCAAACCAGAAGAGCACAAGATCAGAGTTTTAGTTATGTATAGATTAAATGAAACATCAAGAGTCAAGAGTCAAGAGAGTTTTATTGTCTTGTGTTCCAGATAGGACAATGAAATTCTTACTTGCTGCACAACCAAATATGTAAACATAATACAGAACAGGAGATATGTTCAGTGTGTCTGTATACCATAGACCACATATATATACACAATAAATATACAGATCAAGTGCAATAGGCGGTTATTGTTCAAAGTTTGTTTGATGTTGTAGTCAAAATATGTCCATTCATGCAACAAAGAATTCTCAATTAAATCAAAATAAATTGTCAAGAGGGCAGTAAATGAAAATGGATATTAAGCAGTATCTCAGTGAAGGGCAGTCTCTCTTTAACCAATTAGATCAAGAGACTCACTTGGAAAGAAAATTAGATCAGAGAACAACCTGGGTGAATTTGTGATGTTCAATGCAGCAAGAGTAATAACAAGGAAAATAATGCCCAGATTAAGAGAGACGAAAAAAGGAAGACAAAGGTATGACAGAATTTTAAGAACTACTTAAACCTGCCAGAAAATAATTCCAAAACTTTAACTCCTCATGTTGTGGACTTGGATGATTGGTGGAACATTAATGTTGCCATAAAATATTCTCTCCAGATTCGGGATATTAATCTCAACATTCTGCTGCATTTACTTATTATTCCTGATCAAAATAGACCATATTTCTTGATACTGACAATGATGTTCAGTTTATGAAAGGGTTATTTATAATAGTGCAAATTGTCAGCAATTTCTGGCAATTCCTCCATGCTTTTTATCATACTAATAACAACGTATACATTAAACTTATTGAGCTAGAAATTCAATTATGTATTGCTGTTTATTTCAGCAATATGTAATTGAAAATGCACTCTAGACTGATTGAAATGTGATTATGAGCATTTCTTGTTGTTTCATGTCACTCTGGGAATTTAATAGCACTTCCCAGGGTGAGTCACACTTGCACATGTAAGACGATGTTAGCTTCAATGATTCAATGGAGTGTTGCAGAGGAAGACTGACTACGTTATACTGGGAAGATGCCATTATTTTTCACTTCTGAAACAACCATGTTTTCATTGCAGAGCCTTCTGTCCTCTGGGCATCTCATCCGCTCAGTCTTTATGGTAATACCCAATACTCTTGAACCTCCCTGGATTCAATCCTCCGACTTCCAGATCTTACCCCTCCTGATTATTCAGGATCCAAATCCCCAAATCCTTGAAGCCCCAAAATATTCCAGTCTCAATCTGCTGATTACCAACCCTTACTGATTCCTTTGCTTCAGTTAAATTTTGTAGGGACCTTTAAGGAAATTGAAGATATAATAAACTGCAGATACTGGTTTACAAAAAAATAAGACACAAATTGCTGGACTCAGTAGGTCAAGCAGCATTTCTGCAGCACATGGATAAGTGACGTTTTGTGTTGGGAACCTTTTTCAGGCAACTGGTCATGAAAATGTTGATTGGCAAACTGTGCTACACTGCTTTAGTGCACCTCTGGTGATACTCTAAAATTCTAGCTCATTTCTTTAAAACAAATTAAAAATCATTTGCATACTATTTGGTGATTTTTTTTTTCATTCAACGAAACTATGAAGAATGGGCAGGTATGAGTAAAATTCATCTTCATGAAGTGTTATGCCAAATAAATTATAGATTATTGTGAAAAATGTGTTTTAACTCTTGGAAGTAATGTGGACCAGCTGTATAAAATGTATATAAATTGACGTTATTCTAGGTCATCTTTCCACACAACACATGCTATTAATTGATTTATTGAAGGATACAGCATGGAAACAGGATGTTCACCCCCCATCCCCTTTCAATCCCCCCCCCCCCCCAAGTCCATGCCTTCACATCCACTCCCTACACACTACAGGCAATTTAGCAGGGACAATGAACCAACAAAATCGCACGTCTTTGGGATGTGGGAGGAAACGCAGAGGTAACCATATGGTCACAGGGAGAGCATGCAAACTCCATATAGACAGCACCCACATTCAGGGTTGAACATGTGTCTCAGGCACTGTGAAGCAGCAGTTCCTCTAGCTGCACCACTGTGCTTCAATATCTACTTTAATAATTTGAATTTAATTTGACATTTGTTCCGTTTAAGTAATTTAAGAACGGCAAATTTTTTTAAAAGAAGATATTGTTTAAAATCAAAGATACTTTTCTGTAGGTTTAGACAAGGAGTGATATTGTACAAGTTTAGCAAGTTTTCATCAAGAAACTTGCCAAACAAAACCAAACCCTGCTTTTGGATGTGACATTCATTTGTCTTTGATGTAATTTAAATGTCATTATAATTGAAATGAAATGGATGATGTTACAATAGTCCAAAAAAAAATGCTTGGCATGAACAATAGATAAATATAAGGATGGGAATACTGATCAGCAAAGACTGACATGAATTCCAAACCCACTACACTTGGAAATGTGTTTATTGTGCAGAGTGACAAATATTGATATAAGTGACTGGTTAAATGTAGATGAGTACAGGTTCACCACCAATTTTCTGGCAACAGGTGGTCCGGTCCCCCCCTGTAATCGAGACAAAATTCCCTCCCCCCCACCCTGGAAGTCCCCCCCAAAATGTGGTGGATAGGCCAGGTGAGGCAGACGATCTCTACCTCATCGGGACATCTGCACCAATCGCCGGGGTGAATTTATCCCCTGCTGCCGGGGCTCTGGAGCTCCTGCCAGGCCAGAGCCTGCAGATTCATTCCCATAGCCAACTTCCACGACCAACTTTGCGAGCCAGTATCTGGGCCCCCACAAGGCCATGACCCTTTTGTACGGCAAAACAGATAATCCAGAAAGGCTCTGGAACCAAGGGTATCGGAAAATCGGTGGTGGACCTGTACTTGTTAAGTTAGAAATTTCAAAAGGAATAATACCCAAACATGAATAGTAGTTATAATATAAAATCAATATGTTTAACAGTTGTAACAATGCATGGCAAAGAAAAAATAAAGTTATTCCGTAAGAAAACAAATAAGATTATTAGAATTTGAAACAAAAATAGAAATGGTGGAAGAACCCTGCCAGTCAAGCAGCATCAGTGGAAATAGAAAGTAGTCACCGTGTAGGGCGAGAATTGAAGGAAAAGTGAAGGATTTACAGTTTTCACCTGGGAGAGCAGAGAGATGTATGACAAAAGGAGATAAGTTAAGACGTTTCAGGTGATAAGTATCATGAGTGTGGATTGTTAGCATTTAAAAGAGAGCAAGAAAGGGACTTAAGCATGATAATGGGGCACAATGAGGTAGCAGTGTATATGAAGTTGGAGAAATCAATGTTCATATTCAGAATGGTTTCAAAGTATTCAGATCGAAAATAAGATGTTGTTCTTCCTTTTTACATTGAACCTCGCTCTTGCAGTGGAGGAGGCTGAAGGTGGATGAATTGGAAAGCGGGTGGGATTGAGAATTAAAGTGGCAAGCATCAGGAAGCTAAGGATCACCCAATCCATGATTTGCTTTCTCCAAAATGGAGAAGGTCACATTGTGAGCAGTGAACTAGATTGGAAGATGTTATTAATTTAATTTGATTTGATTGAAGAATATAAAATCTTCAGAAATAGAAGCAGGAGCCAGGCATTTTGCCTCTTGAGACTTCACCATCAGACAATAATACAATACTTACAAAAGTTAAATTTTCACAAATTGATCTCATATTCCGTGCCTTCCTTTATAAGTAAAACATATTTCAATCAGTATCTCATTCTCAGCGATTGAGCTACCACGGAACTTCCAGAGTAAACAATTCCAAAGATTCACTGTCTTTTGGATGAAGAAATGTCCTTCCTTCTCTGTACTGATTAGGCATCCACTGTGGTCCCTGGTTCTCGACAGACCATTCAGGGGAAACATCAACTGCATATCCACCCTCTTAAATTTCCTAAGTATTGGGGATGTTTCAATGAGAAGACCATTGATTCTTCTTAAACCTTAGAGACTACAAGATTTGTCTACATAATTTCTCCTCTTATAATAAATGTGCTCTGTCCAAACCATTTTTAAGAAGTATTTAGCACACTATCTGTTGTAAAAATTATTTTACTTCGGAGTCACGTGAGTGACTACGTGAAGAAGTCTGCCTGACGCTGGATCGGCATTACGTCGTTGCTGTCGGCAGAGGAAAGAGCTGCAGAGCGCAGCTCCACACAGCGGAAAGGAAACGGCCCGCAGGTAAGTGAAATTTTCGTTTCTAGGGTGGTTTCAGAACTCCGTAGCCTGGTGGATAAAGCAGGAGGAGTTAGAAAGAAAATGGAGAAAGCTAAGAAACAGCGGGTAAAACGTGCGTCCCGGGGTGGTGAAGAGTCGGGACAGGAGATTATTGCGGAACTGGTTCCGATACCAGTGGCCGTTGAAATACCCGTTAGTGAGGCTTTGATTGCTCCACAAACAGAAACTTTGGAGGAAAACCCAGTGCCTAAAAAATGTAAAAGAAAAGCTAAAAGGCCTGAGGTTTCTGAGGATTCTGATTCAGAAGGTCCAGAAAGAAAAGCCTTATGGCTCAGAATGGATCAAATGGAGAAAATGCTCCAAACTATAATCAACCAAGGGTCTAAGAACCCAGAATATTCCCAGTAAGCCCCTGAGGGGGTTCCATATCATGAATATGGTGCCAGTTTGAATTGGGAACTTGAAACTCCAGTGCCCGGGATTGGGCTGGAGGAAGTCTCCTTTGAACAAGTTTCAGGAGTACCAGGGCTGTATGAGACAGACCCTGAAAGTGGTGATTGCGGTCCGGAGTACACACCACAACCTCATGAGCTATGTGATTTGCTAAAACTATGGTCCCAGCACAGATCAGATGTAATTTGTCCAAATTGATTAGCGCTCTCTTTCTCCAGAGCACAACAAATTGTAACTCACTTCTCCATTGAATATCTGGGGTTTGTGATTAATTCAGTTACTATGTTGGTAACTTTACCAATGGATAAGGTGATAGATTTGACAAATGTGTGTCAGAACCTGATTAACAAACCTTATCCCTCCATCCGAGAAGTTGCTAAGGTTATTGGGAAGTTGGTATTACGTCTTCCGTCTATTCTGCTCGCCAACGTCCGCTCCCTGGAGAATAAGCTGGACTACCTGAGGCTGGACCTGGTAACCAAACGGGAGGTGAGGGATTGCTGCGCCCTGATTCTAACAGAGACGTGGTTAAACTCCTCTGTTCCCGATGGCGCCATCAGCGTGGAGGGGTTAACAGCATTCAGGTTGGACAGAAGCTACGCTCTCAGTGGGAAATCCCGGGGTGGTGGTGTGTGCATTTACACTAATAACAGCTGGTGTAAAAATGCCACAGTGGTGTCAAATTATTGCTCCCCAGACATTGAGTTTTTGACAATAAAATGCAGACCCTTCTATATGCCCAGGGAATTCACCATTATAACCATCACAGCTGTGTACATCCCACCCAGTGCAAACACTAAGGAGGCCCTGAATGCTCTTTATTGTTCCATTAGTGACCTACAATCTACACATCCAGATGGTGTCTTCATTGTTGCTGGGGATTTTAACCAGGCCAACATGAAGACTGTTCTCCCACATTACTACCAGCATGTAGACTTTGCAACCAGGGGAATCAATACACTGGACCTAGCCTACACCAACATCAAGAAGGCATTCAAGGCAGTCCCCCGCCCCCACCTTGGCTCATCAGACCATATCTCTGTGATGCTAATTCCTGCATACAGGCCCCTGCTGACCCGGGAAAAACCTACTGTGAAGCAGGTTAGGGTCTGGCCAGAGGGAGCTATGGCAACACTACAGGACTGTTTTGAATGCACGGACTGGGACATGTTCAAGAAGGCTGCAACTGTCAGCCAACACATCAACCTGGAGTTGACAACCTGGACAAGCTGCGTCCGTGTCTGCTTACATGGAGAAGTGCATTGAGGATGTCTGTGTCACCAAGACCATCACTGTACGGGCCAACCAGAAACCCTGGATGACCACAGAGGTACGTGGAATGCTGAGAGCACGTAATGCCGCTTTTAAATCTGGCGACGTGGTGGCACTCAGATCCGCAAGAGCCAACCTGAACCGAGTCGTCAGGCTGGCCAAGCGTGCCCATGGTCAGAAAATCCAGAGCTTCTTCCATGACCCCAAGAACACCAGGCGCATGTGGCAGGGAATCAAATCAATCACGGACTATAAGACTGCTTCACCACCCTGTGATGACAACATTGAGTTCCTCAATGAACTCAACAATTATTTTGGTCGGTTCGAGGCATTAAATAACACACCTGCAAGCAAAGGTATTCCTCATTGTGAGGAAAAGGCACTCAGTCTTGACATAGTGGATGTTCGGAGGACCCTAAAAGGAGTGAACGCGCGAAAGGCGGCAGGCCCTGATAACATACCAGGGCGGGTGCTCAGGGAATGTGCTGATCAGCTGGCACCTGTCCTTACGGACATATTTAACACCTCGCTGAACCAGGCTGTCGTCCCATTATGTTTCAAGACTGCCACTATCATACCTGTGCCAAAAAAATCCAACATACAATGTCTCAATGACTACCGCCCTGTAGCACTCACCCCCATAATGATGAAGTGCTTCGAGAGGCTGGTCAGGGACCACATCACTTCCAGACTCCCCTCCACACTTGACCCATACCAGTTTGCTTACAGGCCAAACCGCTCCACAGAGGACGCTATATCCTCCGTACTCCATCTGAGCCTGGAACATTTAGAGGAGAAAAACACCTATGTGCGAATGCTGTTCGTGGATTTCAGTTCAGCATTCAACACCATTATCCCACAGCACCTGATAAGCAAACTTGTTACATTGGGCCTCGGCACCCCCATATGTAACTGGCTACTGGACTTCCTCACTGACAGACCTCAGTCTGTGAGGGTTGGAAATAACACCTCCAATACCATCTCTCTGAGCACCGGCTCCCCTCAGGGCTGTGTCCTGAGTCCACTGCTGTTCACCCTGATGACTCACGACTGTTGTGCCAGGTTTAGTACAAACCACATCATGAAGTACGCAGATGACACAACAGTGGTGGGCCTCATCCGGGACGACAATGAGCTGGCTTACAGGGAGGAGGTGAAACAACTGGCGGACTGGTGCAATACGAACAACCTGATCCTGAATGTCGAGAAAACAAAGGAGATTATCGTCGACTTCAGGAAAACCCGGCACAGTCCCACACCACTTCACATCAACGACAGCGATGTGGAGGTGGTCAGTAGTACAAAGTTCCTGGGGGTGCAGATCACTAACAGTCTGACCTGGTCGAATAACATCTCATCATCTGTTAAGAGAGCGCAGCAGCGGTTGCACTTTCTGCGCCGGATGAGAAGAGCTCATCTCCCCCATCCCATCCTCACTACTTTCTACAGGGGCACCATAGAGAGTATTCTGACCAGCTGCATCTCTGTCTGGTTTGGGGACTGTAGAGCCTCCGACTGGAAGTCTGTGCAGAGAGTGGTGAGGACAGCGGAAAAAATCATCGGGTCCTCTCTCCCCTCAATCGGGGATATTGCGACCAAACGCTGTGTGTCTAAGGCCAGCAGTATTATAAAAGACCCCACACATCTCCATCACGGACTGTTCACTCTGCTGCCCTCGGGAAAAAGATACCGCAGCATAAGGAGCAGAACATCAAGGTTCTGCAACAGCTTCTTCCCACGAGCCATCAGACTCCTGAATGCCATGTAATGGGCTGCCACTAGTGTCTATTTATCCTTTTCACCCATGCCTATCCTTCGGTTAATTTATTGTGTTGCACAGGGAGCCAAATGCAACGTAATTTCGTTTGGAACTGCATGTATCAATGTATTTCTAAATGACAATAAAGTTTGTTTGACTTTTTGACTTTTGACTTGGTAGCAGCATTTCCAGCAGTAGAATTTGGTCCACTACATTACCAAAATCTTCAAAATGGCAAAAACTCAAGCGCTTATTCAGCGAGCAGGCTATTTTGATAGGCCAATGCAATTGCCAAAGGAAGCCTTATAGAATTGCATTTGTGGGTTGAGAATGTTCCACAAGCTGCTAAGAACATTTTAATTCAGCAGCCAGTAGTGTTTTTGCAAACTGACGCAAGTTCTCTCGGATGGGGGGCTACGGATAATGAGACCAGCTGTGGGGGCAGATGGGCTGTCCAAGAGGATTTATTGCTCCAAACATATGGTATTCATTATTTGGAGCTACTGGGAGCATTTTATGGATTAAAAGCTTATTCTACATTAAAAGATTTGCATGTCCAAATACAAATAGACAATACCACAGCTGTGGCGTATATCAATCACATGGGTGGTGTCAGATCAATATCATGTGATCATCTGGTAAAGCAGATGTGGCAATGGTGTATTGGTAAAAATATTTGGCTTTCAGCTATTTATCTCCCAGGGAGGGACAATGTTGTGGCAGACAAAAGATCATGAATATTTAAAGACGATACAGAATGGATGTTAAATCCACAAATTTTCAAAAATATTCTCAGTCGGTATGGAGTACTGGACATTGATCTGTTTGCATCTAGATTGAATCACCAATTGCCCAAATACGTGTCTTGGGAACACGATCCAGGGGCAGTAGCGGTGGATGCTTTCTCGCTACACTGGGGGAATACATTCTTTTATGTTTTCCCCCATTCTCTCTGATTGGGCAATGTCTCAAGAAAATAGCGCAAGACGCTGCCAAAGGCATTTTGGTGGTGCCAAATTGGCCTACGCAGTCATGGTTCCCATTGATGCTTAAAATGATTGTTGAACCATGTATGACAATTCCCAGTTGCGACAATCTGTTGACACAAACAGTAACAAAAGAAATTTATCCATTGCATGATCATATGAATTTGTTAATCTGCAGGTTCTGACCAGACCATTGCAAGAGTTTGAACTGTCGGACAGGACCATGGATGTTATAGATGCAGCTTGGAGGAATAGCACTAAAAAACAATACATGTCGCATATAAGGAAATGGGAAGCTTTTTGTACACAGTCAAAGATATCTTATCATACTGCAAACATTTCAAATGTATTGGAGTTCCTTGCTGGGTTACACTTTGATGAGCATTTGAGTTATAGTGCCATTAATTGTGCTCGTAGTGCGTTGTCATCCTATTTAGGACAAATTTCTGATCGGGATTCAGTTGGGTCTCACCCATTAGTATCCCGATTCATGAAAGGAATTTTTAATAAAAATCCTCCCAAGCCCAGATATACAGAAATTTGGGATGTTAGCATTGTTCTCACTTTGCTTAAGCAATGGACTCCAATTACTTCAATGTCTTTGCAGAAATTAACATTCAAGGTGGTTATGTTAATGGCGTTGGTATCAGCTCAAAGAGTACAAACTTTGCAATTGTTACGGTTGGATTGCATGCATGTGACTGCAGATAACATTGTGTTTTATGTTTATGACCTGATCAAACAAAGCAGACCAGGGAGAACTGGAGTTAAGGTAATGTTTAAAGCATATCCTATTGATGAAACATTGTGTGTAGTTAAGCATTTAACTCAATACATTGAGGTAACTAAAAATCTCAGAGGTTCTGAGAAAGCGTTATTGATAACACACAAAAAGCCACATACAAAAGTTTCAGTTCAAACCATTTCTAGATGGTTAAAACAGGTTTTGGGTCTAGCAGGAATAGACAGTGATGTGTTTAAATCTCACTCCACTAGGGCGGCAGCTACGTCCGCGGCAAAGTACAGGACATACCACTCGATCAAATTTTAGAGGCCGCAGGGTGGTGTAGAGAAGAAACATTTTCAAAGTTCTACAATAAACCTGTTGTCACGGTTCCAGGATTTGGACACGCAGTACTGGGTTCTCTTTAAATGCTTGCTTTGTTTTATATTATCGATTTATATTATCGATTTATGTTACCATTGACATCATTTATCATTTTTCTTTTGTAATTTTCCCCTATGATAGAGGGGTTATTATTAAAAAAATGTTCTTTTTTATGATTAAAGGACTTATTACATAAATTGTAACAATGTCTTAAAATACTATTTACTCACCACTGTTTTGACTAAACAGAGAGTCGTATGGAATGAATCTACGACATGAAAAACACAGAGCTTTAAAATCTTCACGTAGTCACTCACGTGACTCCGAAGTAAAATAGTAAGATTAAACGAGAACTTACCTGTTCGAAGTTTGATCTTTATTTTATGAGGAGTTACGATGAGGGATTACGTGCCCTCCACTCCCAACCCTCATAATATAAATGATCATCTGGTAGTTCTATTCTATCTTGAGCCTTACTATTTTACTCCGGCTATTGGTTCTGTGTTTTTCATGCCGCTGTTTTGAAGCATGCCGATCCAGCGTCAGGCGGGGCTTCTTCACGTAATCCCTCATCGTAACTCCTCATAAAATAAAGATCAAACTTTGAACAGGTAAGTTCTCATTTAATCTTACTATTTTGACTCACTGACTGGTTAGCAAGCAACAAAAGCTTTTCACTGTATCTCAGTACACGTGACAATAAACTAAACTGAACTGAACTGAATTTTGACATTATGCCTGGAGTTTGCCACAGTGCTGCAATATATTCAGGTAAAATAGGAAAAGAAAGAAAAGGGTGGAGAGAGGGTAGGGAGTTAGAATTAAGTAAGGATGTTGTTGTGGCTGTGAAAAGCATAGAATTGTTTGTGGATTCAAATATAAATTTTATTTGGGTATTGCTGCATGGCAGGAGCTAGTAGAGCTGTTGTCTCATGGCTGCATTAAGCTGGAATCAATCCTAAGTCTAGTCTTGCTCATGGAATTGTGTCAAGGACATGGCTCGAAGGGCCAAATGGCCTACTCCTGCGCCTATTGTCATGATGATTATATCAGGGCCATTTCCCTCAATTCCCTTATTATCCAAGAAGCAGTCAATTCCTGCATGTTTTCCTCATCTCAGTCCTACCTCTTATTTTGAAAATATGTTCCCTGATTGTGAATAGTTGAGGCCATACATCAATACCTGTGGCACACCACTCATCACAGCAGACAACCAGAGAAATAGCTGTTTATTCCTATTCATTGCTTTCTGCATGAATAACCATCTCTCAATCCATCAGTACATTACAGTATCTCCAATTATATGGGCTTTAACATTATAAACCAAGCCCTTGTGTGGGACCTTATTCGAAGCCTTCCAAATATCTAAAAATACAACCCACTGGTTTCTCCTTATCTATTTTACCAGTCACATCATCAAAGAATTCCTGCAGATTAGTCAAACTTGATTTTCTTTTCATATTTTCATGTTTGCTCTGCTCGATCCAATTATTATTTTCAAGCTGTTCTGTTATAACGATATTTATATAGATGCCGGCATTTTCCTTAGCACTGACATAGGTTAACAGGGCAATATAATTGTTGTTTCTCTCCCTCCTTTCTTATGTAGTGTGGTCACAAGCACTTTGTTTCTACTCCACATGGACAGTTCTGTGGGACTTTTGAAGATGAAGGTTGGATGGTTCCTTGCACAGTGGAGAATTAAATTGAACAGAGAAATGCAGATGAGAAATAGTAAAAAGGTGGCTTGCTGACCTATATTTAATATATAACATAAAGAGTAGGGATTGAGATTAAATGTGCAGGAGTGTTTATGAGTGTGTAAAACCTGGTGCAACAAGAGAAGCCCGTAGTGTTATTTCACAAGTGAAGCAGGTTAAGTGATTGGTAATGCCAGTGGCTTAGATTATATTTATAGCAGTTAAGTAAATTGGTAAACTAAATGAGGTAAATAATTTGATTAACACTAAGTTAGTTAAATGAAGTACACATGGTGCTCCAACTGTGTTACCTGGAATGACTCTCCTGGGTCCTACTGCACCCCCCCCCCCCCCCCCCCCCCCTGTAAAAGGGAGCCTCAGGACTGACAACACTGGGTCTGTGCCCTCTGATAAATAAATGAAGTAATAAGCAGGCTGGAGATGTGCTGTTTATGGAGTTTGCAGACATTTATGTCAAAGGAAATGACATCTGAAGTAAATATTTGTGGCTTGAGGAAATTTAAGTCTATGCTGAGGAGCTAGAGTGAGAGGTGTTGATGCGACCTGGATCTTGTATACTTTGTCATTGACATTTGGTCAGGGATAGCGGGGTGTGCGTATGGGTGAGTGCTTGCGTTGTATCACACGAGTGTCAGTCCCTACACTTGTCAAATAGATCTAAGGTTCCTGTGACCCTTAAGGATAGGTATGGAGACGGTGCGGAGAATGAGTATTGTATTTCATGTGGTTAGAGTAAAAAGCAAGGTGTAGTAAGGAACAGTATTGCTAGGAGATAGGCACAACTAAACTTATTATTTAAAGTCTATCCAGAGATGCTGCCTGGCCTGCTGAGTTACTGCAGAATTTTTGTCTATCTTTGGTGTAAACCAGCATCTGCAGTTCCTTCCAAGACAGTATAGTTAGGAGGATAGACACTGCTCTCCATAACCAGAGACGTGAGATCTGAAGGCTATGTTGTCCACCTGGTGCCAGGATAAAGATATTTCCTTCAGTTTTGGAGTGGGAGGGGGATGATCAAGTTATTGTTCACTTACTGTAGGTACCACTGGCATAGACAAACTAACAACAAAAGTTCTGCTGGAAGAGATTGAGTATCAATGGACAAATTAAAAGGCAGAACTACAAAGCCAATAACTTCTGAATTATTACCTGAATCGTCAGGTAATCAGCATAGCATTAATTGGATCAGGGAGATGAAAGCTTGAATCAAAGACTGTTGTGGGAGAAGTGAGTTACAATTTGTTGTGCTCTGGAGAAAGAGAGCGCTAATCAATTTGGACAAATTACATCTGATCTGTGCTGGGACCATAGTTTTAGCAAATCACATAGCTCATGAGGTTGATAGGGCTTTAACAAGATGGCTTGGGGAAGTCTAGATGAGTGAAATGTAGAATATTAATGAGGGAAAAGACAAGGAAGCCTTGTAAAATAAAATAATTGAGTTAAAGATAACTAAACCATTTTAGGAAGAAGGAGGAGAGTGCACCTGCAAAGAGGGTCTGATTAAAAAAGATGCAAAATGCTCTGAGGGCTCTTCATTGAATAGGGACCCAACTGTTTTTTCTTCACTAACATGCTCATTTAGCCTTGTTTTGGTTGAACTCTCGCACATTGAACAATTTTGTCAATTTATAGGTGGCACACTGGCTCAGCTCATAGAGCTGCTACCTCACAGTGCCAAAGACCTGGGTTCGATCCTGACCTTGGCTACTGTCGTATGGAGTAGGCACATTCTCTCTGTGACCATAGATGCAAGGAACGGCATTTGTTGTTTTACAAAAAGACACAAAGTGCTGGAGTAATGCAGCTGGATAGGCTGCATTTCTGGAGAACATGGATAGGTATCGTTTCAGGTCGGGACACTTCTTCATTCTGTAGAAGACATCAGACTTCAGACCTCCCTGTGACTGCATGGGTTTCTTCTGGGCACTTTGATTTCTCCCACATTCTAAATAATGTGTGAGTTTGTAGGTTATGAATGAATGAATACTTTATTGTCACATATGACAAGTCACAGTGAAATTCTTTGCTTGCATACCCAAGGTATGCTAATAGTCACCACATAAAGGGAGATTAATTGGCTTCAGTAAAAAAAATGCCACTGGTGTGTAGGGAGTGGATGAAAAAGTGGGACAACATAGAACTAGTGAGAAAGGATGATCAATTGTTGTTGTGGACTTGATGGGCCAAATGAGCTGTTTCCATGGTGTATTTCTAATCTCTAAACTAAACTAAAAATATGGTCCATCTGTAACTCTTCTTTTCCCTTTCTTGATCTCTCTCTCTTTCTCTCTGCACTTCTGGGGATAAGTTTGTGACAAAACATTTATTACAAGCCCACAAACCCATCTCAACTATACTTTTCCTCACCTTGCCTTCTGCAAGGACTCCATTCCATTCTGACAGTTCATCACTCTTTGTTGTTTTTTTCCCCAATATTCCTTATATTTGAACCACAGCATACCCTCTACCATAATTTACTGTAATGTTGGCTGCAACTCAAATATTTCCATCACATCTGTTCTCACCCACCCCTGGATAGAGAAAGGATTGGGATTCTCTGACCTTCCAAACCTCTAGCTATTACATTCAATTAGTTATCCTTCACAATCTCTGCCACTTTCAACGAGTCTCTCAACGGAGGACCAGACTTAAAGGGGCGACTAGCCACTGCCTGTTTCTATTTTACTGTTTTATTTTTCAAAATTCTTATCTTTGTTTTCAAATCTCTCTATTGCTTTGCCTCTTCATCTATGTAATTCATTCAGCCTTCTGAAATCACTTTGAAATTCTGACCTCTTGTGTATCCATCATGTTCTGCTGCCCTCACCTCAAGTTCCACTAAACTCTCTTTAAGCCTCTCATCTTGTTTTCTCTTTTCCTTTGAGCCACACTTAAAAAAAACATGTTGTTGAGGTTTTTTGGGTCCCAGTGTCACACTTTGTTTGATGCAACATAAGCCAGGTGGTATTTGTCCAGTAACTTAAAATTTGCACTCTACTTCAACCCTCTTCAATGTCTGAGATTTTGGTCCCATGTGGACAATACATTATGTTTTTCCCCCATTTTCTTATTTACTGCCTAAAAAGCTGCTTTTATCTCAGACTCGCAATTAGTTTAAGGACACAGAAACATGGATTTATTCCAAACGGTGAAGTCTTCAAGCAAATCAGTTGCCTTGAATGGCAAGTGCTTTGTTAGAGGCAGCTACCAGGAAAGAACCTATCAAGGGACCTTGACAAATTCCAAAACTCTCCTCAGCAGGAGACTTTACTAGATTTGTTCATGGTTAAAAATGCTAATCAGGGATAATTGGAAACAATTATTGCCAACAGCACCTGCCTTGGATCCATCACCTTGGCTCTGGTGATAGTTGGCCTTGGAGTTCTGATTCTCCATTGCATTGCTGTTGAGTGAATGTGAAGCAGTAACAAAGGATCATTGCCCAGGGTTATAACTCATCTGGAATGCAACTGCCAAACTTGCTTTGCCTTTGAGCAATTGTGAGAAAGGTTATTTTCTGGGTGACTTTACTGCTTTGTATGCATGTTTCTATAGTGGTGATCACAGGGGAGGATAGATCAGCAGGCATACTCTGTGACATGTATTCAAGAGAGAGTTATATTTAGCTCTTAGGGCTAAGGAAATCTAGGGATATGGGGAGAAAGCAGGAATGAGGTACTGATATTGGATGATCAGCCATAATCACATGGAATGGTGGTGCTGGCTCGAAGGGCCCTATGCCCTACTCCTGCACCTATTTTCTACGTTTCTATGAAATCAAGAGATAGCCATAGACATCCAGAACAGTAACTAGCCCCTGAGGAACAGAATGCCAAGCCCAATATGTTGAAAAACCTCTTGCTAGTGATGCAGATTAATGAACATGTCTTCAAACAGCATGGACTAAATTTCATCTTGAAGTACAGTTGTTGTATACTACTGTAAATTTGTGAATTTTACAACACCATGTGCTGTAAATCTGGTTGATCCATAGTCAGATGCAGGTCCCAAATTAGTGACATATTCCGACTGATGACAATGGACGCTCAATACTCAACTCCTTGTGAAATCCATTAACAGAATACAGACTTGGTTATATTCCCCAGTACATACACTGGGAAACTTGTTCACAGATCCCACGTTTCACTGGCAATTATATAGGTGCCAGAGGAATATAAGATGTGCAATTTTACTTTGGAGTCACGTGAGTGACTAAGTGTAACCCCTTTGTACAGTATAAACGTTTCAAAATGGAAACTTTTGTTACTGCCAAACAATTGGTTTCCAGGAGATGTTATATGGCATGTATAGATCTTAAAGATGCATATTACTCAGTGCCTGTTCATAGGGATGATAGGAGATATTTGAAATTTAGCTGGATGAGTCAATTATGGCAATTCAAAGCACTGCCTAATGGATTAACCTCAGCCCCTAGATTAATTACAAAACTGTTAAAACCAGTATTGGGGTTACTCCGGGCTCAGGGTCATGTTGTAATGGCCTATTTGGATGATATTTTAATCATAGGAAAGACTCGGGAAACAGCTGAATCATCCATTTCAGTTGTTAAGCTCAATTTTGAGAGATTGGGGTTTCTCATTCATCCAGATAAATCCAAATTAACACCAGTCAGAGTTATTGATTATTTGGGATTCACTATTAACTCAAATAACATGTCAGTGACTGCCCAAGGACAAACAGCTAGAGTTAATTGAAGACTCTATCGAGCTCATAGAGGAGCAACAACCTTCAATTAGACAGGTGGCAAGCTTGATTGGTAAATTAGTGGCTGCTTTTCCAGCTGTGCAATTTGGACCCCTGCACTACCAAAATTTACAATGTGCAAAGGAACAGGCACTCAGGATACATACAGGTCATTATGACAGGCCCATGCCATTACCAGCTGAAGCCATTGCTGACGTGCACTGGTGGACAATGAACATCTCAAGTTCTTCCAGTACAATTCTGGTTCACCAACCTTCCATTGTCTTACAGAATGATGTCAGTGATCTAGGTTGGGGTGCTACTGATACAATTTCTAGCTGTGGAGGCAGATGGAATATGCATGAGACACCTCTTTTGCAATTACATGGGATTAACTGTTTAGAGCTTTTGGGAGCATTGTATGGGCTTAAGGCTTATTGCTCTACTAAGTGTCACTTGCATGTTCAGCTTCAGATAGACAATACTACGGCAGTGGCATATGTTAATCATATGGGTGGAATCTAGTCGGAATCTTGTGATAGATTGGTTAATCTGATTTGGAACTGGTGTATTAGCAGAAACATTTGGCTTTCAGCTATCTACCTACCAGGTAGATTCAACATAGTGGTAGACACCAGGTCATGCAAATTCAATGACAACACAGAATGGATGTTGAATCATGAGGTATTTAATGATGTTGTTGCTCGGTATGGGATGCCGGATATCGATTTGTTTGCATCCAGACTCAACCACCAGTTAACTAAATATGTTTCATGGGAACCAGACCTTGGGGCAGTAGCGGTTGATGCATTCTCGCTACATTGGGGTGGAATGTTTTTATATGCCTTTCCTCCCTTTTGTCTCATCAGTCGGTGTCTGCTCACGATCAAGCAGGACTCCGCCTCAGGAGTGTTGGTGGTACCCGACTGGCCTACTCAGCCATGGTTCCCCATCATTTTGGAGATAATTACACAGCCCCTTATGACTGTTCCCAAAAGTAGTGACTTACTGGTGCACCCTGTAACTGGCAATCAACATACTTTACATGACCGCATTGATCTGTTAATTTGCAGATTCTGAGGAGATCTCTCTCATGTACATCTCTCATGTCAGGAAATGGGAGGTGTTCTGCTTATGGCAGTATATTACATATCACACGGCATGCATCTCATATGTGCTAGAATTCCTGTCTATTTCGATGAAGGGTTAAGCTGCAGTGCGATCAATACAGCCAGGAGTGCCCTGTCCTCATACTTGTGGATGGGATCGGAACAACATTCTATTGGGTCTCACCCTCTTATATCTCGATTTATAAAGGGAATTTTTAATTCCAATCCCCCCAGGCCCAGGTATTCAGTAATCTGGGATGTAAGCGTAGTACTCATGCTGCTTTGTCAGTGGACTCCCGTCACATCTCTGTCTTTGGCCAAAGTCACCATGAAGGCAGTCATGCTCATGGCACTGGTTTCTGCACAACGGGTGCAGACATTGCAGAAGTTGCGACTAGACAGGATGATAGTGTCTGCAGTTACCATTACATTTTACATTTATGATCTACTCAAGCAGAGCAGACCAGGGTTGACAGGGTGTAAGGTCATACTTTCGGCATACCCCACGGATTCATGACTATGTGTGGTGTCACACTTGCTACATTATATCAAGGTCACCAAAAGCCTCAGAGATGTGGAATCAGCGTTATTTATTAGCCACAAAAAAACACATAGGAAAGTATTGTTTCAGACGATTTCAAGGTGGCTGAAGCAGGTTCTGGTTTATGCAGGTACTGATACATTTTAAATCTCATTACACCAGGGCGGCATCAACGTCAACGTCCAGGGCAATGGACGTGCCACTAGACCATATCCTCGCGGCCGCTGGATGGTCAAGTGAATTAACTTTTCAAAGATTCTATCATAAAACGATTGCCGAACTAGGGGTATTTTCCCATTCAGTTTTGAGTTCTGTTTTATAGCTTCCCCCTGGGATAGAGGGGTTGCTATTGTTTTTCTTTATTAAAATTAACCATTAATGCATTCAAATCAATGTCATGGTTTAATGAATTGTTGATTATTAACTCATCCTGAGTCAATCAATACAGTGAGACGCCTGGATTTGAATCTACGGCATGAAATCACAGAGCTTTGAAATCTTCACGTAGTCACTCACGTGACTCCGAAGTAAAATAGTAAGATTAAACGAGAACTTACCAGTTTGACGTTTGATCTTTATTTTATGAGGAGTTGCGATGAGTGATTACGTGCCCACCGCTCCCAACCCTCATATCACAAAGGTCGTCGGGTAGTTCTATGTTTCTAATCTTACTATGTTACTTCAATTACTGTTATCTGTGATTTCTGCTTTGAAGATTGACGCGCATGCGGACTGGCGGGGTTCTTCACATAATCAATCATCACAACTCCTCATAAAACAAAGATCAAACTTCAAACTGGTAAGTTCTTGTTTAATCTTACTATTTTGTTTTAGAATCATTTACCTTTGCAATGATTTTGTAATGATTTTGCTTCAGATCTTATTTTCTGTTTATTGTTAAACTTAAAAAAATCTAATTGTTTACATCCAAATAGATTTTGAAAACTGTGGAATGACAGTGTGTTTCAAAAGCTTTCTAAAAGCTTGACAGCTTGAAATCCAGGACCACGGCCTGACATCTATTAAAGTGACTTGTTCTATGGCAACCATGCAACCTGGTAATATCTCAGAAGCCCCTGAAACTGCTCAGGGCTGCACGGATTGGATTGAGGAGGCTCTGTGTGAGCTGAACAAGTGAACAGCAATGGAGAATCTGTAGCCAAGTTCTATTCACTGATATGGAGCCCATCTCTAGCCAGCAACACCATCAGCCTCTGACACTGGTCAGTGCATGCATCAATTTGGCATGCAATGGCATATGAGTTTGCGGCGTTTAGTTTAAGTTTTGGCCCACTGATGGTGAACGATAATGCACGAGAATGTTAATGAGGAATCAGGATTATAGAGGGCTGGAGTAACTCAGCAGCTCAGGCAGCACCCATGGAGAACACGGATTGATGATGCTTGGGGTTGGGACCCTTCTTCAGACTGATTGTAGGTGGGGGGGGGGGGGGGAGGGGAAAGAAAGTTGGAAGAGAGTAAAAATGAAGAATCAGGATTGTACTTATTGGTAGATACACACAAAATGCTGGAGTAACTCAGCGGGTCAGGCAGCATCTCTGGAGAAAAGGAACAGGTGACATTTCGGGTTGAGATCCTTCTTCAGTATGATGATGGGTCTCGACCTGAAACGTCACCTGTTCCTGAGATGCTGCCTGACCCGCTGAGTTACTCCAGCTTTTTGTATCTATCTTCAGTGTAATTCAGCATCTGTAGTTAATTGCTACACCATGTGATTATTGGTACCACATTCGAATGAGTTGTTCATGGAAGTGGTCGGAAAGGTTTAGCAGTGGAATTGCAAAGCAAGAATCTGCATGATAGACAAAAGTGACTGCAGGTCCTGGAACTTGGAGCAAGAAACAAACTGCTGGAGGAACTCAACAAGTCAAGCAGGGGAGGGAAATGGGCAGTTGATATTTCAGGTCGAAAATCTTCATCTGGACTGAAAGAGTAAAGGGGTGATGGTCAGTATAACAATGTGAGGGGCAAGGTGGAGCAAGAGCTGGTGAGTGATGGGTGGATCGAGATTAGGAGGGGTTGATTGGCAGATCAAGGAATCAGGTGGGGGATTGAAGGGTGGAGATGGTAACAGAAGCTGAGAGATGATGAGTGAATAAAAAACAAAGGTGAAGAGTGGAACCAAATCAGGGAGGGATGGTGGGCAGATGGGAACAGTAGGGGATGAGAGAAGGGACCAGTGTGAGGAAAATGCAGGTGAGGGGCAGGCGGGGAAGTCTGGGGAGAGGTGAAAGAAACTGTGTGATAGGTGGCCGGAGGAGAATTTGGAAAGAAAGACCTGTGTGAGAGAACGTGAGTAGACCAGAAGGAGAAAGGGGAAGAAATACAGTGGGTTACTTGAAACTGGAGAATTCAATATTAATGCCGTTGGGTGGTAAGCTACCCAGGCAGAATAAGAGGCAGTCTACAACCAGCAGGCGTGAACATTGACATCTCCAGTTTCAGCTAACTAAGGAAAATGCACATTTGTGTACTCATATGTGGGAGCAATGATCTTGACAGGATCCTTGAAGAAAAGGCAAACTCCCTCAGCACCTAGAAGGTCACACCTTGTAGAGCTTCACAATGTTGGAGAATCCTAGAAATAACCAATTGCTTAAAGAAGCATCATAACAGTTGGTATAAATCAAAGAGAAATGACCCAGCATGTCATTGATTACTTGTTTGTGTAAATGTAAAGAATGCATTACCTTTCACATTACCTTTTTGGATCAATGTGCCAATTATACAGCCAATCAAATGTTTCTAAAATATAATAAAAAGTGATGAAAGACTTATCGGGTCAGGCAACATCTGAGGAGGGAATGGGCACAAAACGTTTTGGGTTGCAACCCTTCTTCAGACTGTCCGCAGTTGGGGGGGGGGGGGGGGGGGAGGAATTTGGGAAAGAGAAGTGGGACAGGACAAAGCTTGGCAAGTGGTAGTTGGACACAAGTGAGGGAGGTTTGATTGGCTGATGGATGGAGTAAGTGACAAAGGCTAAGAAGTGACAAATGTGACAATAGGGTGTTAGATAAGGAGGGATGTGGGTGAATAGGGACAGGTGTAGGGAAAAGAGGGGGTGATATATCTCTTTGTAAGTCAAACTACCTCTTTGTACTGTTGAGTTTATACCAGTCAAATTGCACATAGCAAGCTCCTACAAACATCCAGGTAAATATCTACATAATAGCTAGATAATCTAGGGTACACAAGGCTGGAGAAACTCAGCGGGTGCAGCAGCATCTAAGGAGCGAAGGAGATAGGCGACGTTTCGGGTCGAGACCCTTCTTGCTCCTTAGATGCTGCTGCACCCGCTGAGTTTCTCCAGTCTTTTGTGTACCCTCGATTATCCAGCATCTGCAGTTCCTTCTTTAACACAAAAGCTAGATAATCTAGTTTACTGATTTGATTGAGATAGTATTGAACATATCTCTTCTTTTCAAAAGAGTATTTTCACTACATAATAGTATTTAAAGATATTTTATTGTTTACCTATAGGTCAGAGTTTTACTCCTCTCACAAGAATCAGGACCTCTGATTCTCTTTTTCATGACTGCACTGAAATATTGGTCTTATTTTAGTGCTCTTCTCTAAGCTGTTGGTGGAGATCCTTGTTGCTTCAGGCATGGTTTAGCTGTGTAAAGTTGAGAGGATGTTAACTGGAATGTTATGCTTCAATTTGGCAGCACCCGCGTAAAATCACCATCGCACGCTGATTGATGTCATAATCTGCTTATCTCGCATTCTTCGAGGCAATATTAGCTGCATATGAGCTGCTGTGCTGATCAATGTGATTGCCAGCACAATACATGCCACAATACATGTTCACACACCAGTCATATACTGCAATTGTGTCAGTAGACTTTGCTCATTAAACCAGTAACACAGGGTCAAAATTTCTTATCAAAATGCATACAGTGCTGCCTTGCACAAATTATGTTATCTGTTTGCTAAGAGGGCAGCATATTACTGTCCAGCCTAAGGTGTAAAAAGCTTCATTTGCAACAGATAATGATTTTGTGATAATATTGTGAAATGTATTTCCTTTGAGGCCATTGGTTTGATATTTTCATCTTGATAGTAATCCTACATCAACAGTCATCGTATTAGCTACTATGATCTTTTTGTTACGAGTGATTGCAGATTTTAATTTCAACCTTAATGCTTGTTCTTAGGGCTGTTACAAAGGAGAAGGCATAAGATAAGCCCTTCATTTATCTATTTTTGTAATTCCACAGAGAAAAGTTCATTCATCTCCAAGGCAAGCCCAACCCCTCACCCTCGCTCTGTATTGGCTGTGGAAGTAATTCTTATTTCATTAGGCATTGGCTTCTTAGGGTGTAGTCACGATCGGCCAACCTACTTTATTGTTGGGCATTGCACTTCATTTTCATCGGCACTTTTTCTGTAACTGTAATGCTAAAATGCTCCAAGACTATCTTTATCTTTATCTTTATTTCGAACAATTAAAAAAGAGAAGAAAAGATGAAAATGAATAAATAAAAGGAAAATTATATATATACATATATATATACATAAATACATAAAAAGTTGGAAAAGAGGAGTAGGTGTGGGCAAAACCTGTCTAGTGAAAGGTGGCGATAGGTGAGAGGGGTGAGGGTGGGGGTGGGGGGGGGCTGGTCTCCCTCAAGACGCTCCAGATTCCAGTATTTGCATTTATTGTGTTTCTATGTATAATATGATAACACGCAAACAAAACTGTGCACTGTATCTTGATGCACATGACAATAACAAATAATAAATTATATCTTTCAATATCTTCAGTGTAATGTTAATGACTTGGAATTGCATTGGTATTGGAAAAATCAAGACATACACAAGTGCAAGAAGTTGTGCAAAGAGAAAAATACCAGGAAACACTCTTACAACCTTATAACGTTATAGTTGCAGAGGAAGTGCAGATAAAAAATATGCAAAGTGTGCACAAAGGTTGGTTGGAAGATCAGGACCACCCCCTAGATTATGAGGGGGTCATTTAGTAGTCTGATAACAGCTGGGAAGAAGCTGTTCCCGAATGTGGTGGTACGGGTTTATGGTTTTGCATCTTCAATGGGAGAGGGGAGAAGAGGAAGTTTTCCAATGGTTCTGCAATCAGATGAGTCAATATTCTGGTGTGTTGATGTTATAATGAAAACTCAGTTGGCTTCAGTAGGCTTTATGAGCCTTGAGGGTTGCATGTGTGTAAACGTCTTGATCAAAATCAAGGGGAGGGCACAGTAGTGCAGCGGTAGAGTTACTGCCTTACAGCGCTTGCAGCGCCAGAGACCCATGTTCGATCCCGACTATGGGTGCTGAATGTACAGTGTTTGTACGTTCTCCCCGTGACCTGCGTGGGTTTTCTCCAAGATCCTCCCACACTCCAAAGACGCACAGGTTAGTAGGTTAATTGGTAAATATAAAAATTGTAGGATAGTGTTAATGTGCTGGGATCGCTGGTCAGTGCGGACCCGGTGGGCCGAAGGTCCCGTTTCCACGCTGTATCTCTAAACAAAACTAAACTGAAATGCGCAAAGCAAGCATTAGATCTGTTGATATATTTGAAAACGTATAATGCTTTGAAGACCATAAATCAGGGCACATTACTCTCTCCCTTCCATATACTTGTAGTCTTCCATACTTTTAAGGAGATATCAACTGGCTGACAGTTTGACTTTATAACTATTTTCGGTGTCTTTGCATGACCTAAACCTCTTTCTTAGGTCCACTACTTGTAGGGTTGTCTTTCTCTCTATCCCAGAAATAAACCCTTGACAGGTGTATTTCTAACTAGAATTACTAACATATATTGGATCCCTGATATACCTGTCAATAGCTTCTACAGTTATTTGTTCAGACAAATAAATAGTAAAAGAATAGACGTGGAAAACATGTTTTAGAGTCATAGAGCATGCTGCGGACGTCTGGTGCCACAAAGGCAAGAAGAAGAAGAAGTCATAGAGTCATGGGGTGATACAGCATGGAAACAGGCACTTCGGCCCAACTTGCCCACACCAAACGCAGTCTCACCAACGTCTTATATGACTGCAACATGACCTCCCTACTTCTATACTCCATACTCTGACTGATGAAGGCCGAAGTGCCAAACGCCTTTTTGGCCACAATATCTTCCTGCGACTCAACCATCAAGGAACCATGCACCTGTACTCCTACTTTCAGTAGATCCCTCTGCTCTACAACATTACCCCAAGGCCTACCATTTACCGTGTAGGTCCTGCCCTTTTTCTATATCCCAAAATGCAACACATCACACTTCTCAGTATTAAATTTTATCAACCATTCCTCCGTCCCCTGGCCAATCGATCCAGATCCTGCTGCAATCTTTCACAACCACTCACGTTTGTATCATCAGCAAACTTGTTAAGGGCCTGTCCAACTTATATGTCCTTGGCACGTAAATTACGTGACCTCGTGGTCGCGTTGAGGCGCATGGGCATCGTATGGCCGCGCGAGGCCGGTCCTACTGAGAAAGGCGGAGGGGTATGTAGTTGTGCGCAACATCGCGCAGGGCTCCAAAATCTTGTGGCTAATGAAATCTTCGCGCGCCAACGGCTTGTCGCGGAACTGACGACCAAGTGGGACAGGCCCAAGACCCTGGCGCGACACAACGTCTCACCTCTAACAGCAGCAGAAGCAGGCAAATGATCGCCAAACTCAACTTGGGGCTCACAGCCATTGCGGTCCGGATCCACCCCCACTTCTACTCCCAGAGCGGGGCCAAGAAAATTGAAGATAGACACAAAATGCTGGAGTAACTCAGCGGGACCGGCAGCATATCTGGAGAGAAGCAATGGGTGACGTTTCGGGTCAAGACCCTTCTTTCAGACTGAAGAAGGGTCTCGACCCGAAACATGATTTTCTCATCTCGGTCCTAAAAGACTTCCCCCTTATCCTTAAACTGTGACCCCTTGTTCTGGACTTCCCCAACATCGGGAACAATCTTCCTGCATCTAGCCTGTCCGACCCCTTAAGAATTTTGTAAGTCTCTAGAAGATCCCCCCTCAATCTTCTAAATTCCAGCGAGTACAAGCCGAGTCTATCCAGTCTTTCTTCATATGGAAGTCCTGCCATCCCAGGAATCAGTCTGGTGAACCTTCTCTGCACTCCCTCCATGGCAAGAATGTCTTCCGTTCAGGTTTCCTAATTGGGACAGGGGCATAAGGCAGCAACTCCACCGCTGCGCCACCATATTTTTTAAACTCATCTCGGTCCTAAAAGATTTCCCTCTTATCCTTAAACATTTTTTTGTGGTTTTTTTTGTTTGTTTTTTGTTTTTTTATACTCGAACGCAGCCCCCCACTACCACAAATTTTGCAGTCGAGTATCCCGCATTTGGGGACATCGCAGGCGTCAGCACACCCGAAGTGCAATGGGATAGCCTCGTCCTGGGAGAACCTCCTTGGTGATCAAGGTTTCTTCCCTGCCAGGTAAGTATTGGTTTTGTTATGACGTGCACCGTCTTATATAGACAGGTGTGTGCATTTCCAGATCATGTCCAATTTAATTTACCACCGGTGGACTCCAAGTTGTAGAAACATCTCAAGGATAATCGATGGAAACAGGATGAACCTAAGCTCAATTTTGTATGTCATAGCAAAGGGTCTGAATACATATGTAAATGTGATATTTCAGTTATTCTTTTTCATTACATTGTAAAAATTTCTAAAAACCTGTTTTCGCTTTTTTATTATGTGGTATTAGATTGATGATCTAGGTTTTTAGATTGATGATAAAAAAAGAAATTAATCAATTTTAGAATAAGGCTGCAAGTTGCAGCCTGCAACGTAACAAAATGTGGAAAAAATGAAGGGGTCTAAATACTTTCTGAATGCACTGTATCCCTCAGAATACTCTCTAGTAACTTTCCAACTACAGATGTTCAGCTTACCGGCCTATAGTTCCCAGTATTTTCCCTGCAGCCCTGCTTGAAAGGAGGCACAACATTTGCCACCCTCTAGTCTTCTGGCACCTCTCCTGTATTTATGGACGACTCGGAAATTTCAACCAGGGCTCCCGCAATTTCCTCTCTAGTTTCCCGCAATGTCCTCGGATATATCTGATCAGGCCCTGGAGATATGTCTACCTTCATACACGACAGTACCTTCAGTACTTCTTCGACGGTAACACTGATTGCTCTCAAGACACTTCCATTGACTGCCCCAAGTTCTTCCATCCTACTGTTTTTCTCCTCGGTAAATACTGAGGAGAAATACTCATTGAATACAGATGAGAAATTCTCACAACATTTTCTCACATTCTCTCACTCCTCAAAGATAAATGTCAGGAATATTCTTTGTCGTACCTTTGGCAGAAGTACTGTCATACAACTTGCCATAAATGTTGATTTGCTGCTGAAACTATGGGAGCTAAATTAGATGAAATCTGGAGGAATTTTATGTCCAGATAATAAAAGAACAATCTGTCACAAAGCACTGCCCGAAAGAAAAACAGGTTCCAAATCCAGATACAAAGATATGAAAATTGTCATGTTTTGTCAAATCTTTTGCAATGAAATCTCTATCTTTTGAGGCCAAGTAGTTCTAGTTGGATAAAAGCCAAATGGGGAGGTATATTCACTTTATTTTGGATGTGTGTCACATTGTTGAAAAACAGTTTCATGAGCAGTATCCAGGAACTGAATAACACTCAGTTGCAGAAACCGGTGTTTCACATTCCTAAATTAAGATCAACAATGTCTATAAATTTGCTTCAGGTTCGTTCTGACATCATCATGCCAGAATTATATCTGCCTGCCATTAAAAATATGGTCTCATGGTCCAGAAATAACACAAGACCATTTTACATTGTAGTTACAGACTGACTGCAAGTAAATAAATAGGAAGTAATGGCACAAGCACCATGGTTTTACTTCGGAGTCACGTGAGTGATTCCATGAAGAAGGCCCGCTAGGCTGCATGCGCAGCATCACGTCAGCCGCATTGGTGCAAGCACCAATCTGGCAGGAGAGATCTCCTGCCGTGGTAAGTTAAGCTTAAAAGCTAAGTTTGGTTTTTTTACTTACCAGAGGTTTTTAGGCAGGAGCCTCTTTTTACAGAGATTTTTCCTGCCAGTTTTGCAGGCCGACAAGTTGCCGGTTATGGACTGTGGGGAAATTCCAGTCCGACCGCAAATGCGGATAAACCGGCAAAATTGATCAGGTTGCGAGATAAGGAGCCGCTAACAGTGCAGTTAGCGACTCCCCAGCCTGCAGCGATGCCATACAAATGGCAGGAAATTTAAGCACAGTCACTGACAGGGAGGTCAGCGGCTCCCAGCCTGTGGGATGCCGTTGGAACGGCAAGGAAGCAACGCTGGAGCCATTCACAGTGGGGTCAGTGGCTCACAGACGTTGGTCCCCAGTCAAGAAATTACTGGGACTCATTCAGCCCTATTTGGACTCAGGTGAGTCGGGCTATAAAGGGTTCTCCTTATAATGAAAAGATGATGTATTTTATAGTGTTTTTCTTTAAATAAAAGCTAAAGGCAAAATGAAAAGTTATTGTTATATGTTCTGACAATGTAATAATTGTTTAAGCACAGGTTGCTATGATTTATTTTTTACCCTTCACAGGTAAAGCTGTGTACTAAATGTTGATTTAGTGAGCTTACAAAGCAATAGTGCGGGCCTATGGGACAGGCTGCTTCATGTGTAAAATGTGCAGGCCTATGAGTCAGGCCTTGCCAGTAGCGTCTGACAGGGCTGCTTCATGTATAAAACGTACGGGCCTATGGGACAGGCTGAGCTAGCAGCGCCTGACAGGGCTGCTTCATATATGCAAGTGCTGGCCTACGGGAGAGCCGTGCCAGCAGCACCTGATGCAGGGCTGTTCATGTCAAAAAGCGCCGGCCTTTATGAAAGGCGACGCCAGCAATGCCTGGGACAGGGTTGCTCAAATTCACACATATCTGCTCGCCCACGGAGTCGGGAGATGATTCTCCACCGGGGCTAGAGAGCAAGGCCCACGGAGTCGGGGGATGAATTCCTCACCGGGGCTAGATAGTGCGTTGAAACGACTATCCTAAATACAGCAACTGTTGTATACAGTGCTGCAAAGGTCTCCCTCTCAGAGGCAGAGACCAAGATGGGTCAGTATCCTGCTGACACTGAGTCTCAGGGTATGGCCGTGGGGCATACCCAAAGGGATGAAGGGCACGTGTCAGAGGTACCTTTCCTGACAATAAAGTTGCCATCCAAGTAAAATATTCTATTGGGTTAAGGCCAATGGGTTCGTATAAGTATTTGTATCCTACGGCCTGCGGCAGTGCCTGTTATAGTTGCCTACGAATCACCCTCTCTGAGGAGGGAAGAGCAAAAGGTCAAGATGACTCCGGGCTCTAAAGATGTCAATAGAACAGACTCAAACACATATGTGCCGGCAGTTAACAACGCCAACAGGGGGATGTGTGAGCCAGCCGCTGAATCGGTTATTCAGGTAAGTCTATTCTACAGGGTAAGAAGCCTGGCAGATGAATTAATTCGGCCAACAACGGACAAAAGTCATCGTTCAGAACGCACCATAGGTGCACGTCAGCAGTAGCGGTTTACTGGAGCTGGGGGCAGCATGACAGCTCAGAAATTCCATGCACCTTCCAATCATGCTCAACTAAATGGGTCTAGCACTTCCAAAATTTGGGTGGTGCACCGTTCACAAGTTGTAATATTTACATTTGTTTGTACAACACACAAAGGGTAAAAATATTTGGTTGAGGCACAGCGGGAGCATTCCAAGTAAGTTGGATTATGGCCAGGGTTTGGAAATTGGGCAGAAGTTCTCATGCAAACCACCCATGCAATAAGGCAGGATTGGCATGTTGTTATGAAGAATAGAGAGTATCGGACATATGAACTTTCTGAATATAAAAAATTATTTTACTTCGGAGTCACGTGAGTGACTACGTGAAGACCCCGCCAGCACGCATGCGCGACATATCGTCGTTCGCATGCGGAAGCGACAGTCGGGAGGAGCGGGGCTCCTCCAGCGTAATTTACGAACGGTAAGACTCACCGGAGTGGTGAGCGCGGCGAGAGTAGCGGCAAGAGCTGCTGCTATAGAGAGCAGCCAGCAGCGTGCCGTTTTTTCTCCGAGCTGCAGGTGCTACCTGCAGCTCCCGAATTCCGCCCGAGAGGGCTGCTGGTTCGCCACGGACAGGCGGTAAATCCACCCGTTTTTTCTCCGAGCTGCAGGTGCGACCTGCAGCTCCCGACTTCCGCCCGGGAGGGCTGCTGGTTCGCCACGGACAGGCGGTAAATCCACCCGTTTTGACTCCGAGCTGCAGGTGCGACCTGCAGCTCCCGACTTCCGCCCGGGAGGGCCGCTGGTTCGCCACAGACAGGCGGTAAATCCACCCGGAAGCCGTTCGGGACTGCCGACTCAGCTGGGTCCAGTCCCGAGGACACCCCGTTCGCTGTTAGCGACGGAGGTCGTCTTACCCGCATGGAGCGGATGGTGGAGCAATTGCTCCAGCTTGACCTGCTTTTGCAGGGGCAGGGTCACGGTGGGCCTCTTCGCAGGCCCACGGCAGGATCCTATTATGGACTGCCTAAATGTCTCACCCTCTTCGCAGGGGAGCATTGGGGGTCAGAACTGGGCTGACCCTGAAGAGGGGGAGTTGGCTGAACAAACCAACAGTGTCAGGGGTGCAGTGAAGAGTTTCTGGATATGGTAAGTAACATGCAGTTCCTTCTAAAAAAGGTTACCTATCCACCCTAAGCTGGCAGCTAGTTCAATTATATGACTACAAACCAGCTTCAGGAGCAAGCCATCAATGCTACAGCTGATAATTGTAACTCGCTGATTGTTCCCGCGGTGAATACCCTATTTGGGGGATCATGAGCCCTACGATTAGAGGGCAGGAGTCAAACTTCAGAGGATCCTGAAGCTTTTGACCGCCGGAATTTCGGCAGTGCCAGTACTGCGGTGGGTATAGAACTACCGGGAGAAACAGGATGCTCTGGCCTTACTGTGTAACACAGTTTGAGATAATAACTACAGGAAGAGCAACTCAACCCCAAATTGCGGGGTTATGCAAACCAGGTACGCTCAACCACCAAATCTGCTGTGCGGAGCTCCCCAAATAGGGGAAAGACCTGGACAAAGAGCTACCAACAGCAACAGCACCCCTACACACCCACCGGACAGAGATATCACTACAGATCGTCCGGTGGTGAAAGCTCGAAGGCCGGCCCACCTGCACAACAGCCTTTTTTAGGCCATGGCCCAGCCCGGCTTTCTTGGAAAATGCGCCACCCCTACAACGCAGCAACTCAACAGAAGAAATAACGGTGGTATTGGACCGCAACACCGGCAATACCTTGGAGGTAGGTGGGTCTGCCTCCCCCAGGAACATCATATGTCTAAAATTCATCTTGTGGGGGAGGCCGGTTGCACTTGTTTTGTAAAGTATGGCGCACTTTTACCTCTGATCCTTACATACTCGGAAGTATTCAGGGCTATAAAATTGAATTCATTTACGAACTCCCTACCCCAGTCCAGCATACGCCTAGCCGAAAGTTTATACTTTCACAAAGAAAGAACGGCGGGCCATGCTGAACTATTAAGACTAATTAGCAAAGGGGTAATTGAGAGAATCACAGGAGTTCGTATCTAATATATTTACCAAAAATAAAAAGATGGCGGATGCCGCATAATCATAGACCTGACCGAACTGAATACTTCTGTTCAGTATGTTCATTTCAAAATGGACACTTTTGACACAGCAGATAGCTAATAGCTATGGGTACTACATGGCATGCATTGACCTCAAAGATGCATACTATTCAGTACCAATGCACAAGGATCATAGGAAATACCTTAAATTTATCTGGATGGGACAATTATGGCAATATATAGCCTTACCCAATGGGTTATCATCAGCACCCAGGCTGTTCACCAAATTATTGGAACCAGCTTTGGCCTATTTAAGGAAACAAAATCATACTGTTATGGCCTATCTTGATGATATCCTCATTGTCGGGGAGAATTTGGAAACGGCTACATTGGCAGTTCTAGCCAAAAAACATCTCTTTCAAAAGCTGGGGTTCATCATACATCCAGATAAATCAAAGTTGGAACCCTCTACTACCATGGATTACTTGGGGTTCACCATTGACTCGGTGCAAATGTCTACCACCTTACCACCGAACAAGGTGGTGGACTTGATAGAAGCTTGCAGAAGCCTTACTGGCATCAGGGATCCATCCATACGGTAGGTGGCCATGGTAATTGGGAAGATAGTGGCTGCTTTTCCCGCAGCGCAATTCGGACCACTACATTATCAAAACCTACAAAGAGCTAAAATTATAGCTCTCAAAAATCATACCATTTCGACAGGCCTATGAAGTTATTAGAAAAGGCAAGAGTTGAATTAAATTGGTGGATGGGAAATGCTCAATTCTGTTCCAAATCCATCACTATCATAAATCCCTCGGTTACATTACAGACTGATGCCAGTGTTAAAGGTGGGGAGCAGCTAATACCACCACTGTTTGTGGTGGCAGATGGAATGCACAAGATTTAACCCTGTTGGGAGCACTAGGGTTTAATTATCTAGAAATACTGGAAGCATTCATGGACCCCGGGGCCTACTGCTTAGATATGCACCAGTTGCATGTATGGTTACAAATTATAATACCACAGTGGTGGCCTATATTAATCTTTTGTGTGGAATAAAATCGATATCATGTGATGAATTGCCTTTTTACAACTGGCACTGGTGTCTGGATAGAGAGATTTGGATCTCAGCCACTTACCTTTCAGGTAAACTAAATACGGTGGCGAACACCAGGTCACGCAATTCAACGACAACATTGGATGGATGTTGGATCGGGACTGGGGCCAGCAGCGATGGATGTTTCTCGCTGCATTGGGGGGGATTGTTTGCTATGCATTTCCCCCCTTCTGCCTCATTAGTCGGGTCTTACAAAAATTTAATAGACTCCGCAACGGGTATTTCGGGTTTCCCGATCTGGCCTACCCAACCATGGTCCCCAGCAGTACAAAGATGGCCGCAGAACACTGCTTTCGGATCCTCAAACGGCCGGGCCTGTTGGCACACCCTGTGACGGGTAAGTCATCCGTGCCATGATCGCATTAACCTATTGATGCTGTTTCTGAACAGGCCATTTCTGGACTTCGGATACTCCGACAGGACGATCAATGTCATCACTTCGTCGTGCAGGGAATCCACCAGGGACAGCACTGACATATGTCAGCAGATGGGAGTGTTTTCTTCTTCAGAACAAACACTTCATATGACTCGGCCACCATCACTGGATTGCAGGAGTTCTGGCCACCCTTCATTCCATGAAGGTTTGAGCTACAGTGCCATTAAATTTGCAGGAGTGCCCTACCTACCAAACTGGACCGAGGGGGTGATCACCAGCGTATAGGATCACACCCTCTGGTATCAATCTGATGAGGGGTATTAATTCTTTTTCCCCTAGGCCAGATACACCCATACATGGGACTTAGGCATAGAATTTACTATGCTTCGAGGATGGACACCAATATCGGGGCTCTCTCTGGATAACTACATATAATATGGTTATGTTTATGGCACTTGTAACAGCACAACGGGTCCAGTCTTATAAAGCTAGGGCTGCATCCACGTCAGCGGCTAGGATGATGGGAGTTCCTATGGACCACATTCTTGCTACAGCGGGTTGGAGCAGTGAACGGACTTTTCAGCACTTCTTTTATAAACCCGTGGCCGCTCCTGAGACGTTTGCAGGGGAATATGTTAAGTTTCTGTTACATGATTTACCCAATGTGGGGCATATCATTTTAGGTATGATTAAATACCTTCTTTGTTTTTCAGCCAGTGTTATGTCTGAATTACGTTCATCCTCTTATCCCAGCATAGCGGTGTGTGAGCATGGAGCTTCCAGGGCAGGAAATCACAGAGCTTTGAAATCTTCACGTAGTCACTCACGTGACTCCGAAGTAAAATAGTAAGATTAAACGAGAACTTACCAGTTTGAAGTTTGATCTTTATTTTATGAGGAGTTACGATGAGGGATTACGTGCCCTCCGCTCCCAACCCTCTACTATAAAGATCACCTGGTATGAAAGTTCTCTCTTATCTTACTATATTAGTCATTGTGACTGTCTGTGATTTCACACCACTGCTTTGAAGAATGTCGCGCATGCGTGCTGGCGGGGTCTTCACGTAATCCCTCATCGTAACTCCTCATAAAATAAAGATCAAACTTCAAACTGGTAAGTTCTCGTTTAATCTTACTATTCTTGACTTCAACAGATTCATAAGGTAAGAGATACATGTTATACAAATCCCATTACAAAGGTTATCAAAGACAATATAACTGTACTATAACAGTAAAGCTTTGCAGTATGGGATAAACTGTTTGTTGGTCATTGGGATTTACCTTTAATTATTATTAGCCTTGTCTCCGCCTTGTGGCAAGAGATTGGGGTTATAGCAATCTGTTACAAAACTGAGTTTAAGAGTAATTGGCAATATAGCAGCTGTGTTACATCTGAGCAAATCAATGAACTGATATTGTGGAAGTAGCAATTAGATCGTTGCTAACAACCTTGAGCTATTGTCAGCTGAGGCTACTTCAGCCACAATGATGAAGTAACAGTATTCAGCATTGCTGAACATGACAATAACTCATTGAACTTGAACTTGAAACTCGCTACAATAGTGTGGTCGGTTGAATTCAGTTATTATGAACTGATGTTTAGAAGTCTATGATGAGAAGTTCCAAAAAACATCACCTACTCAAAGGTAGTGGAGATTGCATGAGCTACCAATTCTTCATTTGTTAGTATCAACTAAATATATACACTAAATGCACCGTTGAGTAAGGTTTTGAGTGAATATACATACTCTTCATGCACAAATTTAAGTTGCTACTCTACAATGGTGACATATGTTAGTCTCATGGTGTTAGGCGCTTTCCCCCCCCCCCCCCCCCCCCCCCCCCCCCACCACCGAGTGCAGGCCCCGAGGCTGGGAGTCAGTAATCAAGGGGTTAAGAGCTCCTGTACCCGATTGGCCAAGCTGCGTCAGGTGACCGGTGACTCATCGGAAGCTTAAATAGCAGGAAATCCCAGAATTCTCTCTCTTCTTCGCCGACCCTGACAAGTGAACAGGCTGCCGGTCTGAGCTGCAGGAGGCCTGGCCGCATGGCATTGAACTTTGTGTATTGTTACCTATATTTGTCATTTAATGTTGTATTGGGATGGATAAGGGCTGACCTGAGGGTTTTTGTGTATTTTGTTGCAGGGTTATCTCTATTTAGGCAGGATTAGAGACTCCAGTTCGACGGTCCATTGCGAGGCTGGCTGGAGCACTGTTATATTTATTTGTTAGTTGATTCTTGTCCCTGACTGTTGTTTAAATCAGGTTCGGGTTTTTGTCTTCTTTTAACAAAATTAAAGACTATTTTCTTAAACTTGAACCTGGTTTTTGATTATGTTATGCGACTCTGAGGTACCTGCCTTCGGGAGTCGTAACACATGGTAATTAGGAAGAATATCCTGTAATTAATCTCCTTGCCACTGGTGTATCGTCCAGTTTAGATTGATGATAACACAGAATAAGTGTTGGATCTCAAAGTATGATGAAAGCATGATTCAATACTTCATCAAATGTTCATCATGGACTTTATGTCTTCCTCATCAGCTGGGTCTTAAAACAGTCAGCAAGACCTCGTTTGGATTCGTACTATCGGACTGGCCAAGCATCCATGTTGCCTGCTTCATCAGGCATTATGGCACAACGATATACATTATGCCAAAAAGCAAGAACTTGCTGTTTTAAACTGTGGTTCAGGAGACTGGTCTTTGCACAGTAAAACGATTATTGACTTACACATTTTCAATGGATTGACTTATGCCTGAGGTTGTCACATTCAGCCATGAGGGTGTTCACTGCAGTATGCATGGATAGCATCCTAAAAAGCAGTACATCTCTATTGAGGGGATCAGAAATGTTTGTTAAATATTAATGATACATTTGATATGATACAAATTACTGACTTTTCCAGTTCATTTTAAGTGATATTGACAATAGTTCAGTTATAGAGAAATTACAGCTGTAACATAAGGGAACTACATTATCGGGTCCAACCAGGATATCAAGTTGTTAAAAAGATCTTGATACAAGTACTCACATCACAAGATTATGCAGTTGGTTATTGTAAATGTGTAAACATTACTTCACCAAGGGGTTCCAGCTACATCCTTAGTCATGACTCTAATATCAGCACAACGACGGCAAACCATTGCAAACGCTGTGGCTGGAATTAGCTGTTCATACCATTACATTTTACATTCTGGTCTACACTAGCAGAGCAGACCAGGGCTGGCATGATTTTAAAATCATTTTGAATACCCCACTGTCTCATTTTTATGTTATCAAGGCCACCAGAACCCTTAGAACTTATGGATTCAGCACTGTGTATTAGTTCATAAACAATTACACAAGAGAAGGTCAGTTCAGACTATTTCAAGGTGGCTGCAACAGGTATTAACATTGACGATTGTATGTCTCATTCCACCAGGTCAGCATCAATGTCAGTATATCATTTAGATAGTGTGTTTACATCTCATTATACTAGGGCAGCAGCTATGTTGGCGGCCAAAAGGAAGGGATGTGTCCTTCGACCAAATTTTAGAGGCCGTCGTATGGGCAAATGAGCTGATGTTTCAGAATTTATCATCAGCCAATTGTCAATCCAGGGCTGTTTGCCAATGACATTTGAAGTACCTAGATTTTAGGGGTACTGTTGTTTGTTTACATTGTTAAATAAACCCTATCATTACATTGAATACAATGTTATTACTAATGCATTTATTTATCTTTCGAGTCAATCAAATGCAGTGGGATGCCGAGATTGTAATCTGCTGCATGAAATCACACAGCTTTGAATGCTTCACGGAATCACTCACGTGACTCCGAAGTAAAATAGTAAGATTAAATGAGAACTTACCAGTTTGAAGTTTGATCTTGATTTTATGAGGAGTTGCATTGGTGATTATGTGCCCACCATGCCCAACCCTCTCTCATAAAAGATCATCTGGTAGTTCTCGAGTCACTGATCTTACTGTTTACTTCGGTGTTGTTTATTTGTGATTTCATACCGCTGCTTTGAAGTTTGCTGCGCATACGGCCTGGCGGGCCTTCTTCACGTAATCACCAAACTAACTCCTCCTAAAATCAAGTTCAAACTTCAAACTGGTAAATTCTCATTTAATCTTACTATTATACAAGCTGCTTGCATTTGATGAAAGAAAACAAACTTCAAATAAAAATTGGGGTTACCAAACCAAAACACGTTGCCAAATGAGTGATAAAACAGCCGTGGGTGTAAATGTAATTATGATTAGGAATGGATAGGATAATTAGGAAGCCAGGTGCTGCTGAATGGATTTATGCCCGTCGATCCAGAGCCATCACAGCATTTGCAAACATCCTAACCTATCACCATTAGAAAGGGGCAATATAATGTTTTGGTTGAATGTCACGTAGCCGCTGCCTTGCCACAGAGCAGCAGAAAAAGCAGCCAAGTACCTTCAGTAGGCAATGAATTCATGCTGTCACTGACAGCAAAATCGCGGAGGGCGGAGCAGGAGTGATTTTTCATTTCTGGTAAATTTTATAACATGTTTTGCCTTTAAAGGGCAACCATCCTCAGTGCTGTGGGCTATTACGGAATAAACAGTCTGCAGCAGCAAGATTATCCAAATATTGTGATTTTTATCCTCTTTCAATTACAACACCGTCATCCCTGCACCAAATGTTTGTTAATGATGAAACATTTTTGAATCTACGGCTATCTATCAGGTTGTTACAGTCTCATAAGAAATGACAAACCACTTATCATCTGCGCATTTAAATGTTTAATGAACCCTTAACAGCTGGTGCAGTTTGGACCCAATTGATAACAAATGAGTCCATGGGGTAGCCACAGTCACCAGCTTTAATGTCTGCGCAAAGACCTTTGAAGTGCCAATGAAGCGCAAAGGACTTTATTAAAATAGCTCTGATGCAGCCTGTCATCTGTCCAAGAATCACCTTCACCAGTGCATTCAAAACAAATTATCTGAAATTCCAAACATTAAAAATTAAGCAAAATAACAAGATATTGCAAATTGTCAGACTGCAGGCTAAATAAATGGTGAGAGATATATATTTTGACTCGGGCACACACACGCAGGCACAGACTGTATGCTACCCATCCCCCCTTCCCCTCTCCCCCCCTTAACACATACACACACCCATAGATACCCACACACTCACACACACACAAGTTAGGACAATTATGTAAAATTGTTTTGAACCAATTCATAGGGGAGAGAGAAGCTGGGAGTTGCAGATTAAAATGCAGATGGCTATTTCTTCAGACAACACTTTGTGCTTCAGTCAATGAAAATATAATGTAATATCTGGTGATTGTGTACACATATTGTTGCTGCAGCATCTTCACCCTTGTAAGTTTAGAAGAGATCATTGACAACTTAGGATGGAGTTTTGCATTAGGTTGGAAGGTAATACTTTTGGATAAATACTGACACCAGAATTAAATTGAATGTAAAGGATAACAAATTCTCAAGACTCAGGTAATCTTTTTTTTAAATTAACTATGACAGGCAATTGCCAGGTGGATGATTAATATATTCTTTATTTTACATTGTAATTTGAAGATAAGTTGATTCACTGAGCAGAAGAAACATGATCTTTACAACAAAAGATTGGAATGACCTGTTCAGATTATGCGATCTTGCAAGTAGATATTATGATATTAGGTAGTATCACAAAGGTAACATTCTCAGATAATTGAAATCAATAAACCACAATTTCACAAGGAAAGAATTGCACCATTGCATCCTTGGATCTGTATATAATAATTCTGCACATGGTAGTGTTCCTGAAACTGCCAAGTATTTATGTTTCTTTCTCTCTGGTCTTCACTTCTGATGTTTCTGCCCATTTTTGGTCACTTTTGCTTCAAAGCATTCTCCTATTTAACCTGCAACCTTTTCTGTTTTACATCAGTGCTTAGATACAGAAGCATATTAAATTGGATTCAGGGCTAGACTCTGAGAATGTCAGCCTGAAATCACTTTCTGTCCTTCCGTTCTTTGAACTTCAAAGTTCTAGTATTATTTTCCCACATTGCCTCAGCCAACCATTCTGGGTAGTGATTTCAATGGCTTCATTGCTGTGACTGTTTGATCTGTTAGAGATGTCGGAAACTGGATGCCATCTCCAAACTGCTGACTGAAAGGGTGAAAGATGCCAAGATGCATAATGCCAAAAGTCGATGGAGCTCTATGGTAATCTTCCTGATCAAGGCCAAATAGACCTGTGTCATTTGGGATAGTTTTCCTTCGAACCCCAGATCCATTAATGTAATGCTGGTGTCTTTTTCTGACCACAGGCATTCCCTGACTGATTGGCACACGCAGGAAACTCAGAAGGCTGGGCAGGGGGATATGGAAGCTGAACAGAAGAAGTTTGATTTTGATGCTGATTTTGTTATCACCAAAGATGTTAAGAAAGTTAGAGAAAGAGAAAATTATGCCATCTTCAAGAAAACATGCAGACCCTCCTCCTAATGGGCAGCAATATCAAAGAATAACTCCAAAAAGTAAAGACCAAGCACACCTCACTCATTGCTTCAGAGACTGCCAAGAATATTGTGTAATCCAGGGTCTCATCCTTGGAGCAGAGTAATGGGCCTGTCCCACTTATGGGCCTGTCCGACTTATGGGTCTGTCCGACTTAGGCAAATTTTTAGGCGACTGCAAGAGACTATGCAGTCGCCACATGTTCGCGGGTGGTTGCCGGGGTGTCGCCTTCATGGTCGTGAGGAGTTCCCGCATTCTGGGAACTAGTTGCGGCCTCATTATGGTCGCCGTGAATTTTTCAACATGTTGAAAAATTAGCGGCAACCAGAATGAAGCCGCCATGGAGAGTAGCAAGAATTCACGTGCCGTAGGTGCAGTGGTAATGGGTTACCAGGAGGTCGAAGGTTGTCGTAGGTTGTTATAGCCAGTGCTGACCGGTGAATTTCATTGGCTCATTGGGAAAAAAAAACTTAAGCAGTAGTTTTCAGAACCAAGGATAACCGACCGGTAATGTTAATGTCTGCTGAGCTTCACAGCCATGTATCTCTGGCTTCTTAAAAGTTGTCTCCACTCCTTCTCCCCCCACTTCTCCCCCCTCCCCCCCTCCCTCCCTCCCTCTTTTAAAGGACTTACTTTATGACCCTTCCCATACACTGTGCATTCACCGTCTTAATTGCAGCGCTAACCTTCTTGCTGATCGAGAACGTACAACAACCTACGAGAACGTACAACAACCTACTACCTCTTGGCGACCCACTACCACTGCACCTACAGCACGAGAATTTGAGCTACTCTCCATGACGGCTTCATTTTGGTCGCCGCTAATTTTACAACACGTCGGACATGTGACGAACATGTGGTGACCGCATAGTCTCCAGTAGTCGCCTAAAAAGTTGCCTAAGTGGTTCAGGCCCATAAGTTATGATCTTGTGACTTCTTCCAAGAGCTTCACAGGGGTGCTATGTGATCAAGAACCTATTGGAAGATAATGGTTCAATAAAGACCTCCCAGTTGATAGTAACGATCTGCAAATCTTTCTTAGGTAGACAAAAATGCTGGAGAAACTCAGCTGGTGAGGCAGAATCTATGGAACGAAGGAATAGGTGATGTTTCGGGAAATCTCTATGTCAGTCCATGCAATTGGAAGGTCACATGAAACACAGCCTCTGAGAAGCTTCTGTCCTCTCTCTTAGAGAATTTAAATAGCAGCAGCAAGAGGTTCTGGCCAACCTTTGATCCTAGGTGAACTGACAAAGTCTGTCACTTTCTTTCAAGCAAGTGTAACTTCTGAAAGTGAAGGATTTCCAACTGAGTCATATCCGGTCCTGAGCACTAGATTGGCCCACACCTTAGGGAAAAGTATTTAGTGGGCAGCTCAGAAACCATGATTGAAACTTAGCAAATAGTGAATGGCCTGGATAGAGTGGATGTGGAGAGGATGTTTCCAATAATGGGTCTAGGACCAGAATCAAAGGACATACTTTTGGAAGGAATTGAGGAAGAATTTAGTTAGAGGGTGGTGAATCTGTCGAATTCTTTGCCACAGAAGGCTGTGGAGGCCATGTCAATGGATATTTTTATGGCAGAGAATGATGGATTCTTGATTAGTATGGGTGTCAGGGGTTATGGGAAGAAGGCAGGAGAACGGGGTTGAGAGGGAAAGAGAGATAGATCAGCCATGATTGAGTGACAGAGTAGACTTGATAGGCCAAATGGCTTAGTTCTGCTTCTATAATTTATGAACATGAATTTATGAAGGAGACCATCATCCTATCTACCAACAAAATGGAGGGAAAAAGTGATCAGTAATCAACAACCATCTCACTGTTTTATGTGAATTACAAGATTCTATCCATTGTCATCACTAGTTGAGTCTAGTCTGCGCCAGGGTTGCTAATTCAATGAGATCACACCAGTGCTCCACGCAACAGGAAAACCTTTAATACCTTTGTGTCATTCAGGGATACATTTGGCTCTATGCGGGAAGGAATGGGCAATTACCTCACCAGCATAGGTAAGGAATGCCTTTGATTACATAATGGGACAAGATACAATCTTTCCTTCATTTATTTTGTTTTGTTACAATAAATAAAGATCTGAAAATATAATGAATGGAATCAGACTAGAGTTCCATATTGCAGGCATAATTCCAGTCAATGTTCTGGGTTAAGTGATAATCTCTAGTTCTGGATATGAGTTTCACATGTATTAAAATTGTCTGCATTTGGAGAGCCAAGGGCTGATTAGGGATACACACAAAATGCTGGAGCAACTCAGCGGGACAGGTAGTAGCACTGGAGAGAAGGAATGGGTGACGTTTTGGGTCGAAACCCTTCTTCAGATTGATTGCTGATTAGGGATAGGTTTTGTACATGGGAGATAGTGTCAGAATTATTTTGAGTTTTTGAAGAAGTAACAAAGAAGGTTGATGAAGACAGGACTTAGAAAGTAGTCTATATGGACTTCTTCAAGTTCTTTGATAAGGTTGTGCATGACAGTCTGCTCTGGAAGGTTAAATCACATGGGATCCAGGAACAACTAGTTAACGGGATACAGAATTGGCTTCATGGTATGAAGCAGAGGATGGTTGTAGAAGGTTGTTTTTCAGACTAAAAGCCTGTGACTAGTGCTGTGCCTCAGGGATCAGTGCTGGGGCAAATGATGTTTATCTTATTTATCAGTTATTTGAAAGAGAATGCACAAAGCATGATTATTAAGTTTGCATATGGATCTAAAATAGTTTGTATCGTAAACAACAAAGTTGGTTATCAAGAATTACAGAGGGATCTTCATCAGCCGGGCAAGTGGGCTGACAACTGGCGAATGTCGTTTAATAGTAAGATAAAACGAGAACTTACCTGTTAGAAGTTTGATCTTTATTTTATGAGGAGTTAAGATGAGGGACTACGTGAAGAAGCCCCACCTGGCGTTTGATCGGCATACTTCAAAGCAGCGGCATGAAAAACACAGAACCAATCGACGGAGTAAGATAGTAAGGCTCAACATAGACTAGAACTACCAGATGATCATTTATATTATGAGGGCTGGGAGCGGAGGGCACGTAATCCCTCATCGTAACTCCTCATAAAATAAAGATCAAACTTCCAACAGGTAAGTTCTCGTTTAATCTTACTACTTTACTTCGCAGTCATGTGAGTGACTACGTGAAAATTTTAAAGCTCTGTGTTTTTTTATGTCATATATTCATTCCATACAACACTCTGTTTAGTCAATACAGTAGTGAGTACATAATATTTTTAAAAACAGTTTCAATTTATGTAATGTCTTTTAATTATAAAAAGAACAATTTTTTAATAATAATCCCTCTATCCGAGGGGAAAAATTTTACAACAAAAGTGATAATGATATCAAATAACATAAATCGATAATATAAATCGATAATATAAAACAAAGCAAGCATTTAAAGCGAACCCAACACTGCGTGACCAAATCCTGGCACCGTGACAACAGGTTTATCGTAGAACTTTGAAAAAGTTTCTTCTTAACACCACCCTGCGGCCTCTAAAATTTGATCGAGTGGTATGTCCTGTACCTTCGCCGCGGACGCAGCTGCAGCCCTAGTGGAGTGAAACTTAAACACATCAGTGTCCACTCCTGCTAAATCCGAAACCTGTTCTAACCATCTAGAAATGGTTTAAACTGCAACGTTTGTATGTGTTTTTTTGTGCGTTACCAGTAACGCTGTCACAACACCTCGGAGATTTTTGGTTACTTCAATATATTTAGTTAAATGCTTAACTACACATAATGTTTCATCAACAGGATATGCTTTAAACATTACGTTGGTTCCAGTTTTTCCTGGTCTGCTTTGTTTGATCAGATCATAAACATAAAACACAATGTTATCTGAAGCCACATGCATGCAATCTAACGTAACAATTGCAAAGTTTGTACTCTTTGAGCTGACTAATGCCATTACATTACTACCTTGAATGTTAACCTTTGCAAAGACATTGAAGTAATTGGAGTCCATTGCCTAAGCAAAGTGAGAACAATGCTAACATCCCAAATTTCTGTATCTCTGGGCTTGGGAGGATTTTTATTAAAATTCCTTTCATGAACCGGGATATTAATGTGTGAGACCCAATTGAATCTCGATCAGAAATTTGTCCTAAGTAGGACGACAAAGCACTACAAGCTCTATTAATGGCACTATAACTTAAGTGCCGATCAAAATGCAACCCAGCAAGGAACTCCAATACATTTGATATGTTCGCAGTATGATAAGATATCCTTGACTGTCTACAGAAGACTTCCCATTCCTTTATATGCGACATATATTGTTTTTTAGTGCTATTTCTCCAAGCTGCAGCTATAACATCCATGGTCCTATTTGACAGTCCAAGCTCTTGCAATGGCCTGGTCAGAACCTGCAGATTAACAAATTCATATGATCATGCAATGGATGAATTTATTTTGTTACTGGTTGTATCAACAATCGTTGCAACTAGGAATCGTCATACATGGTTCAATAATCATTTTAAGCATCAACGGGAACCATGACTGTGTAGGCCAATTTGGCCCCACCAAAATGCCCTTGGCAACATCTTGCGCTATTTTCTAGAGACATTGCCCAATCAGACAGAATGGGGGAAAGGCAAAAAAGAACGTATTACCCCAGTGTAGCGAGAAAGCATCCACCGCTACTGCCCCTGGATCGTGTTCCCAAGACACGTATTCGGGCAATTGGTGATTTAATCTAGATGCAAACAGATCAATGTCCGGTACTCCAACCGACTGACAATATTTTTGAAAATTTGTGGATTTAACATCCATTCTGTACTGTCTTTAAATTTTTGTGATCTTTTGTCTGCCACAATATTGTCTCTCCCTGGGAGATAATAGCTGAAAACTGAATATTCTTACCAATACACCAATGCCACATCTGGTTAACCAGATGATCCCATGATAATGATCTTTCTCCACCCATGTGATTGATATATGCCACAGCTGTGGTATTGTCTACTTGTAATTAGACATGCAAATCCTTCATAGTAGAACAATAAGCTTTTAATCCATAAAATGCTCCCAGTAACTCCAAATAATTTATACCATATGTTTGGAGAAATAAATTCTCGTGGACAGTCCATCTGCCCCCACAGCTGGTATCATTATCCGTAGCACCCCATCCGAGAGAACTTACATCAGTTTGCAAAATCACTGCTGGCTGCTGAACCAAAATGTTTTTAACAGCTTCTGGAACATTCTCAATCCACCAATGCAATTCTAATAAAGCTTCCTTTGGCAATTGCATGGGCCTATCAAAATGGCCTGATCGCTGTATAAGCGCTTGTGCTTTTGCCCTTTTGAGATTTTGGTAATGCAGTGGACCAAATTCTACTGCAGGGAATGCTGCTACTAATTACCAATAACCTTAGCAACTTCTCGGATGGAGGGATAAGGTTTGTCAATAAGGCACCGACATACGTTTGTAATATCAACAATCTTGACTATTGGTAAAATTACTAACATGGTAACTGAATTAATCACAAACCCCAAATATTCAATAGTTTGGGATGGCTGTAACTTAGATTTTGTTGGATGAATCAGGAAACCTAGCCTGTCAAACAGGCTTGTAGTCGCTGAGACTGATTTTTCAGCTGACTCCTGATTAGCATTGACAATTAAATTGTCATCTAGATAAGCCATAACAATGTGTTTTTGTGCCCTTAGCAGTGCAAGAGCTGGTTTCAACAATTAGTGAACAACCTAGGAGCTGAGCTTAATCCATTAGGTAATGCTTTGTATTACCACAGCTGCCCCATCCAATTAAATTTCAATACCTGCAAAAGTGACAATGAATTGGTACTGAATACTATGCATCCTTCAAATCTATTGTAGCCATGTAACAATCTGTTGATACCAGCTGCATTGCAGTGTTGATGGTATCCATTTAAAAATGTTTATACTGGACAAATGTATTAAAATGTGTGAGGACTAAAATGATTCTACAACCCCCATCTTTCTTTGGTCTGGGGAAAATATTTGATACAAATTGTTGTGGATCCTCACTTGATTTCTCGATAAATTTTTTACACCAATTCTTAACTTCTTTATCAATTTGAATTTTTTCAAATACAGAAAACACCAAATACGATTAGGCTTATTCTGTCCTGGTGGATCAATACCTTCTACAAAATCAATGGTAGACCCTAAGACAGTATCTAATATAACACGGTCAGATGTTATACAGTCCCATTTATCATAAAACATTTGTAGACTACCACCAATCTGAGGTTCATCCAAAGATTCTTCTGTAATAGGATAAAGTTTTTGTACCTCTCCAACCGGACGTGATGGTCTCCTTCTCCCAACATGTGGGTGAACATTCGGCTGTGCTGGTTGGTAATATTTCCTTACCATACTCCCGCCTCGGCTTGTTCCAGCTCCAAATCAAAATCCCCTTCTCGTTTGACCGGCCCTTCTTTGGCCAAAACGAAGGGTTTCATGAGGTCAATAGTCTTTGCCTCGTTATCAATCTCTTTATTTATTTAAACAGATTTTCTCCGAACAAATTACCAGGAGCTTGAACATTGTTTGATCTGCACAAACCTGCAAATCTTGGATGTAAAATAGACCGAATGGCAATCTTCTTCATACAATTAATCTCAAATATTGAGTTGCAGAACAATGCCAACATATCCTTCTGAACTTTGGTCATTCCACAATCTTCCACTTGCCTTATAAAAAAGCAGTGATCCCAGCCGAAATCATATTTCCTGCGACTGCATCATTGATGACATTGGCACCCAAATAGCCGAATTTACCGTAGGTACCTACAGTGAGGTATAATAATTCTGCTGTATCAACCATAACAGCTTCTTGAAGCTGGAGAGAGACCAAATAATTTATGTTGGATGCCAGGTTTTCTTCCATGGCCTCACTGCCTCCTCCAGGTATAGAAACTTTGTGCCACATCAGACATACCTGAAGCAATATTTTTGTATTGTGGTGGGTACTCATGACCGAAATCACCACCTTCAGGATCAGTCTCATGCACCCCTGGTACTCCTGAGACTTTGCTCAAGGAGACTTCCTCCAGCCCAATCCCGGGCTCTGGAGTTTCAAATTCCCAATTCAAACTGGCACCATATTCATTATATGGAACCCCCTCAGGGGCTGGGAATATTCTGGGTTTTTTAAACCCTGGGTTGATTTTTGTCTGGATCATTTTCCATTTGATCCATTCTAAGCCATAAGGCTTTTCTATCTGGAGGACTTTAATTATCAGATTCATCAGAAACCACGGGCCTCTCAGATTTTCATTAACATTTTGTTTAGGCACTGGATTTTCCTCAGTGGCTTCTGCTTGTGGAGCAACCAAAGGCTCACTAACGGGTATTTTAACGGCCACCGGTATCGGAACCGGCTCTGTAATAATCTGCTGTCCCGACTTTTCTCCTCCCCGGGACGCACGTTTTACCCGCGATTTTTTAGGAGCTTTCTCCATTTTTATTTTTAAACTGCTCCTGGTCTTAACCCACCAGCCTCATGGAGTTTGAAATACCCTGGAAGTAAAAATAATTTACTTACCTGCGGGCCTGTTCCTTACCGCTGGTGGAGCTGCGCTCTGCAGCTCTTTGCCTACCGACAGCGTTGACGTAATGCCGATCAAGCGCCAGGCGGGGCTTCTTCACGTAGTCACTCATGTGACTCCAAAGTAAAATTCATTTAATTGTGAGGTGTTGCGTTCTAGGAAGTTGAACCAGAGTGGCAAGAATGCAGAGAAGATTTATGAGGACTTTGCCAAGACTTGAGGACCTGAGCTATACGGAGAGTATGGACAAGCTTCGTAGGTCCTTATTCCTTGGTATGCCAGCTGTTGATTCAATTGTAGTTTATTTCTCACATGTGCAACTGTAAAATTAAATTCCTTTTGCATATTAACGGATGCAGGCGCCGCTTTTTTTTGGCACAATTTCCAATGTCTAAAGTTTGGTCCGCCTGCACTCCCGGTCTACTGGAGCAGTTCCTGATCCTGCTAAGCTCCAGGCTCCTGCAGGGTCTTCTTCTGTCGCTTTTGACTGGAACGGCTGACAAACTGATGAACCCACGAATGGCCCTTACCTGGCCTTCTTTGTGTCCTGGAGGCGCCTCTTGCAGCCGCCCTTGAAGGCGGTGGAGGTATTATCCTGGTTCATCCTCCTACCGGCCCATCTGCAGCGACTCCCTCTCTGTTCCGAGGTCCGCTGAGCCTTCGGATTCTCAGGGTGAATTCCTGGTTCCGCAGTCCGTCAGAGGACCCAACGTGAATAACAATGGGGACCCGGCGTGGGGGGACTTGCTTTTAATATAAAAGCAATTAAAAGACATTTGGAGAGATATATGCATAGGAAACGTTTAGAGGGATCTGGGCCAAATGTGGGTAACTGGGACTAGCTTCTTTAGGGCATCTTGGTTGTCCTGGACAATTTGAGTCAAAGGGCTTGTTTCCCTGCTGTCTGACTATGACATGAATCACCCTCTCCTACTATGGATATCCCATGTTTGATGTGAAGAGTATTGGCTTGAAAAGGAAGGCAGATTGAATTTTACAGTCCATATCAGGGACAAATTAAATTGTCTATTTGGTCTGTAAGGGAAATGGAATGTGTTATATAAGTACAATAGTAAAATATTTTACTGATGGTCTTTTATTTATGGTGAATACCTGGCTGCCCTGTTTTATACCTGACAATCTGTATTATGCTCACTAAGGCAGTGTGATTAGGACAAAGAATCTTACAACTCTTGCTCAACAGAACTGAACATCTGACTAACTATTTAACGAAAGAAGAAAATGTTTGGGAATTTGGATATCATAATGATTAACTTGAACCCAAACACCAGACTCAAATAACCATGGCCTTTTTGCTTCAAATTACTGTTGTAAAACAAACAGGTCCTGAATTGTAGAAGCTGCGAGGAATAATCTTTTCCATCGATGGAACAAGATGTACCTAAGAAGACAATTTAGTTTGTTTGTGTGGTGGGAGATTGCAACCTTCACGTGGTCCGCCCTATTTCAACAAATGCAATCAACCTGGCGTGCACATTCAAAGAAGATCAAATAGAACAAGTTGTCCTACAACTTTAGGCTGTGCACGCCATATGCAAGAAGAAGAAGTTTGTTTGCTTTCTACATGGTTAGAATGCTTTTAAATTTCAGCGAAGTTAGGAACTTCTCAAAGTGCTGAGCAAATTCTTTTGAATCAATGCCACTCTTCTGTGAAAAGTGATGACACAGGGTTAATTGAATTAATATGGTTAGATTTAGAACCTTCTAAGAAATAAACCAGACAATTAGAAAGGAAGGGAGGGTTACACAAACAGCTGGAGAAACTCAGCGGGTGCAGCAGCATCTAAGGAGCGAAGGAGATAGGCGACGTGAAGGGTCGAGACCCTGACCTGGCACGCCCATTGTCTCTGCCTGTTTGTGCCCCACCGAACACATTTCCACATACCTTGACTCCATCCTATCCCCCTTTGTTAAATCCCTCCCCACCTATGTTCAAGACACCTCAGGCCCCTATTCTCTCATCTTCACCATGGACGTCCAGTCACTATAAACCTCCATCCCCCACCAGGATGGTCTCAAAGCCCGCCGGTACTTCCTCAACCAGAGGAGCAACCCATACCCGTCCACTGACACCCTCTCTTTGCGGAAGGCAGACAGAGGGGGGAGATGGGAAGATGTGGTGAGTGGAGGGGTCACGTTGGAGGTGGCGAAACTGGCAGAGGACTATCTGTTGTATGTGCCGGCTGGTGAGGTGAAAGGTGAGGACCAGGGGGACTCTGCCCTTGTTGTGAGTGGCGGAATGAGGAGAGAGGGCAGTGTTGCCGGGTATGGAGGAGACCCTGGTGCGAGCCTCATCTATAGTGGGGGAGGGGAAACCCCGTTCTCTGAAGAACGAGGACATTTGTGTCGAGAATGGTCAGGGATCAGGGAAACGAGAGATATAGACAGTGATATGGAGAGATAAAGAACAATGAATGAAAGATATGCAAAAAAGTATCGATGATAAAGGAAACAGGCCATTGTAAGCTGTTTGTAGTGTGAAAATGAGAAGCTAGTGCGACTTGGGTGGGGGGGAGGAGAAGAGAGAGAAGGAATGCCAGGGCCCGAGGGCTGAGGGAGAGGTGGGAAGGGGAGGAGGCAGCCTGGGTTAACAGAATTGAGAAAATTCAATGTTTAAGCCCAGAGGTTGCAGACTCCCCAAGCGGAATATGAGGTGCTGTTCTTCCAACTTGTGGTGTTGCTCACTCTGGCAGTGGAGGAGGCCCAGGACCGAGAAGTCGGATACGGAAAGGGAGGGGGAGTTGAAGTGCTGAGCCACCGGGAGGTCGGGTTGGTTATTGCGGACCGAGCGGAGGTGTTCAGCGAAACGATCGCCCAGCCTCCGCTTGGTCTCACCGATGTAGATCAGCTGGCATCTGGAGCAACAGATGCAGTAGATGAGGTTGGAGAAGGTGCAGGTGACCTCTGTCGGACATGGAAGGACTGCTTGGGTTCCTGAAAGGAGTGGATGGGGGAGGTGAAGGGACAAGTGTAGCATCTCTTGCGGTTGCAAGGGAAAGTGTCCGGGGAAAGGGTGGAGCGGGGGGGAAGGGAAGAATTGACAAGGGTGTTGCGGAGGGAGTGGTCTTTGCGGAAGGCAGACAGAGGGGGGAGATGGGAAGATGTGGCGAGTGGAGGGGTCACATTGGAGGTGGCGAAACTGGCAGAGGACTATCTGTTGTATGTGCCGGCTGGTGAGGTGAAAGGTGAGGACCAGGGGGACTCTGCCCTTGTTGTGAGTGGCGGAATGAGGAGAGAGGGCAGTGTTGCCGGGTATGGAGGAGACCCTGGTGCGAGCCTCATCTATAGTGGGGGAGGGGAAACCCCGTTCTCTGAAGAACGAGGACATTTGTGATGACCTGGTGTGGAACACCTCATCCTGGGAGCAGATGCAGGGTAGACGGAGGAATTGGGAATAGGGGATGGAGTCCTTACAGGAAGCAGGGTGGGAGGAAGAGTAGTCCAGGTAGCTGTGGGAGTCAGTTGGTTTGTAGTGGATGTCGGTCACATGTGTATTACCTGCAATAGAGATGGTGAGGTCAAGGAATGGTAGGGAAATGTCGGAAATGGTCCAAGTGTATTTGAGTGCCGGATGGAAATTGGTGGTGAAATGGATGAAGTCAGTCAGTTGTGTGTGGGTGCAGGAGGTGACACCAAAGCAGTTGTCAATGTAATGAAGGTAAAGGTCGGGGGTGGGGCCCAGGTATGCCGAGAACAAAGATTGTTCGACGAGCCCGACAAAGAGGCAGGCGTAGCTAGGGCCCATGCTTATGCCCATAGCTACGCCTTGTGTTTGTAGGAAATGGGAGGAGTCAAAAGAGAAGTTATTGAGGGTAAGGACCAACTCCGCTAGGCGGAGGAGGGTGTCAGTGGACGGATGTGGGTTGCTCCTCTGGTTGAGGAAGTACCGGCGGGCTTTGAGACCATCCTGGTGGGGGATGGAGGTGTATAGTGACTGGACGTCCATGGTGAAGATGAGAGAATAGGGGCCTGAGGTGTCTTGAACATAGGTGGGGAGGGATTTAACAAAGGGGGATAGGATGGAGTCAAGGTATGTGGAAATGTGTTCGGTGGGGCACGAACAGGCAGAGACAATGGGTGTGCCAGGGCAGTCGGGTTTGTGGATTTTAGGGAGAAGGTAAAATCGGGCCGTGCGGGGCTGGGAAACGATGAGGTTGGAGGCTCGGGGGGGTAGGGAGCCGGAGTTGATGAAGTTGGTTATGGTGCTCGAGATGGTGGCCTGGTGCTCGTCAGTGGGGTCATGGTCCAGGGGTAAGTAGGAGGAGGTGTCCGAGAGTTGGCGCGTGGCCTCCGCTTTGTAGAGATTGACGCGCCAGACTACCACGGCACCTCCCTTGTCGGCGGGTTTGATAACCCAGTCTCGGTTGTTATGGAGTGAGTCGATGGCAGTACGTTTGGGGGGGGGGGGGGGAAAGATTGGAGTGAGACAGGGGAGTGGAGAAGTCGAGGCGGTTGATGTCCCGACGGCTGTTCTGTATTGAAAGGAAGAGATTTGTGCCGATCAATTTTCATGGATGTGATTCCTTTGAATACCAATAACGTTGCAGTATTCGCTGGCCAATTGGGCAATTTTAAAATTAGGGAGGTTCTCATATCTTTTATTACAAACAACATTGTTACATGAAACGGTTTAAGGATTTAAATGAGAGGGATTTACTAACAAGGTATAATTTGTGAAAATAATTTTTGGTGTGTCCTCACGATATCTATGCCACATTGTGTGGTTTTAACACAGGTACTAAATCATACCATGGAAATTGTACCCACACATTAAACTTAGTCAGCAGATGTTTGACAGGGACTAGTTTACTTTAGTTTGTTATTGTCATGTGTACTGAGGTACAGTGAAAAGCTTTTTGTTGCCTGCTGTCCAGTCAATGAAAAGACTATACATGATTCCAATCAAGCCAGATACAATATACAGATACGATGAAGGGTATGATATTTAGTGCAAGATAAAGTCAGATTAAAGATAGATCATAGATCTCCACTAAGGTAGATTAGAGGTCAGGACCGCACTCTAGCTGGTGAGAGGATGTTTCAGTTGCTTGATAACAGCTGGAAGAAGCTGTCCCTGAATCTGGAGGTATGCGTTTTCAAACTTCCAGACCTTTTGCCTGATGGGAGGGGGGAGAAGAGGGAGTGACTGGGGTGAGACTGGTCCTTGAACTTCTTCATCCTGGCATCTAAAAATGCAGTTTTCTCTGAAAAATAATATGATATGATTTACCCTATTACTTCATTGAAGAAGAGGAACCATGGAGTTCATGAACATAAACTGGTGAGAGGAATAGTTTTCAATTGACCGAGAATCTGAGTGTGTATGTATATCAGTTTTCCTGCTCTATATCTCCTCTTACCAGAACAAATTACACAAACTAAACAAGGGTGATATTGCATGCAATCACTTTAAAAGATGGAAAAATTCAACAAAGCATTACTAACATGATAATAACTCTATGGTTAGACTAAGTGGGACTCGTTGGGTTGGAGTGCTAGCATGGGTGTTGTGGGTCAAGTCAAGTCAAGCACACTGAGTGCAGGGCCAACAATCCATTTCGATCCATTTCATGTCAATTCAATTCAATTCAAGTCAAGTCAAGTCAAGTACAGGGCAGGCGGGGCCAGCCATCAATACAATCTATTTGCTTTCATTTCAGGTGAGGTCAAGCAAAGCAAAGGCAAAGCAAAAGCAAAAATACAGGGCAGGCGGAGCCAGCCAACAATACAATCCATTTGCTTTCATTTCAGGTGAGATCAATGTAATGAGTGTAATGTACTGGCTGGTGAACTGACTGCCATTGTCAGATAGAAGGCGTGCAGGAGAGCCGTGCACGGAGAAATGGTGTTGCAACTTCTGGATAACTGCTTCAGATGTGATGGTTTGGAGTAGATCGATGTCAAACCAGCCCAGATAAGAGACGACAAGAACCAGATAGTGTTTCCTATGCCTTTGAATATATTGGTGGCTACTGTGGGCCACGGTAGAGGAGGAACCAGGTGCGGCAGTAAGGGCTGCTTTTGGTGGTGTGGCATCAGGCTTTTGCAGATGGCGCATACTTCGGTTTTGTCACGTATGTACTTGGTCATACCAGGCCAGTAAAACATGCTCTGTGCCCATTGTAAGGTTACCTCTACGCCGGGGTGGCCCCTGTGGATGTAGGTATGTTGCAAAACTTACCTTGAGCAGCGCTGCACTTCTGCCGCTCCCCGTGTGTGCGACTTTGGCGCCTTTCAGAGGGGGGCGGGCTTAAAGTGCCGTTTTTCAACAGGCAGGCCAAATCGATGAATGTCGGGCGATTTGGTTGCGGAAGAAAAATTGCTCCGACATTTCATGAATGAAGGTATTTTTAAATTACTCTAAATTATTTATTAACTAGAGTAATTTAAAAATCACCTTCAAAAGCCGTGAGAACAGACAACCGGAAGGATTTTGCGTAGGGGAGAAAAAAAGGTAAATAGTTTATTTTTATATTAAAAGTTGGTTTTTCGGGAGGCTTTAATAATATTTTCATGTTGCGAAATGGGGTCCCAAAAAATCTATGAACAAACAGTATTTTTCCTCCCGACTTCACCGCTAACCGCAACGTTCCAATCCACCGCACTCCACTAAAACCAACTCGCTAGTTGACTTAAATGGCCATTAATTTACAGGCATTAAACACTAAATTCCTTCCATTTGGCCTAGAAATTCATGAAAATGAGATTTAAAAATTATGTTATATTGTGGATTATTGTGTGAATGTTATTTGGACACTTAGGCAATTTAAAAAAAGTTTATCTTTTCTTAAGAAATGGATAGATGTTTAGCTCTACTCATTGAATTTTGTAATTAGCTACAATTAGATAACTAACTAATTATATGCTTTAATTTCAGGTCATCCAAGTAAGATTGTTTCATATTTGTTTCAGAATGCTTCAATCTATAATAACTGAAAATTTCATTGAGTTCTCTTAATTTTTAAGAAAGTTATGGGCTTTTAACTTTTCCAGATCACAGCTTTTGAGTTAAGTCAATTGAAAGGCAATGGGGAGCAAGATGCTAATTTCAGAGTATGAAAATGGCCATAACTTTCTTAATACTGAAGATATGAAAGTAAATTAGGTGTCAAATTAAACTTCTTTTTATGCTTTATCTGATGGGATAAATTGCAGACTTGATTTTTTAAATCTCAAAATTTTGTAACATTGCTAGTGGATGGCATCAAAGTACTTGTCCCAGAGGACAGCTGGGACAACTGCCTTGTGGCCCTTGACTGCAATCCCATCCTGTAACACCAGTTCGTTGCAAATCAGGAAGTATGGGCAGATCGCGAGCTGGGTGCTGTGTTGTTTATCCGGCCAGCCACGCCGGATGACTGCAGACAGAAATTGTAAAGTCTCTTTAGCAGCCGTGTGTTCTGCCAGAGGCTGCTTAGGCAATCAGTAGGAACATATGATACCATCATTACTGGGAACTGGTCCTGTTCAGAGAGTTGTTGTTCGCTGGTTTTGTGTGGGGCTCTTGATAGCGTGTAAGCTATGTGCATGTCCTTGCCTTTTTTATAGACAATGTTGAAATCAAAACACTGTAGCTGCATCATCATCCATTGCAGGTGAGTCGGAGCAGCGTGAATGGGTTTATTCAAGATGGTGACCAGCGGCTGGTGGTCTGTTTCTATAATCACACTTACCAAAAATAAAGTCTTTGAATTTCCTGCAGGCGAAAACCACTTCAAGTAATTATTTTTCAATCTGGGCGTAACGTTGTTCACTATCAGAGACTGTGTTCCCCGCGGCCTCCCCACGGCGTTCAACAATGTCGGAGATAAATATCAGAGGACTTGGATGGCGAGACGAGTTTGCCACGATAGAGATAGAAACATAGAAAAATAGGTGCAGGAGTAGGCCATTCGGCCCTTTGAGCCTGCACCGCCATTCAATGTGATCATGGTTGATCATCCAACTCAGTATCCCGTACCTGCCTTCTCCCCATACCCCCTGATCCCTTTAGCCACAAGTGCCACATCTAACGCCCTCTTAAATATAGCCAATGAACTGGCCTCAACTACCTTCTGTGGCAGAGAATTCCAGAGACTCACCACTCTCTGTGTAAAGAATGTTTTCCTCATCTCGGTCCTAAAGGAATTCCCCCTTATCCTTAGACTGTGACCCCTTGTTCTAGACTCCCCCAACATCGGGAACAATCTTCCAGCATCTAGCTTGTCCAACCCCTTAAGAATTTTGTACGTTTCTATAAGATCCCCCCTCAATCTTCTAAATTCCAGCGAGTACAAGCCGAGTCTATCCAATCTTTCCTCATATGAAAGTCCTGACATCCCAGGAATCAGTCTGATTTAGCCAGGAATCAGCCAGGTAACGGGCACATAAAACAAATGTAAAGAAAACAAAACCCGATGAACATGAACGGAGTAGGTATGACTCACTTCTTGACACCATGTAATGAGTCATACACACATCAAAATACAACACATATTTATTAAACTCCACTTACAGCATTGGTATGCAAAACGTTACAGTACCTAATAGCAACTCAGACTGAATTACGTAAGCAAGCTCTTGGTAATATAAATTGCATTTTAGGCGGAGCAACTACTAACAAGCACTACAATTGGTTAGTAGGAAATAACCAATCTACAGTCAAGCAAAGCAAAGGCAAAGCAAAAGCACAGGACAGGCGGGGCCAGCCAACAATACAATCCATTTGCTTTCATTTCAGGTGAGCTCAATCAAAGCGAAGGCAAAGCAAATGCAAAAGCAAAAGAACAGGGGAGGCGGGGCCAGCCAACAATACAATCAATTTGCTTTCATTTCAGGTGAGGTCAAGCAAAGCCAAAGCAAAACCAAAAGCACAGGTCAAGCCAAACAACTCATTTCATTTCATTTCCATATCCATTTCAATTTCAAGCACAGGGCAAGCCAAACAACTCATTTCATTTCATTGAGGGCTAACAAATCATTTATTACAAGCACATTCAGGGTCAACAAATCCATTCATTGCAAGTACATTGCTGGCTAACAAATCATTTATTGCAAGCACATTAAGGGTTAACAAATCATCATTCATTGCAAGCACATTGCTGGCTAACAAAACATTTATTGCAAGCAAATACAGGGTTAACCACATAAAGCACATAACCACATAAAGCACATGAAGGGTAGATTCACAGTTCAGTAGACTCACAGCAGAATCAGAGTTGTGGCCTCTCCCTCGGAATCTTTAGGAGTGACTGACTCGCGTCCAGCCATCCGGGGTTTTATAGTCCTGCACTCCCCCCGGAAGGGGCGTTTCATTCATCATGGTGATTGACAGACGAGAGCACCAATCAGCTGATCTCAAGAGTTTTTAAACATCCATAACTTTTTTACTCGATCGGAAAAATCCTCGGGGCTGCCTCAGCGGAGGAGGACTGTGAGATGTAAAATGACCAAAAATCATAGCGATATAGGGTAGAATTTTTTCTAAAATCAATATACAGCGCAGTCAGGAAGTGGTCAAGATGAGACTTTTAGTTATATAGATATTCGTCATAAAACAATTAATATTGATATTTATCCTGTTAGTAAAGACGCGTGTAAAATGTAAAAAATGGAAGATAAACCAAGTGGCCAAAGACTGAGCTAAGTGTAATTGGATTAATCGCAGAATTAATAAATGTTAAAAGATGTAAATAAGTATACGAGTTGAGGAGTGATGACAATACTCCTATCTATAGCATATAATATGGGGTTGGATAAATGTGGGCATCACAGAAGCATAGCGGTAGAGTTGCTGCCTTATACGGCAGAGACCCGGGTTCAATTCTGATTACAATTGTTTGTTCAGAGTTTGTACGTTCTCCCAGTGACAGCGTGGGTTTTTATCGGGTGCTCTGGTTTCCTCCCACATTTGAAATCCATTTAGGTTTGTAGGTTAATTGGTTTTGGAAAAGATTGTAAATTGTCCCCAGTGTGCAGTGCTAGTGTGCGGGGTTCGCTGGTCTGCCTGGACTCGGTGGGCTGAAGGGCCTGCTTCCGCACTGCATCTCCAAACTAAACTAAACTAAATGATTTTAATTGTTGAAATATATACACAGTTGTAATCTCTTGACTGTAGAGCAGCTTGTATTCTGTACTACCTGAAGAGGCAAGGGCCTCGGGATCAAAGGGAGACTGGGGAGGTTGTTGTACTCAGATTAAAGTGACCATCACTGAGTAGAAGAATGCAGCAGGAATAGACATGTGGAGGTTGATAATGGCCTGTGACGTTCTCTACAAATGCTGAGAAAATATAAGCAAAGAAATTGATAATTACTTAATAGAAGGAGTGAATCTCTAGCAGTGGTGCAGTGAACTAGTCCATCATGAAAAAAGGAACAGTACTCCGATGTAACATTCTCTCAGTTTCACTGAATGGCTCAGAAAGTTAACTTGTTTTACTATGACCCAAAGTTTCGGAGACCTAACAAATTGGAAGCAACAAGACTGACCATCTGATTGTAACAAGATATGAAGCAATACTTTCACTGAGACATCTTCAATAGCAGCTGGGGGAAGCAAGCAGCAGGAAGCAAGGTTGGCTCTTCGCATGGTAAAAATAAATAATTACAGAGTAATTAAATGATTAGGAATGGGTAAATCCAAATGATTAGGAATAGGAATATGAATACTTTATTGTCACATGTGACTAGCCACAGTGAGATTCTTTGCTTGCATACACAATGTATACAAATAGTGGCCACCTACGGCGCTGACAAAGTTCCAAAGCACGCCGGCTCCTCCTTTTGTCCCCCTCCACACCCAATTGTCCATTGTTGCCCCCCTCCTCATTGTTCTCCCCAACCCCCCCCTCCTCCCCCCCCACATACCGGGTCCCCATTGTCCTCTGTCCCCCACACCTGGTCCTCCATTGTTATTCCCCTTTCCCTCTCATGGTGGTCCTCCACACTCTCATCAACTGAGGGCTGACCCGGGAGGGATTGCCACCGCCACGAGGCTTCACCACCGCTAAGGCTCTATCGTCACGAGGCCTCACTACTGTCAATGCCCCATTTCACGCCTCCGTGGTGCTGACCCGGGTCCCAGGCGTTGACTCCGACGGCCGTTTCGCCCGACGCGGCTTCTACCCGCGAGGCCCCGGCTGTGCCCCGACCCAGGTTACTACGTGGCGATCTGGGAGGCATCGAGACCGCAGTACTTCGATAAAGGCCTCTGGCCATGTTCCCAGTCATCAGCCACGGCCCGTCGGGAAGCCTTCTGGCCGTGCGGACTTGGACTTGGTCGTGAGATCCATATCTGGAATCAAAGTCTTCATGTGAATAAATGTAATAAAAGGAACTGCAGACGCTGATTATACCAAAGATAGCCACAAAATACTGGAGTAACTCAGCGGGTGAGGCAGCATCTCTGGAACAAATAGATAGGTGGCGTTTGAGATCAGGACCTTTCTTCAGTATTTCTTTATATGAAATACACTACTCTCCAATTGATTGGCTCAGTGCCAGTAATTAGGCTGCAATTAAATAGGCAAAGTGGGAAATGGAGGTGCGGCGGTGGTAGCCAATAATCCGGCTGCATCACGAATGGACTAACTGGGTCTTGGACTAAACTATCAATGTGGCACCATCTCCATGGAGATGGACAGCAGGGGATTAGGCAAGGGATAGGATTTACAGTAAACCTCAGTTAATCTGGTACACTCAGGACTATGGATTTTCCAGACTATTAATCTTATCCAATCTAAATACTCCAAAAAAACATTAATTGATTTTTGTTAGATATTATAAAGTAAAGTATCCTTTATTGTCATTCAGTCGGTCTGAACGAAATTTCGTTGCCTTGCAGTCGTACATTTAATAAAATAAAAAAACACACAATAAATACAAATTAACATCCACCACAGTGAGTTCACCAGGCACCTCTTCACTGTAATGGAAGGCAAAAGTCTTAAGTCTTTGTCTCTTCCCTCCTTACTCTCCCTCTGCGTGATCCAGGTTTCCGATGTTGTGACCCCACCGGGTGATGGTATGTAAGTAAGTCCCACGGCTCAAACCGTGCTCCGCGAACGGGCCGGTTCAAACTCCGCAGCCCGGGGCGGTCGAAGCTGCCGCCTTCCAGTCCAGCGGACGAAGCTGTTGCTGCGGGAGCTCCAGAAAAACAGGTCACCAACCTGTGACCTGTGAGCTCCCGAAGTCGGGCCGCTGTCACCGCTGGGACACCTCCTCAGTTTACTTACCAAGTGAACCTGGTAAGTTCTAAAATGAGCTCTTAATTGTTATAGAAATTATTATAGAAATAGGCATATACATTAATGTAAACTGCATTACAGAATTCACCTGTTTTGGAGGCACGCTTCAAAGGATCACAGGAACCCAATCCCAGATGTATTTTAAGGGACCATGGGAACTGTACTCCTGGTGAGATTAAAGGAAGGCAGACACAAAAAGCAGGAGTAACTCAGCAGGACAGGCAGCTTCTCTGGAGAGAAGGAATGGTTGACGTTTCGGGTCGAGACCCTGCTTCAGACTAAAGGAAGCGCAGAAATGGGCGTTTGGTGTGTTAGAAGGAGCACAAGATCTTAATTCAGAAACTTTTAAATAGAAAATAGCAGAAGGACTGAGAAAATGTTCTCATTCCTTGCTCTTACTGTACCAAATTGCCCCCTCCATGGAAAGAAAAACTGAATTGACCTGTTTGTTCTCCATTGCTGATTGTGCAATAAATTACAAGCGGAATATCAACCCACATTTCCGTACCTATCTTTCCGTCTGGTACTGTTGCACTTGGTGGAAAGTAGTTGGATTAAACAGTAGTGTGTCAGGCTTACACATTGACGTGATATGCACCACAGCATTTGCCTGTTTTTGAAGGCAAGGCCAGATAAAGCACTCTTCTTGGGGAAGCCTATGCACGGAAATATCCAAGGTGACATATCTAATGCTTACATGCTAACTTCATAGTTAATTGCTGATTATTCTTTAAAAAACAATTTAGTTTAGTTTAGAGACACAGCATGGAAACAGGCCCTTCAGCTCACCGAGTCCGCACCGACCAGTGCTCCCCACACATTAACACTATCCGCCACTAGGGACAATGTTTACATTTATATCAAGCCGATTAACTTACAAACCTGTACGCCTTTGGAGTGTGCGAGGAAACCGAAGTTCTTGGAGAAAACCCACGCAGCTCATGGGAAAACATCCAAACTCCGTACAGACAGCACCCGTAGCCAGGATCGAACCCAGGTCTCTGGTGCTCTAAGCGCTGTAAGGCAGCAACTCCAACTCTGCACTACCTGCTGCCCTTTATCATCTTATAAATATTATTTATAGAACTATGAACAGAACTGCTTCAGAACATGAGCATTAAGGTGTTTAAAAAGTAATTTATTTAGAGTCTGAGGAAGGGTCCTGACCCAAAATAACGTCTGTCCATTCTCACAACAGGTGCTGCCTGACCTATTGAGTTCCTCCAGCACTTTTGGTCAATTTATTTAGCATGTTTGATTTGCTCTGAAAATCATTGTTCACAGTGAGATGGATTAAGATATCTCTTCAGTGGATGAACTGATCCTGATTAGTGTTTTTTCTTTCCATTAGCATTTGAGCAAATCAGAGTTTTTAAGCTAATATTAAGTAATTATTTGATGCTATCAATAGAATATGGCAGTTAGACAAAAATGCTGGAGAAACTCAGCGGGTGAGGCAGCATCTATGGAGCGAAGGAATAGGCGACGTTTACGGTCGAGACCCTTCTTGAACATGGTAGATGATGGCAGATGATCCCAGTAATACAGATGTATTTATTGTGCAGGATTAAATATATGAGGCATGCTAAAGAAAAATACCATCATCTGAAATGTGGATTATTTTTTACTTTTAACTTTCGACCGCCCCGACGGGGACTTCGATCGTCGGCTGTGGATGGTTTGACTGCCCCGACCGCAGGAGAATATAGAGGAAGGATTTTATTGCCTTCCATCACAGTGAGGAACGTGGGGAATCTGCTGTGGTGGATGCTTATGTTAAGTTTTATGTAGTTGTGTGTCATGTTGCTTTTTTTTAGCATGGTAGCATGGATGTATGGTCATCTGAATTTCACTGTACCTTAAATGGTACACGTGACAATAAACTGATTTAAAACTTAGAAACCTTGGCAGACATTGACAGATGTGTTTCAGGGTTTCAGTATCTTTGTGGTAAATCATAAAATATGTTTCATGTAGATTTTCAAGTCTTTGCATTTATGTCTGATTTATGCCAGTTCCATATGATTTTCTTGTATAATGATTAATTGTGCTGCATTACCAGAGTAACCAACTGATACCAAGAATAGAGAGAGAAGCTCATTTCATGCTATAAACTTCTAACTGGGAACTGCACTTACTGTTCTACACTTCTGAAATACTTTTGTAGTAAATGATACTATTGTACAGAACATGTCAGTCTGTTAATTATTTTGTATTGTAGCACTTGCGTTATAGATTTGTGGCATTTTTTGAGTTTATAAAGTTTGATGGTGTAAGTGTGCAGTTTTTCCACTTTCAGATGTTTTATGGTTAGAACTCAATAATTGTTATAGTATAATTTTAAAATGATGTCCAATACAATTTTGCTTATTCAGTAATTGTTTATATTTGTGATAATGTGGTTTGAAGTACATTTTCAGTTCCAATAATTGTATACAATAGGAAAGTTCCATAATGAAGCTATTTATATAAGGAGCTCAAATATTGCTGTGATATTGCAAAGTAAGATTTGTAATGCTGTGGAGTATTTTTTTAGACAGTTAAATTAGGGTTGAAGTACATATTTTTTAATGCATTTGCAGGAAGTGGCAATGAGCATAAGTTTCAGAAAGTCATGTTGCAGCTTAATAGAACTTTGGTTAGGCTGCAGTTGGTTGTCTACAGTTCTAGTTACCTCGTTGCAGGATAGATGTGGAGATTTTGGAGAAACTAGAAAAGATTAACCATTATGTGCTTGGACTAGAGGATATTAACTGCTGTTTAAGTTGAATAAACTAGGATAGCTTTCTCAGGAGGGTTGGAAGTTGAGGGGCGGTTGAGGTTGAAACTAAACCTGATAGAACTATATAAAATAATGTGAGGCCGAGAAAGTTTAGACAGTCAAAACCTTTTTCCCTCAGTGGAAATGTCAGACTAGAGGGCATAACTTTAAGGTAAGAGGGACAAAGTTTAAGGGGTGGCCCAGTGGTGCAGTGGTTGAGTTACTGCCTTATAGCACCAGAGACCAAAGTTCAATCCTGACTATGGGTGTTGTCTGTACCGTGTTGTTCGTTCTCCATGTGACCACGTGGGTTTTCTCTGGGTGCTCCGGTTTCCTCCCACATTCCAAAGATGAGCAGGTTTGTTGGTTAATTGGCATCTGTAATGTGTGTAAGATAGAAATAGTGTACGGGTGATTGTTAGTGGGCGCGGACTCAGTGGGCTGAAACCCCTGTCTCTATGTTGTATCGCAAAGCAAAATAAAGTAAACTAAAAGAAATATGTTTAGCATGGACATTGTGAGCTGAAGGGCCTGTTCCTGTGCTTTCTGTATTATGTTCTATGTATATCAATGTGCATACCTTTCAAGAATAAGTGTACACAATTTTAATCATCAATCAAATACCAATTGGAACATACCAATGGTGAAACTCTTTACTCACTTGTGACACAGCTATCAGTGCATTATATGAGTTCAATTTGCAAATGTGCTGCTTTATGGACAGGATGCATGTTATTAATCTCATTAATTAATAAAGTGACACTAATTGGATTATATCTCACACCTAAGTGTCATTTCTTTCATTTTGTTTAGTTTTTGAAGGAGTATTTTTTTCCACCCATTGCCCTCTCCCAACTTCTCTGCCCTGTAGGTGAATTTCTTCCCCTTTATCAGTTCCAATGAAGGGTCCAAGACCTGAAACATTAACTGTTTCTCTTCTCACAGATACGGCCTGACCCGCTGAGGCTTCCCACATCTTCTGTGCTTATTTATTCTTTCAGATTGATGACTTTGCATTAAAACTAGAAAAAATAAGTTCAAAAATTTTAAGTTGCGAAGGAAGAGGGAAGGAACAGAAAATACAAAGGAGAAAATCAATGATGGGATGGTGGGGAAAAGTGATGAAGACATCACATGTTCAACATGAATGTTTGTCAAGTAGAACATACCCAGTGCCCCCTCCAGTTAAATGGATTGCCATGTCCTAATACTCCTGCAGGCCATCCTCACCTGTCCTACTCTTTCTTTCAAGGATTCATGCAGGTGATATTTTATGTCCCTGCTAAAAGGGAAAAAAAGAATCCACCCTTCATTGCCCTGTAGAGTATCAATGGATACCTCTTGGACTGTCACTGGATGAAAATATATTTATTTTATCATTGAGATTTGTTCCTGCCTTGCTGATCTAGTTCTACAATAGCAGGGAAAATTCTTCATACTGAATCCCCATCTCTCTAAGGATTAAATTCTCTGCCTGCTTCCTCTAAGGTAAAGTTATTGAAGAATGGAGACTATAAGTGCCATTCATCAAGTTGCTCTGACCTGTTAAAATGGTCAATTTTATTGAATTTGCACAATGCACACCCAAGCGTGTAATTAATGTGTAAGAATTGCTGAATCTATGCCTTTAACTATGCCATTTTTTCTAGCCTTTAAAATGTGGAAATAATTCTATTATTTCCTTCACAATAATGTATCTGCAGATACTGCAGTAAAAAAACAGCCAGGGTTGAACTCATCTACTTCATTAGAGTGGATATAACACTTGGAGCTGACTTGTAACAGGTTCAATTAATTGCAGTGTCTTACAATTGTAAGAATTGTAAGATTCCTCAAGTGACTGATCCACTTGGGTTTCTGGTCAATGAGAATTGGTGGTGGAAAGTTGATGGTGGCAACATCAGTGAATGTTACAACACGGTGGTTAGACTGAATAAACTGTTAAAATGGTCAGTTTTATTGAATTTGCACAATGCACAGGCAATCATGTAATTAATGTGTAAGATTTGCTGAATCTATGTTGGAGATGGTCATCGACTGGCACTTCTGTGCTGTATATATAACTTGCCACTTACAAGCTCACATCTGAATGTTTTCCCGGTCTTGCTGCATGCACAACTTGAAGGAGTAGTAAATGGAATTAAATACTGCAATCATCGATATACATCTCCTGATCTCCTGATGGGAGGAGGATTATTGATGAATTAGCTGATGTTGAGGGTCCTACAACACTTCCCTGAGGTGCTCCCACTGTGATACCCCCGGACTGGAATAATTTGCCATGGACAACAACACCATCTTTCTTGTGGGAAGTATGACTCCAACCAATGGAATTATTTCCATTGCCATCTATTTACTACAATTTTACTAGGGCTTCACGATGTCCACCTTGGTCAAATGCTGTAATGATTCCATCAAGTTGCTCGTGGTGTGGCAGCACCTAACGGCAGTGGCTCGACTGCAGTCCGTCTGTCTTTTTTAAATTTTTGTCTCGTTAAATGTATGTGTTGATTCTAGTTTTTATTATTTTTTAGCTGTGTATATGTGGGGGGTGGGGTCGGGGGGTGGGGGAAACCGTTTAATCTCTTCACTGTACGGGGGACCCGACTTTTTCCCTGTCGGGTCTCCGAAGTCATTGGGCCTAACTTCGTGGAGCCGGCGGCGCCCTCCGGCCGGAACTAACCTAAGGGCTCCAGTCGAGGAGTCTGCGGACGTGCCATCGCGGAGCCGGCCAATTTCAGAACGGGAAGAGCTGTGGTGGCGCACAGCTGTGACCTGACTTTGGAGCTTCGGAAGCTCCGGCCGCAGGCCCGGTGGACAGGAACATCGGGAGCTCGCAGGTCCCTAGTGGGAGACTGCTTGTCGGAGCTCCCGCAACGGCAACTTCTCCCACTGGAATTGTGGGGTTTAAATTACTAGGAGCGGGTCCTAACATCGCCTGGCGCGGCTTAAACGGCCATGGGACTTACCATCGCCCGCCGGGGGGCTTTAACGTCAGGAGCCCCAGTTCGCCTTGATGTTGCAGTTGGTCTGCTGGACCGTGGGAGAAGAACAAAGGGAAGAGATAAGACTTTTGCCTTCCATCACAGTGAGGAGGTGTTGGAGATTCACTGTGATGGATGTTTGTGTAAATTGTATTAAGTGTGGGTCTTGGTTATTTTTGTAATGTTAAGACTGTAGAAATAAAATTTTGTTCAAACCAAGATGTTTGAATGACAATAAAACGCATTCTAAGGTTCCCCTTCAAGTCACATACTATTCTGGCCTGGAAACATATCGCTCACCGCACATTATCATTGCATCTAATCTGGAAATGTCCCATGTAACTGCACCATGGGCGCACTACCATTAAGACTATAATAGTTCAAAAAGGCAGCGCCACATTGTCTTCTCATCACCTAACTGCAATTCAGGTCTTTGGTCCACATTTGGATCAAGGCTGCAATAAATCCTGGATCTGTGTGGACCTGACAAAATCCATACTAGGTGTTGTTGGGAATTTTGAAAATTGTAAAAATAGGTTACTGGTGAGTAAGTCTGAAGCCATCAGTCTGAAGAAGAGTCCTGAATCTGAATCATCATCTACCCGTTCCTCTACTGATGCTACCTCACCCAACAGTTTGTTTTTCACTTATTGTTGAGTAAGTAAGTGTTGCTTGGTCACACTATTGACAGCAGCTTCCATCATTTTGCTGATGTAGATTAACTAGGACCTAATCAGACAGATTGGCTTTATCTTGCTTTTTGTGCACAGACTCTAGTTGCCCAAGGCAATTTTCGACACTGTTGATTAAATGCCAGCATTACAACATAGAAACATAGAAACATAGAAAAATAGGTGCAGGAGTAGGCCATTCGGCCCTTCGAGCCTGCACCGCCATTCAATGTGATCATGGCTGATCATCCAACTCAGTATCCCGTACCTGCCTTCTCTCCATACCCCCTGATCCCTTTAGCCACAAGTGCCACATCTAACGCCCTCTTAAATATAGCCAATGAACTGGCCTCAACTACCTTCTGTGGCAGAAACTCACCACTCTCTGTGTAAAGAATGTTTTCCTCATCTCGGTCCTAAAGGAATTCCCCCTTATCTTTAGACTGTGACCCCTTGTTCTGGACTCCCCCAACATTGGGAACAATCTTCCAGCATCTAGCTTGTCCAACTCCTTAAGAATTTTGTAAGTTTCTATAAGATCCCCCCTCAATCTTCTAAATTCCGAGTACAAGCCGAGTCTATCCAATCTTTCCTCATATGAAAGTCCTGACATCCCAGGAATCAGTCTGGTGAATCTTCTCTGTACTCCTTCTATGGCAAGGATGTCTTTCCTCAGATTTGGAGACCAAAACTGTACGCAATACTCCAGGTGTGGCCTCACCAAAACCCTGTACAACTGCAGTAGAACCTCCCTGCTCCTATACTCAAATCCTTTCGCTATGAATGCTAACATACCATTTGCTTTCTTCACTGCCTGCTGCACCTGCATGCCTACTTTCAATGACTGGTGTATCATGACACCCAGGTCTCGTTGCATCTCCCCTTTTCCTAATCTGCCACCATTCAGATAATACTCTACCCTCATGTTTTTGCCACCAAAGTGGATAACCTCACATTTACCCACATTATACTGCATCTGCCATGCATCTGCCCATTCACTCAGCCTATCCAAATCACCCTGCAGCCTCCAAGCATCCTCCTCACACCTAACTATACCCCCCAGCTTGGTGTCATCTGCAAATTTGGAGATGTTGCATTGAATTCCCTCGTCCAAATCATTAATATATATTGTAAATAGCTGGGGTCCCAGCACTGAGCCCTGCGGCACCCCACTAGTCACTACCTGCCATTCTGAAAAGGACCCGTTTACTCCTACCCTTTGCCTCCTGTCTGCTAGCCAGTTCTCTATCCACATCAATACTGAACCCCCAATACCGTGTGCTTTAAGTTTGTATGCTAATCTCTTATGCGGGACCTTGTCGAAAGCCTTCTGAAAGTCTAGATATAACACATCCACTGGTTCTCCCTTATCCACTCTACTAGTTACATCCTCGAAATTTTTTTATCAGATTTGTCAGACATGATTTACCTTTCGTAAATCCATGCTGACTTTGTCCAATGATTTCACCACTTTCCAAATGCGCTGCTATCCCATCTTTAATAACTGACTCTAGCAGTTTTCCCACTACCGATGTTAGACAACAGTTCTAAAATAGATTGGCTAAAGCTACTAGTTCTAGAGCACATGTCTTCAGTACTAAACTATCAGCACAGGAGCATCTCAGTACCCTTCAGTACTAAAACCCATGATGTTCATAAAGTCATAGGTGATAGCAGTAGAATTAGGTCATTTTCGGCTCATCAAGTCTACTCCGCTATTCAATCATGCCTGATCTATCTCTCCCTCCTAACCCAATTCTCCTGCCTTCTCCCCATAACATCTGACACCTATGCTAATCAAGAATCTATCTCTGCCTTAAAAATATCCACTGACTTGGCCTCCACAGACTTCTGTGGCAATGAATTCCATAGATTCACCACCCTGAATAACTAAATTTCTCCTCATCTCTTTCCGAAAAGAACGTCCTTTAATTCTGATGCTATGACCTCTAGTCCTGGACTCTCCCACTAGTGGAAACATCCTCTCCACATCCACTCTATTCTTTTTGTTTCATAGAAACATAGAAATATAGAAAATAGGTACAGGAGGAGGCCATTCGGCCCTTCGAGCCAGCACCGCCATTCATTGTGATCATGGCTGATCGTCCTCTATCAATAACCCATGCCTGCCTTCTCCCCATATCCCTTGACTCCACTAGCCCCTAGGGCACTATCCAACTCTCTCTAAAATCCACCCAGTGATTTTGCCTCCACTGCCCTCTGTGGCAGGGATTCCATAAATTCACAACTCTCTGGGTAAAAAAGTTTTTTTCTCACCTCAGTCTTAAATGACCTCCCCTTTATTCTAAGACTGCGGCCCCTCGTTCTGGACTCACCCAACATTGGGAACATTTTTCCTGCATCTAGCTTGTCCAGTCCTTTTAAAATGTTATATGTTTCTATAAGATGCCCCCTCATCCTTCTAAACTCCAGTGAATACAAGCCTAGTCTTTTCAATCTTTCCTCATATGACAGTCCTGCCATCCCAGGGATCAATCTTGTGAACCTACGCTGCACTGCCTCAATCACAAGGAGGTCCTTCCTCAAATTAGGAGACCAAAACAATACACTATACTCCAGATGTGGTCTCACCAGAGCCCTATACAACTGCAGAAGAATCTCTTTACTCCTATACTGAAATCCTCTTGTTATGAAGCCGAACATTCCATGAGGTCCCCCCTCATTCTCCAACGAGTACAAATTTACTGCCAACAAACACTCATCATAGGCTGATCTACTCATTCCTGGGATCATTCTTCTAAACCTCCTCTGAACTTTCTCCAGAGCCAGCACATCCTTCCTCAGATATGGTGCCCAAAATTGCTCTCAATATTCCAAATGCAGCCTTACCAGTGCCTTATAGAGCCTCAGCATTCCATTCCTGTTTTTGTATACAAGCCCTCTTGAAATGAATGCTGGCATTGAATTTGAATTCTGTACCACCGATTCAACTTGCAGATTAACTTTTTGGGAATCATAACTTTTTTGACATGAGTTTTTTGCACCAGAGAAGAGCCTAAACAGCACATTCTCTAACAGTAAAGCTGAGTTTTCATGCAATATCTCATAATATAAAACCCCACATGCTCATGATTAGTTCTACAAGGCAGCTTGTTTAGTTTTCTCACAATGGCGGCAGCGCTGCCATTCCTTCTAGGTTTAAGGATCCTGTAAACAGATCACAGAAATGTACTGAGGTCATGGCTTTCTACCACACTGCATTGTCAATCTGGGCTAGATTCAAAGCTGCTGATCATTTTTAAGGGAATGCAAATCTCAATTATAAAATGTTCTGGATGAAATTGAGCTGACTTTAGATGTGGCTCTGAAAAGAACTGGCAGTATTTTGCTGCTTGCATGTAATTATATCTTGCACAAGTAGACCCGTCATTATCTGGGATGGGCTGAGAGACAGATGCTGATACTCATGTCTCTCTGCTTCACTCCTAGTCTCCATGCAGAGTCTACCTACAAAGCTTATATGTGCTGGAAGCCACAAATATTTAATGGGAACCTCATTACTAAGTTTAGAAGTTCTCACTTGCATTTAAAAGGTATCGATAATACTGGTGCCCAATAAGAGCAAACTGACATGCCTCATCAACTACTCACTAGTGGCACTAATGTCCATGGTGATAGAATGCTTTGAGAGGTTGGTTATGATGCATATTGACTTTTATCTTAGTTAGGATCTGGATCCACTATCATAGATCAAATGGGGGTGTGATCTCACTGGCTCTCCAGTCTGCACTGGACCACTTGGACAATAAGAACACGTACATCAGGTTGTTGTTCATCAATTACAGCTCGACATTCAACACCATCATACCCTCCAAACTGGTTATCTAACACGGAACTGGGTTACTGCTCATTGCATTCAACTGGTTCCTCGATTTCCTCATCGGCAGATCTCAATCAATAGGAATTGACAACAACACTTCCTCCTTGATAACTATCAGCACAGGAGCATCTTAGTACCGTGCTCTAATCTCTTCATATCCATGACTGTGTAGCCTGACTCAGTTCCACTTAATCTTTTAGTTCACTGCCGATACCACCATTGTTGGACAAATAACAGGCAATGGTGAGTCATAGTATAGGAGGGAGATTGAAAATTTGCTTGAATGTTGCCAGAACAAAAATCTTGCTCTCAACATCAGCAAGACCAAGGAGCTGATTGCTGATTTTACAAGGGGAAAGCCAAGGATCCACAACACTATCTTCATCAAAAGGTTGACAATGGAGAGAGCCAGCAAAGTTCCTGGGCATGCATATCTCTGACAATATGGCCTGAGCCCAGCCCATTGATGCAATCACAAAGTAATCTTACCCATGCATCAACTTGCTTACAAGATTGTGAAGGTTCAGTATGTTGTTGAATGGTCTATGAAACCTCTACAGGTGAATGGTGGAGGAGCATACTGACTGGATGCTTCACAGCCTGGTTCAGTTACTCGAATGCCCAGGAACAAAGAAGATTACTTAGAGTGGTGGACATTGCCTGGTCCATCACAGGATTTGACCTTCCCACCAACAAATGGATCTATAGGAGGCGCTGCCTCAAAAAAGCGGCCAATATCATCAAAGACCCACATCACCATGCATACCCTCTGCCATCAGGAAGAAGGTGTAAGGGTTTGAAAAGTGTGACCACCAGATTCAAGAATTGCTCCTTCCCAACAACCATCCGGCTCTTGAACAGTGACCTCTTGAAGACTGACCTAAACTTCAATGAACTGTCTTTGGTTGCACCAAGAACATTTTGTGGGGCGGGTAGCACTGTATTATAGTTATTCGTTTATTGGTTTGTTAATTATTATATATTATCTACATTTATTGCATTTACAGGCCTGTTATGCTGCTACAAGTAAAAAATTACATTGTTACATTGTTACATTGTGGAATGACAGTGAAAAGGCTGTGCTGAATGTACTCCCACAGAGCAACCAGCATAAAAACACCAACGCTGGAAATCTGCAATAAAAGCAGAAAATGTTGGAAGAATTCAATGGGTCAGACAACATTCACAGTGAGAAATATAGCTGATAAATATCCCGTCATTGGAATTCATCACCTTTCTGATGAAACTTCACTGACCTGAAACATTGATTCTGCTTTTCACCCTGGATGCTGCCTGACATACTAAGTTCTTCCAGCTTTCTGTTTTCAGTAATGTGGTGAGTTCCAGAATTTTGTTTCAGTGATGAGGTAGGATTGTCAATAAACTTCCAACTCATTCCAAACTTCCAACAGTCATTGTCTAGCACCATTGTTGTGCTAAAGCTTGTGTTCTGGTGCATTTGTGTAGTATTGAAAACGTAATTATCTGCAAGTAAAGCTGAACACCACACATTCATCACCACCTCCGCTCAGTCCATCTTAACTTACCTGATCTCTCGGTTGCTCAGCACTTCAACTCCCCCTCACATTCCCAATGTGACCTTTGTGTCCTGGGCCTCCTCTATTGTCAGAGTGAGGCCCAGCACAAATGGGAGGAACAACACCTCATGGGTAGTTTACATCCCAGCGATATGAACATTGACTTAGAATTGCCCTTGCTTTCCTTCTCTCTCCATCCCCTCCCCTTTCCTAGTTCACCCACCAGTCTTACTGTTGCCGACTACATTCTATCTGTCCTGCCCACTCCCCTGACATCAGTCTGAAGAAGGGTCTCGACCTGAAACGTCACCCATTCCTTCTCTTTAGAGATGCTGCGTGTCCCGCTGAGTTACTCAAGCATTTTGTGTCTACACTCATCAGCAAATGTCTCCGCTAACTTTATGAAGGAGAAAGATCAATGTTTAGTTTAGTTTAGAGATACAGCACGGAAACAGGCACTTCAGCCCACTGTGTCTGCACCAACAAGCGAACCCCATACACTAACCGACACATACTAGGGACAGTGTTTTTACATTTATACAAAGCCAATTAACCTAATTAACCTACAAACCAGTATGTCTTTGGAGTATGGGAGGAAACCAAAGATCTCGGAGAAAACCTACGCAGGTCAAGGGACAGCACACTAACTCCATACAGACAGCACCCATAGACAGGATCAATCCCGAGTCTCTGGTGCTGTAAGGCAGCAACTCTACTGTTGCGCCACCGTGCCGATGGTGGAAGGTTGTTTCAATCTTGTACATTGTCTTGAGGAGCTGCAATGTGAGCAGCTCATTATTGTTGCTGATGGCTCCATGTGGACTGAAAATCAGGTTGGGTTTGTTCTTTATTGTATGGAAAGGATGTGGTTGGGTGATTCTTCACGTCAAATAGTCACTGGATAGAGGTAAAACCAGGACTGGAACACCAACACTGCAGCAGAACACTGATGTGCAGAACACCAGAACTGCAGCAGAATACATTGGCTCGGACCCTAAGCCATCAGTATGATATCAGGGCAGATGTTTGGACTTGACACCAGTGCTGGGACTTACCTTGCAGAAGTCCCCATTTCCATTGTTTCCCAACCTTCACCCTAACAACCTGTCATCAATCAATTACAGCCCCTACTCATTCAGCAGCCAATTGTAAACTCATTTTCCGTCTCCCCATCCATTCCCTGATTCTCGAAGTTCCAATGTCCCTCAAACTGCAGCCTCAACTTCCCCTTCTATACCTCATCATTTTACCCCCCACCCTCTGCGAATTGCAATCACTCAACACTGGTTGTGAGCACAGGAAAAGTCTTTCAGCTCATATTATATCCTAACATACCAAAATAATTGGAATTTGAATTTCATCTTTTAGGAAGTTTTTTTTTAAAACACGCCGTATGCACCTATCTACAAACATAGCCTTTGGTATATCAAACAAAATGGTGTCCACCAAGGATCAAAACAGTGACACAAGTTAAGCCCCAAAATGCATGATGACTCCCTTCTGGATTCAATCTACATTCAATACTAGACTTAGTGGAACCCGTTCGGTCCCAGCATCACACATGAGGGCTGGTCCCCAACGCAATATTCCACCTCTCCGCCAATTCCAATATTGGTGACCAATGGGGGAACGACTTTCTGGAGTGCTAGTATGGGTGTTGTGTGCTGAAGGGACTTGTTCTCAGAGGGATAGTATGGACATTGTGGGCCGAATAGATTCTTGGGCTGGCGGTTCAGTCACTCAAGCCTGTTGTGCTGGCAGCTCACTCACTCACAGCTGGAGGGCTTGCAGTTGACTCACGGCTATTCCTTGAAATTCAATTTCAAGCAGGGTGCAAGGACACCAAATTCAAGTACTGTTTCATACCATTTCAAGCAGGGTGCAAGGCCACTAAAGACAGTGAGTCATGACCTCTCATTCCCTCATATTGCAGAGACTGAGCCACGCCCACACTTCCAGGTTTTATAATCCCTCCGCTATCCCAACAGAAGGGGCGTGGCCTGCCTGGCGTGATTGATAGGAGAGAGAATCACAACATTTTTTAAACACTACTAACTCTTATTTTTCATCGGTGGGAAAATTCCTCAGCACCTGATGAGCGGAGGGGGACTCTGAGTAAGATGGCCAAAAATCACAGCCGTACATGGTAGCGTTTTTCCTAAAATCAATATAAAGCACATACAGGAAATAGTCAAGATTAGACTTTTCATTATATAGAAGGCAAGGCAGCTCTAATTAGGCAAGGCAGCTCTAATTATGCAAGGCAGCTCGCTTTAGCACTTTTAAAACCAAAGGCAAGGCAGCTTGCTTTAGCAGTAAAACGACTCACAGTTTAGTATACATGTGTTCAGTGTTATTCACAGCTCAGATTGAGAATTGTAACCTCTCGCTCCCCCATCTTGCAGAGAAATGAGGCACCTCCACACTTCTGGGTTTTCTAGTCCCTCCGGAAGGGGCGTGGCCTTCAGGCGAGAGAATCTCAACATGTTTTAAACACTAATAACTTTTTTTTTTCATCGATGGGAAAAGTCCTCGGCATCTGATGAGCGGAGGGGGACTCTGAGTAAGATAGCCAAAAATCATAGCCGTAGGTGGTAGCGTTTTTTCTAAAATCAATATAAAGCGCAAACAGGAAGTGATCAAGATTAGACTTTTAATTATATAGAAGGCAAGGCAGCTCTAATTAGGCAAGGCAGCTTGCTTTTGCACTTTCAAAACCTTGGGCAAGGCAGCTTGCTTTAGCACTTTCAAAACCAAAGGCAACACAGCTTGCTTTAGCACTTTCAAAACCAAAGGCAAGGCAGCTCGCATTAGCATTTGCAAAACCAAAGGCAAAACAGCTTGCTTTTGCACTTTCAAAACCAAAGGCAACACAGCTTGCTTTAGCACTTTCAAAACCAAAGGCAAGGCAGCTCGCATTAGCATTTGCAAAACCAAAGGCAAAACAGCTTGCTTTTGCACTTTCAAAACCAAAGGCAAGGCAGTTCGCTTTAGCACTTACAAAACCAAAGCCAACACAGCTTGCTTTAGCAATTTCAAAACCAAAGGCAACACAGCTTTAGCACTTACATAACCAAAACACACTTTTGCATTTTCAAATTACATTTTCAAACCACATTAAGGGCACTGACATGTCAGTAAAACCACTCACAATTTAGTACACATGTGTTCAGTGATATTCACATCTCAGACTGAGAATTGTGACCTCTCGCTCCCCCATTTTACAGAGAACTGAGGCACCTCCACACTTCCGGGTATCATAGTCCCTCCGGAAGAGGCTTGGCCTTCAGAAGAGAGAATCTCAGCATTTTTTAAACACTAATAACTCTTTTATTTTTCATCGATGGCAAAAATCCTCTTGTCCTGCACAGTTGAGGGGGACTCTGAGTAAGATGGCCAAAAATCACAGCCGTAACTGGCAGCTTTTTTTCTAAAATCAATATACAGAACAACAGGAAGTGGTCAAGATCAGACTTTTAGTAATATAGATTACTATCTAAATCATATGTATTATTAGAGCAGATGGAGTCAAGGAAAGATGAGAAGATCTTTTTTCACACACAGAGAGATGAGTCTGTGCAATTCTCTGCCACAGAAGGTAGTTGAGGCCAGTTCATTGGCTATATTTAAGAGGGAGCTGGATGTGGCCCTTGTGGCTAAAAGGATCAGGGGGTATGGAGAGAAGGTAGGTACAGGATACTGGGTTGGATGATCAGCCATGATCATATTGAATGGCGGTGCAGGCTCGAAGGGCCGAATGGCCTACTCCTGCACCTATTTTCTATGAATCTATGATTCTATAACCCTGTTTCCACCAATCTTTCCGCAACCACGCACAAGAAGCTCGCCAGACAACATTGTATGCGGATGCCGAGAAGTGTGTTAAGCTGAACAACTCCTAATCTTGTGTATGGACTCGACAAGAAGAAGAAGATTAGAGCAGATTAGACAATGGAAAATAAAGATACATCCATGGTGTTGCAAAATTGCATCTCAATCAGAATTGAATTTTGCAGCAAAGAAGCCATGAAACACATGGTCGTAAAAGCTGTTTTTTTCAAGCTCTGATGAATTAGCCTTTTCATAACCTAAAAACTTGGTAAATTTGTTTATCTAGAGATGGTACATCCAGTGCAATGGCAAAGCAAGTGTCTCCTTTCTTTAGCAATGATGTGTAATATTTTTTCTGTTTGTGTGTAAGTGCGAGGTTTTAAATGAAAACAGAAAATGCTGCAAAATCGGAGTAGGTCAGGCAGCATGTGTGGAAAGAGAAACAGTTCCAATGATGGGTCTTTGACCTGATACATTAACAACGCCTCTTTCCACAGTTACTGCCTGACCTGCTAAGCTTTTACAGCAATTTCTGGTTTTATTTTACATTTTCAACATTGCATTTTTTAAATTTTTCATTTATCAGGGGGGGTGTTTATTTGGCATTTTGTCCGCTGAAGTGAATTAAACAAGGCATGTCATGAAGGAGGCAAAAGATTCATTGTGCAGGGGTTACACAAAAAGCTGGAGAAACTCAGCGGGTGCAGCAGCATCTAAGGAGCGAAGGAGATAGGCGACGTTTCGGGTCGAGACCCTTCTTCCTTAGATGCTGCTGCACCCGCTGAGTTTCTCCAGCTTTTTGTGGGAAGAAGGGTCTCGACCCGAAACGTCACCTATCTCCTTCGCTCCTTAGATGCTGTTGCAACCGCTGAGTTTCTCCAGCTTTTTGTGTAACCCTCGATTCTCCAGCATCTGCAGTTCCTTCTTTAACAGATTCATTGTGCAATTGGGTAGAGTCACAAGTACGGTGACGGGCGTAACTGTTGTATTCCCCACAAATGAAGATGTAAGTCCATATCCTCATAGATGGAACTTTGCCACGTGCCCTAAACATTCTCAGTAACTCATAAGTGACATGTATTGAAATCAGCATGAAATGTACAGGAACTGCAGATGCTTGTTTGCAAAATGCTGGAGTAACTCAGTCGGTCAGGCAGCTTTTTTGGGGAAAAGAAATAGGTGACGTTTCAGGTCAGAACCTTTGTCAGACTGAGCTCAGTCTCGACCCAAATTGTCATCTATTCCTTTTCTCCAGTGATGCTGCCTGACCCGCTGAATTACTCCAGCATTTTGTGTGGATCGGTTTGTGTATACTGTCATTCTCAAGCAAAATATGTTCAACCTTCCAGGCTGCTCTCAGCGAGTTCAACACAAACACTGCAACACACCTTTGATATAAATCATATTCTATGTGAACCTACATTACATGAAACTAAATTGCTGTAGACACCCTGTGAAAGATTTAGTTTTGGAATGAAATCTCATTCTAAAGAAAAAAGCATTCATCAACGTTTTTGTTTTAATTCCTGCAATTCAAACTTAATCTTCTTCATATCAGACTCCAACATATTTTCAGCTGCGTATTTATGTGCAGCAGTTACCATGGAGACGGTGATGTGTCAATTGAATATAGGGGAAGCATCTATTCCATTAAGTTAGTTCAACGCCACACACTGCCACAATCTATTCCATTAAATTAGTTCAACGCCACATACTGCCACAATCACTGCAAAAGAACACTGGAATCTGCACCCAGCAATTCTAAATAATCACTTTTAGGGTTTTGGATTTTGTAGGCCCAGGTCCACAGAATGGTTGCCACTTACAGTGCCTCTTGCCTGTGTTTAACTGACCCAGATGTGGAGGCCCTATCAAAGCATCCTGGACTCCAATCGTTTAATCTGAACTGTAGCAAATTATCTGACGGATTGCAGAGTGGCACAGAAGCGGATGCAGAGAAATAATAGCGAGAATGGGTTTCATGGAGTTATCCTCAAGGCTGAGATATATTTGATAGGTAGAGTGGTTTCTTTCTATGTCATAAAGAAATATAAAATGCCACATTGAAGCCTTGCATTTGAAACACCTTTTGGAATTTTAACAAGTAAGAACCTTTGTAGGGTCTGACAACCCAGAGGGATTATTAATACATTTTAAAAGGAAGTGTCACAAAAACTATTACAATTAAGTTAATAATGAAATAATAACCGGACCAAAATATTGCCTATTCATTCCCTCCACGGATGCTGGCGGATCCACTAATTAACTCCAGCACACAGTCTTTTAATCAATTATGAGGTGCAATTATTTAGTTTTAAATAAAAGAATAAAACAACCAGAAACATGTCAAAAAATGTAAAATCATTAGAAAATGAAACAAAACAATCTTCTTTAGTTTGGCAGTCCTACCGTCATTTTTGAAACCAATTATCAATTTTGATAATTGGTCAACCTGCCACAGGATTTGAGAGATGGGTCTCCAGCACAATGAGTGATAAATTTCAATAAGATGGAGCTCCACCGTTGGACTCCACTGGAATCTTGGGCTGTCTTGAATACACTGATGTAAGCCTAGAACTTATTGCCAAATTCTAAATGCCAGCAGAGACCAGTGATGATGCGATTTGTCTGATTTGGTCCTGCAAATCTGTCAGTGGGTTCAGGACTTGCTCATTTGACAACATATGCATGAACATCTTTTAACTTCTGGGGAAACCATGCAAGGCATAGCTTCCTTTCACTTGTCACAGACGTCCAATCAGAAAAAATACCCTCACACACCATCCTCTAACATCTTTTGAATCTTGTTGGCAACGCATCCTGGATCCCATGTGATCTCACCTTCAGGACTGTCCTACCATGCAGGATTTTGTCAAGGCGTTGCTAAAGTCCATATCAAAAATGTCCACTGCCCAGACCTCATCAATCCCCTTGGTGACTTCAACAAAATACTTGCAAATTTGTGATACTTGATTTCCCATGCACAAAGCCATGCTGACTATCCTGAATTAGTCCTGTAGGATAGGGCTAGGGTATGGGGTGATTGGTGGTCATGGACTCGGTGGGGTGCATGGACTCGGTGGGCCAAAGGGCCTGTTTCTGCGCTGCATCTCTAATGCCTATTCAAATGCTGGTAGATTCTGTCCAACAAAATCCTATTCAGTAACTTATCCACCACAGATGTCAGACTCTCAATATTCTACCTAGATATGGGCTCAAGGGTCATATCCTATAAATTAGCCAATTTTATATATATTTTTTTAAGTCAAGGGCTGATGATGGAATTCAACCTCCCCCCTCTCCCCCCCTCCCCCTACTCCCCCCACTCCCCACTACTCCCCCCACCCATAGATGCTGCTCAATCCACTGAGTTCCTCCAGCAATTATTTTGCCTTAGGTTCCAGTATCTGCAGCCTCTTGTGTCTCCATAGGAGTAACATTTGTCTTTGGGTGTAGTGGAAAAATGGGAGAAAGTAAATTCGCAGTTCCCAATTGTCACTGCATGATAATCAAGTCGCGTGTAAAATGGATTGCAGCCTAGCTACCGTTTGATTTGCGATGCTAAACGTGAATTTCACCAAGCGCCCAGATCAAATTTCATTTTGCTGAGGAATCCAGCAGTATGTTTACCAGCCAATTTTTAAAATGAAGGTGCTTCTGTCAAGGTCACCTTTGTGCAGTTAATATTGTGTGGAATCAGAGCAAATTTACTCAGTCTGGAAGATGCATATCAAACAGACTTGGGAATGAAATGCAGAAAAGTCATGTCCATCTTAAAATGCGTAACAAGTAATCTTAGAGTTCTGATCTTTACATTACATGTATTCAGTTTCCACTTGTATCAATGCAGTTGTAAAATACTAAATGTTTCTATAAATTTTGATTTGTGAAAATAAAAGGTTGTTTCATGTTCTTAACCCCTTCTCAGTGGAGAGAATTTAATCAGCACCATATATAATTGAGATTCTGGAAATGATCTCAACTGGTCGGAATTAACATTAGTAGAGCATTGATGACCTCCAGAATAAAAACCTTCATTAATGCTAGTAGATAATTGGTGTACTTGCTCTGCAGATTGGGGTCCTCTGATTAATATGTTGAAAGAAGTAAGAGTAGATCATCCACCATGCGTTTCCATCACTGAGTTTTAGTTTAGAGATACAGCATGGAAACAGGCACTTTGGCCCAACAAGTCCATGCCGACCAACGATCCCCTGGACAGTAGTTCTATCATAGTCATAGAGTGATACAGCATGCAAATATGCCCTTCAGCCCAACTTGCCCACACCGGCTGTAAAGAGGTTAACACGTACACAGTGTTTCTTTACCAAGTCTTTATTAATCACATATATCGATGACCTAGTTGTACATGGTCTGCACGTTTACTAGAGGAGGTACCAGGGATGGAGAGACAGTAATATACTTGGTGAAAGGGGAGTGGCTACACAATCTACAATTAAAGGGACATGCACTAAACATCTACATCCTTCCTCTTGCAAAAGAAAGGAACGTGACAGCCGACCATGTCTCATACACTAGAGCAACTGGAAAAGGATAGACAGCAAAATAGCAGCAATCAAATATAATCGCCATAACGGTCAGGCGCCCTTACAATCCGCCCCGAGCGGGTACGAACCCCGCTCACACCCTCTCCCCCCAAAGAAACGGGCACCGGGGGAGACCCCACGACAGGAGGACTACAATGTGGGGACTTGCGTGGTGACAAAGGGATTGGAGGCGAGCGACCTGGCGATGGGGAAGAGATGGCTGGAGACACGGGAACAGTCACAGGGAGAAGAACCGGGACAGGGCGAGCAGGCACAGGCTTAGCGACCGCTACAGGCGGGAGAGCGGACAGAGGGGGAGCATGGGGGTCAGCAGGAGGAGGAGGAGAGGGCTCGTTCACCAGGCGGAGGTGCCGCCTGGACCGACGGTAAACAGTACCATCGAGGTTCACCAGATAGGAGCGAGGTGAACCAGCCGTCCCAACAACAACCGCAAGGCCAGGGTGACCGGAGGTGGGATGCATGCGGACAACCTGACCAGGAGACAGAGGAGGCAGGGCACGGCAAGACCTGTCGTGGGATCGCTTTTCAATGGACCGCTTGGTAGCAATACGCTCACGGACCACGGCAGGTTTTACAACAGCTGGGGTAAGACTCTGCTGAGCCACCGGAATGGGAGGTCGAGTAACCCGGGACATGAGGCGCTGCGCCGGGGATCCCAGAACACCGTCACGGGAAATGTTTCGCAGGTTGAGGAGGGCGAGGTAAATGTCAGACTTCGATGCGCGGCAGCGATTCAACAAGTCTTTTGCGCTGCGAACAGCACGCTCGGCCAGGCCATTGCTCTGAGGGTACTCAGGGCTACTAGTGTAATGCCGAAAGTTCCAGCGGTCAGCAAAGTCCTTGAACTCCGCACTGGTAAATTGGCTGCCGTTGTCTGACTGCAGGCTCGCTGGTGATCCAAAGGTCGCGAAGTGGCGGCGCAGCTTCGTGATAACAGCAGAAGAGGAGAGAGAAAACAGCTGGTCGACCTCATACCAGTTGGAGTAAGAGTCGACAAGCACCAAGAAGTGCTTGCCGTGCCACTCAAAAATGTCCGTTGCCAGCGCCGACCATGGCAGGTCCGGTGCGGGCTGCTGCAGAAGGGGCAAACGCTGCTGCTGCGGGGCGAGACTGTTGCAGGTAGGGCAAGATGACACCCGGTCCCGAAAATACACAGCCATTTCAGGCCAATAAAACTGGCTTTGGGCGATAGAGAGAGTGGCCTCGGCGCCAGGGTGACCCCGATGTGCGGTGTCGAAATACTGTTGGCGAAGAGCCTCAGGTACCACAACCTTGTGACCCTTAACGATAACTCCATCTCGTAGCACCAACTCGTCACGGACCAGGAAGTAGGGCACTGCCGCGGCGGGCAGGGAAGAACGTCGCTCGGGCCAACCCCTTTGAATGACCACAGCTAGCTGTTGGAGCGAGGCGTCAGCAGCAGTGTGTTTAACTAAGCACTGTAGTTGTTTTGAAGGAACAAAGTTGACGTTCAGGACGATCATACCTGAAGCCTCGTAAGGGTGACGGGTGGTCGAAGCCAGAGGAGCCCGAGACAGCGTGTCAGCAATAAACATGTCCTTGCCTCTACGGTACACTACGGAGAAGGTAAAACGCTGCAGCTGCAGCATCATCCGCTGCAGCCTGGAGGAGGCAGCGTGAATCGGCTTGCCGAGGATGGTGACCAGAGGCTGGTGGTCGGTCTCAATAGAGAATTCAGTTCCCAGGATATAGTCCTTAAATTTTGAACATGCAAACACAACAGCCAGCAGTTCCTTTTCGATCTGGGCATAGCGCTGCTCAGCTGGCGTCATCGTGCGAGACGCGAAGGACACGGGTAACTGGACCCCATCATGAACTTGCAAACAAGCAGCACCCAGCCCGAACTTTGAAGCATCGCACGTGAGGACAATAGGACGGTTCAAATCGAAATATTGCAGCGTCGGAGTGCAGACAAGCTTCGAACGCAGCATATCGAAAGCAGCCTGGTGTTGTGGGAACCAGGACCATGCAGTGTCTTTCTTCACCAAGTCCCTTAAAGGGGCACTCAAATCGCTCAGATTGGGGATGAATTTTCCCAAGTAATTTGCCATGCCAAGGAAACGCTGGAGGCTAGGCACATCCACAGGAGCAGGCATCTTCGAGATAGCAGCGGTCTTCTGTGGGTCGGGCTTCAGCCCGGACGCTGTGAAGACGTGTCCCACATAAGTGAGCTCCGGGACACGGAACCGGCATTTACTAGGGTTGAGCTTTAGATTTACCTCCCGAGCTCGATCCAAAACTAGTCGGAGGTTGTGGTCGTGCTGTTCCACATCTTTACCATACACCAAGATGTCATCTACAATGATAGCGCACGGGAGCCCCGCAAACAGCTGCTCCATCGTCCTCTGGAAAACTTCACTGGCGGAGCTGATCCCGAACGGCATGCGCAGGAATCGGAACCTCCCAAAGGGAGTGGCAAAGGTCGTCAGGTAGGACGATTGTTCACCTAGCGGTATCTGCCAGAACGAGCTCTTAGCATCCAGCACCGAAAACACAGTGGCAGGGCCAACCTGTGCAGCAACATCTTCGACAGTACGCATGGGATAGTGTGGGCGCTTGATAGCCAGGTTCAAATCTTTGGGGTTGATGCAGATCCGTAGCTCACTCTTGTCCTTCTTGGCAGCAACCACCATGGTGGAGACCCACTGAGTGGGCTCGCTCACCTCTTTCAGAATGCCTGTAGCCACCATGTCCCGAAGGGTGGACTCGACCCTATCCTTCATCGCAAAGGAGACCCGGTGTGGAGGGCGTACAACTGGATCCACGTCAGGTTTTAGAGAGATCTCATAACTGCAGGGGAGCATCCCCAGCGCATTGTCAAACCGATCCGGGTACTCGGCTAACGGTTCCAAAGGTTGCTGAACTAAACGGATCTCCCGGTGAAAATTGACCAATCCGAGGTCTTGGCATGCCCGAACGCCGAGCAGTGTAACACATTTCTCGTTAACCAGGAAGAAGGAGAGGGGCCGAACGGTCTCTAGCACTTCACAGTTCAGGGTAGCCTTCCCCACAGGGACAAGCAACCCTCCCCCATAAGCACGAAGGACAGAGCGCTCAACAGTGACTCGCTCATTATTCCTTATCTTCTTGAAAAGGCTAGTAGACATAACGTTCGTGGCGGCCCCAGTATCGACCTTGGCAGAGAACATAGAACCATTGACAGTAACTTGCACAGTAGGGTCTGTTATCCGAGCAGGTGCCTTCCTAACTGAAAACACGCTGAGCTCACTCTGAGAAGAGTCCGAATCAGACAGTGGGAGGTTGTCAGGAGAGTGATAAGAACCAGACGCAGTACCATCCCGTACCAGGTAATTAGAGTGCCTGCGCTGTTGCTGGGCAGGATTTTTTCTAGCTCTGCATGCTGACGAGAAGTGGTTAGGATTGTTGCAGAAGTTACAAATCTTTCCCACCGCAGGGCACACGTTGAAACGATGAGTCACAAAGTTACAGTTCGGGCAGCGCTTCTCCAGCTTGGAGCTTGAACCATAGCTGGCCCCACGGCGAGTTTGCTGAGCAGGACGGCGGGTTGCGACGGTAGCTGCCCGAACCTCATGATCAGGGGGTGGTGCAGCAGAGATAACAGCCTCAGACATCTTTGCAGCATGCAGGGCAGCCTGGAGAGTCAAGTCTGCCTTACACAGGAGCTCCGACCGCAGCTTTTCATTTCGTAGACCATACACCAAGACATCGCGGGTCAGGGTCTCTGGGGTAGCGTCATTCAGGTGGCATCGCCTAGCCAGTAGGTCAGCGTAGGTCAGTAGGTGCCGTAGGTCAGCGTAGAAGTTGCCGACAGACTCACCGGGTTTCTGACGACGTCCAAAAAACTTAAAACGCTCCAGAATAGAGTTCGTGGGCACATCGCACATCTCGCTGAACTTCCCCAGTAGACAGTCAAGGTCCTCGGGGTCCTCATCCGGCCCGTACTCAAACGATTCAGAGCGCTCCAGAGCCTCGGAGCCGGCTAGATTCAATAGCAGCGACGCTTTAATGGCAGAGGAAACTCCCGGGTGCACGATAGCCACATAATGCCGAAAATCCCGGCGGAACGCATTCCACCGGTGAGCGATGTCGTCGTCAAAGACAAGGGACTCAGGCTTGCGGCAGGAGGAAGCCATAACCAGGCAGGGAAGGGTAACTGGGGCAAAAAAAACTAAACCCGATAAACAGGAGGCGCGCAATTCGAAACGACTGACACCATGTAAAGAAGTATACACGTACACAGTGTTTCTTTACCAAGTCTTTATTAATCACATATATCGATGACCTAGTTGTACATGGTCTGCACGTTTACTAGAGGAGGTACCAGGGATGGAGAGACAGTAATATACTTGGTGAAAGGGGAGTGGCTACACAATCTACAATTAAAGGGACATGCACTAAACATCTACACCGGCCAACATATCCCACCTACACTATTGCCACCTGCGGGCACTTGGTCCATATCCCTCCGAACCTGTTCTATCCTATTCATGAGGGACAGTTTTCAGAAGCCAATGAACCTACAAACTTGCATATCTTTGGAATGTGGGATGATCCTCTCTCCCTTCCTGTTCACCATCTACAGCTCGGCCTTCAGATATAACTCGGGTTCCTGCCACCTGCAGATGTTTTCAGATGACTCTGCAATTGTGGGCTACATCAGTGAGGGGAGAGAAGCTGAATACAGGGGTGTAGTCAATGACTTTGGGCTGAATCACCTGCAGCTCAACACCGATAAGACTAAGGAGTTAATGGTGGACTTTAGGAAGAGAGGAACACTCTTGTCCCCCGTCTCCATCAATGGTGTGATTGTGCAGTTTGTCAGGGAGTCTGAAGAAGGGCCTCAACCCGAAACGTTACCCATTCCTATTCACCAGGGATACTGCCTGTCCCGCTGAGTTACTCCAGCCTTTTGTGTATGTATTCGGATTAAACTAGCATCTGCAGTTCCTTCTTACACAGTTCAAATACCTTGTAGTGTACCTGGACAGTAAACTGGACAAGAAGGAACAGAGCCAGATGTATTTTTTGAGAAGCCTCTGCTCCTTCAATGTCTGCAGTAAGATGCTGCAGATGTTCTACCAATTGGTGGTAGCTAATGCTATTTTCTTCACTACCTTGTGTTGGGGCAGCAGGGCGGAGGCCGCAGACACCAATAGGATTAGCAAACTCATCAGGAATGCTGACACCGTCCTGGGAGTGGAGATGGATTCATGGGAGTTGGTCTTGGAGGGGAGGATGCTCCCCAAACTCCGGAGCATCCTGGACAATACAGATCACCCCCTCCATGACACACTGGTCAACCTGAGGAGTACGTTCAGCAACAGAATGGTTCCACCAAGATGCAGCACAGAATGGCACAGGAGATCCTTCTTCCCAGTGGCTATCAACTGTACAACTCCTCCCCCTTCAGTAATGGGGTAGACTGACTCCCCTCACCCGCCCCTCCCCCTGTCACCCCAATCTTTGCACATCCCCAGTCCTGCCACTCATCACTTTAATTTCATGTTTCATGTATTTTGTTTTTTATGACTGTTGGCAGATCAATTTCCCTCCTGGGATAAATAAAGTTCTATCGAATCGGATCAAAACTGGAGCACCCAGAGAAAACCCATGAGGTCACAGGGAGAATGTACAAAATCCATGCAGGCAGCACCCATAGTCAGGGTTGGACCTGGGTTTCTGGGGCTGCAAGGCAGCAACTCTACTGCTGCGCCACTGTGCTGCCCAAAAAAACATAGCCAGCAGCCAATAGAACAACAGAAATTTGCTCCAAAATAACCCAGAATGTTCCGTTTTTGATTCTTAAAATATTGCCTGTTCATGTATTTATTCCACTCCGTCACCTTCTCCTCAACTCTAACATCTACTTGTGCACCAAGGATAGACAGACGCTTTGATCTGTACTTAGTTCTAATACAATATCAACAAAGTTAAGGTGTCTTCATAAGTTCGGCAGATCACATATGCATCAATGGAAATCATAGTGGGAGTGGTTGACATAAGCCTCTTGCACAACTCATTGATCAAAAATTTTAAACCACTTTCTCACATTTTAAAAACAACATAATTTTGTCTTAGTGATTTAATAGAATAATTATTTAAAATCTCAAATATGACCTGTAGAGTATTTGTACCCCAAGAATATTTTTAAATGATAAGTGTTGCCAACCCACAAATTTATTTATGGAAGTCAGTGACATGGCCGAGTGAAGAAAACAAAAAATATTGAGAGTTTATTCTCTCTTCTGGTTGAGAGAATGGCATAAAAATGAAGAATGTGGAAAATAAGGAGGAAGAGTTATATACTGAAAACATTTACAACAGTAGATACCCAAAAAGCATTCAGGCAAGGCAGGTTACAGAGAGGTTAATAACATTAAAGCCTTGTATTGCATAATGTGTGTGGTTTTGTTGGAATCTTGCAGGCTAAAGGTTGATGTTCTTGATGCAACTGCAAGGTCATGGAGTTTAAATGAATTTTTGTGTAATCCTTTGAAAAAACATTGATAGGCTTTGAATGTCAAAGTCCCTAAAAATCGGAGGGCAGACTTAAACCGCAATTTCAGGATCACTGATCAGCACATTTTGTAAAACAACTTGAACAGTGTTGGAATACTCCATTGTTATTGTGGGTACTTCTGAGCTCCAAGCACCCCTTGCAGCTTTCAGAAAATGAAGGAATTTTAAATGCAGCTCAAATCATTTTTTATTGAATTCAAATATAGCTTAACAGAGTCTGAAACCAATATTAAACACTGAAACTTTCTGGGTACAGCATTATATATCAAGCACCATTCTGACATTCCTCAAAATCAAATCTTTGCCTTTATTTTGAGTTTGGCTTTACCCACTTTTGGATTAAACAAACTTTGATTTATAAACAAAATGTACATTGCATTTCCATAGATGCATGGGTGATTAATCCATATGCATTTACAACCCATCTGAAGTACAGAAAGCAAATAGCTTGAATGGCGCTTTATACTATATAACAATTAACCCACAGTCCTCTCTACATTCTTTGTGATATGCCCCTTGTGTATTGTCTCCAAAACCAAGACTTTACAGTTAAATCAAAGTTTTTAGAAAATAAACAAACAAGTACATTTCTTTAAATAAATCTCCAATCAGAACCTTACGTAGGCACAATAGCAGAGAGTAAAGGTCCAAGATTTATTTATAGTTTAGAGATACAACACGGAAATAGTCCGTGCCAACCAGCGGATCGCGCACCAACGCTATCCTTCAGACACCAGGGACAATCTTATCGAAGCTATTTAACTTACGATTAACTTACAAACCTGTATGTCTTTGGAGTGTGGGAGGAAATCGGAGCACCCAGAGAAAACCCATGCAGGTCACGGGAAGAATGTACAAATTACGTAGAGACTGCACCCTTGGTCAGGATCGGACCAAGGCTTCTGGCGCTGTGAGTCAGCAACTCTACTGCTGCGCCACGTGTCACCCCGTGTCTTCACACTTTCAGCAGATTTAGTCTATCTGTAGTAACAAAATGTTTAAATTAGCTTCTACACTATCAGCTGGGAAGGGATGAGGGGAAGATCAGCTGGGCTCCCAGCCATTCTTATCATTTAGTGCTCCCTATGGAAAGCATATATAGAAGGAAGAAGATAGACACAAAATGCTGGAGTAACTCAGCGGGACAGGCAGCATCTCTTGCTGGAGTAACTCAGCGGGACAGGCAGCATCTCTGTGCTGGAGTAATTCAGCGGGACAGGCAGCATCTCTGTGCTGAAGTAACTCAGCGGGACAGGCAGCATCTCTTGCTGGAGTAACTCAGCAGGACAGGCAGCGTCCCTTGCTGGAGTAACTCAGCGGGACAGGCAGCATCTCTGTGCTGGAGTAACTCAGTGGGACAGGCAGCATTTCTTGCTGGAGTGACTCAGCGGGAATTTAAACAGCTTCGATTTAAACCAGCATCTGCAGTTCTTTCCTACAGAAAGAAAAATATGAGTAAAATAGAAGGGACTGCCATTGTTAAATATTACTGTTGAAACTCAGATGTATAATAGTAAGATTAAATGAGAACTTACCTGTTTGAAGTTTGATCTTTATTTTAAGAGGAGTTATGATGAGGGATTACGTGAAGAAGCCCCGCCAGACGCATGCTCGGCATACTTCATAGCTGCAACGTGAAAATCACAGAACCAATAGCCGAAGTAAGATAGTAAGGCTCACACAAGACTAGAACTACCAGATGATCTTTTAGATTATGAGGGTCGGGAGCGGAGGGCACGTAATCCCTCGTCGTAACGCCTCATAAAATAAAGATCAAACTTCGAACAGGTAAGTTCTCATTTAATCTTACTATTTACTTCGGAGTCACGTTAGTGACTACGTGAAGATTTTGAAGCTCTGTGATTTTCATGCCGTAGATTCATTCCATATGACACACTGCTTCAATTGACACCTTAGTGAGTAAATAATATTATTAAATATTGCTTGAATAATGTAATATTTTAATAATGATAAAAGAAAGAAAAGTAATACCCTTCTATCATAAGGGAAATTACAACAAAAGATATGAATCTTTACATAAAATAAAGCAAATAATCAAACAGAACCCAACACTGCATGTCCAAACTCTGGCACCGTGATAATAGGTTTATTGTAAAACTTGGAAAAAGTTTCTTCTTTACACCATCCTGTGGCCTCTAAAATTTGGTTGAGCGGCACGTCCTGTGCCACCGCCGCGGACGTGGACGCTGCCCTGGTGGAGTGAGATTTAAACACATCAGTGTCTACTCCAGCTAAATCCAAAACCTGTTTTAACCATCTAGAAATAGTTTGTACTGACACTTTCTTGTATGGTTTCTTATGGGCAATAAACATTGTTGTCTCACAACCTCGGAGACTCTTGGTTACTTCAATATATTGAGTCAGATGCTTAACCACGCACAATGTTTGGTCAACAGGATATGCTCTAAAGATTACCTTGGTTCCAGACTTCCCTGGTCTGCTTTGTTTGATTAGATCATAAACATAAAAAGTAATGTTATCTGCAGACAAGTGCATACAATCTTAACGTAACATTTGCAATGTTTGTACTCTTTGTGCTGACACTAATGCCATAAGCATTACTACTTTAAATGTTAATTTCTGAAAAGACAGTGACGTAATTGGAGCCCATTGCTGGAGCAATGTGAGAACTATACTAACATCCCAAATTTCTGTATATCTGGGTTTGGGAAGATTTTTTAGTAAAAATCCCTCTCATAAATCAGGATATTAATGGATGAGACCTGATAGATAGATGTTCTGAAAATTGTCGTAAATAGGAAGACAAAGCACTATGAGCACTATAACTAATGTGCTGATCAAAATGCAACATAACAAGGAACTCCAATACATCCTATATGTTTGCAGTATGATAAGATATATCTGACTGAATACAAAAAGCTTCCCATTTCTTTATGTGAGACATATATTGTTTCTTAGTGCTATCTCTCCAAGCTGACGTTATGACATCCATGGTCCTATCCGACAGTCCAAGCCCTTGCAATGGTCTGGTCAGAACCTGCAGATTAACAAACTTATATGATCATGCAATGGATGAACTTGTTCTGTCACTGGTTGTACCAACAAATCCCTGGAGCTTGGAATCGTCATAAATTGTTCAATTATCATTCTAAGCATCAATGGGAGCCATTGCTGTGTAGGCCAGTTTGGAACCACCAAAACACCTGTGGCAGAGTCTTGCTCTATTTTACTGAGACATTGCCTAATCAGGCAAAATGGAGGAAAAGCATAGAAAAACATGTTTCCCCAATGTAGCGAGAATGCATTCAACGTTACAGCCCCTGGATCAGGCTCCCATGACACATATTTAGGCAATTGGTGATTTAATCTGGACGCAAATAGATCAATGTCTGGCACACCATAACGATTGACAATTTTTTGGAACATTTGTGGATTTAACATCCATTCTGTATTGTCTTTAAACTCCCTTGATCTGTTGTCTGCCACAACATTGTCTTTCCCCGGGAGATAAATAGCAGAAAGCCAGATATTCCTACATACACACCAATTCCACATCAGGTTGACCAGATGATCACATGATACTGACCTTACTCCGTGTGATTGATATACGCTACAGCTGTGGCATTGTCTACTTGTAATTGAACATGCAAGTTCTCCTTTGTAGAACAATATGCTTTTAATCCAAAAAATGCCCCCAATAACTCCAAATAATTAATACCATGTGTTTGGAGAATTAAATCCTCTTGGACAGTCCATCTACCTCCACAGCTGGTGTTATTGTCCGTAGCCCCCCATTTGAGAGCACTAACATCAGTTTGCAATACCACTGTAGGTTGCTGAATAACAATGTTTTTAGCAGCTTGTGCAACATTCCCAGTCCACCACTGTAATTCAGCCAATGCTTCCGTTGGCAACTGCATGGGTCTGTCAAAATGACCTGCACGTTCTTTTAGTGCTTTTGCATTTCCCCTTTGAAGATTTTGATAATGCAAAGGACCAAACTCAACAGCGGGAAATGCTGCTACCATCTTGCCAATAACCCTAGCTATTTCTCGGATGGAGGGATAAGGTTTGTCAACAAGACAACTGCAAGCATTTGTAATATCCATAACTTTATCTGTTGGTAAAGTTACTGACATAGCAACTGAATCAACGACAAATCCCAAATACTCAATTGTCTGCAATGACTGTAGCTTAGATTTCATTGGATGGATCAGAAACCCTAGCCTTTCCAACAGGCTTATAGTTGCTGAAACTGATTTTCAGCTGATTCCTGAGTGGCATTAACAATTAAAACATCATCAAGATAAACCATGACAATGTGATTTTGAGCCCTTAACAATGCAAATGCTGGTTTCAATAATTTTGTAAACAGCCAGGGAGCTGAACTTAACCCATTAGGTAATGCTTTATATTGCCAAAGCTGACCCATCCAATTAAACTTCAAGTACCTACGATAATGGTGATGAATTGGCACTGAATAATATGCATCTTTCAAGTCTATAGTAGCCATGTAACACCCTGTGGACAACAACTCCTTTGCAGTGTTGAAGGTGTCCATTTTGAAATGTCTATACTGGACATATGAATTCAATTTTGTGAGATCCAGAATTACTCTACAATCCCCATCTTTCTTTACCCTGGGGAAAATATTTGACACAAATTGTTGCGGATGATTCTCTGTACTTTCAATTGCCCCTTTTTTAAATAAATGTTTTACTTCTCCTTTTACCTGATCATTTTCAGATGCAGAAAACACCAAAACCCGATTACGTTTATCCTGTACAGGTGGATCAATTCCTTCCATAAATTCTATAATAGCACCTGACATAGTATCTAATATAAACCAATCAGATGTTATACAGTACCATTCATCATAAAACAATTGCAATCTACCACAAACCGGAGGTTATACAACAGTTTCCTCTGTGATAGAAAAAAGTTTTTGTACCTCAGCAAATGACCGTGATAGTCTCCTTCTCCCAATATATGGATTAACGTTGGGCTGTGATGGGTGATAATACCTTCTCACCATACCCCTGCCTCTGCTTGTTCCTGCTCCTGAATCAAACCCTCTTCTCATCCAGCCAGATTGTTTCCTTTGTCTGAATATAAAAGGTTTTATGAGGTTGATAGTCTCTGCCTCTTCATCGATATCTTTAATTTGTTTAGGCAGGTTTTCTCCAAATAAATAATCTGGAGCTTGAACATTGCTTGGTTTACACAAACCAGCAAATCTTGAGTGCAGGATGTGGCGAATGGCGATTTTTCTCATACAATTAATCTTAAAATAAGAGTTACCAAACAATGTCAACATGTCTTTTTGGATTTTGGACATAGCAGCCCTTCCAACTGCCTCCCAAAAGCAGTAATGCCAGCTACAATGAGCTTGAGGACCCTCATGTCCTCGCATTGTTAAAGTCATGGGTGTCCAAATAGCTGGATTCACCAGTGGCACCCTCAGTGATGCACAATTAACAGGTGTTTTATAGAGGACTGCTGTCTCAATCATGACAGTCTCCTGAAGCTGGTGAGAAACCAAATAATTAATGCTGGCCGCCAGGTTTTCTTCCATGACCTCACAGCTTCCCTCTGGTATAGGAAATGATTGTGGTACATCTGTAGTATGACTTTTGTGTTGTGGTGGATATTCAAGACCAGAAACACCACCTTCAGGGCCAGTCTCTTGCTGCCCTGGTACTCCTGAGACTTCCTCAAAGGAGACTTCTTCCAGACCTAAACAAGGCTCTGGATTTTCCCATTCCCATGTTGTAAAGGCACCATATTCGTGATATGGAACCCCCTCAAGGGCTTCCTGGGAATATTCTGGGTCTTTCGACCATTGGTTAATAATTGTTTGAAGCATTTTCTCCATTTGGTCCATCCTGAGCCATAGGGCTCGTTTGCCTGGCCCTGCCTCTTCATCAGATTCATCTGATATTACAGGCTTAGCAGACTTCCTTTAATATTTCCTCTCCACTGGAGTACCCTCCGTGGCCTGTGGCTGTGGTCAGGTAATTATTATCAGGTAAAAGGCTGAACTACAGCAGGGTCAACAGCTACCGGTATCGGAACCAGCTCCGTACTAATCTGTGGTCCCGATCTTAACTTGTTTCCACCCGGGACACGCGCTTTCCCCGCGCCAATTTTTTCACCGAGTCCATTTTAAAACTTCAAAAACTCCTTCTGGCTATTCCAGCCAGCGGCACGTTGTTTCTACCCAGGAAGTAATTTCAACCCACTTACCTGCGGGCTTGTTACTCACCACTGGTGGAACTGCAAACTGCAGCCAGTTCCGACTGACATGCGTCGACGTAATGACGAGCATGTGCCTGGCAGGGCTTCTTCATGTAGTCACTCACGTGACTCAGATGTATAATCATGAATTAAGAGAAATGTTTTGTTGGTGGGTGATTTGTGTCCCGGTTCGGTTGAAAGGAAATGGGAAAAATCGGAAAGAGCCATGGTTTTCAAGGGAAATTGGACACTTGGTTCGAAAAAAGAGAGGTATCTACAATAATTATAGGAGGCATGGAGTAAATGAGGTTCTAGATGAGTATAAAGAATGTAAAAAGAATCTTGAGAAAGAAATAAGAAAAGCTAAAAGAAGATATGAGGTTGCTTTGGCAAGAAGGTGAAAGTAAATCCAAAGGGTTTCTACAGCTATATTAGTAGCAAAAGGATAGCGAGGGATAAAATTGGACCATTAGAGAGCCAGAATGGACAGCTAGCTGCAGAGCCAAAAGAGATGGGGGAGATATTGAACAATTTATTTTCTTCGGTATTCATCAAGAAGGATGTTGAACTCTGTGAGGTAAGGGAAAAAAGTAGAGTAGCTATGGAAACTATGAGATTCAAAGAGGAGGAAGTACTGACACTTTTGAAAAATATAAAATTGGATAAGTCTCCAGGTTCTGACAGGATATTTCCTAGGACATTGAGGGAAGTTAGTGTAGAAATAGCAGGGGCTATGACAGAAATATTTCAAATGTCATTAGAAACGGGAATAGTGCCGGAGCATTGGCGTACTGCGCATGTTGTTCCATTGTTTATAAAGGGTTCAAAGAATAAACCTAGCAATTATAGACCTGTTAATTTGACGTTAGTGGTGGGCAAATTAATGGAAAGGATACTTAGAGATAATATATATAAGCATCTGGATAAACAGGGTCTGATCAAGAACAGTCAACATGGATTTGTGCCTGGAAGGTCATGTTTGACAAACCTTCTTTGAATTTTTTGAAGAGGTTACTAGGGAAATTGATGAGGGTAAAGCAGTGGATGTTGTCTGTATGGATTTCAGTAAGGCCTTTGACAAGGTTTCCCATGGAAGGTTGGTTAAGAAGGTTCAATCTTTGGGTGTTAATGGCGGAGTAACAAGATGGATTCAACAATGGCTGAATGGGAGAAGCCAGAGAGTAATGGTGGATGGCTGTTTGGACTGTCTGACTGTCAGGGTGGAAGCCGGTGACCAGTGGGATGCCTCAGGGATCTGTGTTGGTTGTCATGTACATCTCTGTTGTTTGTCATGTACATCAATGATCTAGAATATGGGGTGGAAAATTGGATAAGTAAGTATGCAGATGATACTAAGATAGGTGGTGCTGTGGATAATGAAGTAGATTTTCAAAGTCTACAGAGAGATTTGGGCCATTTGGAAGAGTGGGCTGAAAGATGGCAGATGGAGTTTAATGCAGATAAGTGTGAGGTGCTACATCTTGGCAGGACAAATCAAAATAGGACATACATGGTAAATGGTAGGGAACTGAGGAATGCTGTGGAACAGAGGGATCTAGGAATAACTGTGCATACTTTCCTGAAGGTGGAATCACATGATGATAGGGTGGTAAAGAAAGCTTGTGGTGTGCTGGCCTTTATAAATCAGAGCATTGAATATAGGAGTAGGGAAGTAATGTTAAAATTGTACAAGGCATTGGTGAAACCAATTCTGGAGTATGGTGTACAATTTTGGTCGCCTAATTATAGGAAGGATGTCAACAAAATAGAGAGAGTACAGAGGAGATTTACTAGAATGTTGCCTGGGTTCCAGCAACTAAGTTGCAGAGAAAGGTTGAACAAGTTAGGTCTTTATTCTTTGAAGCGCAGAAGGTTAAGGGGGGACTTGATTGAGGTCTTTAAAATGATGAAAGGGATAGACAGAGTTGACGTGGATAAGCTTTTCCCATTGAGGGTAGGGATGATTCAAACAAGAGGGCATGACATGAGAATTAAGGGACAGAAGTTTAGGGGTAACATGAGGGGGAACTTCTTTACTCAGAGAGTGGTGGCTGTGTGGAATGATCTTTCAGCAGAAGTGGTGGAGGCAGGATCGAATTTACATTTAAAAGTAAAGTGGATAGGTATATGGACGGGAAGGGAATGGAGGGGTATGGTCTGAGTGCAGGTAGATGTGACTAGGGGAAAATAAATGGTCGGCACGGACTGGAAGGACCGAGAAGGCCTGTTTCCGTGCTGTAATTGTGATATGGATATATGGTGATATGATTGGAAGGAGTTGGTGAGACACATTTCAAATGTTCAAATATTTAAACATTAACACTTGTCATCTGGGTTTTTGAGGCCTGAACAAGTATGAACTACAAAGTCAATTTTTTTCAGGTTGCATTAAGAGTCCTGGCATGGTTTTCCAGCATGAAAGGCCACCAACGCTGTGCTACCATGCGCTCAGTAGCTGTAAATGATGTGGTTTGCAATTTGAAGCCAAAACAAAACTCATTAAAAAATATTACTTTTGATATATGTATGTGGGATCTTTGTGAAAATTTCAATCAAATGCCAGCCAACCACACTTTATCAAATATTTTAGTTTAGTTTATTAGTTTATTAGAAAAGATTTTAGTTCAGTTTACGTTAGAGATATAGTGCAGAAAAACAGGCCCTTCAGCCAACCAGGTCCACACCGATCATAATTCCCCTTCACATTAACACTATCCTATACACACTAGGGGCAATAAAATTATACCAAGCCAATTAACCTACAAGGGTTACACAAAAAGCTGGAGAAACTCAGCGGGTGCAGCAGCATTTAAGGAGCGAAGGAGATAGGCGACGTTTCGGGTCGAGACCCTTCCGAAACGTCGCCTATCTCCTTCGCTCCTTAGATGCTGCTGCACCCGCTGAGTTTCTCCAGCTTTTTGTGTAACCCTCGATTCTCCAGCATTTGCAGTTCCTTCTTTAACAATTAACCTACAAACTTGTACGTCTTTGGAATTTGGGGAGAAACCAGAGATCCAAGAGAAAACTTATGTAGAAACATAGAATCATAGAAAATAGGTGCAGGAGTTGGCCATTCGGCCCTTCGACCCTGCATCGACATACAATATGATCATGGCTGATCATCAGTATCCTGTACCTGCCTTCTCTCCATACCCCCTGATCCCTTTAGCCACAAGGGCCACATTTAACTCCCTTTTAAATATAGCCAATGAACTGGCCTCAACTACCTTCTGTGGCAGAGAATTCCACAGATTCACCACTCTCTGTGTTAAAAATGTTTTTCTCATCTCGGTCCTAAAAGACCTCCCCCTTGTCCTTAAACTGTGACCACGTGTTCTGGACTTCCCCAACATCGGGAACAATCTTCCTGCATCTAGCCTGTCCATCCCCTTAAGAATTTTGTAAGTTTCTATAAAATCCCCGCTCAATCTTCTAAATTGTAGCGAGTACAAGCCGAGTCTATCCAGCCTTTCTTCATTTGAAAGTCCTGCCATCCCAGGAATCAGTCTGGTGAAACTTCTCTGTACTCCCTCTATGTCTAGAATGTCTTTCCTCAGATTAGGAGACCAAAAACTGTACACAATACTCCAGGTGTGGTTTCACCAAGGCCCTGTACAACTGCAGCAGAACCTCCCTGCTCCTGTACTCAAATCTTTTTGCTATGAATGCTAACATACCATTCACTTTCTTCACTGCCTGCTGCACCTGCATGCCAACTTTCAATGACTGGTGTACCATGACACCCAGGTCTCGTTGCATCTCCCCTTTTCCTAATCGGCCACCATTCAGATAATAGGCTACTTTCATGTTTCCCCTCAATCAGGGATATTGCAAGCAAACGTTGCGTGTCTAAGGCCAGCAGTATTATAAAAGACCCCACACATCTCCATCACGGACTGTTCACTCTGCTGCCCTCAGGCAAAAGATATCATAGCATAAGGAGCAGAACATCAAGGTTCTGCAACAGCTTCTTCCCACGAGCCATCAGACTCCTGAATGCCATGTAATGGGCTGCCACCATTGTCTATTTATCCTTTTATCCTTTTTATCCATTTTATCCATGTTTATCCTTCTGTTAATTATCATATTGCGCAGGGAGCCAAATGCAACGGAATTTTGTTTGGAACTGCATATATCAATGTATTTCTAAATGACAATAAAGTTCATTTGACTTTGACTTGACTTGACTGTTCTTGCCACCAAAGTGGATAGCCTCACATTTATCCACATTATACTGCATTTGCCCACTCACCCAACCTATCCAGGTCATCTTGCAGCTTCCTAGCATCCTCCTCACAGCTAACACTGCCCCCCAGCCAGGGCCGGATTTACGTATAAGCTAGACAAGCTTAAGCCTCGATATCTAGGGGGGGTCTACTCACCTCGCTGCCTCACCGGACCCGTCCAACCTCACCACCCCACCAATCATCCGCCCACCGGGACTTCCTACTCTTTGCCCGTTGACCCTGGCCACTCCACCGCCCTCCAACAGCCCGTAGCCATCGCCTTACCTGCAGCTTGGCCTGAAGCTTCCACGCTGCAGTCTCCCACTCCCCTGGGTTTGACTGTGCTAGGTCCAAGTGCATGTCAGTCAATCCTGGTAATCTCAGTGGCTGTTCCACTGGGTCTTCCCCATTCTCCTCAAACCATGTGACCTCAGCTCTTCCCCACCCACACGACAGTCCTCATATCCCCCTACCCCCTGACCAGCCACCACCCACCCACCGGACATCGCCTTGGCCTCAGTCCACTCACCTGCCTTCCTCCGGCCCCAACCCCTATCCCTGCTGTGTGTTCACCATTCCCCCTGACCTCCCCCTCTCAGATACTGAATGGTCTCTCCGCAGCAGAGGCCTCTTTGTTCCCCTCCGTCCCCCCCCTCAATTTGTTCTGCGCCCACCGCGATTTGGAGATCTTCTTCCATCGCCTCCGCCTCATACCATTCTTCCATGGGAAGGAGACCTCGCCCCCATTGATGATCCCTTTTCCCGTCTCTAATGGACCCCCTCCTCTTGGACCCCCCCTCATGGCCATTGGTACAATTAAATTTTGGGGTCACCATCCGACGTTGGAATGGGAGAACATTCTCAGCAGCTTGGACTTCCGAATCGGCCACTTCCTACTGGAGACCTAGGCTCCCGAAGTCCACAGGCTGAGCTGGGTGGAGATTCACGCTGGCAGCTCTCGGCAAAGGGATCCCAGGGTTCCGCGATATTAAAATCAGCGCAGCCCGAGGCTGGGAGCTCCGCAAACCACAGCTCCATGATGTTGAAGAAACAGGCCCAACACTCCAGCGCTTCAAACGGTGATCCAGGTGAAGCATCGCCTGCTTCCCGGTGAATCTTTATTCATCTGCTGCATTGGCAAGTCAAATTTCACTACACCAATTGGTGTATGTGATAATAAATGCCTTTGTCCTTTATCTTTTGTCCTTTGAATCTTTTGTTTTGATACTATCCCTGATTTATTCTTTTGCCAAACTGGGATGAACAATTGTTGTAGTTCATCCATGCAGTCTTTAAATGCCTTCCACTGCATATCCACCGTCAACCCTTTAAGAATCAATTGCCCGTCTATCTTGGCCAATTCTAGTAGGTCACGGGATAATGTACAAACTCTGTACGGATGTCACCTGTAGTTAGGATCCCTGGTGCTGTAAGGCAGCAACTTTACCATTGTACCACCATGCCGCCCTGTTTGTGTGCTATCAATTCAAAGAAAAGACTATACATTAATACAATCAAGCCGTCCACAACGTACAGAAAATAAATAAAGGGTACAACATTTATGGCAAGGTATAACATTGAAGTCCGATAGAGCCTGATTAAATGTAGTTCGAAGGTCTCCATCGAGTAGATGTGAGGTCAGGGCCGCACTATAGCTGATGAGAGGACCATCCAGTTGCCTGATAATAGCTGGAAAGAAACTGGAAAGAAACTGAATTATCTCAATGGGGTTAGGTTAGGTAAGGTGGACGTGCAGCGAGACCTGGGCGTCCTTGTACACTGGTCACTGAAAGTTGGCTTACAAGTACAGCAGGCAGTGAAGAAAGCTAATGGAATGTTGGCCTACATAACAAGAGGATTTCAGTACAGGAGTAAAGAGGATCTTCTGCAGTTGTATAGGGCTCTGGTGAGACCATATCTGGAGTATTGTGTCCAGTTTTGGTCTCCTAATTTGAGGAAGGATATCCTTGTGATTGAGGCAGTAGGTTCACGAGATTGATCCCTGGGATGGCAGGACTGTCATATGAGGAAATATTGAAAAGACTAGGCTTGATAGCGGACCATCAGCCATGATCACAATGAATAGCGGTGCTGGCTCGAAGGGCCGAATGGCCTCCTCCTGCACCTATTTTCTATGTTTCTATGTTTCTATGTATTCACTGGAGTTTAGAAGGATGAGTGGGGATCTTATAGAAACATATAAAATTATAAAAGGACTGGACAAGCTAGATGCAGGAAAAATGTTCCCTATGTTGGGCGAGTCCAGAACTAGGGGCCACAGTCTTCAAAAAAAGGGGAGGTCATTTAAGACTGAGGTGAGAAAAAACGTTTTCACCCAAAGAGTTGTGAATTTATGTAATTCCCTGCCATAGAGGGCAGTGGAGGCCAAGTCACTGGATGGATTTAAGAGAGAGTTAGATAGAGCTCTAGGAGCTAGTGGAGTTAAGTGATATGGGGAGAAGGCAGGCACGGGTTATTGATAGGGGACGATCAGCCATGATCACAATGAATGCGGTGCTGGCTCGAAGGGCTCAATGGCCACCTCCTGCACCTATTTTCTATGTTTCTATGTATGTTTCTGTGTCCTTGAATCTGGTGGCACGCATTTTCAAATTTCTGTACCTCCTGCCTGATGGGAGAGGGGAGAATAGTGAGTGACCGGCGGTGAGAATCTCTGCCAGAGTAGACGGGTTGTGTGAAGGAGGAGCAACGGCATTGCGCAGATGGGAGAATGTGGTGTAAGAGCTGCAGAATGTTCTGGACAGTGAAGGGCGACGGTGGTGGGAATGGAACATTGTAACCTACATAGGACACCGAGCACCACGTCCTCACTCTATAAACATTGAATAGTTGTAAAGAACAACTGGAACATGCAGAAAGTGCTGGGTATTTGTGCACAAATTGCTTGGCTGACTGCCCTCTTGGATCAGCAAGCGTGTTCCTTTGCTGCTGCTTTTATTCATTTTCTGAAAACATTATTGGTTTTCTCATGGTGAGGGGAATTAACACACATGCTACAGGATTTTCCTTCTGCAAATATTATATTAACAAAGTTACTTTTGTTCTATAAACAAGTGGAAATAGTCTATAATTTCAACTGCGAATATTGTTTAAACCTTTTTAATTTAAACAGAGATGAATTTAATTAAACTCACTGGCTAAAATGTATCTGGGTTTTTAGAAGTTACAGCTTTACAGTGCCGGAGACCCAGGTTCGATCACATGTCTGCATGGAGTTTGTATGTTCTCTCCATGACCTGCGTGGGTTTTCTCGAGGTGCTCCAGTTTCCAAAGACCTACGGGTTTGTAGGCTAATTGGCTTTGGTAAAATTGTAAATTGTCCCAAGTGTGTGTAGGATAGTGTTAGTGCGTCGTGATTGTTGGTTGGCGTGGCATTGGTGGACCGAACGGCCTGTTTCAACACTGCATCTCTAAACTAAACTAAACTAAACTAAGTCAAATAAGAAAAGACAATGTTGGATAGAAAGTGACAAAATACAGGTTGATTAAAACGCATAAGTAGTTTGCAGTTGTTCAGTCTTTGACATTACCTTCAACCTCTTTGTATTTGCATCTCTGCAAAGCTTGTTCCTTGCTGAGAACACATCATCATGTCCATGCGTCCTCCTTCCTATTATCATGTATGGGAGAATGAAATTACTCATTTTCATATTAATTGCTTCAGTTAACGGAGAAAATGCTGATGCTGAAATGAGCAGTGGTATAAATCACTGAAAGGCTGTCATGTATAGCTAAACAAATTTCTCAGGGGCCACACAAAAGACTGCTTTAATTTGACTTTATATAATTGCTTATCATTAAGCCCAGCAGCTCTGTGAAGTACCTTCATTTATTGAAGTCTGCTGTGAACCTTGCTTTGATTCTGAATGAAAATTAGTGAGCCTCATATCAGAGAAATCACACAGCTCTCCTGCCAGACAAGTTGGCTGGCAGATACTCATGAGAACCTCAGTGTAAACAAGTTGATGCGCATACTGAATATCAAATCTAAAATGTAATTAAAGTTTGTTGCTGTACCCCATGACACCAAGGAATTATTAAATAAAGTCGAGCAGTGTTCAAATGCCCTTTGTTAATAATATCTTGGAGAAGAGTTGTCTGAGCTCTCATCTGTTGCAAATGTTTCATATTAAACCACCTTTAAAAAATTCAATTAAGCAATTGGGTTACAATTTTAAATTTTGCCCCTTCTGAAAGGGCATATAAAAATACATATTAATTCAAACTCACATGTCTTTCGGATGCTGGCTGTGACCTTCTGAGTGTGGAATTTCTGAAGTTTTCAACTTGTACAATTGATTTTACCTCCACTGAAAATCCTCCAGGGTGTCTAAAGATTGAAGGAAGAAAGAAATTAAAAATCCATTAAGTTTCGCCAACAATAATGTTCTTCAAGGAAACCTTAACCAAAGAAAAAATGAAAGTGCTTCAGAAGTAGTTAACTCAGCAGGTTAGTCAGTGGATACAAACAGGTAAGTTATCTGATTGAATTGAAAAATACAGCATGGAAATAGGCTGTGCAGCCCACTAAGTCTACGTTGACCACCAACGAAACGATACGATACGATATGATAAAACTTTATTTATCCCAGAAGGGAAATTGATCTGCCACCAGTCATAAAAAAAACAAAAACACAAAAATACAGGAAACATAAAATTAAGGTGATGAGTGGAAAGGACTGGGGATGTGCAAAGATTGGGAATAGGGGTGGGGAGTCACAGTCTATCCCACGACAGAAGGGGGAGGAGTTGTACAGTTCGATAGTCACAGGGAAGAAGGATCTCCTGTGGCGTTCTGTCCAGCATCTTGGTGGAACCAGTCCGATGCGGAAGGTACACCTCAGGTTGACTAACATGTCATGGAGGGGGTGAGCTGTATTGTCTAGGATGCTCCACAGTTTGTTGAGCATCCTCCCCTCCAAGACCATCTCCCATGAATCCAACTCCACCCCAATCCAATCACCTGCTCACACTGATTCTATGTTATCCGTTCTATGTTATGAACGCATCCGTTCCCCATGTATTAGGTCAATTTTCTTAAAGGCTGATTAACCTATAAACCTGCTCATCTTTGTGATGTGGGAGGAAGCTGGAGCACCTGGACGAAACCCATGTGGTCACAGGGAGGACATGTAGACTCCCCATAGAGCGACCGGGGTGAGAATTAAACCCAAATATCTGGCACAGTGATGCAGATACTATTGAGAACCTCAGTATAAACAAGTTGATGCGCATACTGAATATCAAATCTAAAATGTAATTAAAGTTTGTTGCTGTACCCCATGACACCAAGGAATTATTAAATAAAGTCGAGCAGTGTTCAAATACCCTTTGTTAATAATATCTTGGAGAAGAGTTCTTTGTCTGAGCTCTCATCTGTTTCAAATGTTTCATATTAAACTACCTTTAAAAAATTCAATTAACCAATTGGGTTACAATTTTAAATTTTGTCCCTTCTGAAAGGGCATATAAAAATACATATTAACTCAAACTCACATGAGGCTGATTAACCTATAAACCTGCTCATCTTTGTGATGTGGGAGGAAGCTGGAGCACCTGGACGAAACCCATGTGGTCACAGGGAGGACATGTAGGCTCCCCATAGAGCGACCGGGGTGAGAATTAAACCCAAATATCTGGCACTGTGAGGCAGATATTTGCCAGCAGTACCACTATGCTGCCCTGCAATGTTTTGAGTGTGCACCTTTAAGAACACATGAAAGAATTGGCACCAAGACATTGGTTCCTCTGCTCCATCCATAGAGGTTGACTGATCTGTTCAGTACTTCCAACATTTTTCCAATTTTCATTCTGGATCCACAGTTTTAAATTGTTTAGTACTGTTTAATTGTTTAAGTGCAGTGCACAAGATATGATTAATATGTTGACTGGATGAGAGAAAGGTGGTAGGAAACTATATGAGATGGCAAAGATAAGGATGATATTCATAAATTGGGGTTCCAGTTTGAATGGAGAATGATAAAGGGCAGACTGAGTGCTAGTGAACTAAAGGAGAGAACAAGATGAGTTCAGACACTGTCCACTGATGAGACAGAAAAAGAAATACGATGAAGACATCTTGGAGATAATTTTGACGGTATTAGGTAGAGGATAGCGAGAAAAGAATTTAAATAATAGACACAAACAATGAAACAAAATGTCAGACTCACTGGAGGTCGGTCAAGGGCCACAGTGTAATTTGATGATGATTTACATTGCCACTGCAGTGGCTTGTTGGGGAAGAGGGAGGAACTGATTCAGGACTTAAGATATTAACAGCCAAGTTTCTGTCAAGACTGGGGTTGCACGGTGCCACAGCGGTAGAGTTGCTGCCTTACAGCGCCAGTAGACCCCGGTTTGAACCTGACCATGGGCGCTTTCTGTACGGAGTTTTACGTTCTCCACGTGACTGCGTGGGTTTCCTCCATGATCTTCGGTTTCCTCACACATTACGTACAGGTTTGTAGGTTAATGTAATGAAAAGAGATGGCTAAGCTATTGAACAGGTTCCATTTCTAAATTAGTCAGTAAGGCTTATAAACGCAGTGCTCAATAGATAACATGATAAGCACAAAAAAAGATTCAATAAATAAAAACCCAATGTAGTGCAATATAAAACAAAACAAAGCTCACATTCCCTACTGCAAAACAGGCAGTTTGTTGTAGTTTGTAGTTTTTAATAGCCTCTTGTTTGTTGGGAAAAGGTTTAATTATTGCCACGTTTACCAGGCACAGTGAAATACATTTTTTGCATGCAGCTCAGCAAGACTATCCCCTTACATAAGGACAATCCCCGGTTGGTACACAATATACAGAACAGCCTACTGAGTCCATATGCAAGAGGCACCATTTTGGATCCATTTTACAGTCCCAGCCGCAGCTGGTCGCAAAGGCCCGTTGCAGCCGTTTCCTCCATCCGTCGTCCCGCCAACCAATGTCTTTCTCCACGCCTGGCCCACTTCAGACTTTGTTCCTCGGGGAGCGCCTCCAAGAGCAACCATCGTCTATTATCCACTGTCTCTTATTTGCCAAACTAATTTTAGATCCAGTTTGCTAACTTGCCCTGCATCCCGAAGGCCTTGACTGTGTGAATCAGTCTCCCACATGGGACCTGGTCAAAGGCCAAACTAAAGTTCATGTAAATCACCTCTATCGGACTGCCATCATCAATACCCTTTGCTACCTTTTCAAAGAATTCAATTATATTGATTTGACAGGATCTGCAAGTATCAAGAGCCATGTTGGCTATCACTGATAAGCCCTTGCCTTTTCAAGTTAATCATCCTCAATTTATTTTCCAGTGTCATCTGTATCAATGATTTGGATGAGAACATACAGGGTAAGATTAGCAAGTTTGCTGATGATACAAAAGTGGGTGGTTTTGCAGATAGTGAAAATGGTTGTGAAAAATTGCAGCAGGATCTTGATTGATTGGCCAGGTGGGCTGAGGAATAGTTGATGGAATTTAACACAGAGAATTTAACACAGAGAGGTGTTGCATTTTGGGAAGTCTAACATGGGCAGGATCTTCACAGAATGGTAAGGCTCTAGGAGTGTTGTAGAGCAGAGGGATCTAAGAGTGCAGGTGCATGGTTCCTGAAGGTCGAGTCGCAGGTAAATAAGGTGGTCAAAACGGCTTTTGGTACATTGGCCTTCATCAGTCAGAGTATTAAGTATAGAAATTGGGAGGTCATGTTGCAGTTGTATAAGTCGTTGGTGAGGCCGCATTTAGAGTATTGTGTTCAGTTCTGGGCACCATGTTATAGGAAATATGTTGTCAAGCTGGAAAAAGATCAGAGAAGATTTATGAGGATGTTGCCAGACTAGAGGGTCTGAGCTATAGGGAGAGTATGAGTAGGCTGGGAATCGTGTCCTTGGGGCGCAGAAGGTTGAGGAGTGATCTTAAAGAGATGTATAAAATCATGAGAGGAATAGATCAGGAAGATACACAGAGTCTTTTTATAGATATGTGAAGAGAAAAAGGTTAGTTAAAACAAATGTAGGTTCCTTGCATTCAGAAACTGGTGAATTGATCATGGAAAGCAAGGACATGGCAGATCAATTGAATAATTACTTTGGTTCTGTCTTCACTAAGGAAGACATAAATAATCTGCCGGAAATAGCAGGGAACCGGGGGTCAAATGAGATGGAGGAACTGAGTGAAATCCAAGTTAGCTGGGAAGTGGTGTTAGGTAAATTGAATGGATTAAAGGTCGATAAATCCCCAGGGCCAGATAGGCTGCATCCCAGAGTACTTAAGGAAGTAACCCCAGAAATAGTGGATGCATTAGTGATAATTTTTCAAAACTCTTTAGATTCTGGAGTAGTTCCTGAGGATTAATGTAACCCCACTTTTTAAGAAGGGAGGGAGAAAGAAAACGTGGAATTACAGACCAGTTAGTCCAACATTGGTAGTGAGGAAAACGGTAGAGTCAGTTATTAAAGATGGGATAGCAGCACATTTGGAAAGTGGTGAAATCATTGTACAAAGTCAACATGGATTTACGAAAGGTAAATCATGTCTGACGAATTTTTCAAGGATGTAACTAGTAGAGTGGATAAGGGAGAACCTGTGGATGTGTTGTATCTGGACTTTCAGAAGGCGTTCGACAAGGTCCCACACAAGAGATTAGCATTCAAACGTAAAGCACATGTTATTGGGGGTTGAGTGTTGATGTGGATAGAGAACTGGCTGGCAGACAGGAAGCAAAGAGTAGGAGTAAACGGGTCATTTTCAGAATGGCAGGCAGTGACTAGTGGGGTACCGCAAGGTTCAGTGCTGGGACCCCAGCTATTTACAATATATATTAATGATCTGGATGAGGGAACTGAATGCAACATCTCCAAGTTTGCGGATGACACGAAGCTGGGTGGCAGTGTTAGCTATGAGGAGGATGCTAGGAAGTTGCAAGGTGACTTGGATAGGTTGGGGGAGTGGGCAAATGCATGGCAGATGCAGTATAATGTGGATAAATGTGAGGTTATCCACTTTGGCGACAAAAACAGGAGGGGAGACTATTATCTGAACGGTGGCCAATTATGAAAGGGGGAGATGCAACGAGACCTGGGTGTCATGGCACACCAGTCATTGAAAGTAGGCATGCAGGTGCAGCAGGCTGTGAAGAAAACAAATGGTATGTTGGCATTTATAGCAAAAGGATTTGAGTACAACAGTTGGGAGGTTCTACTGCAGTTGTACAGGGTCTTGGTGAGGCCACACCTGGAGTATTGTACAGTTTCAGTCTCCTAATCTGAGGAAAGACATTCTTGCCATAGAGGGAGTACAGAGGCGGTTCACCATACCAGATTCCTGGGGTGGCAGGGCTTCCATATGAAGAAAGACTGGATAGACTCGGCTTGTACTCGCTGGAATTTAGGAGATTGAGGGGGGGGGATCTTATAGACACTTCCAAAATTCTTAAGGGGTTGGACAGGCTAGATGCAGGAAGATTGTTCCCGATGTTGGGGAACTCCAGAACAAGGGGTCACAGTTTAAGGATAAGGGGGAAGTCTTTTAGTACCGAGATGAGAAAATCATGTTTCGGGTCAAGACCGTTCTTCAGTCTGAAAGTGGTGAGTCTGTGGAATTCTATGCCACAGAAGGTGGTTGAGGCCAGTTCATTGACTATATTTAAGAGGGAGTTAGATGTAACCCTTGTGGCCAAAGGGATCATGGGGTATGGAGAGAAGGCAGGTCCAGGATACTGATTTGGATGATCAGCCATGATCATATTGAATGGCAGTGCAGGATCGAAGGGCTGAATGGGCTACTCCTGCACCTAATTTCTATGATTCTAGGATTCTATGAGTCTCTTGCCCAGAATAGGTGAATCATGGACCAGAGGACATAGGTTTAAGGTGAAGAGGAAAAGATTTACTAGGTATATGAAGGGTTACTTTTTCACACAAGGAGTGGTGGGTGTATGGAACAAGCTGCCAGAGGAGGTAGTTGAGGCAGGGACTATCCCAACATTTAAGAAACAGTTAGACATGGATAGGACAGGTTTGGAGGAATATGGCCCAAATGAAAGGAAAATCATGCTTGACTAACCTTCGGGAATTTTTTGAGGATGTGACAAGTAAAATGGATGAAGGGGAGCCAGTGGATGTAGTGTATCTAGACTTTCAGAAAGCCTTTGATAAGGTCCTGCTCGGGAGACTGGTGACTAAAATAGTAAGATTAAATGAGAACTTACCAGTTTGAAGTTTGATCTTTATTTTATGAGGAGTTGTGATGATGGATTTCATGAAGACCCCGCCAGCACGTATGCGCGACATTCTTCAAAGTAGCGGTGTGGAATCACAGATTAAACAACAATGACTAAATATAGTAAGATTAAAGAGACTCTAATTACCAGTTGACCTTATAGTAGAGGGTTGGGAGCGGAGGGCACAAAATCCCTCATTGCAACTCCTCATAAAATAAAGAGCAAACTTCAAACTGGTAAATTCTCATTTAATCTTACTATTTCATTTCGGAGTCATGTGAGTGACTTTGTGAAGATTTCAAAGCTCTGTGATTATATGCCTTGGATCACGTCCATGCTCACACACTGCCGTAATTCTGATGGAAGGAGTGTGTTAACGTATTTCAGACTTGACAAGCTGAAAAAATAAAGTAATATTTATTAACACAAATCAAAAACCCCTCACTCAGAGATAAACATTGCTGGGTGACCAGTACTTAACACTGTCTCTGCAAACATAGCAGGAGTGGCCACAGGTTTATTATAAAACTGCTGGAACGTAGCTTCGCTGGCCCAGCCCGCTGGGGCGAGGATATGGTCCATGGGAACCTCCATGGTCCTCGCAGCTGATGTGGATGCAACCCTGGTAGAATGGGATTTAAAGATATTAGTATCAATACCTCATGCATCCAATACCACCCTGAGCCACCTGGAGATCGTCTGCACCGTCACCCTGTGATGGGGTTTCTTATGGCTGATCAGCAGTCCTTTCTCCATTTTCCTGATGGTATGCGTCACTTTTATATAGTGACAAATGTAGGTGGCTATGCAGAGCCTCACATCAACGGGGTATGCTGGAAAAATTATTTGCAGCCCTGTAGTCCCAGGTCTGTGCTGCTTGAGTAACTCATCAATAAGGAAGGTTACTCTCTCAGGGGTTGAGACCATGTTATCCAATTTTATCCTATGCAATGTCTGAACCCGCTGAGCCGATGTTAGCGCCATTAACATCACCATCTTCAGGGTGAGTTTATCCAATGGTTATCCAATCATTGGCGATCAACTTCTGAGTAGGGTCAATACTACCCCTATGTCCCAGGTGATGTTGTATCGTGGTCAGGGAGGGTTTGAATCGAAGATACCACTCATTAATTTGGACACTAACTGGTGAGATCCTACTCCTATGCTAAGGTAGGATGATAGTGCGCTCCTGGCACTGTTGATGGCGCTGTAGCTGAGGCCCTCATCATGGTGCAGCCCCGCGAGGAATTTCAGCACATGTGGAATCGTCATACGTGACGTTAATCTGGCTGCAGTAGGCCTCCCATTTCCTGATTTGGGTGAGGTACTGTCGTCTAGTGGATACTATGCACGATGCTGCAATGGTGTCCATGGTCCTAGGTGTTCTCCATATTGCAGGAGTGGCCGCTTCAGAACCTGCTGGCCAATAGGTTCAGATGACCATGGCACGGATGGGATTCCCCTGTAGTGGGGTCAGTCACCAAATCCGGGCACCTGTTAATATGTGCCCATGGTTCTTTAATCATCTCAAGGACCATTGGATACCATGGTTGTGTCGGCCAGTCGGGTATTATTAAAATGCCTGTTGCAGAATCTGATTTTATTTTCTGCAACACCCGACTGATGAGGCAAAATGGAGTAAATGCATAGAAAAACCATTTCCCCTAGTACAACGAGAAAGCATCCATCGCTACTGCCCCAGGATCTGGCTCCCAAGTCACATATGTTGGTATCTGATGGTTCAATCTGGACGCAAAAAGGACGATATCAGGTGTTCCAAATTTGGCGATAATTTTATTTGGGGATTCAACATCCACTCAATGTTATCGTTGAACACTCGTGACCTGGTGTCCGCCACTGTATTGAGCTTACCTGGAAGGTAGGTAGCTGATATCCAAATATTTCTTCCTATGCACCAGAGCCAGATTGAATTTGCCAATTCATCACAAGATATTGACTTGATATCACCCATATGATTTAAGTATGCCACCACAGTGGTGTTATCTATTTGAAGACGGACATGCGTATGATGTAAATTCATGCAATAGGCTCGTAGTTCGTGAAATGCTCCTAGCATCTCCAAATAGTTTATCCCTTGTGATAATAGAAGGGTAGATTCGTGTAAACCCCATCTACCACCACAACTGGAAGTAGTGTCGGTAGCTCCCCAACCTTGGGCGCTTGCGTCGGTTTGAACCACGACTGATGGGTTCGGTACAATAATGGGATTGAATGAGTGTCGAATATTATCAATCCACCATTGTAGCTCAACTTTTGCCTTGATTGGCAGCTGCATAGGCTTGTCAAAATGTCCAGCATTTGTTTTTAATAGTGGATGTTTTAATAGTCGAACATAGTGGATGTTCGGAGGACCTGAAAAGGAGTGAACGCACGAAAGGCGGCAGGCCCTGATAACATACCGGGGCGGGTGCTCAGGGAATGTGCTGATCAGCTGGCACATGTCCTTACGAATATATTTAACACCTCGCTGAAGCAGGCTATCGTCCCATTATGTTTCAAGACTGCCACCATCATACCAGTGCCAAAAAAATCCAACATACAATGTCTCAATGACTACCGCCATGTAGCACTCACCCCCATAATGATGAAGTGCTTCGAGAGGCTGGTCAGGGACCACATTACCTCCAGACTCCCCTCCACACTCGACCCATACCAGTTTGCTTACAGGCCAAACCGCTCCACAGAGGACGCTATATCCTTCGTACTCCATCTGAGCCTGGAACATTTAGAGGAGAAAAACACCTATGTGCGAATGCTGTTCGTGGATTTCAGTTCAGCATTCAAAACCATTATCCCCCAGCACCTGATAAGCAAACTGGTTCCATTGGGCCTTGGCACCCCCATGCGTAACTGGCTACTGGACTTCCTCACTGACAGACCCTAGTTTGTGAGGGTTGGAAATAACACCTCCAACACCATCTCTCTGAGCACCGGCTCCCCTCAGGGCTGTGTCCTGAGTCCACTACTGTTCACCCTGATGACTCACAACTGTTGTGCCAGGTTTAGTACAAACCACATCATGAAGTACGCAGATGACACAACAGTGGTGGGCCTCATCAGGGACGACAATGAGCTGGCTTACAGGGAGGAGGTGAAACAACTGGTGGACTGGTGCAATACGAACAACCTGATCCTGAATGTTGAAAAAACAAAGGAGGTTATCGTCGACTTCAGGAAAACCCGGCACAGTCCCACACCACTTCACATCAATGACAGCGATGAGGAGGTGGTCAGTAGCACAAAGTTCCTGGGGGTGCAGATCACTAACAGTCTGACCTGGTTGAATAACATCTCATCAACAGTTAAGAGAGCGCAGCAGCGGTTGCACTTTCTGCGCCGGATGAGAAGAGCTCATCTCCCCCATCCCATCCTCACTCTTTCTACAGGGGCACCATAGAGAGTATTCTGACCAGCTGTATCTCTGTCTGGTTTGGGGACTGTAGAGCCTCTGACTGGAAGTCTGTGCAGAGAGTGGTGAGGACAGCGGAAAAAATCATCGGGACCTCTCTCCTCTCAATCGGGGATATTGCGACCAAACGTTGCGTGTCTAAGGCCAGCAGTATTATAAAAGACCCCACACATCTCCATCACGGTCTGTTCACTCTGCTGCCCTCGGGAAAAAGATATCGAAGCATGAGCAGAACATCAAGGTTCTGCAACAGCTTCTTCTCACGAGCCATCAGACTCCTGAATGCCATGTAATGGGCTGCCACCATTGTCTATTTATCCTTTTATCCTTTTTATCCATGCCTATCCTTCTGTTAATTTATCGTGTTGCACAGGGAGCCAAATGCAACGGAATTTTGTTTGGAACTGCATATATCAATGTATTTCTAAATGACAATAAAGTTTGTTTGACTTTGTTTGACTTTTTGACTTTGACTTTAATGCTGCAATTTTTGTGCTTTCCAAATTTTGATAGTGTAGTGGGCCAAATCGTGCAGCTGGAAATGTTGCTACTAATTTTCCCATTACCTTAGCAGCATGTCTGATTGTTAGATTCCTGGCACAAACAAGGTTGTTACATGCTTCAATAACATCTATTACCTTGTTATCTGGGATGGTAACAATCATTTGATTGGTGTTAATTGTGTACCCCAGATAGTCCATGACCTGTGAAGGGGTGAACTTAGATTTGTCTGGATGGTTAACAAACCCTAATTTTTGAAACAATGTCTTAGTAGCTGTTACTGCTAAATTTGTCGATTCCATGGTCTTTCCTACAATCAAGATGTCGTCTAAATATGCCATGACAATATGGTTTTGTTTCCTCAGGGATGCCAATACTGGTTTCAAAATGTTTGTAAATAACCTAGGGACCATTAGGTAGGGCTTTATACTGCCATAGCTGATCCATCCAAACAAACTTCAAGAACGTTCGGTGATGTTTCCGTATGGATACTGAATAGTGTGCATCTTTTAAATCGATGCATGCCATAAAGCACCCTTTGGAAATCAGTGGTTTAGCTGTTTCAAATGTATCCATTTTAAAATGGGTATATGTCACAAAAGTATTCAAATGGGTTAAATCAATAATAATCCGACAACCATCATCTTTTTTAGTTTTGGTAAAGATGTTGGATACAAACTCAAGAGGTTCATGAATCGTTTTCTCTATCACCCCCTTGGCATGTAGCCTCAAAATTTCCTCATGTCCTTCCGCTATTTCCTTATGGGAAAGTGCAAATTTCCGGTCTGGTACATGTTGAGGCGGGGGAAGTTGATCATTTATGAATTCAATTTCATACCCCTGAATACTTTGTAAAATAAACGGGTCTAAAGTCATAGAGCTCCATGCATCCCAGAATAGACGTAACCTCCCACCAACTTGTGAGGTTAAACATGCAGCACTTGCATGCGAACCAGGCCCCCTTACCTCCATGGTTACCGGCGGGCCCTGACGTTCTGGGCTTTGGTGTTCCGTTGTGTTGGATTGTGGGGTTGGCGCATCTTCCATGCCGGTCGCTGTTGGCCCTGCCCTAAAAAAGGCTTTTGTTGTTGGGGTGCGGCCGGCGTATAGGACCTTGCTGGTCTTTCAGATGGCTCCCGAGGTCTTACATATGGCGTATGTCTGCGCGCTGTTGGCCTGCTGGAGGGAGGAGGTTTCATCAAACTGACTGCCTTCGCCTCCTCGTCCAGGTCCTTGACCTGTTTAGGCAGGTCCTCACCGAACAACTGTCTCGGTGGTGGCGTTGCAGATGCCTTGCACAACCCCGCGAATTTGGGGTTAAGAGTCGGCTTGATGGCGATTTTCCGGAAAGCGTTGATTTCATATTGTGTGTTACACAATAATGCCAGAGCATCTTCCTGCTCCTCCGTCATCTCCATACCATCAACCTAAAAGGCAGTAATCCCCGACGTTAGTAGTTTCAGAATCTTCTGTAATTTAAGTTCCTGTGCCCTTATTCCCGGACTGATGTTGCCCCAGATGGGAGTGTTGACTGTAGGTACATTCAATGACATACAGTTGTTCGGGGCCTTGTACTTGTTCATAGCCTTGGTTAGGGCCTGATCCTGCAGCTGGTGTGTGATAAAGAAATCAATACTAGCTGCTAGCTTGGGCTGCAATGGCTGCCCGAGGGCTTGGGCTTGGCGAATTTGGAGACCACATTCAGCAGTTCCTCTTGTGCTACAGGTCCCTCCGCCAAACCTTCTTCCATGTCACCCAGCTGCTGATCCCAGGCACTCCCCACCGATGACGGGGACATGCTAGGTGGCCCAGTAGCATATCTCCTGGAGCTGGAGGACAGCAGTACTGCTGCTGGAGATTCTGCTCTAGGAGACGCTCCAACATGCGCTCCATACGGGCAATGCGACCGCCGCCGCTTTCTACAGACAACAGGTCGACTTCCTCAGGATCTCCTGAACCACTGAGGCTTCTGCCATCGGCCCACACCTCGTCGAGGTGATGACTAGGGTGTCTAGGCAGGATCTCGCTGCCTGCCGCTCCAGCGGGGCTTAGCGACTCCCGCGCAGACTTGCCGCTGGTCCGCAGTCTTCCGGACGGTGGCGACCCGTCTGTCTGGAAAGACATGAGCAGTGAGGAGGTGTTTCCGGCCGCCGAAGCGGGGTGCACCGACGTCCGCACGGGCTTGCCGCCTGTCCTCCCTCGGGACAAAGGCGGCGTTCTGTCACGTACAGCCACTAACGCGGGGTGCGGTGACCGAGATGATATACCACCGGCCCGCGATCTGGCAGGTACCCCCGGTGGTGAGTCTGCACCAGCCGCACCTGCGGGGCTACCAGACTCAGGTCTTGATCGCTCACCGGTCCGCGATCTGGCGGACTGCTCCGGTGGCAAGTCGATGCCGACCGCTGCAGTGGGGCTCTCGGACTTTCGTGCAGTCCTTCCCCTGGGCTGCCCTCTGGTGACCTGTATAGTAGGGGAGACAGAACGTGCCGCAGAGCGGGGAACACGTTTACGCACCTTTTTCCCCACTGTCCTTATGCTTAGGTGACAGTGGTAGGGAGTCAGGATCTTGCCTACCCTGCTCCTGCGCTGTGCTCCTACCACTGTGTGGCTCCATGGACAGCCGTGGTGGAGAGTCGGGTCCTGGTTGAGTAGGGCTCCCCGACTTCTGTGTCCTTTTCCCGGCCCGACGAGCGGGCGCTGCCGTTGTAACGGGCAGCTCCGGGGAATGCAGCCGCTGACTCCTGTCAGAAGTCCTGCGGCTGGAAGTGTATTTCAAACTCCTTTCCATCATCCCTGTGAACAAAAATTCTATCCACAGGAACTAACCAACTTAAGGTTAGTTCCTCTTACCTGAGCGGTCCTTTTTGAGGGGCTGGTGGAGGAGCGCACTCCCTCCCCCAGCCATCGATTGCAACTGCGAGCGACGATATGTCGCGCATGCGTGCTGGCGGGGTCTTCACGAAGTCACTCACGTGACTCCGAAATGAAATTAGAGAACATGGTATGGTAGGGTGTTGACATGGATAGAAAATTGCTTGGCAAACAGGAAGTAAAGAGTAGGAGTGAACGGGTCCTTTTCAGAAAGGCAGACAGTGGCGAGTGGAGAGCCGCAAGGCTCGGTTTTGGGGCCGCAACTGTTTACTATATATATTAATGATTTGGAAGAGGAAATTAGGAGCAACACTAGCAAGTTTGCGGATGACACTAAGCTGGGTAGCAGTGTGAACTGTGAAGAGGATGTTAGGAGGTTGCAGGGTGACCTGGACAGGTTGAGTGAGTGGGCAGATGCGCGGCAGATGCAGTATAATATAGAAAAATGTGAGGTTATCCACTTTGGTGGCTAAAACAAGGGGGCAGTTTATTATCTCAACGGGGTTAGGTAAGATACAGCGAGACCTGGGTGTCCTTGTACATCGGTCACTGAAAGTTGGAATGCAGGTACAGAAGGTAGTGAGGAAAGCTAATGGAATGTTGACCTTCATAACAAGAGGATTTCAGTATAGGAATAGAGAGGTTCTTCTGCAGTTGTATAGGGCTCTGTAAGACCACATCTGGAGTATTACATAAAGTTTTGGTCTCCTAATTTGAGGAAGGATATCCTTGTGATTGAGGCAGTGCAGCGTAGGTTGACGAGATTGATCCCTGGGATGGCGGGACTGTCATATGAGGAAATATTGAAAAGGACTGGACAAGCTCGATGCAAGAAAAATGTTGCCAATGTTGGGCGAGTCCAGAACCAGGGGGCACAGTCTTAGAATAAAGGGGAGGTCATTTAAGACTGAGGTGAGAAAATCTTTTTCACCCAGAGAGTTGTGAATTTGTGGAATTCCCTGCCACAGAGGGCAGTGGAGGCCAAGTCACTGGGTGGATTTAATAGAGAGTTAAATAGAGCTCTAAGGGCTAGTGGAATGATTCGGGACGATCAGCCATGATCGCAATGAATGGCTGTGTTGGCTTGAAGGGCCGAATGGTCTCCTGTTGCACCTTTTTTTCTATGTTTCTATGTTTCAAAATGCAGGCAGGTGGGACTAGTGTAGCTGGGACATGTTGGCCACCATGGGCAAGTTAGGCCGAAGGGCATGTTTCCACACTGTTTTGCTCTATGACTATTTCTTGCACTGTCGGGAAGAATGCCTGGGGAAGATGCTGGTTGGATGGACAGGATTAAGTGAACTAAGTAGTTGCGGAGGGAGTGGTCTCTATGGAAAGTGGAAAAGGGAAGATGTGACAAGTAGTGGGATCGTGTTGAAGGTGGCGGAAATGACAGAGAATGATATGTTGGATGTGGGGTGCCGGTGGGGTGAAAGATGAGGAACTGGGAAACTCTATCTTAGTTCCTTCTGGGGGAGAGGGAGTGTGGGCAGGACTGTGGGAAACAGAGATGTCTTCTTTCTTTAGTAATATCTGAGATGACCCCTTTCTTCAGTTAATGTGGTTTCCCCCCTGATGGATGTTGGTGGTTGGAGCTCTCACCCATGCCTCCCCACTTTCTCTCCCATCTCCATCAGTCTGACGAAGAGCGCTGACCGTAACATTGTTTGTCCAATTCCCTCCACAGATGCAGTCGGACCCACAGAGTTCCTTCAGCACTTTGTTTTTTGCTTTGTAGTTCCTAGGCTTTTCCCTGCTGCCTTGTTTGCTGTGCGTATTCTAGTCACGGGTTGTTTCATTAACTGAGGAATTGTAAATGAAATTGAATATGGCACAATTTTTAACAAACTTTTCTCGTTCTGACCTTGTTCATGGAGAGAAGGTCATGAAACAACTGAATATGATTAGCTGGAGGGCACTATGCTTGGGAACTGCTGAAGCAAAATAATGTAGCTGAAATGATTAATTGCCAACAGACATGGCCATCTTCTTGTGTTATGACTGTACAGATTATTCTCCTTGAGTCTCATTAACTTTGGGCTTATTTGGAGTCTGTGATGCTACTTTCCATCAAATGCTGCATAAAGGGCATTACAGTGGCACAGCTGGTAGAGGTGCTACCTCACAGTGCCAGAGCCCACGGTTCAATCCTGGCCATGGGTGCTGCTTGACAGCTTGTATCCCTCTGACCCATGGATTCCCTGTGTGTGCTCTGATTTCCTCCAACATCCCAAAAATGTGTGGGTTGGTGGGTAAGATGGCCCCTGCAAATTGCCCTTAATGTGCAGGTGAATGATCGAAGCTGGGAGGAGTCGAAAATGTGTGAATTAAAAAAAAAAAATTGATTAACTTAAAGGGCCTGTCCCACTTGGGCGACCTACTCCGCGAGTTCCGACGAGTTTGCCCTCGACTTATACTTGCAGCATGGTCGACACGAGGTCATAGGAAGTCTTTGTAACTCTACTTTATGCTCGAGAGTGGTCTCCGCATACTCGAGGCCTCAAGTATGTCCCGACGTCTTTTTCCATATGTTAAAAATGCCATAGAGTAAAAAAAGGTCGCCATCGAAAAAATCAATACTTTTTTTACTCGTAGGTTTAATCGTAGTAGGTCATAGCAGGTTGGCATGTTAGTCGTAGGTAATCGAGGGTAGTCGAAGGTAATCGAAGGTAGTCGTAGATAGTCTTCATCATAGTCGAAGGGATGTCAAAGGGAGGTCGAAGGAGGTTGCCTTCACTCTCCACTATTCGGTGTCCAATTTTCCCGGAGTTAGTCGTAGCTAGTCTAAGCTGGTCTTCAACATAGTCGAAGGAGGTCGAAGGAGGTCTTCTACATAGTCGAAGGAGGTCTTCAACATGTCATTTTTTCAAACTCTTCTAAACTCGATAAAATTAAGTCGCCCAAGTGGGACAGCCACTTAAGATTAGTGTAAATGGGTGGTTGATAGTCTGCATGGACACAATGGGCTCGAGGACCTGTTTTTATGCTGTATCTCTCTATGACTATGATTCTATGAATATCAAGTTAAGTCACTCTCAATACAAACCTATTGTCCATGCTTGTACCAGGGGAAAATAAGGCCTAGAACCAGGTGGACCTAACAAAGTCTACTCACTGAGACTTGCATTTTGTTATAAGAAAGAAAATGCTGTTTAATAACACTGTCAATGATATAATCCATCACTTTTCTATTGATTGAAGGTAGACTGATGGCAAAGTGATTAGCCAGATTAGATTTATCCTGCTTTCTCTGGATTGCTTTCATGGTAATGGATAAAACAGATTGCGACTGACAACATTTTTTTCAGATAACACACCACACAACAATCAATAAATCTCTTCTTTGTTTGGCAGTGTACTTTTGTTGTGCTTTTATTATTCTATCTTCATGAAATGGCAGAACTGACAATGTACTCAAAAGTTAAGTCACTTGTGAATGCTATTGTACGGTTGCCAGAATAATAGGAAACTCCTGTTCCAGTATCCTGAAAGTGCCTACAGAGAACAAGCCTGCCAACTAACAGTACATTTTTAAAGGGCTGTGGGAACGTAATGTTCAATCTGATCAATGCATTTTTGTTAACAGAACCAACCTGTAAAGAATCTAACCTCTCCCAATTCTATTGTTGGGTGACCATTTTGCCCATGAGTTTGTGGTTTATTGGAGCTGCTGACAGCCAATGGATCTGGGGCAGGAAGCCAAGTGAATATTTTGGTGATAGAAAGAGTGCCATTCGATTCTGCGTGGGTAAGTGTGCTGAAGAATGGCAAATTAAGTTTAATTCAGATTTGTGTGAGGTGTTGCATTTTGGAAACTAAAACAAGGGTAGGATTTTCACAGTGAATGGCAACGTCCTGGGGAGTGTTGTAAAACAGAGACACCTGGGAGGACAAGTATTTGTAATATTGTGAGCAGTTTTGGGCACCATATCTGAGAAGGATGTGCTGGCTCTGGAGAGGGTCCAGAGGAGGTTCACAAGAATGATCCCTGGTATGAGGTTAACCTATGATGAGCGTTTGTCAGCACAGGGCCAATACTCACAGGAGGTTAGAAGAATGAGGGGAAAGTTTAGAAGAATGAAAAATCATTGAAACGTACAGAATAGTGAAAGGCTTGGATAGAATGGATGTGGAGAGGATGTCTACACTAGTGGGAGAGTCTAGGACTAAAGGTCATAGCTTCAGGATTAAAGGACGTTCTTTTAGGAAGGAGATGAGGAGGAATTTCTTTAGTCAAAGGGGGGTGAATCTGTGGAATTCTTTGTCACAGAAGGCCATGGAGGCCGTCAGTGGATATATTTAAGGCAGGGATAGATAGATTCTTGATTAGTACAGGTGTCAGAGGTTATGAGGAGAAGACCAGAGAATGGGGTTAGGAGGGAGAGATAGATCAGCCATGATTGAATGGTGAAATAGATGGGCCGAATGGCCTAATTCTGCTCCTGTCATTTATGATCTTATGATAAGTATATAACTCCCTGAAGATGGCATCTTCATTAATTGAGGCACTGAGTGTAGAAGTTGGGATGTTATGTTTTTTTTGTCATCCTTGCGCAGGGGCCATGCTAATCTTCTCTGTATCATTCCAATTTTTAGTATATGTACTGCCATATGTTGCAGTTGTACGAGGTGTGGGTAAGACCACACTTGGAATATTGTATTCAGTTTTGGTCAACCTGCCAAAGGAGAGATGCCATTAAGCCAGACAGAATGCAGAAATATTTACGAAGATATTGCCAGGAATCAAGGGACTGTTATAAGGACCAGTTGGGAAAGTTTACTGCTTAGAGTGCAAGATATTGAGGTGTTGAGATGTATAAAATTGTGAAGTCCATAGAAAGGGTGAATGCACAGAATTTTTTTCAAGGTTAGGAGAATGAAGAATTAAAAGTCATAGGTTTACGTAAGTAAGTAATTAATAAGTAATTAATTTAAGTAATTAGTTTATTAGCCAAGCACAAGGAATTTAATTTGCCATACAGTCATACCAAAAAAGCAGCAAGACACACAACTACATAAAAATGAACATAAACATCCACGACAGTGCACCGTGATGGAAGGCAATAACGTATTATATTCATCTCTCCTTTTCGCCCACGGTCGGGGCAGTTGAACCATTCGCAGTCGGTGCGGTCGAAGCTCCCGCATCAAGTGATCGAAGCTCCGGCGTCCGGGCGATTGAAGCTCCCACGATCGGAACGGTCGAAGCTCCTGCAGTTGGAGCTTCCAAAATCGATCCCTGACAAAGGGATCGCAAGCTCCACTATGTTAAGTCCGCAGCCTCCCGTGTTTGGAGCTCCCAAAGTTGATCCCCAGCAAAGGGACTGCCAGCTCCACGATGTTAGGCCGCATATGGAATTATGATACGGCATCTCCGTCGAGGAAAGAGATTTAAAAAACGTTCCCCCCCCTCCCCGCCACATATTACAAAACTAAAGAAGCACTAAAACATACATTTAACAACAGTAAAAGCAAGAAAAGAAGAAAAGGATGAGACGGACTGTTGGCGAGGCTGCCATCGTAAGGCGCCACCTGATGGACCGGGTGAGAGTGGAAAGATCTCAGTCAAATTGTCAGCCTGCTATAGGAATGCTTGATAAAACATATGTACTGTTTATCAAAAACTTCCATGCATATGTCAATAAGGTAATCTTTTCCAGAAATAATTCTGGATGGGTGAAATGAAAAATGTCAAACAGGTGCAGGAAGGGTGGTAGTTTCAAGATCAGAAATGAAACACGTTGAAGTAGAATTAAAGTGGCCAATTCTGAATCCTGCTCATGAGCAATACCACAACACTAAGATCTTTCTGTTTTTCTTTGCTAATATTAACTATGCATTCTGCATGTATTTAGTTCATTTGCATTGATTTAAGAAGCAGACAAAATAATTATTAGCATACAAACAATGTATTTGAATGAAATATTAATTACTTGTATGGTAATGAACAGTTTAATTCCAAAGCCCCAAGTGCCTGCAACAGAAATTACTTAATTTCCCTAAAGCCTCACCTTAATGAGAACAAATGCTCTTGACATTTAGAAAGGCAAATAAAATAATAGAACTGGCTAGGAATTCAAAAGTAAATGCTAATTCTTGTGATTGTTTGGATTTTCTAGGACCTCTTACTTCCATTTGGAAAACATTTGGAGATGAGGAAAAACTTCTTCACACAGAGAGTTGTGGAATTCTCTGCCTCAGAAGGTGGTGGAAGCTTACTCTCTGGATGCTTTCAAGAGAGAGCTGGACAGAGCTCTTAAAGATAGCGGAGTCAAGGGATATGGGGAGAAGGCAAGAACGGGGTACTGATTGTGGATGATCAGCCATGATCACAGTGAATGGCGGTGCAGGCTCGAGGGGCCGAATGGCTTACTACTGCACCTATTGTGTATTGTGTATTGACTATAGCCCCTGTCAGACTACATCTGCTGCTGAAATGTTCACCCCTGCGTCTGATTCTGGCTATTCCAACATTCTCCCGGACCTGCTCGCTTAGATGTATTTTACTCTCAGATTTTGTAAAACACTGTTGACTTGTATTGAGAGGTGTTCATACATCAAACCTGTGCTTGCTGGTGTTCCTTACCTTCTAGTTCAGCTGCAATCTGATCAAAACGTCCCACATTTCCTCCAGGCCTCACCTCTTCCTATCTCTGCAATCTACTGCGCTATCTGCATCCCTCCAATGTCTACCTCCTACTTATTCATAATTTAATCACTCCATAGCGAAAAATGAAATCAAACTGCTGGAGGACCGCAGCAGGTACAGCATCTATGGGAGGAAAGGAATTGCTGGCGATTCGGGATGTTCCTGCAACAGGACCATATTTCCTTAACCCAACCCCCACCCCCCCCACCCCTTCACAGATGCTGCCTGCCTGCTGAGTTCCTCCAGTTATTTGTTTTTGCTCCAAATTCCGGCACTGCATTCTCTTGTGTCTTCTTTAATTACTTCACCACTGGCTTTAACTGCCAAGGCCATCTCTGAAATTCTCGTTATAAATCTCTCAGCTTCTCTATCTCTATGTACTAAAACTCTTCCCATTGTTCTTAACATTCTAAATGTCTGTATGGGCCAGGGTTATGTTGGCTTTCTTTTAATCTTCTTAATTTGTATCTTCTTCCAAACGCTTGGCCACAGGCTTCCCATTTTCACACATTCTACTCACATTTTTTCCCTCGACGGGATAAACATCTTCCCGTCACATTCCAACATATATTTCCAAAGTTTTTTAAGCTTTGATCGTTTATTTAAAAAAATTAACTGCTTTTCAGCGGGATACTCTTGCAGCGTTTTTCATTAATGATGTCACAGTGCCATCTCACAGACATCCAATCACAATGGATCTCATTTACAAATGACATCACAATGGGACAGGGTGGGAGATTGCAACCTTCACGTGGTCTGCCCTGTTCCACGAATGCAATCAGCCTGGCACAATCAAATAAGATCAAATATAACAAGTTGTCCTACCCCTCCCTCTTTACCCCCATCAATATCTACCCCCTCCCTCTCTACCTCCCTCCCTTTCTACCACCTCCCCTGTCTACCACCCCTACCTCTCTACCCCCCTCATCCTTCCTCTCCAGCCCCTCCCTGTCTGCCCCATCTCTCTCTACCCCCCTCTCTACCACCCCTCCCTCTCTACCACCCCTCCCGCTCTACCACCCCTCCCACTCTGCCCCCTCCCGCTCTCTGTCCTCCCCACCCTCTCTACCCCCTCCCTCTCCCTCTCTATCCCCCTCACCCTCCCTCTCTACCCCCTACTTCTCTGCCCCACCTCCCTCTCTACCCTCCTCCCGCTCCACCCCCTCCCTCTCTACCTCCTCCCTCTCTACCCCTCTCCCTCTCTACCCCCTCCCCTCCCCTCCCGCTCTGCACCCCCTCCCTTTCCTGCTCTACCCCTTCCCTCTCTGCCCCCCCTCCCTATCTGCCCCCCTCCCTCTCTACCCCCCTCCCTCTCTACTACTACTCCCTCTCTACCCCCCCCCCCCCCTTTCTCTAGGGAGTGGTGAGTATTGGGACCTATGGGTGAGTGGTGGAGTATTGCGTTCAAGGACCAGCCCTCCCCTGTAATGCCGCTCGCCCACCCTACCCAATCTCTACCCCCTCCCCCTCCCTCTACCCTCCCTCTCTAGCCCCCTCACCCTCTCCCTCTCTACCCCCTCTACCCCCTCCCTCTCCCTCTCTGCGCAGTTGGAGGCTATGCGTGAGTGGATAGGGTGGAGGATGTGGGAAAAAGAGCGAATTCATAATATTAATAGAAACATGGAAACATAGAAATTAGGTGTAGGAGTAGGCCATTCGGCCCTTCGAGCCTGCACCGCCATTCAATATGATCATGGCTGATCATCCAACTCAGTATCCCGTACCTGCCTTCTCTCCATACCCTCTGATCCCCTTAGCCACAAGGGCCACATCTAACTGCTTCTTAAATATAGCCAATGAACTGGCCTCAACTACTCTCTGTGGCAGAGAGTTCCAGAGACTCACCACTCTCTGTGTGAAAAAAGTCCTTCTCATCTCGGTCCTAAAGGATTTCCCCCTTATCCTTAAGCTGTGACCCCTTGTCCTGGACCTCCCCAACATCGGGGACAATCTTCCTGCATCCAGCCTGTCCAACCCCTTAAGAATTTTGTAAGTTTCTATAAGATCCCCTCTCAATCTCCTAAATTCTAGAGAGCATAAACCGAGTCTATGCAGTCTTTGTTCATAAGACAGTCCTGACATCCCAGGAATCAGTCTGGTGAACCTTCTCTGCACTCCCTCTATGGCAATAATGTCCTTCCTCAGATTGGGAAACCAGAACTGTACGCAATACTCCAGGTGTGGCCTCACCAAGACCCTATACAACTGAAGTAGAACCTCCCTATTCCTATACTCAAATCCTTTTGCTATGAAAGCTAACATACCATTCGCTTTCTTCACTGCCTGCTGTACCTGCATGCCTACTTTCAATGACTGGTGTACCATGACACCCAGGTCGCGCTGCATCTCCCCTTTTCCTAATCAGCCTCCATTTAGGTAATAGTCTGTTTCCTATTTTTGCCACCAAAGTGGATAACCTCACATTTATCCACATTATACTGCATCTGCCAAACATTTGCCCACTCACCCAGCCTAACCGCCCGCCTAATATAATATCAATGGCGGGCGGTTAGTGTGTGTGTGGGGGTGGAGGTGGTTAGTGTGTGTGATGCCACAGGCTAACCCCCCCCACCCCCCCCACCCCCTGGAACCATGCGTTCAGGGGACAGGACCCAATGGGTCCCTTTAAAAAAAAGGTCCAGTCCAGCCAGTTCCACATTGATATGTTTGACTTCCTTCCGTTCCCCGCTGTCCAATTACTTGTCACAACCTCCACTGCAGTTGGCCAAAGGAAAAGCCTGATCGGTGCACAGAAGGAAGCAGGATATTTGGGGAGGTTCAGGGCAAGCACTGGTTGGAGAGGTCTTAATATACAGCAGCAACATCAGGCAATCGGAAATGCTGCAACAGGAGGGAGAAGGTTGGCAACATTGATAGAGGCATTGTGTAGAGACAGGGTGTGTGTAGGGAAGCTTGCAAGCATGCTACCTGGAGCCAAAGGCTTCCCTGAGATGACGTGGAGCCAGACTTCCTTCAAGGTTTGACTTCCTTCCATTCCCCTCTGAGACCACAGAAGGGCAACTAAGAGGCACTTGCCATTTTGGGTTGACAGTTTTTGTCCTCCTTTCTCTGATGAACACAACTGCAGTGTTGCCACAGAATTGCTTTGAAACAATGGCAGTTTTGCCATTTATCTCTCCTTTTATCCTGACTGGACTCCGCAACAAAGTGAAAGGGAACACAAGAGAATGTTCAATCTGAAGAAGGGTCCCGACCTGAAATGCCACCCATCCTATTTCTCCAGAGATGCAGCCTGACCCGCTGAGTTACTCCAGCACTTTGTGTCTATCTCCTCGCCCGGCCATGTATGTGCCCCGGGGGAACCTCCTTCAGCTGACTTTGAAGGCGCAGGAGGCATCACCCGGTTCACCTCCTACTGGCCCTTGCTCGGAAGACGGACATCTCCAGTGGATTCTTCCTGGTTCCGCGGTCCACCAAGCCTATAAAGGAACTAATCACTGGTCTGTCTCCAGTAGTGGTGCTGAGACTGATGACATTGAAAATGTGGACACCGTTGTTGCATGCCGGTCTGTTTCAGGTTGACAACATTCCCTGGCAGATCCCATCACGTTGTTGAAGAGAGCCACGAAGTGCTGGAGTAATTCAGCGGGTCAGGCAGCATCTCTGGAGAAAAGGGACGGGTGACGTTTTGGGTCAGGACCCTTCTTCAAACTGATTGTAGGGGGGAAGAACTGGAAGCAAGAAACATGGAACTGCAGATACTGGCTTACCAAGGAAAGACACAAAATGCTGGAGTAATTTAGCAGGTCAGGCAGCATCCCTGGAGGACAGGGATAGATGACATTTCTGGTAGGAACCCTTCTTCAGACTCAAAAAGATGGCTTATTCTACTTTTCAATGCATCTCACTGTGCTGGGTCAAGACTGCAGGAGTACATGCTGAGGCATGCACTGAAGCTTGGTGCAGCCAACACGAAGGCTTTGTGGAGGAAGACCACAGTCCACGGTCCTTCTGCTGCTGGACATTGAGGAACAGTGTTTAATGGGGCCCCTATCAAACAAGGGAAGTGATACCATCCCAGGGGGTCCCATGAGTGGCAAGGGAGTATTATTTAAAGATAGATGCAAACATTACTGACTATGACGCCATGAAATGTATAGGTACTGAGAATGTATGAACAGTCTTTGCACTATATTTTAATTTGAAAATATTTTTTATTCTGAATTAAATTTATTTTTGAAATTAAATATATAATGTTTCCTGTTCTCCATCTATATTGTTCAGGCTCACTCAAAGTAAGCTCAAAATATTATTAATTCCAATCCATGCTATCTATCTATCTATCTATCTATCTATCTATCTATCTATCTATCTATCTATCTATCTATCTATCTATCTATCTATCTATCTATCTATCTATCTATCTATCTATCTATCTCTGTTAGTCTAGTATATGTATATATATGTGAATATATACATATATATATATATACATATACTAGACTAAGTGGGACCTGTTGGGTCCCAGCTTCACACGGGAGGGCTGGTCCCCCAATGCAATATTCCACCTCTCCAACAATTCCAATATTGCTGGCCAGTGGGGGGGGGGGGGGGGGGGGGGGGGAGGGCTGCTTTCTGGAGTGCATTGTGGGTCAAAGGGACTGATTTCCAGAGGGCTAGTATGGACATTGTGGGCCGAATGGATTTGTGGGCTGGCAGCTAAGTCACTCTGGCCAGGCAGCTCAGTCACACTGGCCAGGACACATGTTAGAACCAATAGAGACACTTTTTGCAAGCATTTTAGTACCAATAGAGACATTTTTTGCAAACATTTTAGAACCAATAGAGACACTTTTTGCAAGCATTTTAGAACCAATAGAGGCACTTTCTGCAAGCATTTTAGAACCAATAGAGACATTTTTTGCAAGCATTTTAGACCAATAGAGACAATTTCTGCTAGCATTTTAGAACCTATAGACATATTTTGCAAGCATTTTAGAACCACATTAAGGGCACTCACAGTTGAGTAGACATGTGTTCAGAGCTATTCAGAGCTCAGAGGGGTGTGGCCCTCTGACTTCCTCCATCTTGCAGAGACTGAGTGAGGCACACTCAGTTTATAGTTGATAAACACACCTGGTTTTATAGTCCCTTCCCCTCCCTACAGCAGGGGCAGCAGAGAGAATGGCGATTATATTAAAAAAAAAAAAATATCTCTCTGATTTTTCATCAATGGGAAAAATCCTCTGACCCAGGAAGGCGGAGGGGGGCTCTGAGCGAGGTAGCCAAAAATGACGGATGTAGGTGGCGGCGTTCTCTCGGAAATCACACTACAGTGAGCCAAAAGCAGTCAAGATCAGACTTATAGTAATATAAGATACATACACACACACACACACACACACACACACACACACACACACACACACACACACACACACACACACACACACACACACACACACACACACACACACACACACACATATATAAATAAATATATGTATAAAATGTTGGATAAAGTAGATAGATACAAAATGTTGGAGTAATTCAGTGGGACAGGCAGCATCTCTGGAGAAAAATAATAGGTGAGGTTCTGGATCAAAACTCTTTGATATGTAATATTGGATTTCAGTCCTGTTTCAATGCAGCATGAAAATGAGTTCAGCATGTTTTGACTCATAACGTCAGGGTGGTGAGTCAACACATCCTGGAGGATTCTTTCAGAACATTGAAAATGGCAGCAGAACAGAAAGGTTGCAAAATTGTTTCAGAATGATTGTCCGTGTGCTGGGATGCCCAGACCACAAATTCTGCTCAGTAAAGTGATCTTGCATTCACGAAGTTGTATGTATCTTCCACAGTCTGTACCTCTTTAAACCATTGGATCTGCACAAGCAGTATTTTCTTATTGCAGTGTGGACCCAATTTACGTATACTGCAGACCTATCTTTTGAAGCACCTGGCCCCTTAGGCAAATATGTGAAGCATATATTAAAACCGTTCCCTGATATAAACCTGCCACTAAAAAAAACCTACATGTTTCAACCTGCCAAGAGCTGCATCGCAGTATGATGTGTATTCTATTCACGATGAACCAAATACTGCATTAATAAATAGAGCTAACATAACTGCATCACAAGCTGACGTGTCAAATGATTTCTGCGCACATAGAATTTTTAGGTTGACTGGAATTGTGCGTAATAGCTGCAGCTTCCATTCTGCTGCCATTATCAATGCTCTGAATGAATCCTCCAGGATGTCTTGACTCACCAACTTGAGGTAATGAGTCAAAACATACTGAACACATTTTCACGCTGCATTGAAACAGAAATTCAATATTACACCTGTATAACATATCATGTGTTGAAGTTCGCATAATATACAATTCAGTGAATCATTTTACTATTGTGAGCTTGCCGTGCAAGAGCGTGAACATTTTAGAATTGTTCAGGTTGTTTACGCCAAGCTTGAATATGTATTATTAATATAATTGCACTGGAAAACCTTGCTTATTTACAAAATGCCAACATGGTGATAATGATAAATTTTATTTAAGCAGGAAGTATAAATAGGTGCCTAAATATACATTTGTATAAATACTGATAAAAATTGAACTGCGGATGCTAGTTAATACCAAAAATAGGTACAAACTGCTGGACTAACTCAACAGGTCAGATAGTATCTCTGGCGAAAATGGATAGGTGGGTGTCGGGCTGGGACCCGTCTGTCTGAAAGTTGCCTGACCCAGTTGGCGGCGCGACTCACGTTGCAGCGGCCCCTATAGCCTGTCTGCTTTGAAAAATTGTTTTGGTCTAGTTAAATGTCCTGTTAAATGTCCTGTTTTTTAATACTGTTTTTAAATGTGTATATGTGGGGGCGGGGGGGGGGGGGGAGGGGGAAACATTTAAAATCTCGTCCCTGCACGGGAGACCCGACCTTTTCCCTGTCGGGTCTCCGTTGTTGTTGGGGCCTAGCACCGTGGAGCGGCCTCCAACCGGAACAACCTGGATGCTCCAGTCAGGGAGCCTGCGGACTTACCATCGTGGGGCTGGCCGGCCTCGGAGCGTGGGGAGCGGTGGTGGCTCGCTGCTGCAGCCCGGCTCCGGAGCTTGGAGGCTCCAGCTGCAGGCCTGTGTACTGTGATATCGGGAGCTCGCGGATCCGGGTGGGAGACCGCTTTTCGGAGCTCCCGCAACGCAACTTCTCCAGCCCGTGTCGCGGGGTTGGAACAACCCGGAGCGGGACCGTACATCGCCCGGTGCGGCTTAAATGGCCGCGGTACATTCCAACGCCCGCCGGGGGCTCCAACTTTGTGACATTTAGACCTGGAGCGGGGCCGTAAATCACCCGGCGTGGCCTTAAATGGCTGTGGGACTTACCATCGCCAGCCTGGGGCTTTAACATCGGGAGAAAAATGGTGCACAGGGTGGAGAAAAGACTTTGCCTTCCATCACAGTGAGGAGGTGATTCACTGTGATGGATGTTTGTGTGAATTGAATTGTTTGTGTGTCTGTATGAATAGTTCTGTTTGTATGGCTGTAGAAACAAAGTTTCGTTTGAGCCTCACTGAGGTTCAAATGACATTGAATAAATATTGTATTGTATTGTATTGCTGAGTTACTCCAGCACTTTGTTTTTTATATTTGTCTAAATACAGTTTGGTTCAACATTCTACCATTAAAATTTTAAATTAAAATTTACATTTCCTTATGCCCTGACAGGATTTTCATGCTGTGATGCACTGGATAACAATATTCCACTTGCAGTGTTCCTTGCGGGGAAACATTGGCCTCGGTGCCCTGGAAAGAAACACTGTTGGACACACCTGAGGGCAGAAGCACTTCCAGTGCTATTTTGGAGTGGGATTACAATCAGGTACTCAAAATTCCAGCTTCTGTAGTCTCATTTTATTGCTCCACTGTGTCATCACGAGAGGAATAAATCGGGTAGATGCACAGAATCTCTTGCCTAGTGGGCAAATCAAGGACCAGAGGACATAGATTCAAGGTGAAGGGGAAAACATTTAAAAGGAATCTGAGGGGTAACCTTTTTACACAAAGGGTGGCGGGTGTATGGAATAAGCTGCCAGAGGAGGTAGTTGAGGCTGGGACTATCCCAACATTTAAGAAACAGTTAGACAGGTACATGGATAGGACAAGTTGGATGGTTATGGGCCAAACGCAAGCAGGTGGGACCAGTGTAGCTGGGGCATGTTGGCCAGTATGGGCTAGTTGGGCCGAAGGGCCTGTTTCCACACTGTATCACTCTATGACTCTATGATTCTTTCTCCACAAAGTCTGCTTGCTCTGAAGATTGAGGACTGCTAGCAGAAAGCAGCTCTCAGGCCAGGAAATGAGGATGACAAGTTATAGGGGCAGAGAGTCATAGAGCCATGCAGTAACCCCCCCCCCCCCCCCCCCCCACCCCGTCTCTATACTGACTGAAGATTGTGCAATGATTCTTCACTCTGGGTTGGAGAGTGGGGTTGGTAAGGGTAGGTGGCAACTTAGATTGAAATCAGAACTCACTAGACCCAATCCAATACTTTAGTGTCAATCAAGTACCTAAATTGTTTCTAATTGTTAAATTTTAAGATGGGATTGTAATGACCATCCTGTTTGTTAGAGACATCACAAGCATAATTTACAATTTCTTGCAGACCCTGGTCTGTTGTAGAAATGACAACTACAAAAATAAATGCATTGTGTTATCTTAGCCATTGTTCCAAAGTAATGTCTCAGAAAAGATCCAGTAATTATAGTCTGCTCCGTCCTTGACCATTTGCAGACTGAATTTCAGATAGGTAGCATTCATCTTTGTGGGGTGCTGTGACCATCATTACTACTTGCACATGACATCAATGGCTTAACATCAGGGCTGCATTTTGGAGCCAAGGAATAGAGGGCTACAGACAAACAGCTAGCAACTGGGATTAGTATAGGTAGTTGATGGTCAACATGGGCAGGGTGGGCTGAAGGGACAGTTGCTATGCTATGGGACTCTAGAACTCTGATTCTGTGACACATTGACTCTATATCTCTCTTAACCGTAGAAACATAACAGTGTTACAGCAAGAACAGGAAGACAGATTATTATCTGAACGGTGTCAAGTTAGGAAAAGGGGAAGTAAAACAAGATCTGGGTGTCCATGTTCATCAGTCACTGAAAGTAAGCATGCAGGTACAGCAGGCAGTGAAGAAAGCTAATGGCATGTTGGCCTTCATAATAAAAGTAGTTGAGAATAGGAGCAAAGAGGTTCTTCTACAGTTGTACAGGGCCCTAGTGAGACCACACCTGGAGTATTGTGTGCAGTTTTGGTCTCCAAATTTGAGGAAGGACATTCTTGCTATTGAGGGAGTGCAGCGTAGGTTCACGAGGTTAATTCCTGGGATGGTGGGACTGTCATATGTTGAAAGAATGGAGTGACTGGGATTGTATACACTAGAATTTAGAAGGATGAGAGGGGATCATATAGAAACATATAAGATTATTAAGGGATTAGACACGCTAGAGGCAGGAAAACTGTTCCCAATATTGGGGGAGTCCAGAACCAGGGGCCACAGTTTAAGAATAAGGGGTAGGTAATTTAGAACAGAGATGAGGAAAAACCTTTTCACCCAGTTGTGAATTTGTGGAATTCTCTGCCTCAGAGGCCAATTTTCTGGATGCTTTCAAGAGAGAGTTAGACAGAGCTCTTAAAGATAGCTGAGTCAAGGGATATGGGGAGAAGATAGGAACGGGGTACTGATTGTGGATGATCAGCCATGATCACAGTGAATGGCAGTGCTTGCTCAAAGGGCTGAATGGCCTACTCCTGCACCTATTGTCTGTTGTCTATTGTCTATTCTCTACTCTATAAGAACACTAATCGGTTTGATTAAAAGGATTCATTGCCTACTTGCAGGTTAAGTGTTAGTTGACACCTTTGTCTGTTGCTATGATTCTGCAAGATGATGATGCTTTTTTTAAAGTTATGTCAAGTTATAAAAGACTATCAGGAATGGTGTGGCAGATAATAAATGACCACTTGTGACTTTGAGATTTTGCGGAAGTCCCTTGTTTTTAGTAATTGGTGCATTAGGCACTCTTCTTACAAAACACTGGTCTGGAAGATTAGCAGAAGGCAAGGGATGCAGGACACACTGCAAAAATAAGGAGGTGAAGGTGGAGAAAGACTCTCCATGGGAAGTCTTATCTACCTGAATTTCTGCCATCTGGATCTCAACTAGAAGAAAATGAGTGAGACAACTGCACTTCAATAAGAGTGTCCTCACTCAAGTCTTTCATTCGTAAGAGATTCAAACACAAATTACAGTTTAAGTGAACTTGACATCTTGCATTAGACATACCCTTATGCATTGCCTTGATGTTTGCTGTGTTTCAATGCCATTTTTCAATGCATTCTTGGTCAGATCCTTGTTGTAGAACAGTGCCCAGTGCTATGATAATGCACCTTCCCTCTAAGAATGTTCAAGCTGAACATTTCACTTCAACTGGAACTAGTTATTCCAGATCTGACTTTTTGTTAATGGGTTTGGTCAATAAAAGTGCTGACTACATTCCACTGAACAGGCATAGGTTAATCACAAGTTATGATCACTGCCTGCTCTCAGGAGTTATCAAATTTATCTCGCAATGGCTGATCTTTAAAAGCACTGCACTGGAGAAGCGTAATTTGATGGTTATTTTCTTTCTTCTGGTTTTGCTGTAAGTATAATTGTCCTTATGATCTGATCTTCTTTCCTTTCCAATGAAATTTGATTATTATGGTCCAGTGGCTTGTGTAAGTAGAAGGCCCATTAACTTATATGGTTGGAATTAAGAATGAATACATTATATTATATATTCTTTGATAAATGCTTTAAAAAACCCAAAATAAATTAATTTGAATGAAGCCAGCCTGAAGAAGGAACCCACCTCAAAACGTCATGTATCCATGTGTATAGGAAAGAACTGCCAATGTTGGTTTAAATCAAAGATAGACACAAAATGCTGGAGTAACTCATCGGGACAGGCAGTACCTCTGGAGAGAATGAATGGATGGCATTTCAGGTCGAGGCCTGAAACAGGCCCTTCGGCCCACCGAGTCTATGCTGCCCAACGATCACCTGTACACTAGTTCTATCCTACACATTGAGGACAATTTAAATAAGCAGATAAACCTGCAAACCTGTACATCCTTGGAATGTGGGAGGAAACCGAGGCACTGGGAAATTCAGAGCCCGGTTAAGAGTACAACTAGATTGCAAACTGTAAGAACTCAGACCCTGGCCATAGACACCTCCCCTGACAGCTTGTGGTATTAGCAGGCCTCTTTGCTGTTTTCAAATGACTCCATGGAGCAGAGACATTCAGGCCAATTAAAAGGATAAATGATCAAGTTACTTAAAATATGTTTAAATGACAAATTAATTAAGAAACATAACATTAACTAAGGTAAAGTTTTTAAACCAACAAACCACATCACTTCCCTTCTGAGGGTCGGATCTACCAGTATTTGGCAAGGCAAGGGCAGATGAAGAAGTGTCAGCTATAGCTTTGTGTGTGGGAAATTATGTCTCATAAATAAGATAAGAATTTTGTGAAGGGATGACCAAGAGGATTGAGGAGGGCAGGGCAATGGACGTTGTCCATATGAACTTTAGCAAGGTCTTTGACAAGGTCCCATAAGGTAGGCTAGTTCAGAAAGTTCAACCACATGCGACACAGGGTGAGCTAGCCAACTGGATTAAAAATTAGCTTTGTGCAGTATTGTTCCATGTACTACTGTATGCTCTGAGGTTGTTCTTTTTTTCTCATTGCATATATACTGGATCTAAAATAACTTGTTTTCTCAGAGGGTTACACAAAAAGCTGGAGAAACTCAGCGGGTGCAGCAGCATCTAAGGAGCGAAGGAGATAGGCGACGTTTCGGGTCGAGACCCTTCTTCAGACCTTCGCTCCTCCTATCAACCGCTTAAAAGTTGATATAAACTTCCACCACAGCGGATTTCTCACATTCCTCACAGTGATGGAAGGCAATAAAGCCCAATCTTCTTCACTCTTTATTCTCCCGCAGATGGGGCAGTTGAACCATCCGCATTCAGGGCAATTGAAGCTCCCGCAGCCGGCGATCGAACCCCCTGCGTTGGGGCGTTCGAAGCTTCTGCGCTTGGAGCTCCCAAAGTTGGTCCCTAGCCAAGGGACCGTGAACTCCATGATGTTAAAGTCCGCAGGCTCTCACGGTTGGAGCTCCAAGGTTGATCGAAAAGCTGATGTATCGAATTCAAAAACTTTGTCAGCATAAAATCTGACAGATGGTTCCAACATTGTTTCATTAATCCATCTATATTATTACATCTTCTCTGTGTTTTCAGATAAAGAAACTTCATTTTTTCATTTGTATAATTTTACCAGGGCTCTCTCTAATTAGAGGTAATCTTTTACATTTGTATTTTCAATCCCTTTCTAACAGACACTGATTAATAATACCCATTTCTCCCCCATACATAATCTGATATCTTCTACATTTCCTCTCATCAGAATGCTTGTAATCCTACTATTTAGTTTAAAGCCTTATGTACATCTTTGGTTTTTCAATGTACGAAGACACAGTTCTCGTCTGACCATTGTGAAGTCAATCCCAATGGAACAACTCCCTTTTTCACCAGTATGGGTGCCAATGCTCAATGAATTGAAACTAATTTTTCCCAAATCAATTTTTAAACCACTCACTGAAAGCTTTGTTCTTTTCGACCATTGTGCAATTTTAAGGTAGTTCAGGTTGCAATCCAGAGACGCTTACCTTTGTGGTTCTACTTTTAATTTGAACCTTTTAATTTTAATTTGAACCTTTCCTTCTCATATTCCGTGAGTAGAAACTATTTCACTTTCCCATTGTTTATGACATGGACCATAACAACTACGTCTTCCCCCTCCCACCCCACATTCATTGGCTTTTCCAATGAGATGTCCTTAACCCTGGAGTGGGCAACATAGCATTAAAGATTCACACTTGTGGCAAAAGGGGGTTCTTCATGTAACTATACTGTTACTTCTTCATGTTTTTCTTCATGTAACTATACTGTTCCTCATCAATGCTATATTCCGTTTCACTCCCTCAACCTAAATAGATTCCAGTTACACTGCACTATGGCCATTTAGCTCACCCTCATCACAGTCCATGCTCTCATCCATACAGGCTCAAGAATTTCCAATGCCTTCCGACCCATACACTAGTTATATGTCCTACATACTAGGGATAATTTACAGAGGCTAAGTAACCTACAAACCTGCATGTCTTTGGAATGTGAGAGAATATTGGAGCACCCAGAGAAAACCCGTGCGGTCACAGGCAGAACATACAAAATCACCCAAAGTCAGGATGGAACCCAGATCTCTGGTGCTTTGAGGCAGCAACTCTACCAGTGTGCCACTGTGCCGCCCTTAGATTAGATTTCTGCTCGACCTGCAATTTATGTAACACTTAGGCTAAGGAATGTGACCCCCAGTGCTCAACTACTTTTCATCCAGATCATCCCAGGCCTCTCCTTGAGTCATATGCAGATTTTCCAAATTGCCAAACCACAAATGCATAAAACAGCCAATACCAAGGCTAGCTGGTGTATCAAATGCATCTCCAAGTCCTTGTTGGAATGGGAATGCTTCTACTTGTTTTCCACAGGTACATAACCCCAGTGACTGTGCACAAATAGCATTCCATGCTTCTTCAGGTTAAGCAGACATATTCGTCAAGCACAAAGCATTTTCTGCCCAACAATGTCCAGGTGGTGTGCTACCACCAGAAATAGCTTTTGGAGCTTTCCACCAAATTCCTGTGGAATCACCTTTAATCATTACTATAATGCCTGGAAAGATCTGGAGGTCTCCTTCAGTCGTCATTACGACTTATGTGGCAAAGGACACCTCTTGAAATTTGCTTTAAAAAATCTGTGAGGAATCCACTCAATGGATTCCAAAAGCAGTACAAACTCTATGGAACATATATATGTTTAAGAAGGAACTGCAGATGCTGGAAAATCGATGGTAGACAAAAGTGCTGGAGAAACTCAGCGGGTGAGGCAACATCTATGGAGCGAAGGAAATTGGCAACGTTTCAGGTCGAGATGCTTCATCAGACCCTTCTACAGTCTGAAGAAGGGACTCGACCCAAAACATTGACTATTTCCTTTGCTCCATAGATGCTGTCTCACCCGCTGAGTTTCTCCACCATTTTTGTCTACAATGGAACATGTATACGTTATTTAATGGGGATATAACGTGCTCGAGTTAATTTTCAGGTGACTGGAAAGATCTGAGGATTTCCTTCAGAGGTCATCGGTTGGGGAGTCAAAATATTGGTGATATGTTTCTTCCAGGAGTGAGGATTAGAGCCAAGGCACAGGAAACACCCAGCGTGAATGAAAGAAGAAGAGGGAGAAGATGGTGATTTCACTGAAGCATCAGCTACTCTGGATACCAAAGAGTCACAGCATTCCTGCTGGTTTACTGAAGATACACTTTAGCTTCACTTTCAGTTAATTGACATCATTGGATCCATGTAATAGCCACAATTCCAGCTCCATACCCAGCCCATTGCACCTCAATCCTACTAGCACACACATTGCCAAGACGTCCTCATCAATACATGCTTTCCTTTTCATCAACCATCAACTGAAATGGTGACTTATATGACTAGGGCACAGTGCTGCAGTGGTAGAGTTGCTGCCTTACAGAGAAGGATCAATCCCGAATACGGGTGTTGCCTTTATAAGGTTTGAATGTTCGCCCTGTGACTGCGTGCTTTTTCTGCGGGTGCTCCAGTTTCCTCCATTCCAAAGATGTGGAGGTTTGTAGGTTAATTGGCTTCTGTAACTTGTTCCTAGTGTGTAGGATATAACTAGTGTGCAGGTGATCATTGGGCGGCATCGACTCTGTGAGCTGAAGGGCAAGTTTCCATGCTGTATCTTTAAAATAAAATAAAATAAAGGCAACTTAGGAAGATGGAGCAAATTTCCATATCTATCTATCTATCTATCTATCTATCTATCTATCTATCTATCTATCTATCTATCTATCTATCTATCTATCTATCTATCTATCTATCTATCTATCTATCTATCTATCTATCTATCTATCTATCTATCTATCTATCTATCTATCTATCTATCTATCTATCTGTCTGTCTGTCTATCTGTCTGTCTGTCTGTCTGTCTGTCTGTCTGTCTGTCTGTCTGTCTGTCTGTCTGTCTGTCTGTCTGTCTGTCCTATTACTAAAACTCTCATCTTGACCACTTCCGGTTTGCATTTTTTTAAATTTGTGCAAAAACGGTAACTTATATCTCTAGAATTATTTTGCCACCTTACTCACCGTTCTCTTCTGCTCCAAGCGCATCAAGTTTTGTTCTGATCGGTTAAATATTAGTAAAGCTATGAAGGTTTAAATAATCGTGAGATCAGCAGATTGGTCTTCTCACCTGTCAGTCACCATGAATGTAATGCCCCTTCCGGCACCCATGGAGAATAAATCCCCAGAGGCAGGGCTGAGACCATGAGCATCGTGAGCCAGGGAGCTGTTGTTGAACCGGAAGCCTCTGAGTGTAGTCAGAGTGGGACCGGGAGCTACTGCTTGAGGCCGAAAGCTGAAGGTGCGGGGTGAGCAGAGAGTGAGGTGCATCTGCTGCGATCATCCCCCTTTCCCACACTCACCCTTCTCCATCCCCCCCACCCCTCCTCCCCCACTGCCCTCTTTCCCCACCCCACCTTCACCACCACCCTTTTTGCACCCCCCTTCCCCACATCTCCCCTTCCCCACACCCTCCTTCCCCCACCCCCTCTTCCCCACACCTCCCTTCCCCAGATGCCCCCTTCCCCACACACGCCCTTCTTCAAACTCCCCTTCTCCAAACCCCCCTTCCCCACCCCCCCTTCCCCCACCCCCCCCAACCCCTTCTCATCCCCCCTTTCCCCACCCCCTTTCCCCACACCTCCCTTTCCCCACACCCCCTGTCCCTACACCCCCCTTCCCCACACCCCCGCTTCCACCACCACCCCCCACACCCCCCACCCCCCTCCCCCACAACCCAGCATCTCAGATTCATTCCCGCCCTTGGGTGTTGTCTGCATGGATCTCAGCACGCTCTTCCTCTGATCGCCCAGGTTTCTCCTGGGCATCTGTTTCCTCCCATATCTCATGGTTATACTGTTTTGTAGGTTAATCAGATCCTCTAAGTTGCTCTTAGTAGGCTCAACAACCCTCTGGGTAAAAGAGTTTCTTCTTATTTTTGTCTTGAATTGCTAGCCTCTTATTCTGTGACCGCGACCCTATTAGAAATCCAGGTAAGAAAATCATCAATTCCACATCTTCCCTGTCAAGCTCCGGCCAAGTCTTTTTACTGAGATCATCCCTCATTCTTCCAAGTTCAAGAGTGTACTGGGCCAGTCTGCTTATTCTCTGCATATGACAATAGCACCTTCCCATGAATCAGTCTGGTTAACTTTTGCAGGGCTTCCTCTGCTCAAGTTTATCATTCTTTAGATAAGGAGACCAGATCTGTACAACATCTGTACTGTTCAAATTTGAAACAATATGTCCCTACTTTGGTAATCAAATCTCCTTGCAATAAAGGCTAATGTACCATTTACCACCTGGGGAGTGTGAACATTAATACTGATAAGAATTTATTAGAGGACTCTATGACTTTGTTTATGGTCAATATTTCCCCATGACCAGAATTACTTAAGGTAAATTATCTGATCGAGACCAGATTGTTGAGTGTGGGAACTTGCTATGTACAAATTGGATCGTACATTTCTTCCGGTAACTATACTTCAAAAGTACTTCATCAATTGCCCATCTATATTAATCCCACTTTCCCTTGTATTCCCATTGACTCTTTCTTTCAATAACCTCTTCCCCCCACCGCCCCACTGATTTTCCTGCCACCTTTAACTAGAGAAATTTCACAGCATGTCTATAGCATGTTCGGGAGACTGGGACTCATCTGAAAATCCACAAGATCACAGGAAGAACATGGAAACTCCACACAATCAGGACCCAATGTCAGGATCTAATCTGTAAGACTATAGTACAAACCTACTACACTGTGCAGTTCTGCTGCAGTTCTGAAAGATGGTGTGCAAATGTATACTGCCTTGCTCTATTTTTTACACAAGCCCTGTATCACCAATCTTTGTCAGTCACTGGATAATCTTAAAACTATAAATTTATTCATTCAAAGGCTCTGCTCTGCCAAAGAAACAGATCCAATAACTCCAATTTTCTTTCGCTAAATTAAACTTCTGATAAATCGCCTTTAAAGCACACCTCAATGAATTCTCACAAACAATAATATCCTTCATGTAATAAAGTGGAAGACACTGCATGTAATTTTGTGGATCAAGGTCAAACCAATGCTTTACAAAGCTCAATATAATTGCTTTTGAACCCATCCTCCTCACATTACAATCCAAAAGCTGATTTGTCATTGCATTGCTGCCAAGCACTGACATGATAGTTTTATAGATTTGAAGGTGAGCTTTTCTCCTTGTTAAAATCCTTAATGCCAATAAAGATGCACAACTCAGTTTTACATACATTTTTTATTGTCACCTGTAACCTTTAGAGCTAATTTTCTATGACATAAAAATAATGACAATATTTTTATTTTACCATTTTAAGTAAGAGCATTATGGTCATTGCAAACAATTTTTGTAGACAAACTTGCATGCATTTCTTTCCCTAAAAATATATGATTTTTTGTGAAATATGCAACACAATATAATACAAGACAAATGTAATATGCATGAAGATTCAAGGGACCACTGATGCTGGTTTACAAAAAAAGACACAGAGTGCTGGAGTAAATCAACGGGTTTCCATCGTCTCTGGGGAACACTTGGTAGGTGACGTTTCGGGTTGGGGCCCTTCTTCAGACCCTGCTCCAGACTGACTTTACATGATGTCAACATGAGAAAAAGATGTTAGTCCCAAGCATTTCATCGGTAATGACCCAGCATGGTAAAAATCAGTCAGACCCGATAACAACAAAATGCTTGTAGACACTGATCAGTCTGTGGATTGGCAGTGGGTCTGAGCAGAGGACATCCACGTTGGTACACAAATGATTTGACCTGACTGGCCCTGCTGCATAGGGATCATAACTCCTCTTTATGCCTGTGTCCTTGGTTGATTTCGCATAAAGGCCAATACAACATTAAAAAAGCAGGACAGCGGGGAAAGGGCATACTAGCTCGACTTCAAACTTTCTCCTTCAATGTGAATATCTGTGCAGCAGTTTATGCTCCTTTTATGGGACAGATTTTTTTTTTTTCCTGAGGGAACATTGCCTCCATTTTAAATCTCTCATGGCCCCCTTGACTTCATGGTCCATGGTCCATCATCCACGTATAAAAATACACAAAGTGCTGGAGTAACAGCGGGTCAGGCAGCATCTCTGCAAGACATGGATAGGGGAAGTTTTGTGTCGGGACCCTTCTTCAGATGTCCTGACCTGAAACATTGCCAAGTCATGTCTTCCAGAGATGATGCCTGACCCACTGTGCTACTCGGGCACTTTGTGTTTTTTTTTAAAAATTATTATTATTATTTTTAAAGTATTTTTTTATTAGAAGCAAGTACATAATAAGAACATTTCATGCATAACAGTCATACATTGCTAATATTATCAATATTATCAATTATTTAATGACTCTGCTTCTTTATATATATATAGAAGCCTATACCGCTGCGGTGTGGGTATGGTGCAGGCCCGGGATGAAGTGACTGAGGGGGCTGGCAGCTAGCAGATGGTAACAGGGACCTTTTTCAAAAGAAAGAGAGAGAGAGGGAGAGCACAAAACTCTTCATAGAGTTGGTCCATATTGACTGTCTCTGTCATTTTGAGGGCAGCCATCACTTCCGGTCAGTGAAGGACAGCTCCTCATAGAGGCCGATCGGTTTCAGTTTCATCATTACATTTTCTGGTGAGAAATCAAACCACTTGTCAATGTATGTGTTAAAGAAGGAACTGCAGATGCTGGAGATTCGAGGGTTACACAAAAAGCTGGAGAAACTCAGCGGGTGCAGCAGCATCTAAGGAGCGAAGGAGATAGGCGACGTTTCGGGTCGAGACCCTTCTTCAGACTGATCAGGGAAACGAGAGATATAGACAGTGATGTGGAGAGATAGATATAGACAGTGATGTGGAGAGATAGATATAGACAGTGATGTGGAGAGATAGATATAGACAGTGATGTGGAGAGTCAATGTATGTAATGACTGAATCATAGGACTTCACAATGTTCTGTTGCTGCTTGGCGCTTTGGGCTGGCACTTGTTTGTCCATCAGCTGCTTGGTCTGGTATCGCAAAAAAACTGTCCTGTTTCTGCTGAAGCATCTTAATTTTGAACTTTCGGACTTCCTCATAAACATCTGTGATGCAGAGCTTGTTTCTTCAAGCATTTTTACGAGTTGGTGAAAAACACACCCCACGTTGTGGAAAAAGCACAGATAGATTACAGTAGCTCCAGTTTTTTCCTTCATCCTCAAAAATCCTCTTCAGTGCCACAGGACAGGTCTCAAGGGACCTGAAATATGATGTAAGAGCTGGCCAGCTTTGCAGGAGACGTTTGACAGCTGGATGAAGAGAGAGCAATCGTGTGCAAACATTACGCAGAATTTCATGCCACTCAATGTCAACAAAGGCAAAAAATGAATGCAGTTCCTCTCTTCAGGAAGTAGATATTGAGAAGTGGTTGTAGACTTTTAGAACAATTGTCTCAATATCCACTGACATCTGATCACAGGCATGCTTGCAGGCAATTTGAGCTATGTGAGCTGGACAATTAGTTTTCAGAATGCGATTGTCGGCACTGCCCATTAACTGGTAAACTGAGTGGTGTTTTCAAAGTTTACATTGGCATTATCTGCTGCATAGGCTGTGACGTGTCTAATATCCAGTTCATACTTTTCCAGACAGTTCATCTGAGCTTGATGTATGCCATTTGCAGTTTCATCACTGTCTTCATAAAAGTCAAGTAACTTACACTGCAGTCCATCAGACATAGAGAAATATCTCACGCACACTGGAAACATTTTTCTATCTCCCTTGTTTGAGGCATCGGTGGCAACTGAGAAATACATAGCCTCACCTTCCTCAGTCGGGGACAGATCATCCATAATATCCTGCACAGTCTTTGGTCCTAAAACATTAATTGTAATCATCTCAGCTTTCATTCTTCCCAAGTGCATCTTCTTCACAACATTCATATGTTATGTATGCATTTGTATGCAAGGATGTAACTAGGAAAATGGACAAGGGGAGCCAGAGGATGTAGCGTACCTGGACTTTCAGAAAGCATTTGATACGGTCCCACATTGGAGATTAGTGGGGAAAATTAGAGCACATAGTATTTATTAGTGGTAGGGTACTGACATGGATAGAAAATTGGTTGGCAGACAGGAAATAAAGAGTAGGGATTAATGGGTCCCTTTCAGAATGGCAGGCAGTGACTAGTGAGGTACCGCAAGGCTTGGTGCTGGGACCACAGGTTTTTTCAATATACATTAATGATTTTGACGAAGGGATTAAAAGTAATATTAGCACTATAAATCATATAATTAGGCGGAGTTATAATTACTTAGCATTCTGATTGGCTAACATGCAATAGCCAATCTACATCTCTTCTTGTAGAAATGAAAAAGCAACTAAGGCATTTAAACAATAAAGTGAGTAAATAATAGAGGGGTTAAACAACATAGCCATATTGAATAGGTGGCTTGCTAACCCGCCCGGTCCTCATACGGTATGGGGCTGCCAGAGTGAACGTGATGTCACTCAAAGAGTTCAACAAGATAAGAACCACTGAATTCATGAAAAAAGACTCCTCCGCGTTGCATGTTTACGGGGTTGGGGGGGGAATTCTTGTTGGGTAAAGTCGGTTGGGTAAATCCGGTTTAAAATGCACTGTCAAAGAGCAGACAAAAAACCTGATCTTTTACATTGTCCAACAAAACTCAGAAACCCTGCTTGGCATCAATGCATGCCTTGACCTAGGTCTGGTTTATTTTGGGCATGTTGTCGACAAACTCAGAGGAACTAACACAGCAGATGCTATCCAATTATAAAGACTTTTTTGACGACAAACTTGACAAATTGCCTACGATATACAAGATCACTGTAGGTTATGCTGTCACCCCAATAGTTCGCGCACCTCACAGCATCTCCCTTGGCATGCGGTTGAGAATACACGCCAAACTCAAGTGCATGATCTCCATTGGAGTCATTGCCGAGGTCAGCGAACCCTCAAACTGGGTCTCCACCATGGTCGTTACCGCCAAAAAAGGCAAGAAAGAATTACGGATCTGCATCAACCTTAAAGATTTTAATACAGCAATTAAACGGCAACACTATCCGATGAGAACCACTGAGGGAGTCCCCTCCCCCGCTCCCCCCCCCTCTTTCCCCTTGACTGAAACTGAGCAATGCTATGCCCAGATGGAGAAAGAACTGCTCGCCGTTGGTTTGCCTGCTCAAAATTTAAAGACTTCATATTTGGCAAACCTTCACGGTCGAAACCGACCACCAGCCACTAGTAACCATCCTGAGAAAGCCTATCCATGCTGCTGCTGCTCGACTACAGCGAATGATGATGCAGCTGCAACGGTTTGACTTCCGCATCGTCTTCAAGAAACATAAAGACATGCACATCGCAGATACGCTCTCCAGAGCCCCGCACACCACCAGTGTACACCACCTCTTCAAACAGGATGAATTCTCGGTCCTGAAGGTCTCGTTTGTGCCCACCGATCGCCTGCGCCGCCTTGCCGAACACCCAGCTGCAGACAAAACCTCACAGCTGCTGACCTCGGTCATAAGAAGCGGGTGGCCAAACAAGCAGTCAAGCACCCCGCAGCTACTGCCAGACAGTAGGCGAGTTCTTACACTATAAATCATATAATTAGGCGGAGTTATAATTAAGCATTCTGATTGGCTAACATGCAATAGCCAATCTACATAAACCAAACCCTTGATCCTATCCTGCCAACCTTTTTTCAAAATTTAGTAACTTAAATTGTGGGTGCGTCTTCGACGCAGGTGTGTCTTCATTGCTGGGAAATATGGTATGTCCTTTGGTAGGGAATCTGCTAAATCAGGTTCAGAAAATGAGACGATGAGACAATGAGACTCACTCCACAATTTTATTCTTAATACTAACATAGTTCGCCAATTATGAATGGATCCATATTATTCTTTCTTCTCAGATACACCCAGACTGCCCTAATGCACAAATGGAAGAATGACTGATTTATTTATTGTATGACTCTCTACGAATCTTTTCAATGGTGAGCATCCCACATTGATGTTTCTTTGGAGGATATGCACGTAGATTAGTTTATCTTGGCGTCAGGTTTGGCATAAACATTGTGGGTCAAATAGCTTGTACCTGTGCTGTACTGTTCTATGTTCTATTTCTAGCAGGGCACTGCATGGCAACAAGGATATTAATTGGCGCACACTCACCATTATGTTACCTGATAGTGGACACTAAGTAGACAAATGATTCAATGGAATGTTTTTCATTTCTAAAACTAATTTTTTCTCTGTTTCTGTTTCTGTCTCTCTCTCTCCCTGTCTCTGTCTCTGTCTCTGTCTGTGTCTCTTTCTGTGTTTCTGTCTCTTTCTCTCTCTCTCCCTCCCTCTCTCTCTCTACAAGCAATGGACATAGAAAGGAACCTGAATATTCTTGCTCCATTTTCATCAATTCTATGATGTGAAGTTCATTTGCTGGGAATCCTCCCAATTGTGGGAGGTGTCTGGAGACACCTCCTGACAGGCTCTTTCAGCAGTTGATATAACACCAGAAAACGCTGGGAAAATACTCGGCAGGTCAAGGAGCATCAGTGGCAGAAGTGCAGGCCTTAATGTTTCAATGAAAGCAATCCTTCGTCATACTTCTGCTCAGCCGGAACATCAAAATTAGCATCCAGCAGCATGTGAGAAGGAACATAATGGTTGCACTGAATGCAATGTGGACTGTTATGGTCCACGTGATCTAAAACAGTGGTGAGAAGCCACTTAACACAGACTGGTGGGGGGAGGGGGGGGGGGGGACCTCAACTGCTGATACTTCATTCCTAATAACTTTTCAGTGATTAGATTTAAAAGTCTTACATCAACCATCTTAGAACATTTTTGCCTACAAATTGCATATTTTGGTGAGCAAAATGTGTGTTATATATTTGTGCACTGTTTATTTCCGTAGGTCTTTCTGTAACAACTCCAGCAAGAATCTGCCCACCCCACGTCACCTGAGCATAGAACATTTCTCCAGATGCTTATGTTGCTGATGAGGATGCCGGGACTTGCATTGCTGCTGTCAAGTTGCCCGGGGCAGTGAGGCATTAAGAACTGCCACACCTCTTGGACAGACAAACGGTTGTCCAAAGCATTAGTCAATTGTTTTGGCTATACAAATCACATCAAATGTAGTTTAGTTTAGTTTAGTTTAGTTTAGAGGTACAGCACGGAAACAGGCCCTTCGGCCCACCGAGTCCATACCGACCAAGGATCCCTGCGCATTACACTACACACACTGGGGCCAATTTATAATGATACCAAACCAATTAGCCTACAAACCTGTACGTCTTTGGAGTGTGGGAGGAAACGGAAGATCTCGGAGAAACCCCATGCGGGTTACAGGGAGAACGTACACACTCCATACAGACAAGCACTCGTAGTCAGGATCGAACTAGAGTCTCTGGCTCCGTGAGGCAGTATCTATACCACCACGCCACCGTACCACCTAAATGTACTTTACAAAATTACACAATATTTTTGCATGGGACCAGAAGCCTTTGAAGCAACGTACAAATATAAAGCAAGCAATTCACCCACAAAGAAAAAGTAAAGTGTTATTTATAAGTAGATGTCTCTAAGAGTTTAGGCATAATATTTGTTGAACCTTGAGCAGAAAACAAACTGCTGGAGGAAAAAGGACATAAGGTGCAGGAGTAACTAGGCAGGTCAGGCAGCATATCTGAAGAACATGGATAGGTGACGTTTTGGATCATGACCCTTCTTCGGACTCATCAGATCGGGTCACGACCCGAAATGTTACCTATCCATGTTCTCCAGTGATGCTGCCGGCCCCACTGAGTTCCTCCAGCACTTTGTCTGTTTTCTAGTAAACTAGTATCTGCAGTTCCTTGTTTCTACATTTAAACTGCTGGAGGAACTCAAATGTGAAGGGAAGTGGACAGATGACGTTTCGGGTGTGGTGCCCTCCTTCCCTCCTCAGATGTTGCCTGACCTGCTGAGTTCCTCCAGCACTTTGTATTTGCACGTGATTCCAGCATCCGCAGTCTCTTGCAGATACTTTGTATACCTAATCATTGTAGAGCTGTAGGGGACAATACATACCAGCAACGTCCCCTCCTTACGCACAGTAAAGTCTGTGTTAAGTGGCACCTCACCACTGTTCTTGACCATATGGACTTTAATAAGTCCACATTGCGACTGGTGCGAAACATTATGTTCCAGCACTGCCAGCACATTTTGTTAGATATTAATTCTGATGTGCTGCACATGGAGTATGATCAGCACTTTGCTTCAGGCACCAGGAAAGCCATCATTCTTTTAAAGAGTTCAAACTGCTTGCCAAAAATGTTTCTGCATGAGGAGATCTATTAACAAACATCATGTGAGTGAATATTTATAGAGGTTCAGAAAATGCTGACCTTAAACCAAGGAAATGCCACAATCGACCATTTTCACAGCTGATTAACTTACTGATATTTTAGCGGCGAAATGACTTTAGCAGATGATAGGGAGTATCTTTGGTTAAAAAGATGTTAGGATAACTGGACCCCGATCCCACCCCCCAACTAGTTATCTCTGTGGTATTTAGTGCCTGTCAATGATTTTACAGACAAACTAGTGGTTATGCAGTTCCACCAATAACAATAATTGCAATAGAGTCATTGAGCCATAGAGCTATACAGCACAGAAAACAGCATTGCCCATGCTGACCAAGATGCTCCTCCGCTAGTCCCATGTGCCCATATTTGCCCCATATTCCTGTAAAGCTTGTGTAGGAAGGAACTGCAGATGCTAGTTTATACTGCAGATAGACATAAAATGCTGGAGTAACTCAGCAGGTCAGGCAGCATCTCTGGAGAGAAGGACTAGGTTATGTTTTGGGTCAGAATCCTTCTTCAGACTGAAAGATAGCAGGTGGGGGGGGGGGATGCTAACAAGATTTACTAACAAGAGGGATGCAAGGATGCAAACTGTGGGATTTGCAGAATTTGCATAAATCTTTGCACCTTTTCCAGCTGAACAACATCTTGCCGATGACACGGTGAACAAAACTGAACACAATACTTTAAATGTGGCCGCATCAATCTCTTTTGCAACTGTACAGTGGGGGGGGGGGGGGGGGAGGGAAAGGGAATGCAGGGGTTATTTGAAATTAGAGAAATCAATGTTAATACCGCTGGATTGTAAACTGGACAGGCAAAATATGAGGTGCTGCTCCTCCAATTTACATAGTCCAACTTGGCCAACACAATTTCCTGATTCGCAAACATTTTAACTCACCTTCCCATACCCATACTGATCTTTCTGTCCTGTGCCTCCTCCACTAAGGTTACATACAAATTGGAGGAACAGCACCTTATATTTCAATAGCAGTGCATTGTGAAGGCACCAAAGTCCTACGGGCATTACCAATGATTTCACCATTCTTATTAAATTTTTCACTGAACAGCCAACTAAATTTGGAGCCAAACCATTAGACGGAAGCTGAGAGATTCCTGGGCAGGGTATTCATCAGACAGAACTGTGGGATGGAGCCGAATGGATAAAGACATTCCTTGAAGGTGTGTCACAGATAGATAGGGTGGTCAAGAAGGCTTTTAGCACATTGGGGTCTTCATCAATCAGAGTATTGAGTATAGAAGTTGGGAGGTTAGGTTATAGTTGCACAAGAGATTGGTGGGGCCACATTTAAAGTATTGTGTTCAGTTTTGGTCACCGTGTCATTGGAAAGATGTTGTTAAGCTGGAAAAGGTGCAGAGATGATTTATGAGGATGTTGCCAGGACTCGATGGCCTGAGATATAGGCAGACGTTGAAAAGGCTATTATTCCTTGGAGCGCAGGATGAGAGGATATCTTATGGGGGTGTATAAGATTATGAAAGGAATAGATAAGAAAAATGCACAAGAGTCTTTTACCCAGAAAAGGGGAGTCAAGAATCAGAAGACATAGGTTTAAGGTGAAGGGAGAAAGATTTAATAGGAAGCTGAGAGTCAACATTTTTACAAAAAAGGTCACGAGACAGATCATGGAGTAAAAGCCTTATGATCAGATGCAGGGACAAGGTGAACACCAGATCACAGGGAAGCTTCAGTCACCAGAAAATACATCGATGGATTGGTTTTGAGTGTTCGCTCCAGTGGAGAATTGATTGATTGATCGATTGAAAGCTGCAGCATGGGAACAGGCCCATTGGCTCACCGAGTCCATACCGACCAGTGATCACCAGTTTACGTGGGTAATTATTTACTTCCTCCATTGGCGTTATCAAACCAGACATGATCAGAAACAGAGGAGTTAAAATGACCTTCATGATGTGTCTTATACATCAAAGTAAATCTTTATCCAACTCCTTAGATATTTATCTCCTAATAATGTCATACAAATTATTCAAGAATATTGAAGAAAATTGTCGTAATTATTTTAAGTCTTGGTCTTTCCCCACGATTTGGACTTTCAATATCAGAGTCTGCAATATTTGAATATTTCAGGATGTCAGTTCTACCTATGAAATTGTATATGGTACACAGAACATGGAACAGTACAGTGTAGGCATAGGCCTTTGGCCCACAATGCCCATGCTGAACACAATACCAATTAAACCACTATCCTCTGGCTGCATGTGATCCATATCTCTCCATTTCCTACATGCCTATGTGCCCATTTATAGGTCTTTTAAATACCCAAATTATGTGCTTTAAAAGTGTGGCTGCATAATAAAGGTATTGTAAAATGCTTAATATTTGTAAGTAATAAAGAAGTCTTGTAAATATCAGCCATGTTTTACAGAGAAAGTGCATTGCAAAAGCAATGTTTTTAAAACATTATTTCACTTTTTATCTCAAAACCTTTTTCATCTAACTGAAACATCTGCAATAAAACAGAATTAATTATAAAACAAATGTTCTGCAGCTTGCAATGCTTTTACAATTTTTTTTAGAATTCAGCATGGGTAGAGATCTTAAACTCAGGTCAGTCATGGTACTGATGCATAACCATCAAAGGAAAGCTGAGCAGTTGGACACTGCTGTGCTGAGCTGTCACAAGTATGCTGAGGTCTGTTGTGGTTTGACCCATTTCTCCAGTAACTAGAACCTGCAGTATTTTGACACATTATAATTTGAAGGTGTCACTATATTGAGAAATCTCTGACAGGTACGAGCAGTGAACTGCTGTAAGTTTGATTGCAAATTAGCAGAAGGCCCACTAGAGCCATATTAATGACAGTAATCTCCTCACATTTTCATCATTGATTGGGAGCACCACAGAGGACATTCTGTGTACTGCTGTTCAAAGATCCTTCTATTTTTTAGGACCCTTATTTCATAGAATCCTTATTTTTACTCTACAATCCAACAATATGACATTGAATTCTTCAATTTTAGGTAAGCTGTAACAATCCTCCCCTTCCCCCTCCTCTTTCTCTCCCACACTCTGGCTTTCTCCCCTCCTCTGTGCCCCACCTGCACGTGCACCTAATCCTCCCCTTCCCCTTCCCCTCCCCCTCCTCCCTCTGTCCTTTCTCAGGTTTCATAATTCGCAATTATTTAATCCTTTTGTCTCACACCTGTTTAAATCTCTGGCCATCCATCCATCCATCCATTCTCCATCCATCTGACCATCAACCCCCCCACACACACTTATGAAACATCCCACCATTTATTACCAGCTAAAGTTTGTTTTGTCTGCATTCTTTTTCCTTCCTCCCCTCTCCCAGCCTTTTATCCCCCCTGCAGTCAGTCTGAAGAATTCCCGACCGGAAGTGTTAGCTATCCCTATTCCCTGGAGATGTTGACTGACGCGTTGAGTTACTTCAGCACTTTGCATCCTTATTTTTATTGAATGTTGATTGCTGTGTTATTTCGTTGAAAAGCAGCTGCAAGTATACCATTAAGTAAAGTATAGCAACTCTGACAGCTGTATAATGAAAGGAATAGAAATTAGGCTGGTTCTTAACAAGCAAAGATAAACACTGTCTTATTCCATCCATAACACGTGACTTTTTGCCGCATGAAGGAGGAGATGTCTTAAAAAAAAGTTGCATTCTTCAAAACACATTCTGAAATTTTAAAAAAGCCATGAAAGATTGTTCAAAAATGCAAAACAATCAGCTCTAATCATTTTATGTTACTACGGAATAGGTCATCACGTGTGCAGAACAGGGTTATTTATAGGATAGAAAAAGTATTTTTTCAACAAATAGCTGGGATTATGACACAGGGGATTTGGGGTCTTCTATATCTGCATGACCCCACAAACTCTGATTACTCTAAATAATTAGTGCACATTATTATGGCAGTTAACTTAAGATTAAAAGACGTCAAACCCGACCTCTTCAGTTAGTTTCACATAATTGCATTCTAGAGGGAGAAGTTCTCAACTAAATCAATGAATTATTTATCTTTGCATTTTCACTACCAAAAATCACAGTCATTAATTTTCTTGTGCAATTATTATCACAGCTAGAGCTCCCACTATATCATCAAAGCCAGTGCTGACAGTTTTCCCCCAAATTAATAAAGTGGGATTTACAATGAGTGCATTCTAATTCAGATCCTGTGAGACTTAATTCTTTAACCTATCCTTTATGTTTACTCTGCTAAATCTGGCTTTATTCTCAGTGGTAAACCTATTGGTTTGATGAGCTTTATCAAATTGAAATTAGCTGCAGTGTCAAGACACGTATTGGGGGTAGGGTACTGACATGGATAGAAAATTGGTTGGCAGACAGGGAACAAAGAGTTGGGATTAACGGGTCCCGATCAGAATGGCAGGCAGTGACTAGTGCGGTACCGCAAGGCTCGATGCTGGGACCGCAGCTATTTACAATATACATTAATGATTTGGACAAAGGGAATAAACGTAACCTTAGAAAATTTGCAGATGACACAAAGCTGGGTGGCATTGTGAACTGTGAGGAGGATGCTATGAGGATGCAGGGTGACTTGGACAGGTTGGGTGAGTGGGCTGATGCATGGCAGGTTCAGTTTAATGTGGATAAATGTAAGGTTATCCACTTTGGTGGCAAGAACAGGAAGGCAGATTATTATCTGAATGGTGTCAAGTTGGGAAAAGGGGAAGTACAATGAGATCTGAGGGTCCTTGTTTATCAGTCACTGAAAGTAAGCATGCAGGCACAGCAGGCAGTGAAGAAAGTTAATGGCTTGTTGGCTTTCATAACAAGAGGAGTTGAGTATGGGAGCAAAGAGGTCCTTCTGCAGATGCACATGGCCCTAGTGAGACCACACTTGGTGTATTGTGTGTAGTTTTGGTCTCCAAATTTGAGGAAGGACATTCTTGCTATTGAGGGAGTGCAGTGTAGGTTCACGAGGATAATTCCCAGGATGGCGGGACTGTCATATGTTGATAGAATGGAGTGGCTGGGCTTGTATACACTGGAATTTAGAAGGAAATTCTCTGTGCCCCTCTCTGTGTGCCCCTCTCTGTCCTGGCGAACTTACCTTAAGGGCCTGTCTTACAAGCATGCAACTCTATGTGATGAACGCGATCAAACTAGAAGCGGGGGCCGCGCGGAGGTCGGGTGATCCCTTGTTAGGGCCGTTCCCACCAGCATGTGCCTGCATGCGGCAAGCGCAACCAAACCGGCAGTAGGGGCCGCGCGGAGGTCGGGTGAGTGGCGCAACGCGGCGCAAAGTGAAGCAAACTTGGAGCCAAGTCTAAGGTAAGTTCGCCAGGACAGAGGGGCACACAGAGAGGGGCATAGAGGCACACACACACAGAGGGCCATGGAGCCACACACATAGAGGGTCACGGAGGCACCTACAGATAGGTTCACGGATGCACGATGTCGGGGCGGTGTGTAATGCGTCGAGGCGGCTGCGAGCCGACAAGCCGTTGCCGCACGGAATCTTTGGTCATAGTCAGTTTTTCGGAGCCCCGTGCGGTGTCAGGACGAACTCGGGTCGAACTCCGCACAATTCCGCACGGCTCCGGCGATCGAAGTGGGACCGGCCCCGCGATGCCGGATGGCTCAAGCAATCACGTTAGGTCGCGCTCATCACATAGAGTTGCATGCTTGTAGGACAGGCCCTTAAGGCTCTGCCCATGGACTAATTGGATACAGCAACATGGCTTGGGGTGGAACTTCACCTGTCAAAGGTTGGGAGGCTTCAAAACATTTCTCTGATATAGACAATTAAAGTGATTAAACCTTATTTAAATAATTAAAGATCGTAAAAATTATTTTAAAAGTTAAAAGAATTATGGAGACACATCAAAAGGCCAATGAAATAAAATGTTTTAACTAAATAGATGAAAAGATAAGTAACTGAATTGACCTTTCTTTTCCTAATCTCTTGTTTGGAATTGTCCATTCAAATGAATAGGGATCTTGAATTAACCCCTTCTTGTGTAGGATTCCCAACTGTGGGCTGGGGAATCTCAGCCTGTCCAAATTCCAATGCTGAATCCCTAGGAATCCAATGTCAATGTGGAGTGCCATGTGTACTGACACCTATTCCTCAGCTTATCCCATATTTACATCAGAACTGTGTATCCTCGGATGTACTTACCCATTGTTACCAATAAATTTCCCACTAATTATGTCAGGGTGACTGCCCTGTAGTCCCCTGGCTAGTCCTTATTGCTCTCTTAAATAATGGTACAATGGTCACCCTCCAGTCTTCCGGACCTTCAGCTGTGGCTAAAGACGATGCAAGTGTTCCTGCAAGTGCCTTCAATTTCCTCCAGAGCTTCCCCAAGGTCAAATGATGCACTTAGTCAGGTCCTGGGAATTTATCCACCTTTATGAACTTTATAACTGCCAATATCTTCTATTTGGTAATTCATATATGATCTAAGAATCACAACTCCTATGCCTCATTTCCTAAACTTCCATGGTCCCCTTGTAAAACTGGATGAGAAATATTAATTTCATATCCCTGCACTTTCTTGTGGCTCCACACAAGGGTGGCAACAAAGGACAAGATGATTGTGTAAACACCACGCAGACAGCACTGGAGGTCAGATTGAATCCAGATCATTAGAGGTGAGAGGTAGTGGATTTCCTAATTACACCAGTCTGCTGAGCTTAAAAAAGTCTGAAACATTTCTTAAAAATCATGTGTTAAATGATTGCCGAATAGTTTTCAAACTCACTTAGACTTTAGACTTTAGTAATATAGAGTCGAAACTGGCCCTTCGGCCCAACGAGTCCGCACTAAACAGTGATCATCTCATATACTAGCAGTACCCTACAATCTAGGGGCAATTTACAATTTTACAAAACCCGATTAACCAAACCTGTACGTCTTTGGAGTGTGGGAGGAAAGCAGTGCACCCAGAGAAAACCCATGCGTTCACGAGATGAATGTATAAACTCTGTACAGACAGCACCCGTAGTCAGAATTGAACCTGGGTTTCTGGCACTGTAAGGCAACAGCTCGACCTCTGCACCACTGTGCCACCGACTGAGGCGAATTTAAATGTTTTGGTATTTTCTTACAGCATAGAATGAAGCCAATTATTCCGGCTTTCAGAACAATGCCATCAGTTCCTTTCCTCCACTTGGTTCCCTTTAACCTGTTCTCTCACACATGACTATCAACTCCCCATTGACACTCAAATTCACTTGTAGTAGTAAATATCTATTTACAATAACTATTTAAACTGCCAATAAGCATGTCTTTATGATGTGGCAGGAAACTGCAGTACCTGGAAGAAACCCATATGGTTACAGGGAAAGTGTTGAAACTCTATAAAACAAATAACCATAAAAGAATGGCTTAAACTTTCAATCTGCTCCCTTAAGTCAGTTGATGATCATAAACCTCTTGAATGTTCATGGTTATAATGTCCTCTGAACCCTTCAGATTACTACTTTGCAATCACTCCCAGGTAACCATTATGCTGCATTTAACTGTTATGCCAATCAGACTTGATGGTACATTGGTTGCAAAGCAATTTTATGGCTAATTTATTATGCAATGGGCGCAAGGCTCTGAATAATTAATCACTTCAGTTTAAAGGTTATGGAGACCAGCAATTTTATTGCCAATAGTTTACACCAGGGTGGCATTCTTTCTTTGAAAATAATGATTTGTAAAGAAAAAATACAAATATTATTTCTCCAGAAATTTACCACTTTCTAGTATATTTGATTTTGGTTCTTTTGTTGGTGCCAATTAAATTCAGAACATTGAGACATTTGAAGGATGAGATTTGTGACTATTTGCAAATGTGCAAATGTTTTATTACTTTAATAATGCTGGAAAATTTAACTGCTTATGACCTTGAAATGAACTAAAATCATAAACCAAATCTAAAAAAAAGTAGACAAAAATGCTGGAGAAACCTGAACCATCACCGATCCATGTCCTCTCTAGATGCTGCCTAACCCATTGGAATTACACAAGCACTTTATGTTTTGTTCAAGATTCCAGCATCTGCAGTTTCATGCTTCTCCAAAATCATAAATTATTTAGTGCATGCTTTATAATGGATCAAAAAAGACTGCACGCTAGAAATATTCAGGGTCCTGAAAAACCACTAGTTAGAATTTGTAACACCCTGGCCAGATTGACATTTGCTGGAACCTCTGGAGTGACCCAATTGGAATGTGTAACATCGGGGGAAGTCACCCAATTAGAATGGCCCCAGTATCCACCATGCCATTGGATGTACTCTAGGTGGCTGCTTTTCTCTTAATACTTGTGCCATATATAACCGTGTAAATAGCATTTGCAAAACAACAAATATTGAAAGAATTAAATTGTACCCATCAAACCTATTACAGGTTTACCAGCACTGTGGCTGGTGTAATGTTTCACATGGCAACACCATCATTTGTTTCCAGAGACCTCTCTTTGACTCTCAGCACCTGGCAGTTAATAAAGCCTCGGGCACTCTTTTCTGTGCCCTACCTGGGTGCGCACCCAAGTCACCCACTATTACTCCCTCCCCTTTCCCCTCCCTTCCTCTTCCCCGTCCACTTCCCCTCTGGCTTCACATTTAACTCTTTTTCACTCCTTATTTTACACCTTTTCATCTCCATTCATCTCTGGCCTTTGTCCATCCAACTTCCAATCCTCACTTATCTGTATCCATCCATCATTTCCCAGGATAGACACAAAAAGCTGGAGTAACTCGGCGGGACAGGCAGCATCTCTGGCGAGAAGGAATGGGTGACCTTTCTTCAGTCTGGTTCGGGATAAGGGAAACAAGAGATATAGACGGTGATGTGAAGAGATAAAGAACAATGAATGAAAGATATGCAAAAATGTGACGATGATAAAGGAAACAGGCCATTGTAAGCTGTTTGTAGGGTGAAAATGATAAGCTAGTGCGACTTGGGTGGGGGAGGGATAGAGAGAGAGGAATGCCAGGGCTACCTGAAGTGAGAGAAATCAATATTCATACCACTGCCCAAGCAAAATATGAGATGCTGTTCGTCGAATTTGCGTTTAACCTCACTCTGACATTGGAGACCAAGAACAGAAAGGTCTGTGTAGGATTGGGAAGGTGAATTAAAGTGTCCAGCAACCGGGAGATCAGGTTGGTTCAAGTGGGCTGAGCGAAGGTGTTCCGCAAACCAATCGGCCAGTCTGCGTTTGGATCATTTGCCAGGCTTTGGCCTGCCCCCCAGTTGTTTTCCAGCTTTCACCCCCTACTACATTCAGCCTGAAGAAGGGGCCTGTCACAAAAAGTTACCTATCTATGTCCTCCAGAGATGTTGTCTGACCTGCTGAGTTAATCCATCACTTTGTGTCTTGACATTTATTGTTCCTTTTCCCTGAAAGTTTCCTTTTGCATTTCAACTTTGTTCCCAATTCATTTGTTCTCTATTCTGAGGGATAGGTTATACAGGCATTTGGATGGAGAAGAGCTGATTAGGGATAGTCAGCATGGTTTTGTACGTGGGAGGTCGTGTGTCACAAATCTCATTGAGTTTTTTGAAGACGTGACCAAAACGGTCGATGAGGGTAGAGCTGCAGATGTTCTATACATGGATTTCAGTAAGGCATTTGACAAGATTCCGTGTGGTAGGCTACTCTGGAAGGTTAGATCGCATGGGATCCAAGGAGAGAGATCTGAATGGATAGAAAATTGGCTTCATAGAAGGAAGCAGAGGGTGATAGTGGAAGGTTTCTTCTCGGACTGGAGGCCTGTGACTAGTGGTGTGCCTTAGGGTTCGGTGCTGGGCCCATTACTGTTTGTCATCTACATCAAAGATTTGGATGAGAACATACATGGCATTTCAGTAAGCTATTCCTTCGCTCCATAGATGCTGCCTCACCCGCTGAGTTTCTCCAGCATTTTTGTCTACCTTCGATTTTTCCAGCATCTGCAATTCCTTCTTAAACATACATGATAAGATTAGTATGCTGATGATACCAAAGAGGGTGGTATTGCAGCTAGTGAAGATGGCTGTGAAAGATTGCAGCAGGATCTGGATCGTTTGGACAGGTGGGCTGAGGAATGGTTGATGGAATTTAATACAGAGAAATATGAGGTGTTGCATTTTGGGAAGTCTAACATGGGCAGGACCTACACAGTGCATGGTAAGGCTCTGGGGAGTGTTGTAGAACAGAGAGATCTATGAGTGCAGGTGCATGATTCCTTGAAGGTCGAGTCCCAAGTAGATAAGGTGATCAAAAAGGCTTTTAGCACAATGGACTTCATCAGTCAGAGTATTGAGTATAGAAGTTGGGAGGTTATGTTGCAGTTGTATAAGATGTTGGTGAGACTGCATTTAGAGCATTGTGTTCAGTTCTGGGCACCGTGTCATAGGAAAGATGTTGTCAAGCTAGAAAGGATACAGAGAAGAATTAGAAGGATTTAGCCAGGACTAGAGGATCTGAGGTATAGGGAGAGGTTGAGTTTGCTGGGGCCCTATTCCTTGGAGCGCAGGAGGATGAGGGATGATTTTATAGAACTGTACAAAAAATCATGACCGGGATAGATCAGGTAGATGTACCTTGCCCAGAGACTCTTGCCCAGAGTGGGAGTATCGAGGACTAGAGGACATAAGTTCAAGGTGAAGGAGAAAGAATTAATAGGAATCTGAGGGGTAGCTTTTTCACACAAAGGGTGGTGGGTGTATGGAACAAGCTACCAGAGGAGGTAGTTGGGGTTGGGACTATCCCAACATTTAAGAAAAAGTTAGACAGTTACATGGATAGGATAGGTTTGGTGGGTTATGGACCAAACGCTGGCAGGTGGGACTAGCGTAGCTGGGACATGCTGGCTGGTGTGGGCAAGATGGGCTGAAGGGCCTGTTTCCACATTGTATCACTCTATGACTCTATTTGCATTATGAATGTGCTAAATAATGTCTCAGCTGCATAACCCTTATTCTCAATCAATGAATTGCAAAAATTGTTGAAATCACTCGTATAATGATTCCAGGGAAGAACGTCATAATCCATAGATGCAGATATGGAACTGGTGCTCGAGAAAAATTGGAATTAGAGGATTGCTTAGGTTGACATGCAGGGAAGCCAAACTGTCCCTGTCCAGAGTTACACAAAAAGCTGGAGAAACTCAGCGGGTGCAGCAGCATCTAAGGAGTGAAGGAGATAGGCGACGTTTCGGGTCGAGACCCTTCTTCAGACTCTGAAGAAGGGTCTCGACCCGAAACGTCGCCTATCTCCTTCACTCCTTAGATGCTGCTGCACCCGCTGAGTTTCTCCAGCTTTTTGTGTAACCCTCGATTCTCCAGCATCTGCAGTTCCTTCTTTAACACTTTGTCCCTGTCCAGAGATGTGAACAGGGGAAACATGGTATAAAATATAAACATGGAGTTTGACAGCAGACAAAAAACCAGATGAAGACCCAGTGTGAGGTTGCCCATCCTTACTTTGTATTAAAAAGACCAGCAAATATTTAGATGCTATAATAAGTACCCTCACATTTGGTTGTACATATCAGTCACATGCAATGCACTCACACTGCAAAATACTGTAGCTCTGACGGCCTCTTACAACAGAGCCCAAGTATCAGCTGCAATTCACAGTGGGAACTGATTGACTTTTGACTTTACACACAAATGTTATCCCTTATTTTGTCCCATAATGTATGTTTACGTGCTATTACACACTGACAGCTGCAGGCTGAGCACTAAGTTGGTAATATATGCACACGGCATGGTGCAAGGTACTTCAGGAATTCAAAAGCTCAAAATCCCATTGAAGAGCTTATGATTAAAACTGTAAGGTGTCAAAACAAGCAGGGAGGGTAAAGTTAGAAAAAACCCATGCTGAGGTTATATTGCCATCTTTATCCCTATTCACTCAATGGCTGGTCGCTCACAATGGAGAACACAATGAAGGAACACCTAACGTATTGCTTATGTAGACATTAATTGAGGGAATATGCAAAGGCTAGTATTCGTGCATTAGAATCATCTCCCTTATATTCTCTTTCACAACCATAACAATGCTTTCTTAAGCAAAATTCAAACAGCTGGAGGAATCTGTTAGCACAGTGGCGCAGCAGGAGAATTAAGGGCCTGTCCCACTTGGGCGTTATTTGCGCGCCATTTCACAACATCATTTACGTGTCACGGCGTCCCAGGATTTTGGGATTCACAAAATCTTCGCGCGCCACCTGTGTGACACGCAAAAGACCCCCAAGAGGGACAGGCCCTTTACAACGGTAGAGACTCAGGATTGATCCTGACTACAGGTGCTGTTGGTATGGAGATAGCACATTTCCACCAGTGACTGTGTGGGATTTCTTCAGCTGTTCCTGTTTCGTCCCACATTCGAAAAACATGCAGGTTTGTAGGTTAATTGGGTTCTGTAAAATTGTCCCTTGTGTGTAGAATTAAACTAGTGTACGGGTGATCACTGATTGGCATGGACTTGGTGTGCTTAAAGGGGCTGTCCCTCTGCGGCGACCTAATTGGCGAGTTTAGGAGAGTTTAGGAGAGTTTGAAAAAATGTCATGTTGAAGACCTCCTTCGACTATGTAGAAGACCTCCTTCGACCTACTTCGACTATGTTGAAGACTAGCTTCGACCAGCTTCGGGAAAATTGGACACCAAATAGTGGAGAGTAAAGCCAACCTCCTTCGATCACCTTCGACCTCCCTTCGACCTCCCTTCGACTATGTTGAAGACTATACCTTTGACGACCTTCGATTTCCTTCAACTCCCCTCGAACACCTACGAATAACATGCCGACCTACTACGACCTACTTCGACTAAAACTACAAGTAAAAAAAGTATCTTTTTTTCCATGGCGACCTTTTTGTACTCGCAGGCATTTTTCAACATGTTGAAAAATACGCCGCAACTTAGCTGAGGCCTCGAGTACGCGGGGACTACTCTCGAGCATGAAGGAGAGTTACAAAGACCTCCTAGGACCTCGTGTCAACCATGCTGCGAGTATGAGATGAGGGGAAACTCGTCTGAACTCACGGATTAGGTCTCCGTAGTGTGACAGCCCCTGAATGGCTGGTTTCTATGCTGTTTCTCTAAAAACTAAACAAAAAGCTAAAACCGTGGAGGGAAATGAACAAACAAACTTTTAGGCTGGGTTCATTCTTCAGACTAACTAGCCTGAACAAGGGTCCTCACCCAAAATGTCTATTGTCCATTTCTCTCCACAGATGCTGCCGAACCTGATGAGTTCCTCCAGCAGTTTGCTGTTTGCTCAAAATTCCAGAAGCGGTAGTATAAAGAAGAGCCATGACCTGAAATGTCACGTATCCATAACTTCCAGAGATGCTGACTGTTCATTGAGTTACTCCATCAAAGAAGGGTCTCGACCCAAACGTCACCTATCCATGTTCTCCTGAGATGCTGGACGACTGCTGAGTTCTCCAGCACTTTGTGTCTCTTCTGTCTCCACTGTCTTCTTAAGTTGTGCTTTCATAGATTATTTCCATGCTTAACTATCATAATATCTATCATTTAGAAAGAAGACAAGGAGGAATTTCTTTCGTCAGAGGGTGGTAAATCTGTGGAATTTGTTGCCACAGAAGGCTGTGGAGGCCAAGTCAGTGGATATATTTAAGGAAGAGATAGATAGATTCTTGATTAGTACAGGTGTCAGAAGTTATGGGGAGAAGGCAGGAGAAAGGGGTTAGGAGAGAGAGATCGATCAGCCATGATTGAATGGCAGAGTAGACAAAGCAAATTGTGGACGCAGCCCAGACCATCATACAAACCAACTTCCCTTCCATTGACTCCATTTATACATTTTGCTGCCTCGGCAAGGCCAGCAGCATAATCAAGGACGATTCGCACCCTGACCACTCCCTCTTCTCCCCTCTCCCATCAGGCAAAAGGTATAGAAGTGTGAAAATGCACACCTCCAGATTCAGGGACAGTTTCTTCACAGCTGTTATCATGCAGCTAAATCATCCTACCACAACCAGAGAGCAGTGCTGAACTCCTTTCTACTTCATTGGTGATCCTCGGTCTATCCTTTATCAGACTTTACTGGCTTTACCTTAACTAAATGTTATTCACTTATCATGTATCTATACACTGTAAATGGCTCAATTGTAATCCTGCTTTGCCTTTCTGCTGACTGGTTTGCACACAACAAAAGCATTTTCCTGTACCTCGGTACACGTGACAATAAACTAAAGTGAACTATACCAGCAACCATGTTCTAGGATTATCCTCCAGCATTTCCGTGAACTCCAACTTCTCGCCCCTTAGTAAACCCATCTTCATTTTCCCTTCCCTTTCAGAGCTTCAATGAGCACATTTCCTTTGTGATTATCTGGCCCAGTCCCCAGAGATTGCTGATTCCAATCCTAGGTCAATTCCTGGGAAAGCACAGGAGATGCAATGCCTGCCCTTATTCCTTCGCCCTTACCACCATCCAAGCATTTCTACCAGAGAATATAGTGATTAATCTGCACTTCTTTCAATATAATATTGCATTTTTTGCTCATGATTTAGTTGCCAAGAGTCCCATAACATCATCCTTTAGTTAAGTATCAAGGACCAGTCTCACCCCAGTCACTCCCTCTTCTACCCTCTCCCATCAAACAAGAGGTACTGATGTTTGAAAACGCAAACCTCCAGATTCAGGGACAGTTTCTTCCTATTGTAGGAAGGAACTGCAGATGCTGGTTTAAACCGAAGGTCGACACAAAATGCTGGAGTAACTCAGCAGGACAGGCACATAGCTGCTTTCAGGCAACTGAACCATCCTATCACCAACTAGAGAGCGTTCCTGATCTACCATCTACCTTATTGGAGACCTTCAAACTACCTTTAATTGAACTTTATTGGACTTTATCTTTCGCTAAATTTTATTCCCTTTATACTGTACCTGTACAGTTTTCTTGCAATCGTGTATTGTCTTTTCTCTGACTGGATAGCAGGCAATAAAAAAGCTTTTAACTGTACCTCCTATACAGGTGACAATAATAAACTAAACTAACCTAAACAAAGCTAAACTACAGATTTGTCTGTCCTCTCCAAAATCAAGGGAGGATATTCTTTTTTAGACTCAGATTGCAGGCCCACAGTGATTGTGTCCAAGCCAAACACAAACCTTGGGACGGTATTTGTGTTGGAGTGCCCTGACACGATGTTCCCGGACTCTATCGTTAATGAGCACCACGGGCCTCCACAGGCTTCTTGGAATTCATTAAGAGCGATCTGCCCAATGGGACAAAGGTATTTGTTAAATTGCCTTTATCTTAAAATGACCAGTTAATTTAAATTATTTAAATAGCTTTAGGGATCTTTTTCTTTTTTAAAAATTAAAAATATTATTAAGAAATAAATATTTTAATAGTCTTTCCCAGTAATGAGTGTTACGGAAATTGCTGGCTCACAGGGCCGGAGACCTGTGTTTGATCCTGACTACAGCTTTTGTCTGTGTGGAGTTTGCACGTTCTCCCTGTCACCACATGGATTTTCTCCGGCAGCTTTGGTTTCCTCCCACGTTCCAAAGATGTGCGCTTTTTGTAGGTTAATGATAGGTAACTAACAGGTCACATCATGATCTGGTTCGGTAATGTGAACACTCTGGAACAAAGGAGGCTGCAGAAAGTGAGGTTTGGTTGACAGATGGATGAGTAAGTGACAAAGGATAAAGATGAAAAGGATACAAAAGGGTGTCCGATAAGGGTAGAAGAGGAGGAGTTAATGCAAAGTCGGAGGGAGGTTTATAGGTGGAATGGGATAAGGGGAGGAGAAAAAAGAGGATAAAGGGGAAACATGGGTCACGGGGATGGGAGATGACTGTACGAAGGAGGAAAATTGAATAGGGCAGTGAGGATGAGGTGGGATAAATGTGTGCACACCTGGATTGGGGGGGGGGGGGGCGTGGGGGAGGACATGGGAAAGGATGTGTGGCGTAGCGGGGTTTCTTCTTCATCAACAGCACTACATGCACGACAAATTGACCCTGCATTGTTATTTTGTCTGGTATGTCTGATAAGCAGGAGTACATGCTTGGGATACACTGATGCTCGTTGCAGCCACTAAAGAGCATTCGGCGGACATTGTGTGAGTGGCTATAGTATAACAGCCTCTCAAACACTTCATGGGCACTTCATGGAAGAAACACGAGTTAATCATTTAACCTCAAAACACATTTAAATTCAACCACCTGACAATGTTAAATTCTCCTTGTCTGCTCTTCTTATGGACAGTACTGGACTGATATTCAACTTTAGTTAGGTGCAAAAGTGACAGTATTGAGTCAACTACCCCAGTCTGAAGAAGAGTCTCGACCCGAAACGTCGCCTGTCTCCTTCGCTCCTTAGATGCTGCTGCACCTGCTGTGTTACTCCAGCTTTTTGTGTAATAACTGATATAAACACAGGCCAATTTCCCAATACTAGAAAGGCAAGTTGGATACATTTTATAATGGGTGTCCCTTTGCTAACCATCCCTTTCCAAGGTTGACATTTAATTCCTGCTGAATTCTGCTGATGTTTGTGGCATTTTCCCTTTTTATGCTTGATTACTTCAATGTACTGCAGTTGAAATATCAAAAGTGTCCAGTAATATATAATTACATACCGTGCATAATTTAATTTCAGTTTAAATGATATATTAAAATATGACTTAGCCTTGATTCCCACTTTGCAGTTTAACTTAAATTATTGGACAGCTAGTTTTTTTTAATGCACTAAGCAACTTTAAATTAGGAGCACACTGTATTTCACTTTGAATTCTACAATCTCAGAAAACGTTCTGCACCCATGCACTATGATACAGATTGTTGACTTTAGGGTTGTGAGTCATCAGTCTGCATTCCCACAGATAAAAGGGTCGTTTGTGCGCAGCTATTGAGGATTGAATTCCATCACCCTCATTTTAATATTTACATCCATATTTATAAACCCACACTCAGGTTGCTATGCCAAGATCAGTTGCTATTAGTTTTGTTTGATAATAATCAAACAGAGCCGTACCATACATTGTGAACAGCATTATCTACCTGTTCTTGAACACTTTGGCTTTATCATGCACTGTACACATAGCTATCAACCAAATCTGTTACATTTTGTTGAAATCTGAAAGAGGCTATGAATTCCTGTTGCTGGCGAAGATCACTAATCTGTGGCCTGATTTTCGCAGAAATGCTGAAAGCTACAGTTGGAAGGCCAAGCTCTTTATTATTTTATGACCAATTAATTTGAAAAATATAAAACCTTAAATTAACGTCCAATAAATACAGAGTATTAGTCTGCCACTTTACAAGCTATGCACACCGTGAATTGCACCAACATCATTATCTACCTTCTGTTACTCCAAATGCATTCCAAACCTTAGTTTTATTTTAGTTTTAGAGATACAGATACAGATACAGCGTGGAAACGGGGCCTTCAGCCCACTGAATCCGTGCCGACCAATGATCAACTGTACTCTAATTCTATTCTACACACACAAACAACTCACAGAAGTCAATTAACCTACAAACCTGCACATTTTTGGAATGTGGGAAAAAATCAGAGTGCCCGATGAAAACCCACATGGTTGCAGGGAGAATGTACAAACTTTGTACAGACATCATCCATAGTCAGATTTTAACACGAATCTCTGATGCTGTAAGTCAGCAACTATACCGCTGCACCACCCCAAACCTGGCCATATCTCAGCTATCATCTGAGCAGCCTCCCAGCTGAGGCATGTACAAGTAGCAAAATAAATCAATGCAGGAACAAGATGCGTAAAATCCTTTCCGATTCTTAAAGGTCTTAGTTCAAAGAGGTGATGGTGATTGGATACTAACTTTGCGGAGCAAAGATTGGTGTTGTCAAGCCTCTTGTGTGAACGCAATTAAACATGCTTGGACCTGGTCAGTACCTGGAAGGTAAACCCCTGGAAATACCATTTTTGCTGCTTCAGGAAACAAATGACCCAAACGGCAGACTGAACTCCATCAGGATCACAGGTATTGTAGATTGGCTATAGCATGTTAGCCAATTAGAATGCCTAGTAATTATAACCCCGCCTAATTAGAGCATTCATAGTGTAAGATCCTTCTCACTGCCTACCAGTACCAGTAGCAGTGTGAACGTGTGATTACCTGCTTAGAACTTAATGACCTGAACAATAAATATGCTCGCATTTCAACCTGTGTGAGTCTGCGCTCTTTACAGGTATAATGTGCATGCAAAATAAAATGGAAACTTTATACATTCTGAAAATCAAGGGCCCAAATCCATTCTAAATAAAGGTGATGGAAAATTATTTGAAAGCAAATCATTATATTTTCATGATGATGTAATATTCGTGGAAAAAGGCCTAGATGGCCTTGTATGTTACCCATAAATAATGTGATGCAACAGGTATGTTTATACCTTAGGGCAGATCATTGGTTCCTCTGGAGCTCTATACATCTTTTCACAAGGAGCAATTTTACCATATTATCAGGTGAGCTCGCTTAAATATGTTAGCAGCAAATAGCGTGTGATCTGCTGGAATTACCTGCAGCGGGGTGGATTATGATTTGTTGCAGAGGTTACCATGAATCAAATAATATCTGGTGTCTTACTGAGTCAGCAGTCCAGTGAGGTGGAAGATTGCAACCTTCATGTGGTCCGCCCTGTTTCGACAAACGGAAGATCAAATAGAACAAGTTGTCCAACAACTTTAGGCTGTGCACGCCACACGAAAGAAGAAGAAGCAGTCCAGTCATTGATTGTTAAAGAAGGAACTGCAGATGCTGGAGAATCGAGGGTTACACAAAAAGCTGGAGAAACTCAGCGGGTGCAGCAGCATCTAAGGAGCGAAGGAGATAGGCGACGTTTCGGATCGAGACCCTTCTTCAGCTTTTTGTGTAACCCGCCAGTCATTGATTGACTGCATTTGGAGCAAACACAATCATTCAGAAGTGATTGTCTCGGAGTGCTAAACTGCATAAAATGGACATTCACTGAACCACATTGTGTTGAACCATATTCCAAGTGATGAAATTAATCGAAGATTATCTTCACAGTAGTTCTCACACCTTCCATGATCAGATTGCTCATAATGACCCATTTGTAATGATAGGACACACAATCTGAGAATTCTGAGTGCAATCTTTACAAACTGTTCACCATTTGTTAGCAGACCTTACTGAAGTATATAACAAGGAACACTGGGTATTTAACTTAACTTAGTCTGCAATTGTCACGTGTACTGAGTTACAGAGAAAAGCTTTTTGTTGCGTGCTATCCAATCAAAAAGACTACACATGATTAGATTCAAGCCGTCCACTGTCCACTGATATAGTGGACAACATTTAGTACAAGATGAGGTCTGATAAAATCAGATTAAAGATTGTTCAAAGGTCCACAGTAAGGTTGATGGGATGTCAGGACCACTCACTAGCTGGTGAGAAGACGGTTCAGTTGCCTGATGACAGCTGGGAAGAAACTATTCCTAAATAGGGAGGTATGCGTTTTCAGACTTCTGTACTTCTTGCCGGATGGTAGAGGGGAGAAGAGGGAGTGAGACTGATGCTTGATTATGCTGGATGCCTTACTGTTGGAGCCGATGGAGGGGGGGTTCATCTGGGCTATGTCCACAACACTCTGCAATTGCTTGCGGTCTTGGATAGAGCTATTTCCAAACCATGCTACGATACATTCCGATAAAATACCTTCTGTAGAGGCTTGTGAGGGTTGCTGGGGACATGCCGATCTTCCTAAGCTTTCAAATGAAGTGGAGCTGTTGGTGCAAAATATAGCCCCAATTTTTAAATATTCTATCCCCTGACCTCTGAAGGCAAGTATATTATATGCCTTCATTAATGCTCTATCTATCTGTGTTGCCATATTCAGGAATCTGCAACATTATTTTGTGCACTAACATTTAGTATAGATGTCCTACCTCTGTTGCCTTCCCAAAATTCATCACGTCATACGTCAGGATTAAATTCCATCTACCAATGCTCCACTCATCTTTCCATCTGATTTATATCCTGCCATGGTCTTGGACCACCTTCCCACGATCCACAACATCTTGCTTTCTCAGCTGAAAAAGTATAAAAGTTGGGGTTCTTCTGTAGACCTTTCAACATCTGATTTCAACATCAACATGTTGTATAATTTTGTTCTTTAAAATTAGAAAGGTAAGTCAGGGCAACTAATGAATTGCAGACCAGTTAGCTCAACGTCTGTTGTTGGAAAATTACTAGAATATATAAGTAAGGATTGAATGATTAAAAAACATTCAGCAACTCAATGAGAAACAATAAGGTCTTGCAAGAGATAGGCCATTCAGCCCCAGGGAACAGGATTGCATTTTCTTTTAGAGGTAGCTGAACTGTGAAGTATTTGGGGTGGGAGATTGCAACCTTCATGTGGTCCACCCCGTTTTGACAAATGCAATCAGCCTGCCATGCACAAACAGAAAATCAAACAGAACAAGTTGTCAGACAATTTTAGGCTGTGCATGCCATGCGCAAGAAGAAGAAGAAGTGAAATATCTCTAGGCATTTTTACATGGATATCCAGAGATATTTGATAAAGTACCATAATAACATGAAATTAAACTAAATTATGGTCCTGACTTGGAAATTAACTGAAGGACAGGAGACGGAGAGTAGGGACAATATCTCAGTTGTGACTGTGGGCTACATCTATTTGGCATATTTATTAATGATTTAGGTGAGGAAACAGACAGTTATCCAAAGTTTTATGTAAGGCACTATGATAGGTAGCGTTGTAAGCACGGGGGTGCATAAATTTGACATAATGCTGTCAAAGTCACAAATCTTTTTGAGAGATAAATTTGTTCTCAATTCAGGGTAAGTTTTAGCATGGATTTTTTGCAATATTTATTTAATGTTTAAAAATGCAAATTAAGTTTAAGTTTAAATGCTTTATGCATTGAGGTTTTGTTTTAATTTCATAAATGTTATTCATTTATTTAATTGTCCGGATATTTTGTATTCATTGTGTTTAGTCCCCTTGTAAATCATCTAACCTGAAGGAGGGGGAAATAATTTACCCACACGACAAGGCTTCATCTGCAGGTTTCCAATTCAGACTTGTTTTGTGGATAGATGGCTTCTTGTCAATAATGGAGATGCCTTTGTGCAGCACGTTGGCTTTGTCAGATCAGCAATAGGAAAGTAAGGGCTTATTTTGCAGGTCAGCAGTGATCACCTTACCACAAAATATGTGTCATGGTGTTATTCTCAATTCTCATCAGTGTATTTACTGCAGAAGTCCCACTCATTCCGTGATGTGGTGGACAGGTCACACTGAACAACACGTAATGTCTGGTGAGTGAAGAGGTCGTGCTGTATGCGGAAGTGTTGCTGACTGCGGAAGGCCTATAGTGGAGAAGCCACGCTAAGCCGTTTGAGTATTCAAAAAAGTTTACTACCATCTATATAATTAAAAGTCTCATCTGTATATAATTAAAAGTCTCATCTCTACATAATTAAAAGTATAAAAATGCAATGAGCTTTTTGGCCTGCTCTGTGCTTTGAAACTGCAGTGGCAATGGAAATGAAATTAAAATGCAATCAGCTGTTTAGCCTGCCCTGTGCTTTGAAACTGCAATGGCAATAGAAATGAAATGAAAATGCAATCAGCTGTTTGGCCTGCCCTGTGCTTTGAAACTGTAATGGCAATGGAAATGAAATGAAAATGCAATCAGCTGTTTGGCCTGCCCTGTGCTTTGAAACTGCAATGCCAATGGAAATGAAATTAAAATGCAATTAGCTGTTTGGCCTGCCCTGTGCTTTGAAACTGCAATGGTAATGGAAATGAAATGAAAATGCAATGAGCTGTTTGGCCTGACCTGTGCTTTGAAACTGCAATGGCAATGGAAATGAAATCAAAATGCAATCAGCTGTTTGGTCTGCCCTGTGCTTTGAAACTGCAATGGCAATGGAAATAAAATGAAAATGCAATCAGCTGTTTGGCCTGCACTGTGCTTTGAAACTGCAATGGAAATGGAAATGAAATGAAAATGCAATGAGCTGTTTCGCCAGCCATGTGCTTTGAACGTGCAATGGCAATGGAAATGAAAAGAAAATTCAATCAGCTGTTTGGCCTGCCCTGTGCTTTGAAAGTGCAATGGCAATGGAAATGAAATGAAAATGCAATCAGCTGTTTGGCCTGCCCTGTGCTTTGAAACTGCAATGGCAAGGGAATTTAAATGAAAATAGAATCAGCTGTTTGGCCTGCCCTGTGCTTTGAAACTGCAATGGCAATGGAAATGAAATGAAAATGCAATCAGCTGTTTGGCCAGCCCTGTGCTTTGAAACTGCAATGGCAATGGAAGTGAAATGCAAATGCGATGAGCTGATCGGCCTGCCCTGTGCTTGAAACTGCAATGGTAATGGAAGTGAAATGAAAATGCGATGAGGTGTTCGGTCTGCCCTGTGCTTGAAACTGCAATGACAATGGAAGTGAAATGAAAATGCGATGAGCTGTTGGGCCTTCCCTTTGCTTGAAACTGCAATGGCATTGGAAGTGAAATGAAAACGCAATGAGCTGTTCAGCCTTCCCTGTGCTTGAGACTGCAATGGCAATGGAAGTGAAATGAAAATGCAATGAGCTGTTTGACCTGCACCATGCTTTAAATTGAAATGGAAATGAAATCAAATGAGTTGTCAAATGAAATCAACCACTAATATCGGCCCACAAGCCCCCATTACCAGTCCCTTTTGCCCCTAATGCCCGTAATTAGCCCAGGAAGAGCATTTTGGCCCAAAAGGCCCGTGCCAGGCCAGAAAAAGTGCCTTTCACTGTGATTCCACTCAGAATTTTTTTTTAAAAGAGCCCCTTCGGCACATCAGGCCTGTACAAGCCCAGGAGGATTCCGTTCAGCCCATCAGTAAGTATTCCCCCTGAAAGTATTAAACCTCACCCCAGGATTTTTCTCCCTCCCTTCATTAGCTTTATCTGAGATCCAGGCTAGGATAGACTTTCCTCCTTCATTGCTGTGATCTGCAGGAAAAAAAGAAAAATGTCTAAAATTGATTCTCTCCCCTCTCTCCCTTCTATGTCACAGAGTTCCTCACCTGTTTTGCGCAGAACTTCTGGCAGTTTCTGAGCTGCCAGCTCACCAGGCCTGAGTGACTGAGCTGCCAGCCCACCAGGCCTGAGTGACTGAGCTGCCAGCCCACCAGGCCAGAGTGACTGAACTGCCAGCCCACCAGGCCTGAGTGACTGAGCTGCCAGCCCAAGAATCCATTCAGCCCACAATGTCCATAGTAACCCTCAGGAAACCAGTCCCTTCGACCCACAACACCCATACTAGTGTTCCTGATAGCCCCCCCCCCCCCCCCCCCCCCACTGGCTACCAATATTGGAATTGGTGGAGAGGTGGAATATTGCGTTGGGGGACCAGCCCTCCTTTGTGAACATGGGACCCAACAAGTCCCACTTAGTTCCACTATATGCCACCTGCATCCAGCTACCTGACGTATTCATAAATCTAACAACTTCTCAATTCTATTATTTAGTTTACTCCCAATTATGGTTTTGTTCAATTCTGAAGTGCAGCAACTTTTAACTCGATAATTTATCTTTATATATCTGTTAGGAATCAAAATCTTAATTGATATACTAGAGAGCAGTCCTGAACTATTACCTACCTCCTTGGATACCCTCAGACTCAAACGTTGATCGGACTTTACTGACTTTATTTTGCACTAAACCTTATTCCCTTTATCATGTATCTGTACACTGTGAATGGCTCGATTGTTATCCTGTTTTGTGTTATTCCCAATTTCAATGCATGAAGAACATTAAATGTAGCAAGTTTGAAATTACAATTTAAAAAGGGACATTTTAAAATATAAAATTTATATTTTATAAATACCATCAAACTGTTTTTAGCATGGGCCAATGTTTGGCGATCAAGTCCTGAGAAATTGCGTAATAGCTTAAGTCTGAAGAAGGGTCTTGACCAGAAGTGTCACCCATTCCTTCTCTCCAGAGATGCTGCCTGTCCAGCTGAGTTATTCCAGCTTTTTATGTCTATCTTTAGCTTGTCAGTCATGCATTTATTTGTTGGAATTTATGCACCTTAATAAATAATATCTCGTCAATGTACCATTATCATGGAACAAATTTTCAGCTAATTAGTTTTGTTCTTCCACTGCGATGATAAATCATTTTAAGGGTATGTTCAGCAAGCTGACTCCTTTAGAACTGTTGTATTCACTCTTGTCATCGGTTTTGAATATCAATGTTATTATTATCTCTGAATATTAAACAAAAACTGCAGATGCTGAAAATCCGAAATGAAAATAGAAATTGCTGGAAACACACAGTAGGTCGGGCAGCATCTGTGGACAGACAAACAGAATTAATGTCTCCTGTCCGACTCTTCTTCTAATAAGATAGACACAAAATGCTAGAGTAACTCAGCGGGTCAGGCAGCATCTCTGGAGAAAAAGGAATAGGTAGCGTTTCGGGTCATAGAAACATAGAAACATAGAAAATAGGTGCAGGAGTAGGCCATTCGGCCCTTCGAGCCTGCACCGCCATTCAATATGATCATGGCTGATCATCCAACTAAGTATCCCGTACCTGCCTTCTCTCCATACCCTCTGATCCCCTTAGCCACAAGGGCCACAGCTAACTCCCTCTTAAATATAGCCAATGAACTGGCTTCAACTACCCTCTGTGGCAGAGAGTTCCAGAGACCCACCACTCTCTGTGTAAAAAAAGTCCTCCTTAGTCGAGACCCTTCTTCAGTTTTGCTGTCAACAGTAGAGTCATAGAGTCATAGAGTGATACAGTGTGGAAACAGGCCCTTCAGCCCAACTTTCCCACACCGGCAAACAATGTCCTAGTTACACTAGTCCCACTTGCCTGCGCTTGGTCCATATCACTCCAAATGTGTCCCATCCATGTACCTGTCTAACTGTCTTTTAAACGATGGTATAGTCCCAGCCTCAACTACCTCCTCTGGCAGCTTGTTCCATATACCCACCACCCTTTGTGTGAAAAGGTTACCCCACGGATTCCTATTAAATCTTTTCCTCTTCACTTTGAACCTATGTCCTCTGGTCCTCGATTCCCCTGCTCTGGGCAAGAGATTCTGTGCTTCTACCCAATCTATTCATCTCATGATTTTTCATACATCTAATAGAGACCCAGCCTACTCAACCTCTCCCTTTAGCTCACACCCTCTAGTCCTGGCAACATCCTTGTAAATCTTTTCTGAACCCTTTCAAGCTCGACAATATCTTTCCTATAACATGGTGCCCAGAACTGAACACAATATTCTAAATGTGGTCTCATCAACGTCTTATACAACTGCAACATGATCTCCCAACTTCTATACTCATTACCGTGATAAATGAAGGCCAAAATGCCAAAAGCCTTTTTGACCACCTTATGTACTTGTGACTCGATCTCTATGGATCCATGCGCCTGTACTCCTAGATCCCTCTGCTCTACAACACTACCCAGAGGCCTACCATTAACTGTGTCGGTCCCGCCCTTGCTCAACATCCCAAAATGCAACACCTCACACTTCTCTATATTAAATTCCATCAACCATTCCTCATCCCACCTGGCAGATACGACAGTGGTGTTTAAGGACATTTCAGATATGCACATGAACATACAAGAAATGGAGTGATGTAAATCACCGTGCATGCAGAAGCGATTCATTTAGTTTAGCATCATGTTCGGCATGGACATTGTGTTCCTGTGCTATGCTGCCCTCTGATCTATGTTATTTCTTAAAGACCTACAATCTTAACCAAGCTAATGAGAAAGTTTTCAGAAAGCAATGATATAATGAAGCAAATGGGATAAGTGCTTTCAGCAACTGTAAATATTAGGGCTAACTAGACTAAGTGGGATCCATTGGGTCCCTGTCACACAGGAAGCTTGGTCCCGCAACGCAATATTCCACCACTCACCCAAAGCCCCCAACTGCACAGGCGAAGCTCATTTCCCCTCATCCCTAGCACTCTCCCCCTCCTCCACCCTCCCTCTTCTTTCCCTCTCCTTCCCCATCCCCAACCCTCCCTCACCTCTCTCTCCCTCCCTCCATAACTCCTCTCTCCACCCTATCCCCCTCCTATCCCTCTATCCCCCACCTCCCCCTATCCCCTCCAATATGCCTCCTCACCTCCCCCACAGCCCTCCTCTACCTCTATTCCCCACTCCCTATGTCCCCCACTCCCCCACTCCCCACTCCTCTCCCTCTATTCCCCCTCCTCCCCTACTCTTCCTCCTCACCTCCTCTATCTTCTTTTCCCTCTCCTCCTACCCTCCCCCAATCCCTCCCTCACCTTTCCTTTTCCCTACCCTTAGTCACTCCCTCCCTCCATAACTCCTCTCCCTTCCATACTGCCCTCCTCTCTCTCTATCCCCACTCCTCCCCCACACTCCCTCCTCACCTCCCCAGGATCTTGAGGTTGCCGCTCCTCTCCCTTCTTGTGTACCCTGGAGGAGCATCAGCCGTTGGCGCCCTTAGAGCCAGGCCTCGAATCCGCGGCTCGGCCCGGAAGCACCAGCAGCTAAGGCCGCGCTGGTCTGTGGGCAGGGGGTTGTGGGGGTGGGGCCGGGTGGGGAGGTTGGGGGTAGGGGGAGAGCTCGGAGAAAAGATGGGGGAAGAGCCATGGGGGAGAGGGAGATATCATGGGGGAGGGGGCAGGAGCCAGCGAGGGTGACCAGAAGGGAAGGGGCTGGAACTGCGGGGCATTGCAATGGCGGTGCGCTTGAAACTCACAGCTGGACGCTCTCCTCCACTGGGATCAGACTATCCCGCTTTCCGTTTGGTGACATCTCTGACTCCGAGTCGGGCCGCTTCCGGTCCCTCCGAAAATTGTGTCCAGTTGGAGACCTCCGCCGGTCACCCGCAGTGTCCCTCAGCTCCAGCAAAGACGCGATGGTGCAGGAAGGGGCATACCGTCCCGGGGAGTCACAGGAGAACGGACCAATCCGTGTGGCGCTGACTGGCAGGAGAGGAGATCGATCTGCGCGTGTGCGGTTTTTATTGTTTTTAAACATTGCTAACTGTTACAATATACTACCAATTGGAACAATACTCATTGCACTCACAGCACAGGAGAACAGTGAGTGAGCTGATGAAAATTTGTTGTGCTATCGCGTACCGTTTTTGCGCAAATAGAAAAGCCGTGCAAACCTGAACAGCACAAGATCAGAATTTTAGTTATGCATAGATAGATCTGAAGGCCGTACGTGGCTGATGCTCCCAGGTGGCAACGGTCCTTGCTCGGCCGAACGGAAGACCCGGAAGGTCACGGTTTCAGGGGGAGCCTACCGAGCCGGTCCCTTGTGGCTGAACAGAAGACCCGATGGATCGCGGCCTCCAGGAGGAAGTCGCCGAGCCGGTCCTCTGCTCATTGGACCTAATGGCCCACTGGGCTAGAACGGGGAGGCCGCCATGCCAGCCCCTACATATTCCCCAAAGACCAGAGATGGGAAGGATGCAGCCAATGATTATGGGTGAATAGCAAGGCTGGTAGGAGGGGAGAGGGAAATGGAGTCTGGCCCACCGCGCCCTCGTGGTCAACAAAGATGGATGCGGGAAGGAGAAGGACATGGTGACAAGAAAGGAGATGAAGACCTGCAACAACATGGAATTTGCCTGGAACTCGCACTGGTTACAAGAATTAGAGCATGGAGGTTGAAAATGGCCTCAAACGTGGCCCCTCTTGAACGCGGGCTCAGTAGACTATTTCTGTACACTTGCTAATCGGGGATCTGGGGTATGGCGATATTCTACTGGACAGTTTACAAGATAAAACATTTCACTGTGCATTTTGACTGTGACAATAAAAGCACCATTGAACCATTGTATATGTGTAGTATTCATCAGAGCCAGTGTGCAGTACTGTTCTATTTGTCTTTTCGGTTATATTGCTTCTGTACCTGAGAGTCATACTTTCAGAACATGAGCTGCTCTACGAGGTCAGATGGTGCAAACTGTTAAAGTAGCAAGAAGTCATAATAGAGTTTGTAATGGTTAATGTTTAGGGACTAAGTGCACTTACTGACAGTTAAACCATTTATTGGTTATCACCACATTATCTCTTGTCCTGAAACATAGGTTACCCTTTCCTTTGAGGTAATTCGGCAGCCCTGCATTTTTTTAATCACTTTAGTTTGGTTTAGTTTATTATTGTCACGTTTACCGAGATGCAGTGAAAAGATTTTTGTTGCGTGCTATCCAGTAAAAAAAAACATATAAAAACAAAAATCAAGCTGTCCACAGTGTACAGATACAGGACAAAGGGGTATAGCATTTAGCGCAGGATAAAGTCCAATATAGACCGATTAAAGATAGTTTGGCTCCAAAGAGGTAGATGGGAGGTGAGGACTGCTGTCTAGCTGGTGAAAGGATGGTTCAGTTGCCAGATAACAGCTAGGAAGAAGCATTTTCAAACTTCTGTACCTTTTGCCTGATGGGTGAGGGAGAAAATAGCATGACTGGGGTGAGACTCATCCTTAATTAGTCTGAAGAAGGGTCTCGACCCGAAACGTCGCCTATCTCCTTCGCTCCTTAGATGCTGCTGCACCCGTTGAGTTTCTCCAGCTTTTTGTGTAGGTTTCCCTGATCCCTCACCAGTCTGAAGAAGGGTCTCGACCCGAAACGTCGCCTATCTCCCTCGCTCCTTAGATGCTGCTGCACCCGCTGAGTTTCTCCAGCTTTTTGTGTAACCCTCATCCTTAATTATGCTACTGGCCTTCCCAAGGCAGCGTGGTATAGATGGAGTCAATGGAAGGGAGGTTGGTGTACCTGATGGTTTGGGCTAGGTCCATCCATCTTGTGGTCTTGGATGGAACTGTTCCCAAATCATGTGATGCATCCCAATAAGATACTTTATACAGCGCATCTGTGGAAATTGGTAAACAATGTTGGGGACATGCCAAACATCCTAAGTCTTCCAAGGAAGTAGAGACGTTGGTTTGCTTTCTTGGCCATTGCTTGTTGTTCAAATTAGTGATGTTGTGCTATGAAAGCAGAAAAAAGAACAAATAACAATAAATGGAGGCAAAAAGTAAAAACTAGAGGAACAGTAAAATATGGGTAGTTTCTAGGTTATGACTAGTTTCTGTTCAAGAAAATTGTTTGTATCCTGACTGTGTACAAATTGGGAATGAATGAAAACAGTGTGAGGGAGAGGAAGACAAAAACAGCTGTGAAGGGAAGAATGGCCGCCAGCTATCCTCACTGTCTCAGCGAGTGTGTGAGTGAGCTTGCTTACTCTCCCAGCTTTGCTCAGCTCGACCCAGCCCTTGATTATTGCGACTCAGGGGAGAGTGTTAGAAGTGAGCAGAGAAGGCACTGGGAAATGTCCCGTTCCCACCTGGCCAAATATGCCTGCAACACCGTAGCGGTTGATAAATCAATTTCTATTCATCCCGCTAGTCTCTTAAACCCTCACTTGTATGTACAGGGAATCCATGTCAGGAACCTGTAACCTGGGACAGATCTGTGTGACTTCAATGAAGAAAAAAAATTAGGAAAAGCAAACCTCCGAATATAGGTCGGTGGCCAATGGTTGCATCAAAACCACAATCATTGGGAAATCATGGCTAGGATGTTGAGATTCTTCCTCAGGTTTTCAGAAGAAAATGTGTACTATTATGGACAATATTCATGAAACATTGATGATTTCCCTGGCAGTTAAGTTTTCTGGCACTAATGCAAATATTGGCAGGTAAGATTAGGGCTAAGAAAGTTTCATATAAAAGTGGCAGGCAATTTGACATGTACATGAATAGAAGGAAGAATCCAGCAAAGCCAATGACACAGCAGTTATTGAATAAAAGACCATGAGTCATCATTCCTGCTTTTGCACCAGATTATCCCAAATTCATCCACATGGTATTCCCTAGCTGTAATACAGATGAGCAGATGTTAGGTGAGTGTGGCAAGGCTTGGTGCAACCTAACTTGGAAAATGAGACGGAGGACAAGCAGAGTAGGTGGCTAAAGCTGCAAGATCGAGAGGAACGATTTGCAGACATCTTGAGAGTGTTTGAACTACTAGGCCATGGCAGTTTGTCCGGGTGGAGCAGTGGAGAGATTATCGAGTTAGGAAATTAGGAAACATCTGTTGAAGGTGAGCAAGAGAAATTGAAGGGTTCAGTAGATCAATTGATCCATGCTTGTGGCACACAAGAAAAAAAGTGGTTGATAACATATGATGTACAAGGCACGTTCACAAGGTCATAAGGTAATAGGGAATAGGAGTAGAATTAGGTAATTCGGCCCATCAAGTGTACTCTGCCATTCAATCATGGTTGATCTATCTCTCCCTCCTAACCCCATTCTCCTGCCTCCCCATAGCCTCTGACACCCGTACAAATCAAGAATCTATCTATCTCTGCCTTGAAAATATCCACTGCGAGCCTCTACAGCCTTCTGTGGCAAAGAATTCTACAGATTCAGCACCCTCTGACTAAAGCATTTTTTTGTCATCCTAAAAGAACGTCCTTTAATTCTGAGGCTATGACTAGTTCTAGACTCTCCCACTAATGGTAATATCCTCTTCACATCCACACTATCCAAGCCTTTCACTATTCTATATCTTTCAATGAGGTCCCCCCTCATTCTTCTAAACTCCAGCGAGTACAGCCCCTGTGCCGACAAAGGGCAAGGAGGCACAGGAGACTGGAAACCAATTCAATGATGATGCACAGCCTTTCAGGGAAGTGCAGAGGGCGAGGGATGTGATTAACCAGAATTGAGGATACTGGAGCAGACGTTTCCACTATAAGGGAAGAAGTTGAGGAGATCACTGAAGTCAAGAAGATCAATGGAATTTATAACTGGTTGAGTTGATAACAGTGTTCCTGAATATAAATGTTTGCATTTTGAATATGTTTCTGTGTGTAAGATATTGATAGTTGCTGGTTATAATTTCATTTTCAAAAAGGAAGGTCTGACTGTGTTTATGCATAAAGTACCATTAATTATAAAGTAGACTGCATGCCACTAACCTTGCCTTTGATGACCTCATTCCTTCCCAACCAGCTCAATCCATTTATGTTTACTTTCACCAGAAGATTGGTGGAATTACATCATCTGCTCCAACAGCCTTGGGTGGGTTATCTGGAAAAGGTATTTACGGACATTTTTAACCTCTTACTACCTCATTCTGAGCTTCCCTTCTGCTTTAAGAAGACCATATCATCATAGTGCCAAAGGAAAGTAAAGTGCCGTACATTAATGTCTCCCGGCCAGTGGCTCTAGCATTTACCATCATGAAGTACTCCAAGAGGCTGGACATTGAGCACATTAACTCCAGGCACACAGCGAGCCTTGATCCACTTCAATTTGCCTACTGTTACAATAGTTCCAAGACAGATGGTAGATGGCATCTTCCTGTCGCTACCCTCATTGCTGGACCATTTGGATGCCAAGGACACCTATATCAGATTCCTATTTATTGAATATAGCTAAGCATTCAATACCATAATCACATTCCAGATTCAGGAACATCATCTTCCCTGCTGTTATTGGACTACTGAACGGTCGTCTCATAAACTAAGGGTGCAGTCCCAATCTTCCAACCTACCTCATTGCCACATTAACAGGTTTTTTTTTAGTGCATTGTCTCTGTAGCTGTAACTCACTAATACAGTAACACTATATTCTGCACTCTGCCATTTTCACTGTATCTCCGTGCATGTGACAAAATAATAAACCTATACAAACATTGCTATTGAGAGTTTGTGCTTTCAATAAACAATGTCCTGCAGTAACCCTAAAGGGCCTGTCCTACCAGCATCCGACTCCATGCGATGAACGCAAACAAACAAGAAGCGGGGGCTGCGCGGAGGTCGGGTGATCCCTTATACAGGGCCGATCCCACCAGCATGCGCCTGCATGCGGCAAGCGTGACCAAACCGGCAGCAGGGGCCACGCGGTGGTCGGGTGAGTGGTGCAACGCGGCGCAAAGTGAGACGAACTTGGAGCGAAGTCTAAGGTAAGTTCGTCAGGACAGAGAGGGGCACACAGAGAGGGGCACAGAGGCACACACACACAGAGGGCCACGGAGCCACACACATAGAGGGTCACGGAGGCACCTACAGTTAGGTTCATGGAGGCACGATGTCGAGGCGGTGTATAATACGTCGAGGCGACTGCGAGCCGACAAGCCGTTGCCGCGCAGAATTTTTGAACATAGTCAGTTTTTTGGAGCCCCGCACGACGTCGGGACGAACTCCGCACAATTCCTCACGGCTCCGGCGATCGAAGTGGGACCGGCCCCGCGACGCCGGACGGCTCAAGCGACCATGTTAGGTCGCGCTAATTGCATAGAGTTGCATGCTTGTAGGACAGGCCCTTAACTCTGTTATTGGCGAGTGCATGGATAAGAAAGGTTTAGAGGGATATGGACCAAATATGAGCATACAGGACTAACTTAGATGGGGCATCTTGGTCGACGGGGTAAAGTTAGGTTGGAGAGCCTATTTCTGTGCTATATAGCACTATAATTATCTGGCTATTTTCGTATGCTATCAGAAACAGTTAAGAGTAGACATGGACTACAAATAATTGATTCATGCACACATCTTACAAGAGGCATAAAGTTTTTCCCCCTAAAACACGTACCCCAAAGCAAAATAAATTACAACAGGCTGTCTAAACCACCGATAATGAGTTGTATAAATATTTATTCATGTATCATGTACATCATTGTTATATTCCGGATGGCGGAATGATTAACAACTTACACTCTGGTTACCTGGATCACGAGGGAGAGATTTATTACCCAACATTCCCAGCTTATATTGAACAGCAACACATCAACATATACATAAATATGTATAAATACATTACACTGTTCTCCTTTTTTTAAGTATTACATCTAAGTGTTACAATTTTGTTGTTGTGATACTTGATTTAAACCAGTTTTCATGAAATTCTAAATGATAACATAATATATTTATTTTACATATCTACATATTTTTGTTTTACTTGTGCAGTGATTTATTTAACTTACAAACCTAACCGAACTATTGGTTCATGGATCCTGCCCACTGTGGGGGAAGGCACAGTCGAGTCCCATGCCCATGTTCACCCATAGTTGGGCCTATTGAGGCCTCCGCAGTCGCCGCTACGGGGCCCGATGTTTCAGGCCGTTCTCGCCAGATGATATTGCTCCGGCGTTGGGAGAATCCTCACAGCGGCTTGGGACACCTGGAGCAGCCGCTTCCTTACTCGACACCGCGGCTTCCGAAGCCGACAGGCTGCGCCGGATGGAGCTCCACAACTGGCGACCCACAGTCCCACAGCTCCACGATGTTCACCTGCGGTCTCAGCATTCCGGAGCTCCAGCGCGGCGACCCAGGCAAGGCATTGCCCGCTCTGCTCCGCGATAGCGCAGCGCCACCGCCAAAGCCGTGGTTCTGGGCGGTCCCCTCGGGAAAGGCCGCTCCAGGCCCGCTGGTAGGCCGCAAGGATGGGTCAAAGGTGCAGCCCAGAGAGAAGCTGCCTCTCCGACCAGGTAGGGACCCTGAAGAGTAATTTCCCCCTTCCCTCCCCTCCACCCACCACATAAAAAAGACTAGAGCTCCGAAAACAAAAACTCAACTAACTAAAAATAAAAAAAGAAGTGAAAAACGGACAGCTGCAGGTTGGGCAGCCATACCCGTACAGGACGGCGCCCCCATCCTGTACGGGTATGGATTTGTTCTACAAAATTTTGGATTAATTCAAAAGGCCACACTTAATGGCCGAGAAGGCCACAGGTTCCCCACGCCTGCTCTGGTACAACCACTCTTTACCCCACTTAATCCATCCCCGCTCACATGATAATTCATGGTGTCAATTATGGAAAGGCATCAGCTCTGAGTTCAGAACTGAGTTCAATCCACTATCAATTTCAGTCCAACTATTCAATGTCTGTTCATAGACCCACTTCAGCACAGTGTCTTCCTCTGTTTCTGCTGCAATTTCTGTTGCAGTCACTGGAAAGTCTTCATCTACAACTTGTAGTGTGTAGATTGAGTTGTCACTTCCAACATCAGGGTTCTCATGGGGCAACTGGGACAACGCATCTGCAACTGCGTTGCACTTGAAGCTTCCGTACTCAACCTTGTAGTCATACTGGGACAGCAAAATTGCCCAGCGCTGCATCCTTGATGCCGCCATGGAAGGTATAGCTGACTTGGGACCAAGTATCACTAGTAGTGGCTTGGGATCAGTCACTAGGGTGAATGGTCTGCCAAGAAGAAACTGATGGAATTTCTTGATTCTGAACACGATGCTGAGTGCTTCCTTTTCTATCTGTGCATAATTACGTTCACTCAGTGATAGGGTGCGGGATGTAAAAGCAATAGGCTTTTCCTGTCCATCATTCATTACGTGGGAGATCACTGCACCTACACCATAACTTGAAGCATCACAAGCAAGTTTCATCTCTTGTGTCATATCGTTGTGAACAAGAAGTTTGTCACTTGTCAAGTTTTCCCTGTAGACATCATATGCACGTTGCTATTCCTTTCTCCACGTCCATTTCACATCTTTTTGCAGCAGATGATGCAGTTCCATGCATAGAACTGCACCATCACAAGGACTGATCGTAGCTCTGACACATTGTTGGGTATTGGAGCATTCACTATTGCCTCAACATTCGCCTTCATAGGGCGAAGTCCGTTGGCGTCTAATTTGAGTCCAAAGTAGACCACCTCTGACTGCGCAAATGCACATTTACTTTGTCGCAGTTTGACATTGTGGCAGCTCAATTATGTGAGAACTTGCTCAAGGATTTCTACCATGCTCTCTGTGAATATCAGAAGGTCACCCTGGTTGCACACACAGTGCGGAATGCCTTGTAACATTTTGTCCATGACAGACTGGAAATTTTTCAGGGAGGATTTCACACCATAGGGCAGCTTTGTATATGAGCCCTTATGTGTGTTTATAGACAAGTACTGCTGACTTTCCTTGTCGACATTGAGTTGGGCGTAAGCGTGAGGTAAATACAGTTTAGTGAAGACTCTTGCTCCACTAAGTTCTGCGTACAGATCTTGAGAGGTTGGTCACGAATATTGTTTGTCATCAATGGCTTGGTTGATTGTGACTTTGTAGTCACCACATGGTCGAACAGTTTTGTCGGCCTTGGGTACGGCCACAATTGGCGTTGCCCAGTTACTCTGGTCTGTCTTCACGAGTACTCCATTCCGTTCTAACCTGTCGAGTTTTTCCTCCACTTGTTGCTTTAGTGCATATGGTACTGGTCTTGGTCGACAATACACAGGTCTAACATCTTGCTTAAGCCGAATGTGTGCAGAGTACCTTGTTATTCCCGTGTAACTGTCAGCAAAAATGTTTGCATGTTCGCATATGACGCTTTCAAGATGAAAATGTTCTTCCAGTCTAACTCTATTCTACTCAGCCAATCCTTTTCAGGGAGGGTTGGTTTATTTCTGTAGCTGGCCACTATGATGGGCAGTGTTACTGACTGACCATTATGCTGAACTTTACAGTTCATTTGTCCACATGTTTCCAAAACTTTGCCCGAGTAGGTTCACAGCTTGACCTTACTCTCAAACAATGGTATCTGGGGAACTTTGTTTCATCCAGGTCTTTGCTCATGACCAAACAATCTGCTGCCGTGTCAATACACATATCGATTAATTGTTCATTTATCAATAGTTATTTTGAAAGAACCTTGCCTTGACTGATTGTAGGCTTATCGACATTGGTTGCATAAATGGTGTACAACCCAAGTTCATGTCCATCCGGATTCACCTCCAAGTTGTGAACTCCTCTCTGGTGTTGTCGCTTGATTCCCGCAGATTGTTGGTTTCCTGTTTTAAGCTTGGCCCGACATGCTGAGGTGATATGGCCTTTCTTTTGGCAGTTATAGCTCTTGGCCATTTTGAACTGACAAAATTGGGATGAGTGCAATGATAACAACTGGCTGAACTCGGCCCCCCGCCATACTTTGGTTTTGATTTAGTGCCTCTTGGTTTGGCCATAGGCACTGCCTTGTGACTGTAAACGGTCACTGCAGTCTGAATTGGAAAAAAACTCATGAGCATTCTTTGATGCCATCTCCATTGTGATAGGCACAACATAGAGATAGCCTGACAAACTCTCAATGATTTGTACAGCTGCTGTTTTAAACTACAGCCCCCTGCATAGAAGGATCTGTGGTCTATCGTGTCCAGCTTGCAAACAACTGTGCCACAACTCCGTATTTACTGTTTAAAATGTTAAACTATACTGCATGTTGCAAAACAGTCCTGCGCTGTATTTAAAGGATGAGTTCACAAACTCTATCCCACCCTCATCGCTAATTTTGTTATATTCCGGACGGCAGAATGAATAACAATTTACACGCTGGTTGCCTGGATCATGAGAGAGAGATTTATTACCCAACATTCCCTGCTTATATTGAACACCAACTCATTAACATATACATGAATATGTATTAATACATTACAATCATGAACAAAATCATGAAAGGAATAGATCGGGTAGACACACAAGAAAGAGTCTCTTGCCCAGAGTTGGAGAATCGAGAACCAAACAACATACGTTTAAAGTGAGGGAGGAAAGATTTAATAGGAACCTGAGGGGTACCCTTTTCACACTAAGGGTCGAGGTGTATGGAATGCTCTGCCGGAGGAGGTAGTTCATAAGTTCATTAGTGATAGGAGCAGAATTCGGCCATTCGGCCCATCAAGTCTATTCTGCCATTCACTCATGGCTGTCTATCTCTCCCACCTAACCCCATTCTTGTGCCCTCTCCCCATAACTCCGGACACCCGTACTAATCAAGAATCTATCTATCTCTGCCTTAAAACTATCAATTGATGGCCTCCAGAGCCTTCTGTGGAAATGAATGTCACATAGCTGTTGCAGGTACTATCGCATCCTTTAAGACACATTTAGACAGGTGCATGGAAAGGACAGGTTTAGAGGTATATGGGCAAACACAGGCAGGTTGGGTTTGTGTAGATGGAACATGATGGCCGGTGTGGGCAAGTTGGGACGAAGGGCCTGTTTTCACACCATAAGACTCTATGACTCTTCTTTACCAATCTAAAATTATCATTTAATTTCTTAAAGGCGACAACATATTAGGTGATTATTATAGAAAAGATGGTTCAATGATTGGGGTGAAGGAGTTCATTCTATCTCTGGTATGAATTTCCAAGTAATGTTCAGATAGATTTAAAGTCCTGCAAACAGCTGAAGGCTGTGTATTATAACATTAATGGACTTACTACAAGATTTACTGTTTCACTTGTAGTTTTCATGGTGCTAATAAAGTATCAAAATAAACAAATACAAAATATATGAACTAGGAGTAGGAATAACTGATTAACATGAAAAGACTTCATGATTTAATAAAGGGCCACATGATTTAGATCCAATAAATGAGTAACTATGTCATCATCTTATTCCTGGCATTCATAGAATCATAGGAAATAGGTGCAGGAGTAGGCCATTCGGCCCTTCGAGCTTGCACCGCCATTCAATATGATCATGGCTGATCATCCAACTCAGTATCCTGTACCTGCCTTCTCTCCATACCCCCTGATCCCTTTAGACACAAGGGCCACATCTAGCTCCCTCTTAAATATAGCCAATGAACTGGCCTCAACTACGTTCTGTGGCAGAGAATTCCACAGACTCACCACTCTATGTGTGAAAAAAGATCTTCTCATCTTGGTCCTAAAAGAGTTCCCCCTTATCCTTAAACTGTGATCTGTGATAAACTGTATTCTTATTGCACCATCAAATTATAACTACATGTCTGCTTGACATGTTTCGTATTTTGAATGTAATTTCAGCCTGAATCCAAAAACAGAAGCAAACCTGTCACCTTAGTATCATGCAACCTTTTCACATCTAAAATTGAAGTCAATATCCTGCTTATGTTTTAAGTCCCCAATTTTCTTATTAAGAAGGTTCTTCTACTTGAAACAGGCAAGCTGTTTGGATACCCAGGGGTAAACTACTTTAAAAATAACAGGATGCAGCAGTGGTTACTGATTGTTATTGTGATTATTAGTCTGAGCCAAGGAATTGATAGTCTTACTTAAGCCTCATATTCCGTCAACACCAATCCAACCTCTGATTGGGGAGAATCTGAAATTGGCAGATAGCATATGGTGTTAAAAAGATGACTTTGCACTGACAGTGTTTTTCTGTTTTCTTGTGTGTGGGCTGACATTTCCCAGGAAAATATATTGTCAGCTGAATGCTAAACCATTGATGTGACAACCTGCTCAGTTAAGGGCTTGTCCCACTTAGGCGACATTTTAAGCGAGTGCAGGATACTCTGTGCTCACCTCATGATCGCCACATGGTCACCCCATGTTCGCTGGTGATCTCTGATGAATCTCCTTCATGGTCGCGAGGAGTTCCCGCATTCTGGGAATTAGTCGCGGCCTCAGTATGGTCGGCGCAAATTTGTCAACACGTTGAAAGAATTTCTGAGACCAAAAAGTGGTCGCCATGGAGTAAAATCGATAATCCTGTAGTCGTAGGTGCAGTTGCAGTGGGGTCGCCATGTAGTTATGGGTACTCGACGTAGTCGTAGGTAGTTTTAGTTAATCGCCTTTGCTGACCAGGCATTATCATTGGCTCATTGGGGGGAAAAACGTAAGCACGAGTTTTCAGAACCCAGGATAACTGACTGGTAATGTTAAATGCCCGCCAAACTTCACAGCTGTGTATCTCTGGCTTATTAAAAGTTATCTGGCTTCTTAAAAGTGTCTCCACTCCTTCTCCCCCCTCCCTCCACCCTCTTTTAAAAGACTTACCGTACATTGCGCTAGCCGTCTTATCCTTCCTGTTCATCACGGTGTGTGTCTGTATCACCTTGGCTTTGCACCTTGTGAATTTCAGACAGCGCTGCCCCGCTTTTGCACCAAACTGATGACTCTGCATACTGTCTAAGTGTATTACTGCTATACACTTGTACTTTATCTGAGATGCTTGATCTAATATGTATCTACTGCAAGTCCTTATGTATAATAATGTTTGTACTGAACTGAATGCACAAAATGAATTTCACTGTATCTCGAAGGTAGACACAAAATGCTGGAGTAACTCAGTGGGATCGGTAGCATCACTGTAGAAAAGGAATGGGTATTGTGTCGGGTCGAGACCCTTCTTCAGACTGATGCCAGGGGAGTGGGCAGTACAGAGATAGAATGTAGTCAGAGATAGTACAACTGGTAGGAGAACTAGGATGAGGGAGGGGATGGAGAGAGAGAGAGAGAGAGAGAAAGAAAGGGTTATTTGAAGTCAGAGAAGTCAATGTTCATACAGGGGGATGTAAACTACCCAAGCGAAATATGAGGTGCTGTTCTTCCAATGTGTACTGGGCCTCACTCTGACAATGGAGGAGGCCCAGGACAGAAAGGTCAGTGTGGGAATGGGAGGAGGAGTTAAAGTGTTGTGCAACCGGGAGATCAGGTAGGTTTAGGCGGACCGAGCGGTGGTGTTCAGCGAAACGATCGCCGAGCCTGCGCTTGGTCTCGCTGATATACAGGAGTTAACACCTGGAATAGTGGATACACTAGATGAGGTTGCGGAGGTGCAAGTGAACCTCTGCCTCACCAGAAAAGACTGTTGGGGTCCTTGGACGGAGTCCAGGGGGGAGTTATAGAGTCAGGTGTCTCATCTCCTGTGGTTGCAGGGGAAAGTACCTGGGGAGGGGGTGGTTTGGGAGGGAAGGGACAGGTTGAACAGGATGTTGCAGAGGGAATTGTCTCTGGGGAAAGCAGAAAGGGTTGGAGATGGGAAGATGTGGGTAGTGGGATCCCGTTGGAGATGGCGAAAAGGTCGTCGAATAATGTGCTGTATACGATGGTTGATGGGGTGGAAGGCGAGGACAACAGGGTCTCGGTCTTTGTTACAAATGGGGGATGGGGGAGTAAGAGTGGAGCAGCGGGATATCAAAGAGATCCTAGTGAGAGCCTCATCTATAATGGAAGAGGGGAACCCCCATTCTCTAAAGAATGATGACTTGGATGGAACACCTCATCCTGGGTGCAGATGTGGCGTAGACGGGGGAATTGACAGTAGGGAATAAAGTCTTTCCAGGAAGCAGGGTGGGAGGAAGTGTAGTCCGGATAGCTATGGGAGTCAGTGGGTTTGTAATACGTTGTGGGCCTCGGTACATGTGCCAAATAAAGTACCATAAATTACACAAAAGAGTCCGTGTAATCACTCATACACTAGTTCTATCATAAATACAAGGAACAATTTACAGAAACCAATTAATTTACAAACCTGCACATCATTGGAATGTAGGCGGAAACCGGAGCACCTGGAGTAAAGTCATGCTGTCATAGGGAGAATGTACAAACTCCACATTGCATAGTGTCAATCAAGAATGAAAGATATCAATAAGAATTAAAATTGGAGGACTTATAATGGGTAGCTGAATGTAAACAGGTATGTTGCACTCTAATCATAGTCAACATTATCCAAGAGCAGGACGTCAATTGAACTGAGTGTTAAAGAAGGAACTGTAGATGCTGGAGAATCGAGGGTTACACAAAAAGCTGGAGAAACTCAGCGGGTGCAGCAGCATCTAAGGAGAGGGGTCTTGACCCGAAACGTCACCTATCTCCTTCGCTCCTTAGATGCTGCTGGACCCGCTGAGTTTCTCCAGCTTTTTGTGTAACCGTCAATTGAACTGAATTGCCTTGCTCCAAGGTTTGCTGTCATACCATGCAGATGGGCACAAGGATGCATTATTTAATTCTTTCAAAGTTTTACTGTAACTTTGTTCATCAAGTGTGAGCAAGTTGAAGGAAAGTACAATGTGCACAACAAGCCCAGGAAAATTTGAGATGATGTTTCTCGGTTAGACAATAAATCCTTTGTCATTTCATGCAATGCTAGTATAATGGAAACAATTAGTAAATTCACTGCTAAAGTCTCAACAGGTAGATGTACTTTGAGTCAACAATTTACATTTCATTTCTATTGTCTGCTTCACAATCTGTTGAGAAGATGGCCACTAAAGCTAATAAACATGTAAAATAATGGAAGAAGGAATATTTATTTTTAATCCCACATATGATATACTTGCAAATGAAATTGAAATGCCTGACACACTAGCACTTATCTTGTTTTGAGAAAGGAAAGGGATGCTAACAATGATGGATGGAGTTTCTTCTGACTAAAAATACATTTGGCAATTCATTGTAGCTTTCATCCTATAAAACTTGAAAAGTGATTAAAACTGTGTGGTGACTCGCAGACCTAGTTCTGTATCAGTCATTACTCCAGAGAGATCAGAGTACTGGGAAGTGCAAGGAATACAGCATAATTGATCAAAACACACTTGATCTTTCTTTTGGAAATATTCACACAAACCCATCCATAAAGTGCATCTATCAACAAGTGAATGGAGTGGATAAAAACAAGTATGCAGTGTTTGCCATTCTTTACATACATTGGACTATAATAGCAAACCTACATGTTAAGCGTTTTTTTAAGAAGCAATTTTAAACAATGATCTCAGTGTTGTTAACCATAAATCATCTGACTCATTTTATGTACTATATGGATGTTTTCCTTTCGAGCATAACTAGAACCAAAGCAAAGCACGAGATAGGATAATGGAGTACAGCTTGTTCTTGGAGTACAGACTGAAAATGTTGCATTGTGATGCCATGTGAGTTAATTTCATTAAGTTGGTGAGTTGCCCAGGCCTGTGGAGCAGGTAGCAAGCTTGCTGCACTATTTAAACGATTCTTGATTTTATTCATTCTATATGCTTGAAAGCTCGGACCACAAGACTCACAATCAACTTCTTCCCTCCTGTAGTCATGCTTCTGAGCGGTCTTTCTAGGGTACTGTCCAATTCACCTCTATCCCATTGCAGACATTGGACTTTGTGTGAACTAATGCGCTACAATGCTGAGAACTATATTGTGCACTCTGTATCTTCCCCTTTACTCTAACTATCATACTTGAGTTTAACGATTGTATTTATGTATAGTGTTATCTGATCTGAATGCAGCTTTTCTCTGAACCTTGGTACACGTGACAATAATAAATCTAATTATCTGCACCGCTTTCGAAGATACTGCTTTATTAAACAAAATAAATGACATAGAAGGCCAGACCATGTATTTTTCTGTTTTTTCTGTTTAAGCTTTGTATTCTCAGACGGCTAAATAGCTTTGTACACTCGGACAACTAGATTGTAATAACGTATTGCCTTTTTGCTGACTGAATGCAACTTTTCACTGTACCTCGGTACATGTGACAATAAACTAAACCCAAACTCAATTGAGTTACATATTGAACTTTATAAAGGGGGAGGGGGCACATCCAATTATGAACATAATCTTAATGCCTCACCCCCAACCCCCACCCTCCAAAACACCCAGTGTTTGGACACTCAAATGGTTGCCCTGATCACCTTCCAAAAAGTACAGTCTTCCGAAGATCAACCAGAACCAAGTTCTGAACAGGCTTTCAACCTCTAGCTCTTTCCATTCCCAACACTCAAAGCTTCACTCCTGAACAGCACACATTCCTTTGTGCTCTCTCCACACTGCAAAAGCAAAACGGGACACTGCGCAACATTTATGTTGCACAATAACCAAATAACGTGGTTAATACAATGCACAACAATACGAGAGGGCAGATAAAGCTTTTAAATGTTTTTTTTCCTGAAAAGCTGCCTCTCCATTATGCAGAACTATTGCAACACTCTTTTCAAGTATAGCCTCCATATTCCTGGAACTTAAATGGTCTTTATTAAATCGGTAAGATTAGAACTTTGCCCTTTTTTGGCACATTAATTTGGCAAAGCAATGAATACTCACCCACCATTGTACATTCTCAGAATAAGCAGGTTTTAATGACACTACTTTGGGCTTGGTTCCCACTCAGATAAATCCCACTTCTTCTCCAGGCACCTACCCACTTCATAATCTCAACTCTCACCCGACTCCTCCCCACATTCCCTCAACTCATCTACCCACCAATCTCACCCTATCTCCCCACTTAGATCCAATTCAAACATGACCCCCCTCTTCTGATAAATTTCCAAGATCAGGCTTTGATCACTACCTGCCATCTACATTAATTAAGAATTTGATTATGATGAAAAGAATAATTTATAGGTATCCAAGTACACCTCCATAATTGTACCACGGTACAACGATGATGTAAAGTTAACTGCTTTAACAACCACTTAATCCTAAACCAATTATTTTTGTCAGTTAAAATTGTTCCAGAGGGGTTCTTGCCATAGTTTATATTATAATTGATCTGTGACTGGGCAGTTGGAGGTTTTACTGATTCATCTTGTAATGACCTTCAAAGGACATCTTGTTGAAAATGACCGAATTAACTACTATTTGGTTTCATTTGTTTGCACAATGCAGTTGAAATGATGTTGGAAACATCATTGTTTATTTGTAAGTAATATAATGCATGAACAAAATACAGAAATAAGAGAAGTCCATTCAGCCCACCAGACCTGTTCCATCAGTGAATTTCATTATGCTTGGTCTACGCGACTAACTTCCTTCCATATTTCTTTGTATCATTAATTGGCCTAAAAAGAACCGTATTTTATTAGAATGGATACACAAGGAACTGCAGATGCTGGTTTATCAAAATAATACACAGACAAAATGCTGGAGTAAGTCAGTGGGTCAGGCGGCATCTCTGGGGGACATGGTTTTGGGTCCTAACCCATATCCAGACTATGATAATGATTCGGTTGAGGAGACCAATATAACTGACATGTCACCTCCAGAGATGCTGTTGAATTACTCCAGCACTGTGTGTGACTTAAAATAAGTCACTTTATTCAAGGCAGCATCTCAGCCATGTTTGGTGATTAGAAGTAGGAAGTAGTCAATGAACTTGGGTTCTATTTTGTGCGATGTGGTTTTGTGTGCTTAACACGGCCCAAACTCTTGTGTGCAAGAATCCAGGGGAAGCAAAACCTGAAAAGTTCAGATTTTATGTCACAGGTGACAACACTAGAAGGGCGAAATTCCCAGCAGATTGTCCAAGTATTCCAAAATCGCTTAGGCAGAATATTGGTATAAACCTACAGAAGAGACATGATGAGTCTTCCTCGAATAATTCAGGTTAGACCAAAGTGGGAAACCTCCACAGACATACTGTCTGGTGCATTTGTTGAATATTTATGAACAATATGTTGGCTAGTTCCCCCCATTATATTCTGATCAGGTTTACTTATCTCGTTATATTATTGTACTTGATTACGATCCTCAGTCGTCTGCTTAGTTCCCCTGTGCATAAATTGCCGCTTTGTTCTTTATGGGCCTGACCACCAGTCTATAATGTGCTTCCACCTCCAAAAAATATCCTGAATTAATTACGTATAGTTTGGCCAGTAGGACATTTACTTAAAATGTGAATTAGATGTTAGGGAAATTTGCACAACCTAGCATCAGGATTCCCTGAAATCTATTGACCACTGTAGGATGTGGAGGTGCCTTAAGCAAGGCCTGGAGAGAAATTCTCATCAATTTGTGTAAAAGGACAACATTTGAAGTTGGTGAATTTGCCTGGGGAATTTGAATTTGACTGGGGAATTTGCATGGTGATGGGGTTTCAGAATTATATGTTTCCAGCAAATCTTTTTTGTCTGAATACTTTGTTTAATGATCTAGGAATATTATAATCAAAGACTATTACAACTTGTAATAGACTTTGATTATAAAGGGTTGTTTATTAGTACAAAGTATACCAGTCACTAAACTACTAAAAGCGTTTACTTAAATTGCAAATTGCACATGAACAAATAATGTCCATGAAGAATCCGTTGCCGATATATTAATTAGCCAGTTGCATATGGTGACTGGGGCCCAGTAAACCTTTGGGATAGCACAGAGGTCCTACAGCCAGTTTTACATCAATTATTCTCAAGCGGTGGTCATAGACTGCAAGAGAATTCTCATTCCCTTTTATCTCCAAGCATGAAGCTAGTGTTGAAACTCAGATGACAGACCAATCTACCAAAAGAAGCTGAATATTCTGAACCACAAATCAAATAAATATTTTTATCAGGGAGATAAAACGAAGTAGCTGTATATTGGAAATAAAATCAGATAAAACTGACATCTTGCCATTGATGGAACACTGCAACAATTTTGTATGCAAAGAGAAAAATAATGGCTTATGAAATTACATTTGAAGCATACAGGAAAAGGCTGTGAGAAGCACTGACAAGCAGTACAGGACTGGTAAAGGAAAAGGAAGCTTAGTAAATTGAATAAGTATCAGACTGAACAGATTAAAGGCATCATTTGGCTATGTGTTAATTGATTCTCCAGTGATGTTTGACAAGGTAGTAAGAGATTAAAATAAATCTGGTTTCATGGCTAGGAAAAATGTTGTATGAGTGAGAGTCAAAGGAAGGGTAACTGACTGTTGCTCCAACTAGTAAAAATGTGTACATGCTGTAACTGTTTGGTCAAAGCTGAACTCAATGAAATAGAAAAGGGAGAGGGACATTTTCATGTGAGCATGCAAGCATAATTAAAATTGCTCAACTGTTCTAAAGAAAGGTGGCTTGGTCTTATGGACCAAATTTAGAATCCAGAATCAGGGCAAATTGGAGACTGTGGAGAAACAGAATGGCAATGTGATCAGTTTTGGGTTTTTTGTGTAAAGAGATAGCCCAACATAATGGATCTCCACACCACTTTCTGTACTATGATCAATTTGTGGTTCCCAGACGCTTTCACCAGCTTCATAATTGCCCAAATATACGATCAATATTATTACTACATTAATTTTTCAGCCTCATTGGAAAAAAAAACATTAAAACAACTATTAAGCAGAAAATGGTACCTTCAATCTGGCACTGTGCAGGATTAAATGAACAACAGTACATGGTTCAAAAAAGGCACAAAGTGCTGGGGAAGAGTCCCGACCTGAAAATTCACCTATCTATATTCTCCATGTTCTTTTTGTTGTTGTTCATAATGAGTTTTACATAGTAGTGTGTTTACATAACTGCTCTGCTGCTGCAAGTAAGAATTTCATTGTTCCGTTTTGGGATATATGACAGTAAAACACTCTTGACTTGACTTTTGATCTCCCTTCTACCGCCTTGGAGAATCGAACTATCTTTCATCGGACTTTACTGGACTTTACCCTGTACTGAAAGTTATATTCTTTACCCTGCATCTGTACACTGGACGGCTTGATTGTGAATTATTTTCCCAGTCTACCTGCATATTGAAATTCCCCATCACCACAGTGGCATTACCTTTGTTACATGCCAGTTTTAACTTCTGCTGCAACTTTAACCCTACATCCGGCTACTATTTGGGGGTCTGTAGATAACACTAATTAGTGTCTTCTTGCCTTTACAATTCCTCAACTTAATCCACAGTGACTCTACCTCGTCAGTCCCTATGTCTTCCCTCGCAAGGGTCTGAATTCCATCTCTCACCAGCAGAGCTACCCCCCCTCCTCTGCCCACCTGCCTGTCCTTTCTATAGGATGTATAACCCTGAATATTAAGTTCCCAGGCCCGATCCTCTTGCAGCCATGTCTCAGTAATCCCCACAATGTCATATCTACCAACCTCTAACTGAGCCTCAAGCTCAACCACCTAACTTCTTATACTTCGCGCATTCATATACAATACTTTTAATTCCTTATGCATCTCACCTTTCATATCGATCCCTATTACACTTGGCCATACTCCCCTATCCCTTTGTGAGCTTTATTTCCCGTTAATTCTGGGGTCATTAACTATCCCTTTACTTTCTTTCCCTTGAACTCCGTCCTTGACTATCCCATTTGACACCGCACCCCCCTTATTCAGTATTAAACCACCCGTAGATACTAATGTAGATTTGTGTTGTAGTGTGAGTGTGCTGGTCAGTGCAGACTTGGTGGGCCGAAGGGCCTGCTTCCACGCTGTATCTCTAAACTAAGCTAAATTTAAAATTATATTCACCACTGTACCTCAGCAAGCACCACCACCATTTGTGTCATTTTGTGTCTCAGAGTCTCCCTCATTTCACAGCAATTCTCTTTGTTCTCTCCACCCCAATTGTGTAGTTACAACTTAACGCATTATTGATTTCCAACTGAAATGTTAGTTGTCAATGCTACAAAAAAAACACATGCTGGGAATATTCAGCAGGTCAGCAGCAAACATGAAATATTAATTTTGTTTATCTCTCCACAAATACTGCCTGTTACATTTTCTGGGTTATAAATTATTATTTCAGATATTTGGCATCTGCAGGTTGCTTTCTGCTTTTTTGACTCCAATAATTCAGAGTTCAATAATAAAACAAATATGTTGGCCTGCTGCCAACCCCTTGCTATCATAAGCCATGCTTGTACCCAAGGTCAGACCTCATCCCATCCATGCAATCAGAAACCTTCTAGCTTTTGTCTTGCAGTTCGAACTGTTGCCACAATCAACAATGATATGCTAATATGTACTAATCTCAGAGTGGTTTATGATCCATGTAAACAATAAAAGACAAGGTGGCACAGTGGCCAAGTGATAGCGCTGTTGTCGTACAGTGCCACAGACCAGGGTTCAATCCTGACTACCGGAGCCGTCTGTATGGAATTTGTATGTTCTTCCTGTAACCAAATGGGTTTCTCCAGGTGCTCCAGTAAAATTGTAATTTGTCCCTAGTGAGTAGGATAGTCTTAGTGTACGGGGTGATCTTTGGTCGGAGTGGGCCGAAGGGCCTGTTTCCATGCAGCATCTCTAAAGTCTAAAATCACAGAATATTGGAAATCTTCAATAGGTCGGAAAATGTCTGAGAAATGAAAACACTGAATTACATTTTCAGATTGGTGACCTTTCAGTAGCGCAATCCTGCTGATCTGCTGAGTATTTCCATCATTTTCTGTTTGTTATTTCATATTTCAGCATCTGCAGCATTTTATTATCAGAAAAAGAGTGGGCATGTTTGCTTAAATCCAGGTCGTTACCTCCTCTGCCACAGCTAGATCAATTAAATTAACAACTTATCAAGCCATCAAAATGTGATGTTCATGGTTTACAGTAATTTCTTGCATCAGTGGGAAATTAAAAGAATATTAGGCAGGGGCAAAAGAGGAGCTAATTTAGAGCAGGTATTATTGAGTAAGTCCACATCTGACATGTGGGAGTCACTTAAAGACCAGCAGATCAGAGTTCAGGATCAGCATGTTCCAGGAAGGAGGGGGGACATGGTGGGCAAGGTTAGTGAACCTTGGATGACAAGAGAAAATGCCAATTTGGTCAAAAATGAAAAGGAAACATATGTATGGTTTAGGAAGATTAAATTAGACTGGGCCTTTGAGGAATATGAAGAAAGCAGGAAATAACTCAAGCAGTAAATTAGGTGGGCCAGAGGGGGCCACAAAATGTAATTGACAAGTTATGCTAAGAAGAATCCTCCGACTTTTTATACATATATTAAAAATTAGAGGTTAATTATGGAGAGGGTAGGAGGGAATTTTAGTCTTGGAGCCACATAATGCAGTGGGGGTGGAAGATTGCAACCTTCACATGGTCCGCCCTGTTTCGACTAATGCAATCAACTCGACGTGCACAAACGGAAGATCATATAGAACAAGTTGTCCTACAACTTTAGGCTATGCACGCCACATGAAAGAAGAAGGATGCAGTAAAGTACAAACCAAGTTCTTTGTATCAGTATTCACCTCGTAGAAGGACATGGAGGGTAGTGAGATAAGTGTGTGGTCCCTAAGGGCCCTTAACAGCATTGATGTAACAGAGGAATTTTTGAGTCCAGGTCCATAGCCCCCTAAAAGTAGTATCACAAGTGGATAGTGTGGTAAAGAGGCTAATGGCATACTTCTTATGCAGGGGTGTTTTCAGTTCAGGAAGGAAGAGGTGTTGGGTTTCTTGAAGATCATTAAAGCGGATAAATTCCTGGGGTCTGATGGGATCTATTACAGATTATTGAGAGTGGAAAGAAAGGAGATTGCAGGGACCTTAATGAAAATCTTTGTATTCACACTAGCCACAGGTAAGGTCCCAGAGGACTGGAGAGTAGCCAATGTTGTTTCTTTGTTTAAGAAAGGAAATAGAAATAACCAGGGAAATTAAAGGCAGTGAGTCTCGCATTATATATGTATTTTTAGAGGTAGGGTGTTGAAACAGGCCTTTTAGCCCTCTGAGTCCACACTGAACACACTAGTTCTATGTTGTCCCATTTTTGCATCCACTCTGGGCAATTTGCAGAGGCCAATGAATCTACATACCCACACATGTTTGGGATATGGGAGGAAACTGGATCTCCTGGAGGAAACCCATGTGGTCACCGGGAGAATGTGCAAGCTCCACAGTACCAGAGGTCAGGATTGAATTTGGGTCTCTGGAGCTGTGTGGTAGCAACTCTACCATCTGCGCCACTGTGCCATCCACCTTAGTGGTAGGGAAGCTATCGTAGAGGGATCTCTTAGGGATAGGATTTACTCGCATTTGGAAGAAAATAAGTAAGACCGTTAGTAAGACCAAAACACTTTTCAGTGTTTTTTTTTGAGGAAGCGATGAAAAGTGATTGATGGGGGTAGGTCAGAGGTTTTGTCTACATGGACTTTAGTAAGACATTTGGCAAGGTCATGATAGACTGATCCACATTCATTTGTCTGGGATGTTTGGTGGCTTGGAAATTTGAATTCAAAGCTAGCTCACCCATAGAAGAGGGTAGTGTTGGAAGACGCATTTTGACAATTCGGTCACGAGACAAGACTTGAAACCATTACACATTGGACAGGAGGTCCGGGTTCTGGATCAAGCAACTCATGTCTGGATACCAGAAGAAGTGAGAACAATATGTGATGAACCCCAATCAAGATCTTACATCATTGAAACGCCAAATGGAAATAGATTAAGACGGAATCGAGTACAGTTGAGATATGTTTCTCCGCTAGAGGAGCCAGGTTTTGGTCCCCGCTGCGTCACTCCAGACAGCAACAGGACTGATACCCCATATAAAGAGGAGGAACGACCAGCATATAATGCTGATGGAGAATATGTGACACATTCTGGATGTGTTAGTAAGAAACCTGCACATGACTGTTGATAATCATTACTATTGAAGAGTTTTGGTGTTTATAAAAAGCAATTGTGTGTAGAGTTTTGTTTGTTAAGCATATTTCTTATTTTATATAAGACAAGGGGGATGTTGAGATATTGCAAGGACTACTTTGTTATATCACAAGGACTATTTTGTTTGCCCACGTAGCAACATGTATATGTGGGAATGACATAATATGGGCAGGGCACTCTGGTTCCAGATGGCCGTGAATAAACAGAGCCTTGATTTATGCTCAGCTTCAAACCCCTCAATACGTGTACTTGTGGTCATTCCAGAGTCATAACAATGGTATAACAGATACCGGACCACGAAGTATAACAGTGTGTAGGATAGTGCTAATGTACTGGTCGGCACAGACTCGGTGTGCCAAAGGGCCTGTTTCTCTAAAGTCAGTGGATAACAAATCAGGACTGCAAACCAGTTAAATATCCTAACAACCAAAGTACTGAAGATCCTAATGAGCAAGTTGCAGTATAATATCTATATGAATTTATTTGAAAATAAGGTCTAAGAGCAGCACTTCCCAATCTTTTCCCCACATGACCCCATGCAAACACTGAAATATATTTGCGATCGTAAAGTGCAGGCAATATGTAATAAATTTGTAGTCTGATTAAAAAATTTGGGAATCAATTTTGGGCTTGGTGGTTGAGGTATTGGCAGGCATTGAGAGTTTTGGAGCTGTTCTTTTGCTCCTTTTCTCCTCTACTCCTGCCCTTCCCTGTTCCTATCTTTTACCTCTCTCCCCTCTTCCTCTCTCTCTCCCCTCAAATCTTTCCCTCACATTTCCATCCCTATTGCTATCATTTATCTCTCTTCCATCTCCTCTCTCTCTCTCTCTCTCCATCCTTCTCCCACCAACTCCCTCTCCCTTCATCTCCCTCTCTCTCGCCTGTCAATTCTTCTGGTTTTCCTGTTGCTCGGTAATTTGTATTGTACGGTGAATCATGAATGCAAGAAAATCATCGTCAGGCATTGATCTTTGACAAGCTTTAAATGAACAAGGTGTGGAGATTGGAATCACGACAGCAGCTGACAATGGCCAACATGGTACCATACTCACTGCTTGAAGACCACAACTGTAAGAAGTCCCTAAGTCAACAGCAACATCCAATTTCACCACTGTGAACCGATACTATCCCACCCTCTCGACAATTTCACCTTCCACATCCAACCCTTTTCTCATTAAAACAGTCCAAGGTCAGAACTATACGCACCATGGTGACCGTTGGTGGCAACGGATGCAGCAGGTGTCTCTCAGATAATCACTGTTTACCCAAATCAGTGCCTGAAATTCCAACAAGGTAAACACTGTGGTTATTATGATGACATAATATTCCAGTCATAGAGCATGGAAGTAGGCCCTTCAGCCCAACTTGCACATGTCAACCAAGAATGTCCCATTTACACTAGTTGCACCTGCCCAAATTTGGCCCATATCCCTATAACATTTCCTGCCCATGTACCTGACCAAATGTATTTTCCACATGTGTATGCTTCTCCCCCATGATATGCCATTTGTTGGACCCATGCTGCTCCCTCATACTGTTGTTATTTTGGAATAGAGCACAAGCGCATGCCTGCTCCATGTTGTTCAAGGCCCAACTACGCCACTGTGATCTTCCAAAAAATGATCATCTCCCAGACAGCTATCATCTACCAAATGTGGGGGAACCCATGAAACCTGATAGTCATGGTTCAAGCAACCTCAGTGTTATCTTTGTAGATCTAAATTGGTTTGCACCATTGCTTGACGACATAGGTAACAATGGCTCCTTCTGGCCATTACAGTTAAACCATCCACTGTTCCAGTTTCCACAAAACAACCTTTCAGCCAATATATCCAGTATTTTGATATTTTCACCGTTTCTGCAAAGTCGATTTGCTTAAATATGGAGCATACAAGCTTATCCCAGGCAATTGTTGTTTCTAGCAGGTGGCCTTGCAAACAGAACTAACATCGTGTTGACTGTGTTCTAGATGACATAAATTTGCAGCATCAAAAAGATTGAGTTCTATTGATTTTCCTTTGCTGTGCGGGGTTTATTTTTTCTCATTCATTTGAGGCAGCATTTTTTTTAATGTATGACCTTCACTGCAGTGCTCATGTGACATTCACAGGAGTGGTCATGCAAAGCACCATAGGCAGCTCCTGTTTATGTGAAAACAAAAAGTGTTGACATTGTTTGGCATACGGTGATGTTAACTAGCACTTTTGACCTGCAAACAGTGGGGATTATGTTCTGAATGCAGGACACGGGTGCCTGTACCTGTAGACATGAAAATGTTAAATGTTAAAAGTATACTGCAAATGAACCATTAAAATTAGTATTAGATTCTGAATATTTGGAGAATGAGGAAATGGGCAACTGTACTAACCCGAGGTTGAAATTTTACTCTTCATTACTAATACTAAATGCATTAATATGCTTATCTGATATTCATCTTCCGGTTTTGCAATCGAGACAGTAATCCATTTACTTTAAATAGAAAGCAAAAAAAACTGCATGGGGTTATTTGAAAAGCACTTATATACTAATATTACACAGTTCCATTTCACTGTCTATATGTCTTCATTTTTGTGCAGTTAATGAACAATTTATATATTTTGTTTCTGTTTACAGGAGCGTCCGAAGCTGAGGCATTACTTCTGGTGACTAGAATAGTTATGCTATTGTAGAACTCAACATTTGCTGACCAATATTCGGTCAGGTACAGCACACCAAGTAGTCAGTTACACATTCTCTAATTTGAGAGAGGAAGGAGTAGAGACTTCCCTTATTTTCTTTTTTATAAACCATATAAATAATAAGCACAAATATAAAGAATGTAGCTAGAATTTGCACACAAAATAAACAACAACTGTATGAAATCCTCCCAGATAACCTCTGAAAAGTTCATCTTAATGGACTGCCATGATATTTCAATAATCAATACCCTTGCTTCCTCTATGTGCAAGCCTGGTAACTTAATCCCTCTTATCACTAAATCATGCCCATTTTGGCTCGTATGCTTTCACTAATAAAAACCGCACTTTTCCAGTGTTCATTTTGCTTCGGCCTCTTAAGATGCCAGAGTACATCTTTAGCTTACTGTTTTGTTTCAGACCGTTTCACCTGTGTGACCTTTAAAAATGCAAATGTTTCTCGTTTAAAGTTGTCCCTGTTTATACTAGGCGTCATAACATCTCAGCTTTTCCAGGGCATGACAGCCGTCATAGAATATGTATATTATTTATCCCTCACTAGATTGGAGCATTCCTGGTTGTCTAATAATTCCAATGTTCTCTCGAGTAGAATCTTGTTTCCATTTGTCTTCACCGTTGCCATGTCAGAAGTTCTCCTAATCAGCTGCCATCACTTTTGTGGACGACAGTGTGATAGACGTTCAAGTACCTTTTTGGTAATTTGACTGCTGTGAGCAGGAGAAACACGGGCAGCGCCAACTAGCATTGACATAGTACCTTTAACATGCTAAAACTGCCCAAATTAATATGTATACATGTATTCTCTAAAACAAAGTGACACGGAGACACAGAATTCAATGATTCAATGGTTCTTTTATTGTTACGTGTATGAAGGTGCAATGAAATACCATTATTTTACATATGGATCAGAGATTATTGCGATACATAAAGGCAATCCCTGATTAAGTATCACATGCATAGAAGCAGCACACTGAGTCCATTTGTAATAGTTGCCAGATTTTGGAGCCATTTTACAGGGTCCAAGCTGCAGCTGGCTTTAAGGCCAGCGAGCTGTCCGTCTCTTCTCTTTGGGCCTTCAGCTGTTGTGCCCTAGAGGTGCCTCCCACAGGCGACCTTGAAGGCACGGAAGGCTAGACCCCCCCCCCGGTTCTCCTACCGGCCCTTTGACCAGCGTTCATTGGTGTCGCCGACTCTCTCCTTCCGGTTCCCAGTCTTCGGCCGAGAGCGGGAGATGAGCCTGGGATCCACTCTGGATCTCCCGCGGCTCTGCGGCCGGTTGCCTGTCAGGGTTTGGCAACTGCCCGCATGGCCCTCCACGTGGCCCTGTGTTCATCATCGCTGGCTCTTCAGGTCTTAGAAACATAGAAACATAGAAAATAGGTGCAGGAGTAGGCCAATCGGCCCTTCAAGCCTGCACCACCATTCAATATGATCATGGCTGATCATCCAACTCAGTATTCTGTACCTGCCTTCTCTCCATACCCCCGGATTCCTTTAGCCACACAGGCCACATCTAACTCCCTCTTAAATATAACCAATGAACTGGACTCAACTATCTTCCGTGGCAGAGAATTCCAGAGACTCACCACTCTCTGTGTGAAAAATGTTTTCCTCATCTCGGTCCTAAAGAAATTCCCCCTTATCCTTAGTCTGTGACCCCTTGTTCTGGACCTCCCCAACATTGGGAACAATCTTCCTGCATCTAGCCTATCCAACCCCTTAAGAATGTTGTAAGTTTCTATAAGATCCCCCCTCAGTCTTCTAAATTCTAGCGAGTACAAGCCAAGTCTATCCAGTCTTTCCTCATATGAAAGTCCTGACATCCCAGGAATCAATCTGGTGAACCTTCTCCGTACCCCCTCTATGGCAAGAATGTATTTTCTCAGATTTGGAGACCAAAACTGTACGCAATCTTCAGGTCTTCAGGGATGAACAGGGCCAGGTTTGGTAGTGGCCTCCGTCGACAGGTCGCGGCTCATGAGTCTAATGGCATCTGGATATGAAGAACATATCAGAGGAGAGGCAAAGAATCAGAGACCCTTTGTGAGGAAATTACATCCAGAACAGAGCCCAGTAACCTGAAGATATCATCTTGGTGGCATGGTGATTAACGTCCTGTTGAGGCCAGAACTGAAAGGGCACAGACTACAGGGGATTAAACGGGTGCAGGAGAACGATGTGGAGGAGGTGGCCAGTGAGGGATCTGGAAGCAAGGGTGAGACAATTCAATTCAGATGTGCTGAGGAAGGGATTACGGAGGTGAAAGAAGGCAGTCTTGATGATAATGGAAGTGAGCTCCTAAGCACAACTCGAGGTGAAGTAAGACACCATGTTTGTGTGCAGTTTGGTTCCCTCTCAGTTAGTGGCCAGTGAGGCAGATGGCATTTGTAACGTGGACCTTTGCTTCCCTTGACAGTTGTTATAGTGTCAGCAGAAGGTCACATCAACACCTATCTCACAATTGTCCACAAAAGTCACAGCAACAGATCGGAAGAACTAACCTTCCTATATTGGACTGATTTGGTGGCATGGAACGAAGATGAAGGCTTCAGATAGATGAGATTTTTTCCCATTCATTAGTGAATGTCATAAAGGAAGATTGGCAATGTGGAACCTAGGAAGCGTAAAGAGAAATGCTGGTGAATAAAGAGGAAAGAAGATTGGACATTATTGCCTTCCATCACAATGAGGAAAGTGGGGAATTCGCTGTGGTGGATGTTTATGTTAACTTTTATGTAGTTGTGTGGCCTTTTGCTTTTTTTTAGTATGACTGTATGGTAAATCCGTTTTCACTGTACCTTAATTGGTACACGTGACAATCAAATACCTTTGAACCTTTTTGAACCTTTTTGAACCTTTGAAGTGTTGGTGGCCATTATCGTCATGCACTGGAAGATGCCAAGAATATACCCTTCAAGAACAGCAGAAGCAATGCCCCAAAAGTGGGAAGAAAAGTCACTGCCAAGACTTCATCTTAAAAATAAAAACAGGCCAGTGATGTCCCACCAAGCTGGAAGATGGAAGAGGAGGATTCTGTAGTCAAATCTGTCAAAGACTGCAGATGAATAAAAACGAATAAAGAATGGTTCTTTACGAATTCACAGCTATTCTGGCTGCCAATTGTGACTTTGTTTCTGGGTCAGCAGTAAAAATATTCAGGGAAAGGTGAGCATGGGAAGATTTTCAAATGTCATGCGAGAAGTTATAGTTTGCAACAAAAGTAGGTCACTATGGAGTTGTGATCTGAAAAGTAGGGTCTCGGTATCTGGGACAGAGAACCATTAACACTGTCAGCTGACACAGGGGCCAGGAAAAGATGTCAGTGGCAGTTAGTGTGAATAGCTTAAGGGACTAAGAGCTATGTTTCATAGAAATGAAAGAAAGAAGTTAGAGATGGGAAGATGGGTACGTACATTAAGGGAAAAGTCCCCTGGTGCGTTCGGGTAACAACAGAAGCAGTTGAACAGAGAGAGTCAGTATCTATGACAAACTCGTTCATGTGCTCTACCGTTCTGTTATGGGAGATGGAGGTTGTAAGGAAGAATATTTAAACGTAAATTATTAGAGAAATGGTTTTCGCAGAGGAGAGCAGGATCTGATAGAAATTTACCTCAAGTAAGCTCATGGACTACCTCAGAATGTTTTCAGCAGGCTGTTTCTGTGGAACAGCAATGCTTAGTGCTGATACGTTTCATTATTGCCTGGAAATAAACCAAACAATTTTGAGGAAATGAATCAATGGGTATCATGCACAGTATAATTAACTCATAATTTCACAGGCCATCCCCAGGTAAAAAAAACAGATTCCATTGTCACAGATGCTCATAAGTTGATTTTGTCGATAACTCAGAAAATACACAAAAATCCTGTAATGAAGGACATGGAAAGAACAGAAGACTGATGAGGAAAAACAATTTGTAAAATTGGAGAGACAAAACCAATTCTGCCATTTGTAGGAGTGCAAATATGTACGTTGGACTTCTGAATTTAATAATGTAATGGGAGCTTGTTCAAAGGTTGGGGTGTTCATAAGTTAGGTGTTCTAAACCCAGGGGTGGCCTTTTACATAGAAAATCAGCTTTCCAGTTATAATATATAATTAAATATAATGATATTATAATAGTAAGATTAAACGAGAACTTACCAGTTTGAAGTTTGATCTTTATTTTATGAGGAGTTACGATGAGCAATTACGTGAAGAACCCTGCCAGTCGGCATGCGCGTCAATCTTCAAAGCAGCGGTGTGAAATCACAGAAGAACAACAATTGAAGTATTATAGTAAGATTATAACTCTAGAACTACCAGATGAGCTTCGTGATATGAGGGTTAGGAGCGGTGGACACGTAATTAGTCATCGTAACTCCTCATAAAATAAAGATCAAACGTCAAACTGGTAAGTTCTCGTTTAACCTTACTATTTTACTTCGGAGTCACGTGAGTGCTTCCGTGAAGATTTTAAAGGTCTGTGATTTCAAGCCGATCCAAATCCAGGCGTTTCACACTGCAAGCAGTTGACTCAGGAGGAGTGAATTAGTAACAACATAGATTAATGATACTGATTAACATGTTAATGCTTTAATTCACAAATAACAAATATATACAATAGCGACTCCTCTCTCCAGGGAGAAGCTATGAATCAAAAGTTAACACAGAGTGGGCGAACCCCCCGGATTCAACAAGCAGCTTGTTGAAGAACCTCTGGAAAGTCGATTAATTTGACCATATTACCATATAACCATATAACAATTACAGCACGGAAACAGGCCTTCTCGGCCCTTCCAGTGCCGACCATTTATTTTCCCCTAGTCCCATCTACCTGCACTCAGACCATACCTCTCCATTCCCTTCCCGTCCATATACCTATCCACTTTAAAATTAAATGTTAAAATCGATCCTGCCTCCACCACTTCTGCTGGAAGATCATTCCACACAGCCACCACTCTCTGAGTAAAGAAGTTCCCCCTCATGGTACCCCTAAACTTCTGTCCCTTAATTCTCATGTCATGTCCTCTTGTTTGAATCTTCCCTACCCTCAATGGGAAAAGCTTATCCACGTCAACTCTGTCTATCCCTTTCATCATTTTAAAGACCTCAATCAAATCCCCCCTTAACCATCTGCGCTCCAAAGAATAAAGACCTAACTTGTTCAACCTTTCTCTGTAACTTAGTTGCTGGAACCCAGGCAACATTCTAGTAAATCTCCCCTGTACTCTCTCTATTTTGTTGCCATCCTTCCTATAATTAGGCAACCAAAATTGCACACCATACTTATTCCTAGATCCCTCTGCTCCACAGCATTCCTCAATTCCCTACCATTTACCATGTACGTCCTATTTTGATTTGTCCTGCCAAGATGTAGCACCTCACACTTATCAGCATTAAACTCCATCTGCCATCTTTCAGCCCACTCTTCCAAATGGCCCAAATCTCTCTGTAGACTTTGAAAATCTACTTCATTATCCACAGCACCCCCTATCTCAGTATCATCTGCATACTTACTAATCCAATTTTCCACCCCATCATCTAGATCATTGATGTACATGACAAACAACAGTGGACCCAACACAGATCCCTGAGGCACCCCACTGGTCACCGGCTTCCACCCTGACAAACAGCCATCCACCATTATTCTCTGGCATCTCCCATTCAGCCACTGTTGAATCCATCTTGCTATTCCGCCATTAACACCCAAAGATTGAACCTTCTTAACCAACCTTCCATGGGGAACCTTGTCAAAGGCCTTACTGAAATCGATATAGACAACATCCACTGCTTTACCCTCATCAATTTCCCTAGTAACCTCTTCAAAAAATTCAAGAAGGTTTGTCAAACATGGCCTTCCAGGCACAAATCCATGTTGACTGTTCTTGATCAGACCCTGTTTATCCAGATGCTTATATATATTATCTCTAAGTATCCTTTCCATTAATTTGCCCACCACTGACGTCAAACTAACAGGTCTATAATTGCTAGGTTTATTCTTTGAACCCTTTTTAAACAATGGAACAACATGAGCAGTACGCCAATCCTCCGGCACTATTCCAGTTTCTAATGACATTTGAAATATTTCTGTCATAGCCCCTGCTATTTCTACACTAACTTCCCTCAATGTCCTAGGGAATATCCTGTCAGGACCTGGGGACTTATCCACTTTTATATTTTTCAAAAGTGTCAGTACTTCCTCCTCTTTGAATCTCATAGTTTCCATAGCTACTCTACTTTTTTCCCTTACCTCACAGAGTTCAATATCCTTCTCCTTGGTGAATACCAAAGAAAATAAATTGTTCAATATCTCCCCCATCTCTTTTGGCTCTGCAGATAGCTGTCCATTCTGGCTCTCTAATGGTCCAATTTTATCCCTCGTTATCCTTTTGCTATTAATATAACTGTAGAAACCCTTTGGATTTACTTTCACCTTTCTTGCCAAAGCAACCTCATATCTTCCTTTAGCTTTTCTTATTTCTTTCTTAAGATTCTTTTTACATTCTTTATACTCATCTAGCACCTCATTACTCCATGCCTCCTATAATTATTGTAGATATCTCCCTTTTTTCGAACCAAGTGTCCAATTTCCCTTGAAAACCATGGCTCTTTCCGATTTTTACCATTTCCTTTCAACCGAACAGGGACATAAAGATTCCCTGGGACCATCCTGCGGCCGCGAGACATGGTCTAGAGGGACGTCCATTGCCCTCGCCGCTGACGTCGATGCTGCCCTTGTGCCCTGGTGGAGTGAGATTTAAAATTTTGCAGTATTAACTCCTGCACATCCCAGGACTTGCTTCAGCCATCGTGAGATGGTCTGAGATGACACTTGACTATGTGGCTTTTTTGCGGCTTATAAATAATGCTACCTCGGAGCCTCTGAGGCTCTTCATGGCGTCAATATAGTGTTTCAAGTGTGCCACTACACACAGCCGTGAATCTGTGGGATAAGCTGACAATGAGTACCATGCTCACATCCCAGATTTGAGAGTGCCTAGGCCTAGGAGGATTTGAATTAAACACTCCCTTCATGAATCGTGATATTAATGGGTGGGACCTTAATGGTTGGAGTCCAGACCCCGGCACTGTTGATGGCACTATAACTCAACCTTTCTTTGCTGTGTAAGTGGGATAGGAATTTTGGCACATCTGGGATGGAGGCTGTGTGGCAAGTGATGTTCCCCTGTGAGCAAGATTCCTCCCATTTCCTGATATGGGAGATGTACTGCCTTTCTGTGCTATCCCTCCAGGATGACGTGATGATATCCACAGTCTGATTGGATAGTCCCAGACCCAGGTATGGCTTTCTTAAAATCTGCAAATCAACAAATTTACATGATCATTCAATAGGTGTGGATCCCATATCACAGGATGCACCAGTGAATGTTTTTGTTTTGGTACCACCATAATAGGGTATATGGTTATGTCTGAAATGAGCGGGAACCATGGCTGTGTAGGCCAGTCGGGTACCACCAAAACCCCTGTGGCGGTGTCCTGCTTGATCTTAGTCAGGTACCGGCTGATGAGGCAGAAGGGGGGAAAAGCATATAAAAACATTCCGCCCCAGTCCAGTGAGAAAGCATTCACTGCAACTGCCCCTGGGTCTGGTTCCCATGAAACATATTTCGATACCTGGTGATTAAGTCTGGATGCAAACAAATCGTTATCTGGCATCCCATACTGAAGGACAATTTTATCAAATACATCCTGATTCAACATCCATTCGGTGTTGTCGTTGAATTTACGTGACCTGGTGTCTGCCACCCTATTGAGTCTGCCCGGTAAGTAGACAGCTGAAATCCAAATAGTCTTTTCTATGCACCAGTGCCAAATAATGTTAGCCAATTCGTCACGTGATTTCGACTTGATTCCACCCATGTGATTGACATACGCCACTGCCGTGGTGTTGTCAATCTGCAGTTGGACATGTGATGCTTAGTGGTACAATAAGCTTTGAGCCCATAGAATGCTCCTAAAAGTTCTAAATAATTTATTCCATGTGATTAGAGAATCAGTGCCTCATGCTTTTCCCATCTGCCTCCACAGCTAGACCTGGTGTCAGTAGCACTCCAACCTAGGGATCAGTCTGACGTCAGTCTGTAAAATAAGTGAAGGTGCTTTGGTCAAAATTGTGTCATAACAATTTGATATTATTCTAATCCACCATTGTACCTCTGCAATGGCTTCAGATGGTAAGTGCATGGGCCGATTGTAATGACTTGCATGTATTCTCAGTGCCTGTACGTTTGCCCTCTGTAAATGTTGTTAGTGCAAATGTCCATATTGGGCTGCTGGAAAGGCAGCTACCAATTTACCCATGAAGCTCGCAACCTGTTTAATTGAGGGTGATTGCTTTCTCAAGAGCTTGATACAGCCTTCAATTAAATCTATTCTCTTGCCCTGGGGCTGAGTCACGGACATGTGATTGGAATTAACTGTGAATACCAGATAGTCAATTATGTTAACAGACACCAATTTTGATTTAACTGGATGGACAATGAAGTACAGCCTCTGCACCTTGAGTTGAACAGCTGAAACTGATAACTCAGCTTCGTCAAAGCTGTTTCCAATGATTAGAATGTCATCCAAATAAGGCTTGATGATATGGCCTTCTGACCGTAATAACCCAAGTACTGGTTTTAGCAGCTTTGTAAATAAGCGAGGGGCTGAGGTCAATCCATTAGGTAGAGCTTGAAATTGCCACAATTGTCCTATCCAGTTAAATTTCAAATATCTGCGATAGTCTTTATGAACTGGCACTGAATAATACGCATCTTGGAGATCTATACATGGCATATAACACCCCCTGGAAAGCAGTTGCTTGGCAGTAGCAAATGTTTCCATTTTAAAATGCTGATACTGCACAAACGGATTAAGTCCTGTTAGGTCCAATATATTCCTACACCCACCATCCTTCTTTGGTCTAGCGAACACATGATACACGAATTGATGAGTCTGATAAATTGTTTTCTCAATTACTCCCTCGAAGCATAATTTTGTTATTTCAGCTTGGATCATCAAATTCTTTGTTTGTGAGAAGATGAGTGCCCGTTTTGGTTTGTGCTGGGTGGGTGGACACAGGTTGGGAATAAATTCAATTTTAAACCCTTGAATACTCTGCAGTATAAACACATTTGATGTTATTTTATACCATTCTCCCAGAAACCCGTGTAGCCTTCCTCCAACTGGTAGGCAATTCTCTCTCAATATGTTTCGACAAGAGCCTGACCCACCTACCTCCATGGTTACCGGTAGAGCTCTTTGCCTGGTTCTGGGTGGTAAAGGCATGTTTCCCCTTGCTCCTACTGGGGAGCGCCAGTTGCAGACATTAAACGGTCGGCTTGGTCGGTCGGTTCGTCGGTCTCAGCAAACTGCTTGTAGGGATACTGCCGTCGGAGGGTTCTGCTGGTCATTGGTGCCTTGATGAGCCCAACGGTTTTGGCCTCGTCATCCAGCACCTTTACTCTTTTAGCCAGGTCTTCCCCAAATAATAGGTTCGGCGGCTGGACGTTGCCAGGCTTGCATAGGGCAGCAAATCTGGGATTAATGGTGGGGCGGATGGCGCTCTTTCTGAGACAATTAATCTCAAAGTGCACATTGCACACGAGAGCTAGGGCATCCTGCTGAACTTCAGTCAGGAGCCCACCATCCACCGACCTACCAAAAGCCGTTATTCCAGATGCCAGCAGCTTGAGCACCCGCTGCAGTTTAATCTCCTGCACTCGGATGCCTGGCCCCAAATGGCATGGTTTACTGTCGGCACCTTCAACTGAATACAGTTCTCTGGGGTCTCATATTTTTTAGCAGTAATGTCCATGGCCAGCTCCTGGAGCTGCTGGGAGGCCAGGTAATTTATGCTGGCAGCCAGTTCCTCTCCAAGCGGAACAGAGTCCTCTACAGAGTCTGTAGGGACGGCAAACCTGATCGCCAGGAATGGGACCTCTGGCGCTTGCACCTCGTCCCGTGGGGCAACCTCCATAGCTGAGCCCTCTGAATCGGCGTCAGATTCAACCTGACCTAGTATGCTCTCCTCGTCCTGGAGGGAGATACTAGCAATGTTACAAAATTTTGAGATTTAAAAAATCAAGTCTGCAATTTATCCCATCAGATAAAGCATAAAAAGAAGTTTAATTTGACACCTAATTCACTTTCATATCTTCAGTATTAAGAAAGTTATACTTTCATTTCATATTTGGAAATTAGCATCTTGTTCCCCATTGCCTTTCAATTGACTTAACTCAAAAGCTGTGATCTAGAACCGTTAAAAGCCCATAACTTTCTTAAAAATTAAGAGAACTCAATGAAATTTTCAGTTATTATAGATTGAAGCATTCTGAAACAAATATGAACCAATCTTACTTGGATGACCTGAAATTAAAGCATATAATTAGTTAGTTATCTAATTGTAGCTAATTACAAAATTCAATGAGTAGATCTAAACATCTATCCATTTCTTAAGAAAAGATAAACTTTTTTTAAATTGCCTAAGTGTTCAAATAACATTCACACAATAATCCATAATATAACATAATTTTAAAATCTCATTTTCATGAATTTCTGGGCCAAATGGAAGGGATTTAGTGTTTACTGCCTGTAAATTAATGGCCATTTAAATCAACTAGCGAGTGGGCTTTAGTGGAATGCGGTGGATTGGAACGTTGTGGTTTGCGGTGAAGTCGGGAGGAAAAATACTGTTGGTTCATACATTTTTTTTGAACCCCATTTTGCAACATGAAAATATTATTAAAGCCTCCATAAAAACCAACTTTTAATATAAAAATAAACTGTGTACCTTTTTTTCTCCCCTACGCAAAATCCTTCCCGTTTTCGGTGCTCACGGCTTTTGAAGGTGATTTTTAAATTACTCTAAATAATAAATAATCCAGCGTAATTTAAAAATACCTTCATTAATGAAATGTCGGAGCGATTTTTCTTCCGCAGCGAAATCGCCCGACATGGATCGATTTGCCCAGTCTGTAGAAAAATGGCACTTTAAGCCCGCCCCCCTCTGAAAGGCGCCAAAGTCATGCACAAGGGGAGCAGCAGAACTGCAGCGCTGATCAAGGTAAGTTTTGTAACATACCTAGAGATACTTGGCAGCCCTGTAGGTGCTGCTGGCGCAGGCTCTTGGAGAGGCCGGCGTTCTTGATGGAGCATCCTCTCCAACAGGAACTCCATCCTGGATACCCGTTCCACTGTATCCATTGTTAGGATCGCACCCTCTCGGCTGGACTTGTCTGAGTCTATCGGCCGGACTGACTTTCGGGTAGCCTTACGCCCCTCAGCTGTAGGCACAGTGTGCTCAGACACCAAGTCTGTGGTCGTTGGTTTGGTAACCAGCGACTCCGTGGATGAGCTAGGCGGCCACCCGCTATCCGCACTCCCGCAGGCTTGAGATATTTTCGCCACGGTTCGCCTTGCTGTTCCTACTTTTTTCATGTTTGTACTTGCCCTCGTGCAACAAGAATTACCAAACACAGAGACCTCGCACAATTTTAACACTTACCTGAGGCTTTTTAAACTTACCGCTGGAGAAACGCTGCTCCTCCCAGCCGGTCGCGGTGCCATGCGTCAGACGTAATGACGCACATGCCGATTGGCGGGGTTCTTCACGGAACCACTCACGTGACTCCGAAGTATAATACACCCAGTATTTTTATTGTATTATTTCTATGGCCTTTGGTTATTTCTATGTTACAACAGTAAAATTGTGTTTTTAAAAAGGCTCGTATTATACTACCCATCTGTATCAGTGAAATCAGAATTTTTTTTTTAATACCGGACTTCTGCATTGCATTGTATATTTCATAACAATTTAATTCATATATAGTGGAGAAAGGAGCCCTGATCATTATCATCACTTTACCAATTCTGCCACTTCTTTAATTTTGTGTAATTTGACTATCTTGGTGATCACAATGTTTCTAATTCACAGCCTTTTCATTCCTGTATATCTTGTAATAATTCCATGAACCAAAGCAAGCAATAAGTGAGACTAGTTACTTTCTAATTCTTATATTTCAGTGGTAGGGGAAAAGTACCACAATTAATTGTTTACTGTCTAAACTGTGCACTCTGCAGGAAAAATATGACCTTGCCTTGTATTGTCAGACACATTTGGCAGGAATACCATTCATTCATCAGCAAACCTTATGGAAAAATGTTGTGTGCCTTCTGTAAATAATTAATTACTGTGGTTTATCAGATTGTGTTTGACAAAGACACTTGAGGCCCTTGCAGCAAATGCTTTGCATCAGAATGCGGACACATGACAAATTGTGAAATACACCATCTCTCTGATCTGCAGCTTCTCGCTTACCCGATCCAAGGCCTTGTTCCATATCCAAAAATAACTTTGCCTTCTGTAAGTATGTTGCACACAGCCAGAGGGAGCACTACATGCCCAGTTTTAATTTTAAGTATCGACAGAGATGTATGACTCTGACTCAGTTAACTCCCCTGAGCATCGAGTACATTTGAGCTGGAATGCAAAGCAGCTTGCTTTGATGCAAGAAAGAGCTGCACAGGGTATAAAAGTGCTATCTTCACCTGTTTCAGTTGAAGTTTGCTGTTGTTTGTTAATGCACTGGCAGGTGATCTTATCTAAAAGTGGTGCTGGATGCTACCCTCCGCAGTAACGGAACATCGAGACATCGATCCACATTGTTATGCTTTGCACTTTAAATGGATTAATGCAGAGAAAGAAGTCAAACATAATGGTGGTCCAAATCAGTTGTATGCTATTTCATTTGTTGTAGTAGGCGTAGGAAATTGTGGATGTAGTGAGTTGTGGTTGTAGCTCAGTCCATTGCACTGACTAGATTCCACTCCCATCGACCCTATCTACACTTCACCCTGCCTCGGGGAAGCGGTTAACATAATCAAGGAGCTTTTTCACCCTGGTCATTCCTTCTTCTCCCCTCTCCCATTGGGTAGAATGCACAAAAGCTTGAAAGCATGTAGCACCTGACTCACGAGTAGCTTCTTCCCTGCTGTTAGCAGACGACTGACCTGTTATAGAGTCATAGATTGATACAGTGTGGAAACAGGCTCTTGGGCCCAACTTGGGCCAGCTACACCTGCTCTGGACAAGAGACTCTATGCATCTACCCAATCTATTTCTCTCATGATTTTATACACTTCAATAAGATCATCCCTCATCCTCCTATGCTCCAAGGAATAGAATCCCAGCCTACTCAACCTCTCCCTATAGCTCAAACCCTCTAGTCATGGCAACATCCTCATATATCATCTATGTACCTTTTCCAGCTTGACAACCTCTTTCCTATAACATGGTGCCCAGATGTGAACACAGTACTGAACACAGTCCTCCAATAAGCTAGAGCGTAATCCTGATCTTCATTGTGGATCTTTAATCCACATCATTGTGGATATTGAACTTTATCTCTAGATCGGTAACTGGAAGTGGAACTGGATCTGGAAATGGAACTATGCTGCAAAACTATACTATGCACTCTGGTATTTTTCTCTTTGCACTACCTATTGTATTTACGAATGGCTTTATTGTACTGCATTATCTGTTTAAATGTGTTAAAGCACACAAACAAAAGGATTTCACTGTATCTTGGTACAGATGACAATAATAAACCAATACTAATAATTAGCAGTTGCATTTACCTGCCTGTGATATTTGCCAAAACAAATATTCAATGGAACCTGGTAGAGAAATTCCTGGAAATGAATAGGAAAACTGAATGCTAGATTTTTGTAATGAATTAGGTCTTCAGATAAATAGTTCAGTTCCATTTTTATAATGGAAAGCATTCTCATTTACTGTGGAATAAATTACAATTGTGAATAATAGTGCAAAGATCTTTGCCCTGAACTGTAGTATACACTTTTTTTTTTAAATACACAGGACCAAGACTTACAATGAATGATTACCAAAGGAAAGAAGAGGGTTCAAGGTAAAGCAGGCAGTATAACCAGATTATACTAAAATTACAGTGCAGAAGTCTATAGATTGGCATACTGCAACTAATTAGTTGTGGAACTAATCCAGTATCATGGTAATCATTAGTTTAATTCCTGCATAAAATTCTATACAATTGCATTCATTAAACTTGTTCATACTGAGCAGCGATGTGCATACAAACTGTCAGAATGTTATAAGAAGGTTGAGCTGCATCGGCACTACATGTGGCATTGTGTGGTTGCCTCCTGATTCCTTGAGGACCTCTTAGAATGGGCAACAACTGTTTTCCTGTTGGCAACTGTTAACTGTTGTCACCATTTTAGGAACAAAAACAAAGGGGTGAATGGGGCACTATCTGAGTTTTTATGGGTCAGAAAAAAATGAGGAAATGATGGAACAATCAAAACAACAATATATTATAGTTGGATTAGATCTATGTCCTACAAGTAGATAAACCAATAATCATTTGTTCTATAATCACACATTCACAGGTGATGCAGTGCAGAACCTGATTAGGCTTCAAGGTATTAAAAGCTTAGGAAATTCTAGTCTGAAATCCATAAATTCTGCTTGCAGAAAATAATTATGTGATATCATGGTTTCCCAGCTGGCAGCTGACAGATTAGGCTGGTATCTCCGTGGGGAGGAGTTGCCAAGGGAGGTGAGTCAGACAAGGCTTCCCACCTGTTGCCCTGTCTCATGATAAACAGACACATTTACCTGGGCCATTAAGTAGATATCAATTGAATGTCAGGGTGAAACTCTAAACACAGAGGGAGCCCATCCTCACAAAGCATAAAAGCTCAACAATTCAGCAGCGGCCACAGTAACAGAGGAATCAAATGAAACGGTGCAGAAATGTTCACAAGACACAATAGCGGCATGGTGGCGCAGCGGTAGAGTTATTTCCTTACAGCGCCAGACACCCGGATTCGATCCTGACTACGGGTGCTGCCTGCACGGAGTTTATACATTCCCCCCGTGACCTGCTTGGATTTTCTCTGGGTCCACCAGTTTCCTCCCACACTCCAATGATGTACAGGTTTGTCGGTTAATTGGCTTGGTAAAATTGTAAATTTAAAAAGAGCTGATGGAAAAGTGCATGTTCTTAAAGAAGGGTCTTGACTCAAAATGTCACCCATTCCTACTCTCCAGAGATGCTGCCTGTCCCGCTGAGTTACTCCAGCTTTTCGTGTCTATGAATGCTCCTAAACCCTCTTCCTATTGGTCCATTAACAAGTTTCTTTGGTGATATTCCAGCAGTTAACTCCGCTGTTTTCAGTGTCTGATGACACTTCACGAAGGAGAAATGGCCAGGATAAGCGATGAAGGAAGGACATTCTAGTAATGTTGAAAGAGGAAGAAATTTGGCTTAAGTTCCGAACATTCATTCCCTTCTTCTTTTTCAGATTGTGGGCAGAACAGAAGAAAATTTAGCTTAGTTTTTTTTCAAAGGCACAGCATGGATACACGTAGGAAGGAATGGTGGTTTAAACCGAAGATAGAAACAAAATGTTGAAGTAACTCAGCGGGACAGGCAGCATCTCCCGAGAGAAGGAATGGGTGACCTTACAGGTACTTCGGCCCAATGAGTCCGCACCGACCATCATTCACATGTTCTCATTAGTTCTATGTTTTCTCACTTTCCCATTCACTCCCCGCACATTAGTGCCAATTTTCCGGAGGCAAATAAACCCGGATACCCGGACATCTTATGCACATCCCGGGATATGGGAGGAAACCAAAGCACCGAAGGAAACCCAAGCAGTCACAGGGAGATTTTGCACAAAGTAATTAATTAGGATGAGAATAATTCTCCTCAGCTGAAACAGATTGTTTGGGATAATATTAATTATTTGATATTGATCTCAATTACAATTTGTCTATTTGTTGGCAAAAAGCAATTTCCTTGAATTATTGACAAATAATTAATGCATGAACTATGTCTTTATCTGTGCATTAGCAAGAATCACTGCACCTGCTTTAACATTAATATTCACTCCACACATTTTGAATAAAAAGCAAGATATAAATATGAAAATTACTTTGGGGATGGTTGTACCTGAATATAGTTGCCTCCTTAAATGTTAATATCATGATTTTCTAATCAGGGCTTTGAGTCAAAGGTATAGGTGCTCACTTTGAGGAAGGTATGGTAAGCTAAGTCATAATTAGCCATCCCAAAGGACAAGCCTAAATGTCACATGCCAAAGTGTGGCAGAGAATTCATTAATTCTGACCAGACACCACATAAATAACCATAAAACAATCTAGATTATCGTAAAATTCCAATTCCTTCACTTACATTTTTCAATCAAGGATACCCACCATTTCAATCCGATATGATATAGTGCATCAATAATATCCTTTGGATTGATACAGCAATTCTCATAATGGTAAGCAGACATTGCAAACTCAATGGGAACAAAGGTTTTGGATGGTTATCTGTAATAACACAAAATTATTCTAAAATTGGAAGCACAGAAATGGCAGACCAATCCTCCTAAGCTGCAAGTGAAGATTGGTGCCATGCTCTGAGAGTTGTCTCTCAGACTAGTCAACGAATGCCTTACTTGGATACTCCAAGCCATCAGCCAACATTGGAGCTTCTCAGGGTTGCATGCTCAGTTCCCGGCTCAATTGCTTGTACTCTTATGGTTTTCTTGCCAACCACAGTGCCAAGTCGATCTTTACATTTGCCGATGATGCCACTGTTGATGGGCAGATGATCTACAATGAAGAGACAGAGTACAGGAAAGCGATCAAGAACCTCAAGTCATTGTGTCAGACTAACAACCAAACCAATTGTGTTGGCAAAATTAAAGACTTGTTTGTTGGCCCAAACAACCATGCTCTCATCAATGGAGTTGCTATTGTTGGTCAACTACTTCAAATTCATTACCATCCAGATCACCAACAACCTATCCAGGTGCCTTCACGTGGATGCAGTGAACAAGAAAGGGTATTTACCTTTCTAGACGTCTGAGAAGATTCATCATATCCATGCAGATTCACTCTACAGGTGTATCATAGAAAGTATTGTGATAGGATTTCAGCTGGGTACGGCATCTGCCTGGTATGGCAACTGCTCTGGTCTCGACTATCTCAATCGGCAGAGAGTGGTGGACATTAACAGAGACATATGCAATAGGGTGCATTAGACTTCCTGAACAAGCAGATGTGTTTGATAATACTTATGATGAGACTTTTTTTTATCATTTTGCAGTCGGATGCAGAAGATTGATATGATGGTAATTGTTCATGAGGGACTCCTCCACTCTTAAGCCCCTGTCCCACTTAGGAAACCTGAACAGAAACCTCTGGAGACCGTATGCCCCACCCAAGGTTTCTGTGAGGTTCTCAGAGGTTCCCGGAGTTTCCGGTCACTCTCCATGAGTCACCAGAGGTTCTGGTCACTTGCCTGGAAAGCCTCGACCAAAGCATGAGCTGCATCTATTGACCAAAGATCCTGTAGGAACTTTGCTGCTGACCGTACACACACATACAAACACATGGCGAAGGTGGGGGCCAGGGACAGCGGAGGAGCGCTTTCTACGCGATGAAGAAGAAAGTAAACGGCTGCCACAGAGCACGGTAAGTCCTTTAGAGAGCGCGGGAGGGAGGGAGAGAAGGGTAGAGAAGGACAAAGAAGGGGAGAGAAGGGGGGAGAAGGGGGGGAGAAGGGGGGGAGAAGGGGGGGAGCAGGGGGGGAGAAGGGGGGGAGAAGGGGGGGAGAATGGGGGGGGGAAGGAGTGGAGACAGTATTAATAAGTTTAATAAAGTTAGCGGGCATTTTACCTTCCGGCGGATCTTCCCACTTAGGAAACCTGATGGAAACCTCAGGAGACCATGTGCCCCACCCAAGGTTTCCATGAGGTTCCCAGAGGTTCCGATCACTCTCCCTATTGGTGGAAAGTGGTTTCCGCGTAGTTGAGGCTTCTTCTATGTTCCTGCGATTATTTAAAAATCTATATTTACTTATAGGCAGTCGAAGGCCTTCACTGACCGGCCATTCTGATTGGCTCATTGGAGTTTTCAGCAAAGAAATCTTCTTTGGTTTTCAGGACCTAGAAGGTCCGGCGGAAGATAAAAGGCCCGCTAACTTAATTAAACTTCTTAAAACTGTCTCTACTCCTTCTCCCCCCCCGTTCTCTCCCCTTCTCTCTCCCCTTCTCTCTCCCCTTCTCTCTCCCCTTCTCTATCCCCTCCTCTCTCTCCTTCTCTCTCCCCTTCTCTCTCCCCTTCTCTCTCCCCCTTCTCGCCCCTTCTCTTTCCCCTTCTCTTTCCCCTTCTCTCTCCCTTCTCTCTCCTTCTCTCTGTCCTTCTCTCCCTCCCTCCTGTGCTCTCTAAAGGACTTACCGTGCTCTGTGGCAGCCGTTTACTTTCCTCTTCATCGCGCCAAAAGTGCTCCTCCGCTGCCCCTGGCCCCCACCTTCGCGATGTGTTTGTGTGTGTGTGTGTGTGCGGTCGGTAGCAAAGATCCTATAGGATCTTTGATCAGTAGATGCAGCTCACGCTTCGGTCGAGGCTTTCCAGGCAAGTGACCAGAACCTCTGGTGACTCACGGAGAGTGACCGGGACCTCCGGGAACCTCACGGAAACCTTGCGTGGGGCACACGGTCTCCAGAGGTTTCCATTCAGGTTTCCTAAGTTGGACAGAGGCATTACTTTGGATCTATAATAATCACTGGCTCATCACCCCCTTTAATCCAATCCATCCTCTTTGTGAATTGCATCCAGAAGGCTGGAAGTGTCATCAATGATGCCGGCCAGCTGGTAGTTCCCTAATGTTACTTCTACATTTTGGGTGAATATACAAGAGCTTGAAAGCCTAGACATCCTGACCTAAGAATAGCTTCTTCCCCATGTGTAGATCATGGTCACTCATGTTATGAGTCATACTTTGTAGCTACAACCAGTAGTTTAACTGAAAGCTTCTCTGCCCTTTCTCCCTCAGTCTTGAGTTATGTATTAAGATGAAATTACCTATGCTGTAACACTAATGAAGTCTTTGGAACTTAATCACTGGGCGTGACCTAAGTTATTCCAACAGCAGAAGCTCGAAATATCAAACTACTGAAACAATTACCTCTTTCATGTCCTCTTGCCACAAACTCTTACTCTTAACTTTACCTCATTTGGTTATTCCGCCATTGTACTTCAGTATTTTGTTTTTGCACTACTTCAGATTCAATTACTGTCTTTGGACACAATGTTGCTTTACATCTTTGTTATATTTATTATAATATCTATCACTACCATGTGTACTGTTTATGGCCATCATGAGAACAAGGAAGGCTATTGCACCCTCTTGTACATGTCCATAAACTAACCTGAATCTGATTCTAAATCTGATGTCATTCAAGTGCATCCAGAGATAGTGAATTATGAATTATGTTGGTGTCTTGTGAATTAACTGAATTCCAATCATGATGAAATCCAGCCTATGAACAGGGAAAACAAAGCTGTGTTGTCAGTTAAAACAATTGAAAGTACACCCAGCCCCCTCCAGATAACCTCCACCACAGATATATAGCAGCCTCTGGTCACCTGATTCATTTCTTGTGACATCTTATAAAAACTGGTGCTTTGAATACAGTGAAGCCTCAGAGTTCTGACAACACCTCAGCTACATCGCTGAGGGCACGTGAAATACAGTTTGCTGTTTTCATGCCACGATTATTCAATCCAGTTACATAACTGACATCTCACTAACATCAAGGAAAATTGTTCAGTATGTAGTATCCATTAAAAAAAACCTGAAGTTAGAGAAGAGTGCAAATCAGGCTCATTGCAATTTACCAGCCCATTGATTTCTATGGAAACACACAAAAAAATGTTGCAACATACAAATCAGCAGCCTATGACCTTGTGTGTTACTGGCAATGACCAATACTCTAAAAAAATAATCAAACCAACAATTACCATCATATCAAACTCTGTACCCACCAGCAAAATGATGAAATATGTGACAATCATTTGTATTCTCACACATTTCTACTCACGATATTCAGTTCAGGGACTAATAAATCAAATGGTTCTGGACCTAATCCCAGTCTTGATTAAAATATAAACAGTAGAATTGAATGAGAGCGGAGGTATATCAATGACTGCCCTTATCATTAAAGTACCACTTGAATGAGAATGACACCAAAGGAAAAGCCAATATAAGCCAAAGAACAAAATGCTCCCAGTAATTGGTGTAATATGCACTCCAAAGAAAACATGGCTGTGGTTGAATTAGTGCAATTATTACAGATCCAAAACAAGAGTGGAGAAGTTCTGTATGAAAATATTCTCAGTGCAACTTTGTTCAACTGCTCCATCAATGGCTATTGTATGGGTAATAATGGGATTGCTGGCTGAAGATCACATGATATGCCCTTCCTTTCAAAATATTAGTTCAAAACTCGACATTGTTAGTTTAGTTTATCGTCATAAAATATAGTTTATTATAAAGTACAGTGAAAGGCTTTTACGTTACGTGCTATCCAATCAGCGGAAAGACTATATATGATTACAATCAAGTCGTCCACAGATTACAGATACAGGTTTAGTGCAAGGGCATAGGTAACATAAGAAATGCTGCTGTTGGAGTAGGGGCTTAAAAGAGTGGAGCGAATGTATTGAGTGATTGCAGATCCACTTCTGAGACCAGCACGCAGAGAGTCGTCCTGGTTTGGGTGCTATCTTTGGTAACTGGATCTAGATAACAGGCTTGAGATTCTTATAGGTAGCTCTTGCATTATCTAATCACCTGAGAGTGAACATCTCAGACCACAGACAGTCCATCTATCTCTCCTGGCCCTTAATGGAATGAGAACCATCCCCTCTCCTGTCTATTCCGCCATTCAATCATGGCAGATCTCTGCCTCCTAATCCCATTTTCCTGCTTTCTCCCCACAACCCTTGACACCCGTTTTAATCAAGAATTTGTCAATCTCTGCTATAAAAAATATCCACTGACTTGGCCTACACAGCTATCTGTGGCAATGTTCCACAGATTAACTACCCTCTGACTAAAGAAGTTCCTCCTCACCTAGGGCGGTCACGGTGGTGCAGCGGTAAAATTGCTGCCTTACAGCGAATGCAGCGCCGGAGACCCGGGTTCGATCCCAACTACGGGTGTGTCAGTACAGAGTTTTGTACATTCTCCTCGTGACCTGCGTGGGTTTTCTCTGGGATCTTCGGTTTCATCCCACACTCCAAAGTTGTAAGAGCTACACTACAAAGATTTGTGGGTTGTAGGTTAATTGGCTTGGTAAATGTAAAAAGTGTCCCTAGTGGGTGTAGGATAGTGTTAATATGTGGGGATTGCTGGTCGGCGCGGACTTGGTGGGCTGAAGGGCCTGTTTCCGCGCTTTATCTCTAAACTAAACTAAATCTAAACCTACTTTCTAAAATAGTGCCGTTTAGCTCTGAGGCTATAACCTGTGGGTCAGTCTTAATGCTGGACTCCTCTATGCTCCAGGTTTTTTGGTGCAACTATCAATGCAAACTGATCATCCTCCTACTGTAATCTGCTCCAGTAACACTTTCAATTGAGTTCTAGGGTGCAGAACTCATGCGAGGCCTTGCCGTCTGGAGAGTTAGAACCTGTGCTCGCCTTTTCCTGTGTCTTGGCAGTAGGCCACTCATGCTTAATTTTAACCATTCCTTCCTCAAAACCAACTTTCACATTGCATGGAGAGTCTGCCATTGAGATGAGAGATAAATTGACCAACGGTGTACCTTCATTTTAATCTGTGGGATGGGTCACTGGCATTACTTGGACTGGTTACAGTTCTTGTCTATGTGACAAAATGTGGGAACAAATGTAGATGATAAGGTTCTGGTGAACAAAACTGGGAATGTAAGGGTCCCGCACCATCCTTTGAGCTGGGCATGCAAAATCCAGTTTCTTAATTTTCATATTTGACTTCTTGAAGACTTCAAGAAGCCACTGACTACAAGATTCACATATGAATAGAATATAAATCTCATCAACCACTGGGAATGGATGCAACACTGCCCAAGAAGCTGGAACATATCCAGGAAGAAGTCGTTTCCTCAGTGTTGTCATTGAAGTCAAGATGCAGCACTGTTTTGCTGTGCTCCCATCAGCGAACTCAATATCAATCACTGCAGCACATTCCTGTCCACTTTAATTTCTATCACAAAGATAGGTAGCAACGGCAACAACATCGGAAAACTATCACTGTCTGCAATGAGTCACTGGAAAGGGTTTGAGAAAGACCAATATTATCTAGTGTGAGTACATGGGGCTGAAAACAAATTCAACCATCTTACTGACGATGACAAGAAAAGTAAATTTATAAAATTATATGACTAAATCAACATAAACTACATTTTAAAGTGATAATATTAGGGATTATAGGTGCTGAAATTGATCAACTTTATTCAGGTTAGTTTATTGTCATGTGTACTGAGGTCCAGTGAAAAGCTTTTTGTTGCTTGCTAATGCATCTTTGCTGAAAGATTCATGAGGATTGAGATCTGGACAACCTGGCAGAACCAATCGAGGGGAGACAAGGGATAAAGCAGGGACCACAAGGAAACAATGTCAGTCTCTGAGCTGTAAAGTCTCCTTAAGGCAAAAACATAAAGCTGCAAAACAATTTTGCAAAAACAAAAACATTTTCTGAATTGTGTGAAAGCCATGCTGAGGCCATTTTTTAAAAATGTGTGCAATCAGGTCTTTCAGCCAACGATGGCAATGGTAGACTTGGCAGTGCATTCCAGGCCCCTACCACTCTATGTATAAAAACTTGCATGGCACATCTCCATTGACTTTCCCCCTCTCCACCTTATAGTTATCATAATCATAATCATAATCGTAATTTATTAGCTTAGTATGTTTTGCAACATACGAGGAATTTGATTTGCCATACAGTCATACCAAAAAAGCAACAAGACACACAACTACATAAGATTTGTTTTTTTTTAATATATTTTTATTAGAAGCAATCCATATTGTCTAAGGTACAACAGTTCTTTAAATATAAATTAGACTTGTCACAAAAATTGTACAGATGTTACAGAATAATTTATGTATGCTTCTGTTTAGTTTTTTTTAAGTAAAGTAGTGGTAAAAAAGTAAAAGTATAGATCAATAATCAAGAGATGGTGATTAAATAATAATGATTATATAAAAATAAAAAATAAAAATTAAAAAAATTAAGACATTTATAAAAATTATCAAAATAAACAAATAGTAAGAAAAAAACCCAATTATTATATAATAAAAAAATAAGGAATACATCTTAACAATGAATGAAGCAATTTCACATAACAACATCTATAGAGACATGTATACAAATCCCAGAATACATCTTTTCATCTAATCCTACCCAAGGTTCTTATTGAGTTACAATGCTGAGCTCAGCTACCCCTTTAAATAATCAATGAATGGAGACCATATTTGTTCAAAAAGTTCGTATTTGTCCATTAGGACAAACCTAATTCTCTCCAAATGCAACGTCTCCAACATTTCCACAGTCCACATTTTGATTGTGGGGGATAATGTTCCCTTCCAGAATTTTAATATTAATTTTTTTCCAATTATCAAACAGTAATCAAGAACATTTCTTTGACTTACTGTTAATATTAAGCTTGAATCAGGAACTCCTAATATTGTTAGCTTTAGATCGGGATCCAATTTAGTTTTAAGAACTTCAGAAATGATTCTAAAAATATCAGCCCAATAACTGTTAAGTTTTATGCATGTTGCAAAACTATGCGTTAAGTTAGCTTCTAAATTCTGACATTTATCGCAAATAGAAGAAATGTTAGGAAAAATTCTATTTAATTTTGTTTTTAAGTAGTGTAATCTATGTAATACTTTAAATTGTACCAAAGTATGTCTGGCATTTAATGAACACCGGTGTATTCGTGGTAAACATTCTTCCCAAGTATCTTTCATTATAGATAGACCTATTTCATTTTCCCATTTCTGTCGGTATGATTCTGTTGTTGGAACTTCCCTATCCAAAAGAGTATTATATATGTACGCTATTAGTTTTTCTGTATTTGGATGCTTGTTAAGCCACTCATCCAGTAATCCTGGTTCTCTATCCTTATGCATCTTGCATGTTTGACTTGATATAGTCTCTAATTTGTAAATACCTAAACAAGTTATTTGGGTGTAATCCATAGATATCTTTTAACTCTTGAACAACTACATAAGATTTGACATAAACATCCACCACGGCGGCCCCTCCACATTCCTCACAGTGATGGAAGGCAATAAAGTCTTATCTTCTTTCCTCCTTTTTCTCCCGCGATCGGGGAAGTCCATCCATCTGCAGTTGGGGTGATCAAAGCTCCCGCATCGGGGTGATCAAAGCTCCCTCGTCGGGTCGGTTGAAACTCCTGTGGTCTGGAGCTCCCGAAATCGATCCCTAACCAGGGACAGCGAGCTCCATGATGTTAATGTCTGCAGGCGCCCAAAGTCGGTCCCGAAGCAGGGACCGCCAGCTCCACGATGTTAAGTCCACATGCTCTCACGGTTGGAGCCCCCAAGGTCGATCCCCAGCAAAAGGCTGCCAGCTCCACGATGTTAGGCTGTAGCGCGGATGGAGATACGACACGGAAAAAGTTGCACCTCTCGTCATTTTATACACTTCTATCAAGTCTCTCCTCAAACTCCAACATTCCAGAGAAAACAATTCCAGTCTGTCCAACATCTCCCAGTGGCTGAAACCCCCTAATCAAGGCAGTAGTCTGGTAAACCTATACTGCACCTCTCCAAAGCCTCCACATCTTTCCAGTAATGGGGCGACCAGAACTGCACATAATATTCCAAATACGGCTTAACCAATATCCTATAGAGCTGCATCATAACATCCTGACTCTTATATTCAATGCCCCTAGCAAAGAAGGCAAGCATATCACACAGCTTCTTTACCAACCCATCCACTTGTGTAGCCACCTTTATTGAGCTATGAACTTGAATTTCAAGATCCCACTACACAACAATGTCGTTGAGGGTTTTGCCATGCTTTTTCTAAAAACAGGTTTTTCGAAAACATTCATATCCTTGAGGAGAGATGCCTGAATTTCTGTTTCTGCGTACAAATATTGTGCAAGTGCTTGTGCTGCAATGAAAGCTCTGTAAATCAGCTGTCAGATCCTGCAACATACATGGCTGTACAGGAATATCAATATGTACCTGCCCTGTCATGAATAATGGTGAATAATTGAGCAATTAATGGGAGAGACAGATGGCATGAATACCACTATCCTCAATAAAGCCAAAACCCTGCACATTAACCCATATAATGAATCTGAAGTATTTGCTACCAACTTCAGCCAGATCTTGCAGGGCACCATGGTGGTGCAACGGTATAGTTGCTGCCTTATAGAGCCAGAGATCCAGGTTCGATCCTGACTGCAGGTGCTGTCTGTGTGGAGTTTGTACATTCTACCCAGGAACATATAGTTTTCCCCAGGTGCTCCAGTTTCTTCCCACACTCCAAAGATGTGCAGATTTGTAGGCTTTGGTAAAAATTGTAAATAGCCCCTAGAGTGTAGGATAGGGCTGGTGTACGGGGATCTCTGGTAGGCACAGATTTGCTGGGTCCGCGCTGTATCACTAAACTAAACTAAACTAAATGTCCCAAGAGGTTGCTTATCCTGATATCTTCTTGAAGACCCAAAGTCACAAAAAAAATTCTGTTGTTGAAAAGCAAAATATTGCAGTTCCCAACAATCAATGATAAATCATTGACATGAAATGATAACTCTGCTGTTCTTTCTCCCCAGATGGTCGATGAACTACTCAACATTTCCAACACTTTCTGATTTTATGGTGGTAAGGTCATACTACATCGTCCACTCAGTCCTTTGCAGTACTGTACTTCCCCTTTAAAAAGACAATACATTCGTAACAAACTATTTGCAGGTTTGAAATTATATAATGGTTGGAAAATACACATACACCTGCACAGTTATTCTCTGTCATTCACAATTCATCTACTAATCATCACGACCTCTGAGATCTTCTCAACATCAATGATACACTCAAGGTGCCCTGTACTCTGGTTGATCACAGGCTCTTGTGGGATGAACTCCATTTCATTGGGTTTCCAGTCATTTGTACCTCCTGAATCATGGAGAAAGGTATCAGCTGTAGAAATAAAGAACTGCAGATGCGTGTTTACATTAATGGACACAAAGTGTCAGAGTAACTCACCAGTTCAAACAGCATCTCTGGAAAACAGAGATTACATTTTGGGTCAAGACCCTTCTTCAGACTGATTGTAGGGGAGATTGGGGGAAGAAAGGTGGGAGAGAGGAGAGGCAGGACAAAGCGTGGCAGGTAATAGGTGGACACAGTCGAGGGGGGGGGTTTCAAATGGAGATGGATGTAACAAAGGCTAGCGATTAACACAGAAGGTGTGAGACAGAAGCACTGAAGAGTTGCAAATTGTGAAGCCAGGGGAAGGAATGTCGGGGGAGATGTTCAGCTGTGTTAGAGACAAGATGGCCAAGCAACATTACTGAAGGAAAACTTTGAGATTAAAATTTTCAATGAGTTTGGCCACCACATTATGTAACCTTCACACGTTATTACAAAAATGAAGAGCGTTGGCTGTGAGTGAAAATTAATAGAGAGCACGTAAGCTTTGTAGGAACAATCTTTGCACTCAATAATTTCTCATTCATTATGGCCTGTGGAAGCCGTTGTGACTGTTAGGTCAATTGAGTCAATGCCCATGGTGTTTAATCAGACCATTTGTTGCTCCTCATCTACAGTGAAAGATATTGTGTATTGATTGAGAAAGAGTCCCTGGCCATCATTTGTGCAGCTACCAAGGTTGGTAGAGATGTTCCTGTGACAAACCTGTGACGTGCATCATCTCGAAGGATAGGTATAACAAGTTCATGGGAAACAAGTTCCCTCCAATTCACATTGTCACGAAATACATATTCTTATTCATTCATCATGGCTTGTTCAAAAACCCAGATGGGTTGACCAAAACACTGTAGAATACACATGACAACAATGATTGCGGCCCGTCTCCACCAGCTTGTCAAAAGCAATTTGTAATTGCCAGCAAATGCAGAACTTGCTATTAATCTCTGCAGACCACTAAAACACATGGAAGAAAATTAAAAAGAAGATCCAAAGTCGAGTCTTTTATTGCCTCATGTCCTGAGACAGAACAATTAAATTCTTACTTGCAGCAGCAAAACAGATACGTAAACATGCTGGAGTAACTCAGCAGGACAGGCAGCATCTCTGGAGAGAAGGAATGGGTGATGTTTCAGATAGCGACCTTTCTTCAGATTGACGTCAGGGGGGAGGGAGATAGATAGATAAGGAAAGAAGGTCTGAAAACAGGGCAAAAGGAATGGAGATCAAAGAAAATATAGAATAGATCATTGTTAGCTGGGAGAAGGTAACAACAAAGAAAACAGAGATAAAATGTAGTCGGAGACAGTCGGAGAACTGGGAAGGGAGAGGGATGGAGAGAGAGAGGGAAAGCAGGAGTTAATTGAAGTTAGAGAAGTCAATGTTCATGCTGCTGGGGTGTAAGCTGCCATAGGGAAATATGAGGTGCTGTTCTTCCAATTTGCACTGGGCCTCACTCTGACAATGGAGGAGGCCCGGGGCAGAAAGGTCAGTGTGGGAATGGGAGGGGAAGTTAAAGTGTCCATCAACTGGGTGATCTGGTAGGGTCAGGTGGACTGAATGGAAGTGTTTAGCAAAACAATTGTTGAGACCAAGCACAGGCTCGGCGATCGTTTCGCTGAACACCTCCGTTTCAGGCACCTATACATTCTTCCCGATGAAATAAGAGTGCGCCCAGGATGGTATGGGTCTCTGTTGATGCTGGTTGCCTTCCTGACACTGCGACTCTTGTAGATCCCTTCGATGGTCCAGAAAAACTGTAACTCATTAGCCAATGAGTACTCAACATTCAGTTATCTGTAATGGAATTTCAAGTTGCTAATTGTTTAGTTTAGTTTAGAGATACAGCATAGAAACAGGCCCTTTGGCCTATCAAGTCCACACTGACCATCACATCCATTCACACTTGTTAAGGTAGTCACTGGGGGAACGTGCAAACTCAACACAGACAGCACCCCAAGTCAGAATAGTTACCCGGGTCTCTGGTGCTCTCAGCAGCTCTACCAGCTGCTGCCTCATTACCAAACATTGGGTGCCAAATCCAGACTTTCAAATAGGTGAATTGGACCCTATCTTCAAACCTTGACCAAAATTGTTTAACCAAATTATTTTCAAAATAATAATTTATATTGTGCACGTTATAACAATTACATTCCGAAACACAAAACAAACTCATAAATGCTATTTTATTCAATTCTCAAAAGCTTCTTGCAGAGAGCCCGAGGGAATATGGCATGCTTTGGATGATAAAAAGGTGTACAAATTGAGCAGGTACCCTGTTAATGAAAACAACAGCTTGCAGTAGAAAACATTCAAGCTCCAGTGATCACTTGTAGTGAACACATTCCTCGCTGCAATGTGTCTCAAATTGGAATATCTCTTCAGAGGAACAGAATGAGCTTCCAATTTGGTATAAAAAATAATTTAGTATCAGGAAATGCAGTAAGCTTTACCTTTAGTAATGATGCAGTTCGAGTTAAATGATTCTTAGCTGCATGCTCAGTTTACGGGTAATTTGTGAAGGACAATGAACAGCCACATTGAACAAAAAAATGTGCTGAACCAATAATGGAAGTGAACACTGAAAATCAATATGGGCTGGAGGAAGGATCCTGCCTCTTCATTTAACTGAATTCTAGTCAGGGACATGAATGAAATCAGGGTTTTAGAATCAATAAGGGGAGGAAAAATGAAGTTATCACTTTAAAAATAATTACGCCTCTGGGCAACAATTTCATTTAATATTAGTACTATGAGATGCCTTCCAATTCTTCCCTTTCAACCTACACTTTGCTCTTCATTACTATTATGGAACTTTTCTTGGAAGAATAAATAGTGAATTAAATACCTTCCCTGAAATGATATTCATAAAAATACATTATATTCCAGTCTTCATGACAGGAATATAAGTTATGTTTTTAATAGTTTGATGCATGGTTTTGTTGACTACCAGCTTTACAATGTAAACAGAGGTTAGTGCAATCATATATTGTTAACTCATATATGATTGATTTTTTAAAATATATGCTACAACATAAAATCATATTTAAAAACCTATCTGTTACAAGAACATATAGGCAATTGCTCTGCTCGATCATAATACAAGGATGAGGAGGAAGATGGAAGCAAAGGAGGATGAGAGAAAGGTAGAGGGATGAAAAAGTCAGGACATGACAGACTGCAGATGCTGGAATCTTGGGCAAAACACAAAATGCTGGAGGAACTCAGTGGGTCAAGCAGCAGTTAGGGAGGGAATGGACAGGTAACGTTTCAGGTTGGGAGCCTTCTGAAGACTGAAAAGGTCAAGTCACATCGAGTTTATTGTGATATGGACGAGTACGGGTTACTGAAAGGAGGAAAGGAGTGCATGGTCACCGTAGAGGGATGGGGCTTTTAGTAACTTAATAGAGACAAAGTACTGGAGTAACTCAGCCGGTCAGGCAGCATCGCTGGAGAACATGGATAGGTGATGAGTTACTCCAGCACTTTGTGTCCTTTTGTGCATAAAATACTGTTGCATCTGCAGGAAATTGTGTCTACTTTTAGTACCTTCACTAGCAGCTTGTATATCAGAAAAGAGTGTGGGAAGTGGGATCTGAGAGGGATTATGTTTGGACATACTGTCACTTTTAATAATCTCTGCACCACGGCTAGTCAGGGATATTGTGCTTTTCCCATTCCGACTGGTGATGGAATGGGAAATACCATTACTCTCTTCTCCCACAAAAAGCTAGTAAGTAACTTGCAATAGGTCTGGGAAATATTAAAAGCAATGTGTATAAGCTGTGAGATAAGTGAACAGTAGGTCAGTAATGATGTAGATCAGATAAGTGAAAGGTAGGTCAGAAATAATGTGAAGGTTTCAGCTGGACATATGAATCATGTGTGCAATCCTAATTACTAGAGAGTGCTGTTAATTGATTTATGGAGGTGTACAGAATACAGTCTGCGTGATTGTCAGGATAAAAAACATTTTGTGCTTGGAATGTCATGAAAGTTAACAAGGTACCACATAAAGTTTGGTGAGCAAGATAAGAGCTCACGGCGTTGGGGGAAGCGTGTTGCATTGATTGAAAAGTCTCTTTCACATAGAAGATAGAGAGTTGGAATAAACTGATCTTTTTCAAGCTGGAAGGTGCGTATCCCACAGTACACCCCGAAAATTGAGTTCTAGGCCATCAATTATTCACTATTAATATCAATGACCTGTAGGAAGGAACAAAGTTTAAGGTATCCAAGTTCCTCGATGACATGAAAATAGGTGGAAGGGCATGACGCAATGAGGAAATTTGGACTTTGCAACAGGATATAGGTATGTTGACTGAGTGGGCAGAAACTCTTATCCAAGTGAAGAAATCACAGATGTGCAAAGTACAGAGGTACAGAGAAGCAAAGTACTATGCTTTTATGCATTAATCGCAAAAAAATTGATGCAACAAGTGAAAGGCAGACGATAAATTGGCTTTTATGCAGGACATTTTGGGTTTAGAAATAGGAAAGTATTCTAACAGTTACGTAACATATTTATGAAGCCACACTTGGAATATTGTTTATAGTTATGTAAGAAAGGATATACTGGCATGGAGACAGTCCAAAAGAGATTCACTAGGCTATGTCCTCTGATGAGAGAGTTGTCCTGTCAGGAGCAACTAAAGAAATCCGTACTCTTTGAAAGTTAGAAGCTTGAGGGGTGATCTTATTGAAACTTATTATAAGATCCTAAGGAGGTATGACAGGTTCGACATCAAAATGCTTCGCCTTTAGGGGCAGCACAGTGGCCAGCGGTAGAATTGTTGCCTTGTAGCGCTCGGGTTAGATCCCGAATACGGGTGCTGTCTGTACAGAATCTGTACATTCTCCCTGTGACCGTGTGGGTTTTCTCAGAGTGCTCCAGTTTCCTTCCACACTCCAAAGATGTAAAGATTTGCAGGTTAATTGGCCTCAGTAAAATTGTAAATGTAGGATAATGCTAGTATATACTGGGTGATCACTGATACTCGGTTGACAGAAGGGCCTGTTTATACATTGTATCTCCAAAATCTAAAATCTAGTCGAAAAATTAGGGGACATAGTTACAAGATTAGGGGATGGACATTTAAAAATGAAGTGTATGGGAACTTCTTCTATAGGCGATGACTATCTGGAACTCTATCCCAGAGGGTTGTGGAGGTTGGATCACCAGGGGCAATTAAAGAGGATGTAGGTACATTTTGGAAATATCAAGAAATTTAAGGCAAAGGAAACTGACAGATAAGAAACACTGAATCCTGGAACAGATTAGGCCTGATCATATTGTATAGTGGGGTAGAACACGCGCTCTATCCTGCCCCTGTTTTCTTATCCTATGAAACGGATTAACACTTTATCCGGGAGTGTAGTATTTTACTCCTGCCGTTGACTTCAATTACAGTATACTCCCAATACCACTTCACTGTTAGATTTCATCCTTCTCTTTTTGTCTGCCCCATCTACAGTGCAGCTGCAAATCAGATGGCCTACTCTTGCCTGCAATCCACAGTAACATCCCCCCATGCATCCTCATCTGTGGAGCAAATGGCAGTAAATGGGTATTGCCCCTTTAAATAGCACAGGCTTTGCTTCAGTCTGTGTTGGCAAGCTTCATCTATTGAGTCCTTAATGGTCTGCCCTCTGAAGTGACCTAGCAAACCAGTCAATTCAGGAGTAATTAGGAATGGGCAATAAATGCTGATCTAGCCAATAACATCCACATCCGCTGAACAAATAAAATACATTGACTCAATAGTAATGCACAAATAAATATATAGCGCAGTTAACACTGAACCATAATAACACAGTGGGAACACTGGTCCTGCAGTAATTTTACACAAGGTCACACTGAAGCAAGTTAATTATGCATCATTAATACATACAGCAGTTCTCCAGAGCTAGTTAATGTCTCCTCCAAAACTTAGCTGCAAATGAGAATGTGAAAAGAAACTTGCAAGAAACATCAGGATTAATAGCAAAGCATTTTTATGGTTTAACATAATTGTAAATTAATTGTGAAAGGTAGTCAAGTGCCAATATGGGTACTTTAAATCAGAAGCACATTAATTGCAGATGCAAATAAATCTGGGAATACAGTTGTTTGGTTCCCTAAACCCAATGAGGTTGGTGGACAGTGTGGTGACGAAGGCATTTCGCACGCTTGCCTTCAGTGGAAAGTGTTGAGTCCAAAATGAGCACATCATGATACAGAGGTACAAGTCATTGGTGACACCACAATTGGAGTACAGTATGTGGTGCAGGCCACCCAGCTAAAGGAACAAGGTCATTAAGTTAAAAGGGGTGCAGACGGATGTCGTGTGCTTGAGTTAGAGTGAGGCTGGCTAGTCTGGGACATTTTTCTTTGGAGTGATGGAGGCTGAGGGGTGACCTTATTGGGGTCTACAAGACATGAAGGGCATGGATCAAGTGAATGCTCACAGTGTTTTTCACGGAGTAGATGAACTGAAAACTGGAGGGCACAAGCCAAAGGTGAGAAGGGAGAGATTTAACCATATAACCATATAACCATATAACAATTACAGCATGGAAACAGGCCATCTCAGCCCTTCAAGTCCGTGCCGAACAACTTTTTTCCCTTAGTCCCACCTGCCTGCACTCATACCATAACCCTCCATACCCTTCTCATCCATATGCCTATCCAATTTGTTTTTAAATGATACCAACGAACCTGCCGCCACCACTTCCACTGGAAGCTCATTCCACACCGCTGCCACTCTCTGAGTAAAGAAGTTCCCCCTCATGTTACCCCTAAACTTCTGTCCCTTAATTCTAAAGTCATGTCCTCTTGTTTGAATCTTCCCTATTCTCAAAGGGAAAATCTTGTCCACATCAACTCTGTCTATCCCTCTCATCATTTTAAAGACCTCTATCAAGTCCCCCCTTAACCTTCTGAGCTCCAGAGAATAAAGACCTAACTTATTCAACCTATCTCTGTAACTTAGCTGTTGAAACCCAGGCAACATTCTAGTAAATCTCCTCTGTACCCTCTCTATTTTGTTGACATCCTTCCTATAATTGGGCGACCAAAATTGTACACCAAACTCCAGATTTGGTCTCGCCAATGCCTTGTACAATTTTAACATTACATCCCAGCTTCTAAATCAATGCTCTGATTTATAAAGGCTAGCATACCAAAAGCTTTCTTTACCACCCTATCTACGTGAGATTCCACCTTCAAGGAACTATGCACGGTTATTCCCAGATCCCTCTGTTCAACTGTATTCTTCAATTCCCTACCATTTACCATGTACGTCCTATTTTGATTTGTCCTGCCAAGGTGTAGCACCTCACATTTATCAGCATTAAACTCCATCTGCCATCTTTCAGCCCATTTTTCCAACTGGCCTAAATCACTCTGTAGACTTTGGAAATCCTCTTCATTATCCACAACACCCCCTATCTTGGTATCATCTGCATACTTACTAATCCAATTTCCCACCCCTTCATCCAGATCATTGATGTACATGACAAACAACAAAGGACCCAACACAGATCCCTGGGGCACCCCACTGCCTCCAACCCGACAAACAGCCGTCCACCATTACCCTCTGGCTACTCCCATTCAGCCACAGTTGAATCCATCTTGCTATTCCTGCATTTATACCCAACAGTTGAACCTTCTTAACCAACCTTCCATGAGGAACCTTGTCAAAGGCCTTACTAAAGTCCATATAGACAACATCCACTGCTTTACCCTCATCAATTTCCCTAGTAACCTCTTCAAAAAAATTCAAGAAGATTAGTCAAACATGACCTTCCAGGCATAAATCCATGTTGACTGTTCCTAATTAGACCCTGTTTATCCAGATGCTTATATATATTATCTCTAAGTATCTTTTCCATTAATTTGCCCACCACTGAAGTCAAACTAACCGGTCTATAATTGCTAGGTTTACTCTTAGAACCCTTTTTAAACAATGGAACAACATGCGCAGTACGCCAATCCTCGGGGACTATTCCCGTTTCTAATGACATTTGAAATATTTCTGTCATAGCCCCGGCTATTTATACACTAACTTCCCTCAATGTCCTAGGGAATATTCTGTCAGGACCTGGAGACTTATCCACTTTTATATTTTTCAAAAATGTCAGTACTTCTTTTACTTTGAAACTCATAGTATCCATAGCTACTCTACTAGTTTCCCTTACCTCACATAATTCAATATCCTTCTCCTTGGTGAATACCGAAGAAAATAAATTGTTCAGTATCTCCCCCATTTCTTTTGGCTCTGCAGATAGCTGTCCACTCGGTCTCTCCAATGGACCAATTTTATCCCTTGTTATCCTTTTGCTATTAATATAGCTGTAGAAACCCTTTGGATTTACTTTCACCTTACTTGCCAAAGCAACCTCATATCTTCTTTTACATTTTCTAATTTCTTTCTTAAGATTCTTTTTACATTCCTTATAATCCTCAAGCACCTCATTTACTTCATGCTGCCTATAATTATTGTAGATCTCCCTCTTTTTCCAAACAAGATGTTCAATTTCCCTTGAAAACCAGGGCTCTTTCCAATTTTTACTGATTCCTTTCAACCGAACAGGAACATAAAGATTCTGTACTCTTAAAATTTCCCCTTTAAATGTCCTCCATTTCTCTTCTACATCTTTCCCATAAAACAAAATGGCCCAGTTCACTCCTTTTAAATCATCTCGCATCTCGTTAAAGTTAGCCTTTCTCCAATCAAAAATCTCAACCCTAGGCCCAGTTCTGTCCTTCTCCTTAAGAGGCAATGTTTTGAGGGGGTAGCCCGTATCAGGAATGAGCTGCTAGAGGAAGCTATAGAAGTGGATTAATTTACTACCTTTAAAAGACATTTGAACATATAAATGGGTAGGAAGGGTTTAGTGGGCTTTGGGTCAAATGTCGGGAAATGGGACTGGCTCCATGTGCCAGATTGGTTGGCATTGGCAAGGTGAGCCAAAGGGCCTGTTTCTATGCTATACAGTTCCATGACTCTATGATCTAATAAAGAAATCGAATACCTGTTAAATAATTTTCATTAGCTCCACAGTAGAGAAAACAAATACTGCACCTGACATTCGTGGAAGTGATTATGAATATAGGGCTATTCTCCCTAATCTATGCCTCAATGAGAGGGCTAGAACTCAATAACATTACAATAAACAAAGAAATAATATTTGGAAATAAAACAAAAGAGTAACAAAACTACTGAACATGATAGCTTCCAATGAGATGTTAATTAAAGTAAGTGGAAATAACTAGATTCTTCAGCTATAATCCTCCAAAGCTTTCAGAAATTGTCCCTCTGGACTTGCAAATGGTAAATAAAGTTCCATTAGGTCAGGAAGAAAAGAAACATGTGAAATTTTGTGCCATGCTAACTAAAATTATTTGTAGGTATGTTATTGGAATCAATGACTTTAGACCAGGTAATGCAGCACGATTGAGAAATTTGATCTGATTATGGGAAGCCAACATATCCTTGTAAAGGGCAGATTGAAAGTAGCTGCACCAGCATATGAGGATCTGACAATGGATATAGGTCATTTTAGTTTAGTTTATTATTGTTACAAGTACAGAGAATCAGTGAAAAGCAGATTGTGTTTTACAAACATTTTTTTTAAAGTGGCCACACCAGCATATAAGGATCTGGCAGTGGTTTTGTACTCTGCACATCCTGCTCTATGTTTCCAACCTACCAATTAGGCAGTGCAAGAGCAGGAAAACAACAGGAAAAAAATTAAAGGAGAATGTACAAGAAATGCTAGAATCTGAAGCAAAAAGAAAGGAGAGCTGCTGGAGAAACTCAGCAGGTCAGGCAGCATCTGTGGAGAGAAATGGACAGTAGATGTTTCGGGTCGAGACCCTTCCTCCAGACTGACAGATTTAAAGGAGCCTTCAGTTAAAATATACAGGACACTCAGGGAATCCGTTCTTTGTTTCCATATATTAAAACGGCAACAGCCAGTCGAGAAAAAATACACCAAGTGCTATAGGCTCTGGGCTGACCATCAAAAATGTATCTAGAAATCAACTTTTCTTTGATGTAGTTCCGTGTCTCGGAACTACATCAAATTTTGCACAGATTTAGATAAAATATAATTGCGAAGGAAGTCATAACTCGTTAGTGCCAAAGGTTGCACATTAATTAATGAAACTAATTAGAAAATGTGATTGAAAAAGTAAGCGCCATCTAATGTCCAATGCCCATATTACACCATGGGGAGCCTATTTCAATAGACAATAGACAATAGACAATAGGTGCAGGAGTAGGCCATTCAGCCCTTCGAGGCAGCACTGCCATTCAATGTGATCATGGCTGATCATCCCCAATCAGTACCCCGTTCGTGCCTTCTCCCCATATCCCATGACTTTGCTATCTTTAAGAGCCCTATCTAGCTCTCTCTTGAAAGTACCCAGAGAACCGGCCTCCACCGCCCTCTGTGGCAGAGAATTCCACACACTCACAATTCTCTGTGAGAAAAAGTGTTTCCCTGTCTCCTTTCTAAATGGCTTACCCCATAGTCTAAAACTGTGGCCCCTGGTTCTGGACTCCCCCAACATCGGGAACATTTTCCTGCCTCCAGCATGTCCAAACCCTTCACAATCTTATATGTTCCAATAAGATCCCCTCTGATCCTTCTTAACTCCAGAGTGTACAGCATATGACAGTCCCGCCATCCCAGGAATTAACCTTGTAAACCTTGTAAATGTCCTTCCTCAAATTAGGGTATCAAAACTGCACACAAAAGGTGTTGCAGTCTATTTAAACCATATATTATACCATTATATATATATATGACTTGTGAATATGACTGTAATCATATATAATTATCTATAATTATATTATATAAAAATAATATAATTAATATAATTGTGAGTGTGTTTTTTGAATGAGACTGCCGCAGTGGTCCCGCTCCTGAACCAGCTTTATTAATGGGTGAGGGCAGTTCCTCTGGGTTCCCCCGTTTACTGAACCCCACTGACTGCCAGTGTGCAGAGTCGGGGTCACGGTCATAGTGGGACTGGGGCAGTGCCAGGCTGGGGGAAGGCTAAGGCATCTTCCACTGTCAGGAAAATGCCTAACCCTAACCCAAAATCGGCCCCCCTTCCAGAGCTGCCCATCGCTAGAGCTGGAGCCGCTTTGGGACCAGCTGCGGGCTCTGTACGTGTGGCCCTGCAGCGTGTCCACCTCGACCAGCATACCCTTCTCGATCATTGTGGTGATGATGGTGGAGACCAGCATTGCCCGGGCCGCCTTCAGCACCCCCACAGTGCCGGTTCCATCAGACCGCCTGCTCGCTTACTGCAACACCGGCCTACCGACAGCCTGGCCGAACCCTCGCAGCACCCACCGGTCGTCCGACCACTCGTAACACCCACCGGCAGACTGACCACTCTCACCACCCACCAGGGGCCAGGCCCGGCTGACCACTTTCATGACCCACCGGCGGCCCGGCCACTCTCACCACCCACCGGTGTGCTGACAGCCCGTCAGCCCGACCGATCCTCCACAGCATCCGTCGGCCTACTGACAAGCCCGACCGACAGACTGACTGACTGACCGACTGACTGACCAACTGACCGACTGACCGACTAACCCTAACCCTAAACCTAACCCTAACCCTAACCCTAACCTTAGCTCTACATTTGTTATTTATCATTTTATTCACATCTTAACTTTATAAAGATAAATCAATTGAAAAACAAAATTATCAACAAGGTTATCATTACCTTTATTCCTTGGAAACCGTGTTATTGTTTTGGTGCAATGAGGATGCAGCCATGATCCCAGGGTCCTACTGCCTAGCAACCGTAAAACAATGCACGGGATTGGTCAATTTGCGTCCAACCTCAATGTTGAACGTGCATTGATTGGACAATTACTACTCGGAAAATTGGAAGTTTTTCTCATATTTTTAAAAAATGTGCAGGTTTTGGTCTTGAGGAGTTTCAGGTACGATTTATATAATAATTTTACACAACATGTTAAAAATTCAGGTACATTCCGTGAGTTGGGTCACGAACTTGTACGAAAAAACTCCTCGGCTCACAGCTTACTAGAGTACCTCAGTGGGTCAGGCAGGATGTCAGGAGAACCTGGATAGGTGATGTTTCGACTGCAACACTTCTTCAGACGCAAAGCGTCACCTATCCATCTTCTCCATTAATGCTGCCTGACCCTCTGAGTTACTCCAGCACTTGGTGTATTTTCCCAAACTGGCATCTCCAGTTCCTTCTTTCAGTTGAGAATGGTTCCTATTATGAGCCCATACCGTGCATTCAGAAAGTATTCAGACCCCTTCACTTTTTACACATTTTGATACGTTACAGCCTTATTCTAAAATGGATTCACTTCATTTTTTTAAATCATCAATCTACACACAATACCCCATAATAAAAAGTGAAAACAGGTGTATAGAAATTTTTTTCAAAGTATTTAAAAATAAATGACTGAAATATCACATTTACACAAGTATTCAGACCCTACACTCAGTACTTTGTTGAGGCACCTTTGGCAGCGATTACAGCCTCAAGTCTTCTTGGGTATGACGCTACAAGCTTGGCACACCTGTATTTGGGTAATTTCTCCCATTCATCTCTGCAGATCCTCTCAAGCTCTGTCAGATTGGATGGGGTGCGTCGATGCACAGCTATTTTCAGGTCCCTCCAGAGATGTTTGATCGGGTTCAAGCCCGGGCTCTGGCTGGGCCACGCAAGGACATTCACAGACTTGTCACAAAGTCACTCCTACGTTGTCTTGGCTGTGTGCCTAGGATGGTTGGCCTGTTGGAAGGTGAACCTCCGCCCCAGTCTGAGGTCCAAAATGCTCTGGAGCAGTTTTTCATCAAGGATCTCTCTACTTTGCTCCGTTTCGGAGCTCCTGCGGCAGCAACTTCTCCCGCCCGAGTTGCGGGGTTGAAGACGACCTGGAGCGGGGCCTTACATCACCCGGCGCGGCTTTGATGGCCACGGGACTTGCTAGGGGGCTCCAACATCAAGACCCGGAGCGGGGCCTTGCATTGCCCGGCGCGGCATGAATGGCCGAGGGACATATACTATCACCCGCCTGGGCTTTGACTCTGACCGGGAGAAGAATGGGGAGTGCAGGGGAGAGATACGACTTTGCCTTCCATCACAGTGAGGAGGATATTTACTGTGATGGATGTTTGTGTAAAATGTGTTATGTCTTGGTTCTTTTTTTGTATGTATGACTGCAGAAACGAAATTTCGTTTGAACCTCAATGAGGTTTCAAATGACAATACATGGTATTGTATTGTATTGTATTGTATTGTATGGTATTGTATTGTATTGTATGTTTCCCTTGATCCTGACTAGTCCCCCAGTTCCTGCCACTGAAAAACATCCCCACAGCATGATGCTGCCACCACCATGCTTCACCGTATGTATGGTATTGGCCAGGTGATAATACCCAGATGAGCGGTGCCTGGTTTCCCCCAGACATGACGCTTGGCATTCAGGCCAAAGAGTTAAATCTTGGTTTCATCACACCAGAGAATCTTGTTTCTCATGGACTGAGAGTCCTTTAGGTGCCTTTTGGCAAACTTCAAGCTCTACCATAAAGGCCTGATTGGTGGAGTGCTGCAGATATAGTTGAGGGTTGAAGATTTTCCCATCTCCACAGAGGAACTCTGGATCGCTGTCAGAGTGACCATCGGGTTCTTGGTCACCTCCCTGATCAAGGCACTTCTCCCCCGATAGCTCAGTTTGGCCGGGTGGCCAGCTTTATGAAGTGGCTCCAAAGATCTTCCATTTAAGAATGACGGAGGCCACTGTGCTCTTCGGGACCTGCAAAGCTGCAGAAACTGTTTTATACACTTCCCCAGATCTGTGTCCCGACACAATCCTGTCTCGGAGCTCTAAAGACAATTTTGGTCAATTTTGTGTGTCATAGCAAAGGGTCTGAATGTAGATGTGATATTTCAGTTATTTATTTGAATTACTTTGCAAAAATTTCTAAACACCTGATTTTGCTTCTTCATTCTGGGGCATTGTGTGTAGATTGATGATGGAAAAAAAAAAAAATCCATTTTAAAATAAGACTGTGCAGTGACAAAATGTGGAAAAAGTGAAGGGGTCTGACTACTTTCTGAATGCACTGTAGATGTTACAGGCAATTGAGGAATAATTTTTCTACCCATGTCCAATGAGAAACAGGATGTGAAGTGTTTGCCAATTAGTAAAGACATTGGACTAAAAACTACACTTGCTCCTGCCATAACTGTAACCTTGGAACAGGGCCTGAAGTCAGAGACTAAGGACACTGAAATATAATGCATTGCCTTTGCTCTCAACAGGAGTTAAGTAAACTTGCAACATCTGACAGTTTGCCATTCACTGCTGCTTAAATGCTTAAAGGAGATGGCAGATCCAGATTCATGAGAATTGAGTATGAGTGACTTAATAATGATTGTAGGCTTCCCTGTGGTCTGGGTTTCCCATTAGCTACACGCATACCACTTTGTGAGCATCACACACCAACTTTGTGATAAGTGCACTTAAAGCTCAGCCGGCATGTGCCCATGCCTCTATCATGCAAGCCTGGTACCCTGGGACAATTCACAATGCTTTCATTTTGCAGTAATCCAATCTGCCATTATATTTAAGTAACCTTGACAAACTAAAGTGTGGTTATTGGCAATAAGGACTAACTGCTGATGGTATGGCTCTCGGTTCCACCTTTCTATGGGTGGGTATGATCGTTCCAGAGAAAGATTGGTCGAGCAAAACAGCTAAGAAGCAAAAGACAGTCACTGAATGATTATCCATCCAATTTTCTCAGTTTGATCTAGAAACATGACATGAAGCATTTATTTAATCTTGACTTTTATATTCCCATTGTGGCCAACATCATCAAGAAGAAGGTTCAGTTTAATTGAGTTTAGTTTAGAGATATAGCATAGTAACAAGCCTTTGATCCAATAAATCCGCTCCGACCAGCGATTACCCATACACTAGTTCTACCATGCACACTAAGAGCAACTTACAGAAACCAATTAACCTACATACCTGTATTTCTTTGGAATGTAGAAGAAAACTGGAACACTCAGAGAAAACCCACACGGTCACTGGGAGAACATACAGACTCCACACTGACAGCAACCATGGGCAGGATCAAACCCAGGTCTCTTGGCGCTGTAAGGCAGTAACGCTACCGCTGTTAAAGCATGACGATTGATAACTGAATATTATGGTTTATATTTACTGATAATGCAGCTGGACCAAATGTTCAATGACAGCTGAGCTACAATGACAGTATGGAGCAGTGCAGCACATTAACAGGCCCTTCGGCTCATAATGTCTGTGCTGAGCATAACTTCATCTTCCTGTACATGATCCATATCCCTCCGTTCTCTGCATATCCATGTGAACCAAAAAGGTATTGTTTAGGGTGTATTCTCCCATCTCCACTCTCTGCTCCTCCTCTTACTGCTTGCCAGCTGGACATGTAGCTGGTGATACAGAATGATCAGAGGGTCAATGATAGTCGTGCTTCTGGCTTAGGTACCTGCTGGAGGGAGGCGAATTCTCAAGGTCAAATTCACACATGTGGTTTGGTTGGCATTTCTTCATGGTGGACATAACGTACCAAAACACTCTGCTCAGGCTGATCAATGTGTGCGCCTCATTGCTGCAGAATGAGTGGCTGACTGTCCTCCCAAGGCTCTCGCTGCTTTTGCCGATGTCCTGGCTGAATGTTCTGGCTTCATCATTGATGCAGCGGGATAATCCGGCTGTGCCGATGGCAGACTCAACAGCACCTGCAGGCTCCTGATGGAAATAGTTCAAGTTGCAATGCTGGGCGAACCTTTCAGCAACCCTGCACACAAAGCACCGCAGCAATTTATCTGGTGAGTCCAAACGGTTCAGCCTAGACTCGGACAGACTTTGTCTGTGTCGTAGGCAGTTGCTGTGAGTCCACCAACATCACGCTGGGCTGATTGTAGCTACAGAAAGCCGAGAAGGCAGACAGGGGGACATGGAAGTTGAAAGACAAGATGCTGACCCCAGAGGTCATGGAGGAATTAAGGAGCCACAAGGCAGGTTGAAGAACAGTGAAACACTATGCACTGGTTGAAAGCAACCAAGGAGAACATCAAAAGGTTCTTCATCATTAAAGAGGTTCAGAAAGCAAGACAGTCAAGAATTGTGTCACCTCCAGACAAACTTGCAGAATCCTCTCCTCCTGCAGGTTAAAGAGTGGATGCAAGGAACAAAGTCCAAGAGGAGAAGAATGGGCAAGCCTTGCTCTTTGCCTCAAGCTCCTCTAAGGTTATCTTTGATCCAGCGTCTGTTCTGTGGAGAGGAATGAGATATGCTCATGCAATTTCTTCCCAAAGGTTAATGGGGAGCTCTGTGATCCAAATGCATATGCATCATAAAAAGGCCACATATAGCAGAGACTCTTGGAATTTCCTTTCCTCTATCACAGAGGTCTTAGAACAGCCAGTGAGAGAGTCTGTTCTAGCTTCATCCAAGTTCCGGAGTGGAATAAAACTCCAGAAGCAACGGCTTACCAACTGAGTTATAACACAGTTCAGTTAGACTGCATAGGCCCAGACCTGCTGGAATTGCAAAATTAATAAGTTTCTGGCTGTCAGTTTTCTAGATTCAATGAGAAATGACTCCATCTACAAGCAATAGGGGTAGAATGCAGGCATCAGGATTTTGTAATCCATATCATTGTTGAATGTCGATTACAACATCCTACCCACGGACATCGCTAATCGGATCAAGTCTGTTCTGGGACAGTGGTCCTCCTGGACAAAACTTGTGAGGTCCCTGGCAGAAAAATCTCTGAGACCCTTATGCTGTTCTGGGGTTACTATAACCTTTGTGCGCGATGGTTGGGGTGTATACCTGCCTAGTCAGCTTGCACCAGGAGAGCACTTTTGACAGGATACTGCACACGTACAGGATGGGCGTGCTCTCCAAACATTAATTACTGCTTGAAGATCCATGAGTCGATGAAAGATGCATTTTGGTCTGCTTGAAACTTGTTAATTTTCTAATACAACGGGTAGTCCATCTGGGAATGTTACCATCTGGCATACTTCAGACTACAGGTGTACATACTAAGGTATGCACTGAATCCTGGTGCAACTAATGCAAAAGCTTTAGGATTATATTCTAAGGTCCTCCTGCCACAAGGCATCAGGGGCTAAGCCCTGTGTACAAGTCCTTCAAACACTTGAAGTATCCAAAGTGACTGCAAGTTCCAAAGATGCCTTGTGTGCAGAATATGCTAACTCTACAAATGTATAGAATTGATAAAATTATGAATGTATAGAAAGAACAACACCATGAATGTAAGAACAGAATATAGATACAAGGAACTGCAGATGTTGGTTTACCACAGAAAAACACACAAAATGCTGCAGTATATGAGCAAGTCAGGCAGCATCCCTGGAATACATGGGTAGGTGATGTTTCAGGTCAGAACCCCTCATCAAACTCTGAGTCGGATTTCTTCAGAGTCTGAAGATTCCCGACCCAAAATGTCACATATCCGTGTTCTCCAGGGATGCTGCCTGAGCCATTGAGTTACTCCAGCATTTTGTGTGTCTTGCCGTGAATGTAAATAATGTAAAGAAAGCCTTGTGCTTTATTTTGTATTTATTGTAGATATTTTTAATGAATAAAGTTGATATTTGAAATAAAAGGGCACCATGTACTAAGGCTCCCCCAGAGCAGTTCAGGCATCACACCATCTACAAAATACACTGCAGTAAACTACAAAGTTTTCTACCAAGTCACCAACCATCCTGATGTGGAAATCTACTGTCTTTCCTTTAATGTTGCTTTAAAATTGTGGAACTCCTCAGCTAGCAGTGCCTCGGGGGTACATGTGTCACAAGTACTTTAATGGTTCACCATCTGCTTCCCCAGGGCTGTTAAAGATGGGAAATAAACGCTGCACTGGTAGTGGTGCCCAAATCCCGTCAATGAATCAGGAAATTATATAGCGTGACCATCCCATTAGGCTACCAATGTTAGACAACTGACACTTCTGGCAGACTTACAAATAAAAGTCCTCTCTTGATTTTCCAGGCACAAGCCCACCTAGAAGCAATCTTTTAACTAGTGCATTTTGAGCTGATATTATCAAGTACTTCACGATTCAGGGTAAGTCATTTACATTGTTTAATAAACCCATGTTGGAGAAAAGAAGAAAAACAATGGCACGTATCAATAATAAGTTTGTATTTAAGTTTCTGTTATAAAGCAGATCTAAGGATCATTTACAGGATCATTGGAACTTCCAAACTGATGACAGTAATTTGGTCCATTTACTTTGCACAGGCATTGGCATCATATTTAAATTAGTTTAGTTTAGTTTAGAGATACAGCGTGGAAACAGGTTCTTCGGTCCACCGAGTCCGCACCGACCAGTGATCCCCGCACATTAACACTATCCTACACACACTAGGGACAATTTACATTTATACCAAGACAATTAACCTACTAACCTGTACGTCTTTTGAGGTTTGCTACTAATCACTTTCCCTAATTTGCTACTAATTACTTTCACTAATCTTCTCATGAATTTCACTGCATTTTCTATCTTTTGCACATTTTCTACTTCAAATATTTATCTAAATATCTCCTAAGTATCTGCAGTGGAGTAAGTTTTAGACTACATAAAATATTATTGTGTTACTGGTATTCAATGCAGTTTTCCAAAACTTTATAACCACTAGCGTTCTGGATGTTTCAGCATTTGCCTGGTCTGTCTGGATTGTGTCACCAAAAGCCATTACGCAATATTAATCCAACATGCATTTGTATCTTTTCAATAACAAGGCATGAAAAACATAACCTATTGTAGAAACAAGGATCTTATAGTGGGCGGGGAGGAGACAAATCGTGGGGGGGGGGGGTGACACCAGAAATAATGGGGCAGAAAGCTCACGATGGGATAGGAGAGTATGGCCAAGTGAAATAGGAATCAATGTGAAAGGAGAGGTGAGTAATGGATTAAAAGTAATATATATGAATGCACAAAGCATAAGAAGTAAAGTGGATGAACTTGAGGCTCAGTTAGAGATTGGTAGATATGACATTGTGGGGGTTACAGAGATATGGCTGCAGGAGGATCGGGACTGGGAACTGAATATTCAGGGATATATGTCCTATAGAAAGGACAGGCAGGTGGGCAGAGGAGGTGTGGTAGCTCTGTTGGTGAGGGATAAAATTCAGATAAAATACCTTGTGAAGGGTGACATAGGGACTGACGATGCATACGCACCGTGGATAGAATTGAGGAATTGTAAAAGTAAGAAGACATTAATCGGAGTTATCTACTGGCCCCTAAACTGTAGTCTGGATATAGGATGCAAATTGCAGCAGGAATTAAAATTGGCATTTAACAAAGGTAATGCCACTGTGGTTATGGGAGATTTCAATATGCAGGTAGACTGGGAAAATCAGGTTGGTTCTCCTAGAAATGGAGTTTGTAGAATGCCTCCGAGATGGATTCTTAGAGCAGCTTGTACTGGAGCCTACCAGAGAGAAGGCAATTCTGGATTTAGTCTTGACTAATGAACCAGATTTAATATGGGATCTCAAGTTAAAGGAACCGCGAGGAGGTAGTGATCATAATATGATAAGTTTTAAGCTGCAATTTGAGAGGGAGGTGGTTAAATCAGAAGTGTCAATGTTGCAGTTTATCAAAGGGGACTATGAAGGCATGAGAGAAGAGCTGGCAAAGGTTGACTGGAAAAGGATCCTAGCAGGAATGACAGTGGAACAGTAATGGCAGGAATTTCTGGGCATAATCCAGAAGATGTAGGGCCATTTCATTCCAAAGAGAAAGAAAGATTCTAAGGGGAGTAAGAGGCAACCGTGGCTGACAAGGGAAGTTAGGGACGGTATAAAACTAAAAGAAAAGGTGTATAACATAGCAAAGAGTAGCAAGAAGCCAGAAGATTGTGAAACTTTCAAAGGACAACACAAGGTAAGAAAAAGGGCAATACGGGGTGAAAAGATTAAGTATGAGGGTAAGCTGGCCAAGAATATAAAGGAGGATAGTAAAAGCCTCTTTAGATATGTTAAGAGAAAATATTAGTAAAGACAAATGTGGGTCCCTTGAAGGCAGAAACAGGTGAAATTATTACGGGGAACAAGGAAATGGCAGAAGAGTTGAACAGGTACTTTGGTTCTGTCTTCACTAAAGAAGATACAAATTATCTCCCAGATGTACTAGAGGACAGAGGACCTAAGGAGACCGAGGAGCTGAAAGAAATTTGCATTAGGCGAGAAATAGTATTGGGTACACTGATGGGACTGAAGGCTGATAAATCCCCAGGGCCTGATGGCCTGCATCCCAGGGTACTCAAGGAGGTGGCTCTAGAAATTATGGCGAGCCAGTGGATGTAGTGTATCTGGACTTTCAGAAAGCCTTTGATAAGGTCCCACACAGGAGATTAGTGGGCAAAATTACAGCACATGGTATTGGGGGCAGGGTATTGACATGAATAGAGAATTGGTTGGCAGACAGGAAACGAAGAGTAGGAATAAACGGGTCCCTGTCAGAATGGCAGGCAGTGGCGAGTGGAGTGCCGCAAGGCTCGGTGCTGGGGTCGTAACTATTTACAATATATATTAATGATTTAGATGATGGGATTAAAAGTAACACTAGCAAATTTGTAGATGACACAAAGCTGGGTGGCAGTGTGAACTGCGAAGAGGATACTAGGAGTTGCAGGGTGACTTGGACAGGTTGAGTGAGTGGGCAGATGCATGGCAGATGCAGTGTAATGTAGATAAATATGAGGTTATCCACTTTGCTATCAAGAACATGAATGCCAGATTATTATCTCAATGGTGTCAGATTAGGAAAAAGCGAAGTGCAATGAGACCTGGGTGTTGTTGTACACCAGTCACTGAAAGTAAACATGCAGGTAGAGCAAGCAGTGAAGAAAGCTAATGGTATGTTTTCCTTCATGATGAGAGGATTTGAGTATAGGAGTAAAGAGGTCCTTCTGCAGTTGTATAGGGCCCTGGTGAGACCACACCTGGAGTGTTGTGTGCAGTTTTGGTCATATGAGGAAAGATTGGAAAGACTGACAATAGGTGCAGGAGTAGGCCATTCAGCCCTTCGAGCCATTGAGCCATTCAATGTGATCATGGCTGATCATACTCAATCAGTACCCCATTCCTGCATTCTCCCCATTTCTCCTGACTCCACTATCTTTAAGAGCCCTATCTAGCTCTCTCTTGAAAGTATCCAGAGACCTGGCCTCCACCGCCTTCTGAGGCAGAAAATTCCACAGACTGGGCTTGGATTCACTGGAATTTAGAAGGATGAGAGGGGATCTTATAGAAACATATAAAATTATAAAAAGACTGGACAAGCTAGATGCAGGAAAAATATTCCCAATGTTGGGGGAGTCCAGAACCAGGGGCCACGGTCTAAGAATAAAGGAGAGTCCATTTAAAACTGAGATGAGAAAAAACATTTTCACCCGGAGAGTTGTGAATTTATGGAATTCTCTGCCACAGAAGTTAGTTGAGGCCAATTCACTGGATGAATTTTAAAGAGAGTTAAATAGAGTTCTAGGGGCTAGCAGATCAAGGGATGAAGGCAGGCACAGGTTACTGATTGTGGATGATCAGCCATGATCACAATGAATGGCGGTGCTGACTCGAAGGGCCAAGTGGCCTCCTCCTGCTACTATTTTCTATGTTTCTATGTTTATATGTTTCAACTGCAGATGCTCGTTTACAGAAAAAAAAGGACGCAATGTGCTGGAGTGACTCGGCTGGTCAGGCAACATCTCTGGAGAACATGGAAAAGCATCGTTTTGTGTCATGACCGTTCTTCAATATGAAACATCACCTATCCATGTTCTCCAAAGATGCTGCCTAACTTGCCAAGTCACTCTAGCACTTTATGTCAGATCTGAACTGCTGCTTTTGGGCTCAAATAGTTGCATTGCATATTTTCTGAAAATTGAATCAGGAGACAGCAAACCAGCTTATGAATGGATGAGAGAAACTTGAACTGCTCAGTCATCCTGCACATCTGCTAGGAAATATACATTTATTTGAGAATGTAGACATTAATATTTAACATGGCATCTGTTACTGAGGATTCACTTTATTGTCTGCCTACTGCAGTTGCAAAGTCATTTACTGAGTTTCTGTTTCCTGGAAACATGTGCCTTAGTAAAGCAACATTAATGCACACATGATTTTTTCATTTGATGCTCATTGCACTTCTATTAGTTTTACATCATTATTAGATTGAAAAATAATGCACGGATGACCTGATATTATGGACCTCAATTGACCCACAGTCAAGTAGAACACTGATTGGGCCACAAACAAGATTTACACTGGAGTCTCATCCCTGAAGTCTGGAAATAGCCATAAGATTTGTTATTACTTTCATCACGTGTCAATCTTGACAGGTTTTCCTGCCTGATTCTGGAGAGCATCATAAGACAATATTTTCACATTAACAGGGGATTTTGAGCATAAAGCATAAATTAACAGGATATGTTTAACAGGATATAATGCCTCACCTCCCATACATTAATTTCTATTGAAGTCATTGGAACCTGAAACATCTACTGCCAGAGATCAAACATGGAATTCTGCCCCATAATGTCATACAATAATTTTTTAGGTGCAGGAGTAGGCCGTTCGGCCCTTTGAGCCTGCTCCGCCATTCAATATGATCATGGCTGATCATCCAACTCAGTATCCAGTACCTGCCTTCTCTCCATACCCCCTGATCCCTTTAGCCACAAGGGCTGCCCAGTCCATCATCGGCTCTGACCTTCCTTCCATCGAGGGGATTTATCGCAGTCGCTGCCTCTAAAAGGCTGGCGGTATCATCAAAGACCACACCATCCTGGCCACACACTCATCTCCCTGCTACCTACAGGTAGAAGGTACAGGAGCCTGATGACTGCAGCGACCAGGTTCAGGAATAGCTACTTCTCCACAGCCATCAGGCTATTAAACCTGGCTCGAACAAAACTCTGAACATTAATAATCAATTATCAGTTACTTGCACTTTATCAGTTTAGTTATTCATGTGTGTATATATTTATATAATGGGATATGGACACACTGATCTGTTTTTTAGTCAATGCCTACTATGTTCTGTTGTGCTGAAGCAAAGCAAGAATTTCATTGTCCTATCAGGGACACATGACAATAAACTCATTTGAACTTGAACTTGAACTTCAGATAATAGTCTACTTTCCTGTTTTTGCCACCAAAGTGGATAACCTCACATTTATCCACATTATATTGCATCTGCCATGCATTTGCCCACTCACCCAGCCTATCCAAGTCACCTTGCAGCCTCCTAGCATCCTTCTCACAGCTAACACTGCCCCCCAGCTTCATGTCATCCGCAAACTTGGAGATGTTGCATTCAATTCCCTCGTCCAAATTATAAATATATATTGTAAGTAGCTGGGGTCCCAGCACTGAGCCTTGTGGTACCCCACTAGTCACTGCCTGCCATTCTGAAAAGGACCCGTTCACTCCTACTCTTTGCTTCCTGTCTGCCAGACACATCCTGTCTCTATCCACATCAATACTGAACCCCCAATACCGTGATTATTTTAATTTAGGAGATAATTACTGCAAACTCAGCAGATGATGGAGCCCCCTGAGAGACAGTGATTTAGGTCGAAAGCCTTTCATCAGAACTTTGCTCAACAGATGCTGGCTGATCAAATAAGTAATTTCAGCATTTCATATAAAGCTTTACAAAGCATTTACAATAATTTATTTTTAACTAATGTTAACGTTTAAAAAATGTTCCACGTTATTGTTCCAGGTTATTTTACGTAGCCTCCAATGCCAAATTTAACGTGAGGAACGGGATTTGTTTAAGCAATATGCTGGCCTGTGGGCAAGATGTTTGCTTCACTGAAACAGAAAATCCCCATTTCCGTCAATGACTTGTTACACTAAAGGTGAATACATATTCCAGTGAGAGGATCAGAAAGAGCAATCTCAGTGTGCAGGATAGGGGGCTGGATGCACGGCCTCCAATAATGGAGCAAAAAAAGAACTGTTTTTTGTCCAAGAGACCAAAAGAGAAACACTAGAGTTTGCAGAGATAGAGGAAACAGAGATTCCAAGGCTGAGTCCAAGAGGAAATTTAAATAGTAAGATGAGAATTCACAAATAAAGCCACAGGTGGTCAGGGAATCATGGTAGCTGGCGGGCACATGATGTGAGAATGGAACTTGATCTATCAAAGTATCTGTAACAGAGATTTGTTTTGAACTTACTTTTGGAGGGTGGAAGATGGCAGTTTCTCCAAGAGAACATTGGAGTGGATAAGAAACATAGAAACACAGAAACATAGAAAATAGGTGCAGGAGCAGGCCATTCGACCCTTCGAGCCAGCACCGCCATTCATTGTGATCATGGCTGATCGTCCCCAATCAATAACCCGTGCCTGCCTTCTCCCCATATCTCTTGATTCCACTAGCCCCTAGAGCTCTATCTAACTCTCTTAAATCCATCCAGTGACTTGGCCTCCACTGCCCTCTGTGGCAGGGAATTCCACAAATTCACAATCTGGGAGAAAATGTTTTTTCTCCCCTCAGTCTTAAATGGCTTCCCCTTTATTCTAAGACTGTGGCCCCTGGTTCTGGACTCACCCAACATTGGGAACATTTTTCCTGCAGTCCAGTCCTTTTATAATTTTATATGTTTCTATAAGAATCCCCCTCATCCTTCTAAATACCAGTGAATACAAGCCTAGTTTTTTCAATCTTTCCTCATATGCCAGTCCCACCATCCCAGGGATCAATCTTGTGAACCTACGCTGCACTGCCTCAATCACAAGGATGTCCTTTCTCAAATTCCGAGACCAAAACTGGACACAATACTCCAGATGTGGTCTCACCAGAGCCCTATACAACTGCAGAAGAACCTCTTTACTCCTATACTGAAATCCTCTTGTTATGAAGGCCAACATTCCATAAGCCTTCTTCACTGCCTGCTGTATCTGCACGCCAACTTTCAGTGACTTATGTACAAGGATGCCCAGGTCTTGCTGCACCTCCCCCTTGTTCAACCTAACCCCATTGAGATAATAATCTGCCCCCTTATTTTTGTCGCCAAAGTGGATAACCTCACATTTATCTATATTATACTGCATCTTCCACACATCTGCCCACTCACTCAACCTGTCCAGGTCACCCTGCAACCTCTAACATCCTCTTCACAGTTCATACTGCCACCCAGCTTTGTGTCATCTGCAAACTTGCTAATGTTACTCCTAATTCCCTCTTCCAAATCATTAATATATATGGTAAACAATTGTGGCCCCAAAACCGAGCCTTGCGGCACTCCACTCGTCACTGCCTGCCTTTCTGAAAAAGACCCATTCACTCTTACTCTTTGCTTCCTCTCTGCCAACCAATTTTCTATCCATGTCAACACCCTACCATGCGCTCTAATTTTAGTCACCAGTCTCCGTGCGGGACATTATCAAAGGTTTTCTGAAAGTCTGGATACACTACATCTACTGGCACTCCTTCATCCATTTTACTTGTCACATCCTCAAAAAATTCCAGAAGATTAGTCAAGCATGATTTCCCTTTCATAAATCCATGTTGACTAATCATTTTACTGCTTTCCAAATGCCCCATTATTACCTCTTTAATAATTGGCTCCAGCATCTTTCAAAAGTCAGGCTCACTCGTCTGTAATTCCCCGTTTTCTCTCTCGCTCCTTTCTTGAAAAATGGGATAACGTTAGCTATCCTCGCATCCACTGGAACTGATCCTGAATCGATCGAACATAGGAAAATAATCACCAATGCATCCACTATTTCTAGAGCCACCTTCCTGAGGACCCTGGGATGCAGACCATCAGGCCCAGGGTATTTATCATCTTTCAGTCCCATTAGCCTACCCAATACTATTTCTCGCCTAATGAACATTTCTTTCAGTTCCTCTACCCCCTTAGATCCTCTCTCCTCCAGTACATCTGGGAGATTGTTTGTGTCTTCCTTAGTGAAGACTGATCCGAAGTACCTGTTCAACTCTTCTGCCATTTCCTTGTTACCCATAATAATTTCATCCGTGTCTGCCCTCAAGGGGCCCACATTTGACTTTGCTACTCTTTTTCCATCAACATATCTAAAGAAGCTTTTACTGTCCTTTATATTCCTGGCCAGCTTCCCTTTGTACTTCATTTTTTCAGCCCATATTGCCAGTTTTGTTTCTTTCTATTGTCCCATGAAAGTTTCCCAATCCTTTGGCTTCCGGCTACTCTTTGCTGTGTTATACATCTTTTCTTTTAGTTTTATTCTATCCCTAACTTCTCTTGTCAGCCACGGTTGCCTCCTACTCCCCTTAGAATCTTTCTTCCTTTTTGGAATTAAATTATCCTGCGTCTTCCGGATTATGCCCAGAAATTCCTGCCATTGCTGTTCCACCGTCATTCCTGCTAGAATCCCTTTCCAGTCTACCTTGGCCAGCTCCTCTCTCATGTCTTCATAGTCCCCTTTGTTCAACTGCATCACTGACATTTCTGATTTAACCTTCTCCTTCTCAAATTGCAGATTAAAACTAATCATATTATGATCACTACCTCCAAGTGGTTCCTTTACCTCGAGTTCTCTTATCATATCTGGTTCATTGGAAAACACTAAATCCAGATTTGCCTTTTCTCCATTGGCAATCGGCTCCATTACAAGCTGCTCTAAGAATCCATCTCGGAGGCACTCTACAAACTCTCTTTCTTGGGGTCCTGAACCAGCCAGATTTTCCCAATCTACCTGCATATTGAAATCCCCCATCACCACAGTGGCATTATCTTTGTTACATGCCAGTTTTAACTCCTGCTGCAACTTACACCCTATATCCGGGCTACTATTTGGGGGTCTGTAGATAACATTGTGTCTTCTTGCCTTTACAATTCCTCAACTCAATCCACAGTGGCTCTACCTCGTCAGTCCCTATGTCTTCCCTCACAACGGACTGAATTCCATCCCTCATCAGCAGAGCTACCCCCCTCCTCTGCCCACCTGCCTGTCCTTTCTATAGGATGTATAACCCTGAATATTAAGTTCCCAGGCCCGATCCTCCTGCAGCCACGTCTCAGTAATCCCAACAATGTCATATCTACCAACCTCTAACTGAGCCTCACACTCATCCACCTTACTTCTTATACTTCGCGCATTCATATACAATACTTTTAATTCCTTACGCATCTCACCTTTCACAACGATCCCTACGACACTTGGCCATGCTCTCCTATCCCTTTGTGAGCTTTCTTTCCCGTTAATTCTGGGGTCATTAACTATTCCCTTTAACTCCGTCCTTGACTATCCCATTTGACACCCCACCCAAGAAGGAAACAAAGATGAGCTGAAGCAAAAGCGTAAACAGGAAATGTTAACGTGTTGGAAGTAAACAACCCCATGGAGAGGATGCAGATTGCAGTACTCACTTCAGCTTCACACAAACATTATAGCAGTCTAGACCATCACTACTCAGTTACTCTAGGACATTGCCATTAATCTATGGAATACTCATGCCCACCTTTTTAATGCTGCAGTACAGTTGCATGAAGCTTGTATCATCTTCTGGCGTACACATTTAACTGAATAGATTTTCCACGTTCAATAGCCAAGATATATGTCAGTGCTTCTTCTGAGAAGGAAACGTCTCCGATTTACTTTCAAACAGATAAGCGCAATCACTAATCTCATGCAACTAAAGCATAGTTCTCTCCCACACACGAGGTACATGTTTCAAGACCTCCAGATAGTAAACCATTGGCGGAGTTGTAAAATAAAGTAGATGATATGAGGACAAACATCGACACGAGATACTGTAGATACTGGAATCATGAGTAAAACTCAAAGTGCTGGAGTAACTCAGTGGGTCAGGTAGCATCTGCAGAGGGAATGGAAAGGCAATGTTTCTGGTCGGGAACCTTCTTCCGACCCACCGAGTTACTCCAGCACTTTGTGTTTTACTACTAATAAATGTCTTTCAGCAGCCTCAGGAAATAAATGGCTGCCAATGTCCCTGCCAATAGCATGAAATGAGCTCCCAGTGCGAGGTGACTCCAATGGTAAAGGACATTTAAGGGAGGAGACTCAAAACTGCTAACCTACAGTCCAGGCATAGAACTACTTCTCTTGAGCCATAGAAAAGGTTCAAATGCTCAGTTCACCATTCAGCTGCAAACGTTAAGCAACCCGACTGTGAAAATTAAAAGGAGCATTATTTCAGCAACTTAACGCTTGACTCTAAAAAGTTACATTTATCTGATATTCTGCATCTGCTGAACTTGTTTATGACCCCCTTTAAACCAAGTCTTTATTTTTGAATTTTGAACATAATACTCCGAATGATAGGTCTTTTTTTCCCCCTGAATTTTCAAGGGGATTAGATTTTTACCAGTTCCTCCCACACTTTAAATTCAGACAAGTTTGTGGGAACCTTCTGTCAGTCCTTTATTTTCGGTAGTGTTTTTATTTCAAAATCAAGCGGCTGCTTTCTTTCTTGTTTCATTTACATCCCCCAATAAAAATGGCATCCTCGTTGTCTTTGTAACACATCTGTTAGTTAGTGAAGGCTGTGTGCTGATTTCAGTTCTAGCCAGATTTCCTAACTGACTTTCTCGACTGAAATGGAAAGTAATTGGCGCAGAATTGCACCGTTCTTCATCTGGTGACACAGCAGGATCCTAGGCAAGAAAGCGGACTTAATCAGTTAATCCTCACACACAACCCGGTTGACTAATCCACTATTAACCTTTGATGACCTTGTGTACATTCTCCCTATACACCGAACAATACTAGGAACAGCATGTTTGTTTATTGGCATTGTTAAATTGGAAAGTATGCAAGTGTGATATTAGCTTTGGACCCATTTGCAGTTTTTTTTCTTCTTGGGGGCCGCTGAGCTATAGCTTATCTGTGCTTGTCAGAAATTAAATGCAACAGTTATAACAGGTTCACAAGCTATAGGGATGTTCATTTCAGAACATAGGCATTTTTTCAAAAAATTGATGAGTAAACATAGAAAATAGGTGCAGGAGTTGGCCATTTGGCCCTTCGAGCCAGCACCGTCATTCAATATGATCATGGCTGATTATCCAAAATCAGTACCCCGTTCCGGCTTTTTCCCCTTATCCCTTGATTCCGTTAGCCCTCAGAGCTAACTCTAACACTCTTGAAACATTTTCCCCCCCTGTGATCATTCTACCTTTCTGCACATTGCTCCGAGATATATTTAATAAGCATACTCCAACCTGACAAATAACCATATAACCATATAACCATATAACAATTACAGCACGGAAACAGGCCATCTTTTTTCCCTTAGTCCCACCTGCCTGCACTCATACCATAACCCTCCATACCATTCTCATCCATATGCCTATCCAATTTATTTTTAAATGATACCAACGAACCTGCCGCCACGACTTCCACTGGAAGCTCATTCCACACCGCTACCACTCTCTGAGTAAAGAAGTTCCCCCTCATGTTACCCCTAAACCTCTGTCCCTTAATTCTAAAGTCATGTCCTCTTGTTCGAATCTTCCCTATTCTCAAAGGGAAAAGCTTGTCCACATTAACTCTGTCTATCCCTCTCATAATTTTAAAGACCTCTATCAAGTCCCCCCTTAACCTTCTGCGCTCCAGAGAATAAAGACCTAACTTATTCAACCTATCTCTGTAACTTAGCTGTTGAAACCCAGGCAACATTCTAGTAAATCGCCTCTGTACCCTCTCTATTTTGTTGACATCCTTCCTATAATTGGGCGACCAAAATTGTACACCATACTCCAGATTTGGTCTCACCAACGCCTTGTACAATTTTAACATTACATCCCAGCTTCTATACTCAATGCTCTGATTTATAAAGGCTAGCATACCAAAAGCTTTCTTTACCACCCTATCTATATGAGATTCTACCTTCAAGGAACTATGCACGGTTATTCCCAGATCCCTCTGTTCAACTGTATTCTTCAATTCCCTACCGTTTACCATGTACGTCCTATTTTGATTTGTCCTGCCAAGGTGTAGCACCTCACATTTATCAGCATTAAACGCCATCTGCCATCTTTCAGCCCATTTTTCCAACTGGCCTAAATCACTCTGTAGACTTTGGAAATCCTCTTCATTATCCACAACACCCCCTATCTTGGTATCATCTGCATACTTACTAATCCAATTTACCACCCCTTCATCCAGATCATTGATGTACATGACAAACAACAAAGGACCCAACACAGATCCCTGAGGCACCCCACTAGTCACCTGCCTCCAACCCGACAAACAGCCATCCACCATTACCCTCTGGCTTCTCCCATTCAGCCACTGTTGAATCCATCTTGCTATTCCTGCATTTATACCCAACAGTTGAACCTTCTTAACCAACCTTCCATGAGGAACCTTGTCAAAGGCCTTACTGAAGTCCATATAGACAACATCCACTGCTTTACCCTCGTCAATTTCCCTAGTAACCTCTTCAAAAAATTCAAGAAGATTAGTCAAACATGACCTTCCAGGCATAAATCCATGTTGACTGTTCCTAATTAGACCCTCTTTATCCAGATACTTATATATATTATCTCTAAGTATCTTTTCCATTAACTTGCCCACCACTGAAGTCAAACTAACCGGTCTATAATTGCTAGGTTTACTTTTAGAACCCTTTTTAAACAATGGAACAACATGCGCAGTACGCCAATCCTCGGGGACTATTCCCGTTTCTAATGACATTTGAAATATTTCTGTCATAGCCCCGGCTATTTCTACACTAACTTCCCTCAATGTCCTAGGGAATATCCTGTCAGGACCTGGAGACTTATCCACCTTTATATTTTTCAAAAGTGCCAGTACTTCTTTTACTTTGAAACTCATAGTATCCATAGCTACTCTACTAGTTTCCCTTACCTCACATAATTCAATATCCTTCTCCTTGGTGAATACCGAAGAAAAGAAATTGTTCAATATCTCCCCCATCTCTTTTGGCTCTGCAGATAGCTGTCCACTCGGTCTCTCCAATGGACCAATTTTATCCCTTGTTATCCTTTTGCTATTAACATAGCTGTAGAAACCCTTTGGATTTACTTTCACCTTACTTGCCAAAGCAACCTCATATCTTCTTTTAGCTTTTCTAATTTCTTTCTTTAGATTCTTTTTACATTCCTTATACTCCTCAAGCACCTCATTTACTTCATGCTGCCTATAATTATTGTAGATCTCCCTCTTTTTCCGAACAAGATGTCCAATTTCCCTTGAAAACCAGGGCTCTTTCCAATTTTTACTGGTTCCTTTCAACCGAACAGGAACATAAAGATTTTGTACTCTTAAAATTTCCCCTTGAAATGTCCTCCATTTCTCCTCTACATCTTTCCCATAAAACAAAATGTCCCAGTTCACTCCTTTTAAATCATCTCGCATCACGTTAAAGTTAGCCTTTCTCCAATCAAAAATCTCAACCCTAGGCCCAGTTCTGTCCTTCTCCATAATTATATTGAAACTAATGGTATTGTGATCACTGGACCCGAAGTGCTCCCCTACGCATACCTCCGCCACCTGTCCTGTCTCATTTCCTAACAGGAGGTCCAGCACTGCCCCTCCTCTAGTAGGCACCTCTATGTATTGCTGCAAAAAACTATCCTGCACACATTTTACAAACTCCAAACCATCCAGCCCATTTACAGAATGTGTTTACCAGTCTATGTGTGGAAAGTTGAAATCTCCCACAATCACTACCTTGTGCTTACTACTAATATCTGCTATCTCTTTACATATTTGCTCTTCCAATTCTCGTTCCCCATTTGGCGGTCTATAATATACCCCTATAAGTGTTGCTACACCTTTCCCACTTCTAAGTTCCACCCAAATAGCCTCCCTAGATGAGCCCTCCAATCTATCCTGCCAAAGCACTGCTGTAATATCTTCCCTGACTAGCAATGCAACACCTCCACCTCTTGCCCCTCCAATTCTATCACACCTGAAGCAACAAAATCCTGGAATATTTAGTTTCCAATCACAGCCCTCCTGCAACCATGTTTCACTGATCGCCACAACATCATACTTCCAGGTGTCTATCCAGACTCTAAGCTCATCCACCTTTCTTACAATGCTCCTAGCATTAAAATATGCACATTTAAGAAACCCCCCATCTCTTATTCTCTGTTTATTTCCTTTTTTTTCTTTCTCCTCTTGTGTCCGAGTGCTTCCCTTTTCTGCTTCCTGCCTCCCATTCTGTCTACTAGCTTTTGCTATTTGCATCCCTCGCCCCAACCATTCTAGTTTAAAGTCTCCCCAGTGGCCTTTGCAAATTTCCCCGCCAGGATATTGGTCCCCCTCGGGTTCAAGTGCAACCCATCCTTTCTGTACAGGTCCCACCTACCCCAAAAGAAGTCCCAATGATCCAGAAACTTGAATCCCTGCCCTCTGCACCAGTCTTTCAGCCAAGCATTTATCCTCCACCTTGCTTCATTTCTACTCTCACTGTCACGTGGCACAGGCAGTAATCCTGAGATTGTTACCTTTTTGGTCCTTTTCCTCAACTCTCCTCCCAAGTCCTTAAATCCTCCCTTCAGGACCTCTTCTCTTTTTTTACCTATGTCATTGGTACCTATATGTACCACGACCTCAGGCTCCTCTCCCTCTGATTTGAGGATATCTTGGACACGTTTAGACACGTCCAAGACCTTGGCACCAGGGAGGCAGACCACCATCCTGGTCTCCCGACTGCATCCACAGAATCGCCTATCCGACCCCCTAACAATAGAGTCCCCAATTACTATTGCCCTCCTCTTTTTTTCCCTACCTTTCGGAGCAACAGGGGTGGTCTCTGTGCTGAAGGCCCGTCCGCTGTTGCTACCCCCGGGTAGGCTGTCACCCCCATCCGTACTCAAACAGGAGTACTTATTTGCCAGGTGTACTGACATTGGAGTACTCACTTGTTCATGCCTCTGCCCCTTGCCCTTCCTTAGCGTGACCCACATGTCTCTCACCTGTGGTTTTGGAGTGACCACCTCCCTATAACTCTCCTCTATCACCTTTTCACTCTCCCTGACCAGGCAGAGGTCATCGAGCTGCTGCTCCAGGATCCTAATACGGTCCCTTAGGAGCCTCATCTCTCTGCACCTGATGCAGATGTGGACGTCAAGAGGGCCATCCGACACCATGACCTCCCACATCTGACATGCAGTACAGTACACTGCTCTGGCTGACATTCTCTCGCCTTACCCTGGATCCGATATCAGTATAATATAATGGAAACTGCTGTGAGAAATCAGCAGGTATCTGACTCAAACAGCAGCTCCCTATTGACCTTTAACCTACACCTTTACTATACAAACCAAAAGCACTGTACCTTTACTCACCCACTGCACCTTTACTCACCCACTGCACCTTTACTCACCCACTGCACCTTTACTCACCCACTGCACCTTTACTCACCCCCTGCACCTTTACTCACCCCCTGCACCTTTACTCACCCCCTGCACCTTTACTCACCCTTTACTCACCTTTACTTTACTCAAATGTGCCAAGGTTTGTAAATCGAGGGCTTTCCCGGCCACCTCATCATGTCATCTGCACTTATAATTTGTATTGATTTTCCAAATTAAAAGACAAATGGAGTTAAAGCAGACTAGAACACCGAGCTGTTTATTACACTTAATGCAAAAAGTCAGGATTTACTCTCTGCATTCGGTTATATACTCACAAGCATAGAAATGTTGATGAACAGGATTAGCGGGCAATTTATCTGATCTGCAATCTTCAACTGGCCAAGATATTTCCCATGAAGACACTGGAAAATCCCCGGCATATTATCAATCATTCTCAACCTGTTCAACAGAAGTGTCTTTATGGGACATTTATACTATTCCGATTAAATTTAGCTTTAAACATTTTTGCCGTCCACCTCCAATGACATTTACTGTACCAACGTATTGCACTTCCCATCTGCCACTGATCTACCGGCGGACACTGGGACGCTAGAGAAGACGTTGGAGGTACCCTGGCGGAGTTTATGAATCATCATTAGACACTGTGGAATTCTTTGCCACAGAAGGTTGTGAAGGCCATGTCAGTAGATATTATTAAGGCAGAAATAGCTAGATTTTTGATTAGTACGGGTGTCAGAGGTTATGGGGAGAAGGAGAATGGGGTTAGGAAGGGGAGATAGATCAGCCATGATTGAATGGTGCTTGATGGGCGGAATGGCCTAATTCTACTATTCCTTATGACCTTGACCATTTGGATTAAGAGGGTTGATTAGGAATGGTCAGCATGCTTGAGAGATTGTGTCTCACCAATAGGAATGAGTTTTTTGAAGAAATTACCAAAAATGTTGATGAGGGCAGAGCCATAGATATTATCTATTTGTATTTAATCTATTTGTATTGCAATACAGGCTGCTCTAAAAGATTACATCTCAAGGGAGAGCTAGCTGACTAGATGGAAAAATGGCTTCATGGAAGGAAGCCAAGGGTGATGGGGGAAGGTTGTTTTTCCGACTGGTGTACCTCAGGGTTCGGTACTGGGCCCATTATTGTTTGGGGTTTATAGCACTTACATCCTTTCCAATACTTTGTTTTCTTTTCCCTTCTTGTTATTCCGCATTTCCCCTTCTTTTATCTCTCCCACAGTCATCATTTTTCTTTCATATCACTATCTAAATTTGCTTCCTTTTGCTCCTGCCTCTTTCGATGCCCTTCCCGTCCAGTTTTGATCAACCTGAAAAGATATTTGAAATCTTTATTTTTCCAGAGATACTGCCTGGTCTGCCAAGTATTTCCAGCATTTTGTTTTTGTTCCAGTCACAGTTGTACAGAGTTTAGGCCACTAAGGGTGCCAAATTAGGGGTCTGAAGAAGGGTCTCGACCCGAAACGTCGCCTATCTCCTTCGCTCCTTAGATGCTGCTGCACCCGCTGAGTTTCTCCAGCTTTTTGTGTAACCCTCGATTCTCCAGCATCTGCAGTTCCTTCTTTAACACAGGGGTGCCAAATTGATGGCAGCCTCTGCCTACAGTCTGTGTTTTTCTGTCTTTTTTAAATTTTTAGTCAATTTTAAAAGTTTGTGGGGGAGGGGGGTAGGGTAAGGGGGAAAACGTTTCCCAGTCACTTCCTGGTGAGGATGCGACTATTCTCCGAGTCGCCTCCTCGCCTCCCATCCCCCTTGTGGCCTACCACCTGGATTGGAGCGGCCTTTCCTGCAGGGGATCCGGACGAGAGCTTCAGCAGTGGCTGCGCAGCGCAGGATACATCGTGGAGCGGGCGATTGCTTACCTGGATCTCCGTTGAAGCTCCGGAGTTTTGGGCCTGCTGCTTCAACATTGGAGCTGTGGTTCATAGAGTTTCCAGCGCAGGTGGCGCTGACTTCAACATCGCGGAGTCCTGAGGCCCTTTTCCGAGGGCCGCCAGCGTTGCATTTCCGCCCGGTGCGGCCTGTGGGCTTCGGGAGACTCTGGTAGGAGGTGGACGATTTGAATGTCCAAGCTGCTGAGGATATCCTACAGTCCCGACGTCAGACTTCCATCATCCCGGCGAGCGGGCCTGACTATCGGGCACAGTGGGAAACTTTGATCCCGCTCTGTGGGGATTTCTGTGTTAAAGACTATCGTGTTCTGTGGTCTTTATTATTCGTATGGCTGTATGGCGACCACACATTTCACTGTACCAATTGGTACATGTGACAAATAAATGTATCTTGTATCTTGTATCTAGGTGCCTTACAGCACCAGAAACCCAAGGTTTGAGCCTGACTGTGGGTGCCGTCTGTGCAGACTTTGTACTTTCTCCCTGTGAGTGAGTGGGTTTACTCTGGGTGCTCTGGTTTCCTCAGATATTTCCAAGATGTGCAGCTTTGTAGGTTAATTGGCTTCTGCAAATTGTCCCTCATGTGTAGGGTAGAACTAGTGTATGGGTGATATACGGTCAACACAGATTCAGTGGGTCCAAAGAGCCTGTGTCCACTCGGCATCTCTAAACTAAACTAAATTAAAGTTGTAGATTTTGAGAAAGGAAATATTTAACACTTGAAGTATGAGCTATTTGCCAGAAACTACTGTTTAACATAGCTACTGTAACACTTGGAACCTCTGCAGTATTATTCAGGATTTTATGGGTCTGTATAGTATAACCTCTGTCCTCTTGTCAGGCCGTAACTATTTTAAGGCCCTTCGTCCAGCAGACCTGTTTTTGGCCATCTTGTGCACCTGGCTTTCTGTTGTGGACAGTCATCTTCAAGGACTGAAAATGCCATAAACTTTTTGTCTTTCTCTTCTGCATTCATTAAGGAACTTGGTAGCTTCTTTTAGGAAGAGCCCAAGATGTCTGCCCAAGATGGTTGCAAATGGAAATTTTAATTTGTGATTGGTATGCAGAATTACATGTCATCCGTTGTTCCTTAAAATGTGAAGAGGCTATTCTGCCCATCAAGCATATGCCAGCTCTCTGAGCATTCCCAACGGACTCATTCCCTCACTATAACTCCACTCTAACCTATGCTCTCTTACCCAATCTGAAGAGCTGTGGCATATCAACCAAGTGTGAATTTAATGGAACAAGTGTTTTGATGATATCTGTGCTTCTGTTTGATGTTCATAGATGCCATCATTGAGGATGTGGTCCAGAAAAAAAACCTTTTCCTATCCGTTGTATGCAATATGAAGTATATTGTCAAAAGATCCATAAGCTCTTGGCATAAATAGAATGTTAATTTACCATCCTGTGGCTGCAAATAGAAAATTAAAATTTATGATAGGGACGCAGTGATTTAAATCTTACATTGTTCAATGCGAAGAGGCTGCCCGTTAAGTGTATGTCAGCTCTCAGAAAATTCCCAATGGTCTTATTCTCCCACTATAATTCCACTACATTTTATTCTCTCTCGCGTGCCCATTAACTCCCCCCTGATTAGTTTAGTTTAGTTTAGAGGTACAGCATGGAAACAGGCCCTTTAGCCCACTGAGTCCGCACCGACCAGCGATCCCCGCACATTAACACTGTCCTACACACACAAGGGCCAATTTTCACATACACCAAGTCAATTAACCTAAAAACTTGTACGATTTTGGAGTGTAGGAGGAAACCGAAGATCTCGGAGAAAACCCACGCGGTCACGGGGAGAACGTACATACTCCGTACAGACTGCAACCATAGTCCAGATCGAACCCGGGTCTCCCGCGCTGCAATCGGTGTAAGGCCACAACTCCACCACTGCGCCACCGTGGCCACCAACAAATGGTTTTTTTCTGCGAATGCAGTGCCCCACTACCACAAATTCTGTAGGTGAGTACCTCACATTTGGGGATATCGCAGGCATCAGTACACCCAAAGTGCAATGGGATAGCCTCGTCCAGGGATAACTCCTGGACGAGGCTATTTTGATCACGGTCTCTCCCCTTCTCCAGTCAACAACTGCCAGGTCATTTATAGCAGCAAATTAATCTACCAGTATATCTCTGGTTTATAGGAGGAAACCAGAACACCCAGAGGAAGCACTCCCCCATCATGGAGGGATTGTGCAAAGTTTAATCAGATAGCACTCAATATCAAGATTAAGGTGTTACTGTACCACCCAAATTGCATGTTATTTTATCTATGTTGATATTAATGTTATTATGTTTATGTTAACTAAGATGACAGTAGATAATTGATAGCTTTTGTGATAATTATTTTCCTTTGCCTTCTGAGTTTACTCTATTTGGATCAATAATTTGTATTGTTGTGAGTTTTTGATTACTACTCATGAAGGCTAAATAAAGATGTTCCAAAGCAAATCATTGTAATAATGTAACAGAAGTGACTCAGAAAATAGAATCATATATTTACAACAGATAACTGAAAATGTTTTCTAAGATCCTATTCATAGGTACACAAATAGTGACCTGGATTCATAATCAAATTTGAAAATTAATTTACTATTGTGAGTCCAGCAATTCAAGAAAAGCAATTGCCAACAGTGCCACATCTAATTTTACAATCTCCTTCTATTATAATCCTATTGATGCGAAGGGGTCAAGGATAGAGCGGCCCTGCTTTCACCAATCTTTCCACCACCAGACACATGAGGCACCAGAAGCGCAAGACAGTCCCATTGTATGCAGATGCTGGGAAGTGTGTTCGGCTCTGGCTGAACAACTTCAAGTCAAGTCAAGTTTATTCGTCAAGTCAAGTCAACTTCTAATCTTGTGTGTGCACTCGATAAGAAGATTTATGCGAAGAGATTTTACCCAAGGGATTAATTGTGGAAAACTTCAATATATATCAGGAACACGCAATATATCATCCATTAAGGACAATCTTAGGAACTTCCCTCTGACTTGCAGATAGTTAATATGTGCCATGCTTCATGCAATCCAGTCCCTAAAGAATTATCCCTTTCTGTGCTGGGAAGGGATGGGGAATTGACCATGTCAGCACTCAAAAGATTTAGAGGTTTAAAGTTTAGAATTCTGAGTTTAGAGATACAGCATGGATACAACCCCTTGGGCCCACCAAGTCCACACTGACCATTGATCACCCATACATTAGTTCCATCCTACACACCAGGGGCAATTTACAGGAGCCAATTAACCTACAGATCTGCATGTCTTTGAGATGCGGAGCCGGGAGGAAACATGAGCACCAGGAAAATCATGTAGTCAGAAGGTGAATGTGCAAACTCTGCACAGACAGCACCCATAGTCAGGATCAAATCTTGTTCCCTGGCGCTGAGAAGCCAACTCTACTGTTGCGCCACTATGCCGTCCTTGCTTGGGAAGAGAAAAATTACTTCAGATATTCCAGTGGTATGCACATATTTAAAAAGTATATTTTATTCTTTCCACAGGCTGGGAGACTAAGGTAGCAAAGAGAGAGGAAGACAGGAAAACTCTGTTCCCAAGCGGTAAAGGATGTCAGCAGGTTTGATGACTAAACAAATGGAAATGATCTTGCATGAGGCAATTGCAAATTGACACAAAATACTGGAGTAACTCAGTGGGACATGCAGCATCTCTGGAGAGAAGGAATGGGTGACATTTCAGGTCGAGACCCATCTTCAGACTGATGGCAAGAGGCTCTGGAGTTTGGAGTGTGGGGAGTGAGAGGATGTTCAGTGGTGACAAGACATCCCTTATATCTGGACATATTGTTGGATTTCTCCACCTCTTATAGCATTATAGCAGGTGCCTAAAATGCATGCGTGCTTTTGGACATCCATGAGACATGCTATTGGGTATAGCAAGTAAATGCATGCTCAGGCAAAGGGCACGTTATCCATTGGAGTTCACCTAAAGTGCTTACCTAGGTGAACAGTAAGACTTGCCAGAGGTTAGATAATGGCATCCTTGAGAGCCCAGTCATTTTTATCCTCATAATTACTTCAGTATTTTGATTGCAAGAAACTGCACAATATTATCACCAGTTTCCTTTGAAATTATAAAGATACAATTTTACCTTAAAGATCTAAATCTATTACAGCACTTTTCTTCACAGCACACACATGAGGTTAATTATTTTTTGGAAACTTAAAACCATAGAAAACAGGTGCAGGAATAGGCCATTCGGCCCTTCGAGCCAGCACCATCATTGAATGTGGCTCATTGAGGGCATGGCTCACTGGACATGGTCCCTGAGGACATCCCGGAGTCTAGTGCGAGTGTGGATGGCTATCTGACTGTTCAGGTGGACAGGGACTGTGGAGAGAGTGACAGCGGTGATCACATCACCGTGAAGGATCGTGCGCGTGGCCCGGACATTGAACTGATGGCTGTGGGTTTCTGCTTATGCTGTGTGCCCTGGGGATTCTCACACGCCGTTGTGGTGGCTGTTTAAGTCTATGTTTATTTTTTTACCTCCATAGACAACCATTTCTAAATGGAAATGGTTTACAACCGTAATTAATCAAAGCCAGCAGAGTAGCACAGCAAGTGGAGTTTCTCCTTCAGATCTCCAGCAACCCATGTTCAATCCTGATCTCCAGTATTGACTGAGTGTTGTTTGCATATTCTCTCTATATCTGTGGCTTCCCATCATATGCTCTGATTTCCCCCCACCACGCTGGCTGGTAGGGTAATTAACTACTGTAGATTGCCCCTTGCTTATAGTTGAGAGGTAGAATATGGGATTTGATTGGCCGAATGGCCCAATTCTACTCCGATCCCTTATGACCTTATGACCTGTAAATTGTCCCTGGAGTGTAGGATAGTGCTGTGTATGGGGTGATCACTGTTTGGTGTGGACTTAGTGGGCCAGCTTTTCATGTTGTATTTCTAAATTTGAGTCTAAAGAATTAACGTAGGAATGGCTGGTTATTGACTGCCATAGACTAGGTGGGCTGAAGGGCTTATTTCTATGCTCCATCTTTCTATAACTGCGATTGTAACCGTTGATTGTTTCTGAGATTAAAATAAAATGGAAAATATCAAGGTACAAATCCTTGCATTCATTTGAGGTAACTTGAAGCATAATAACCAAACCAACTTGTATTTGTAAAGATGGGCCAATGTGGTTGAGCCAGCTGCTGCCTGTGTTACTGGCACACCGTGCAGCTGCTCTGATTATAGTATAATCTGATCACTTCATGTTAATCATTTTCAGGGCTGTAATGAGCCAAATGGACATGGTGTGCACATATTTTCTTCTCCTATGCATTTCCAATCCTGAGACGTCAAGATCTGCCAGTCTGCGTCACTTAAGCCTGATGTGCAACTGAGCGATCAACACTATGCACCACATGTCTGATTCCACGGACATCTTTTTCATATTCTGCCAAATTTTACAATATGTTCCAAACTTGTAAATTTTCCATCTGAATTTGTGCTCTAATGTTTCACATGAAAACAGTATTTCCAGCAACGGCTGGCAAGTTCAGTGATTTGAATTTAATACATTTTATTAGCCAAGTATGTGTACATAGAAGGAATTTGCTTTGGTGCTTTGCTCGCAAGGATAACAACACGATATACAACAGACAATTAAAAATAAAACATTATAATTTAAACATGTGAAGAATAACATAGAATACCAGAGCAAAAGGAGGCTACAGACTTTTGGTTGTTGAGTAGAGCCACTGCTCATGGAAAAAAGCTGTTTTTATGTCTGGCTGTGGTGGCTTTGACAGTCCGGAGTCGCCTCAAAGAGTTTGTGCCCATGGTGGGGGGGCTGAGAAATGATCTTACCGCTCGCATCCTGGCCCTTGTAGTGTGCAGTTTGTCAGTGGTGTGCCAGGACACAAGCAAAACCATCGACAATTCAGGTGAACATTCCATCATCAATCCAAATGAAAAATAATTATTTGGCATGAATCTGTTGTCATGTTTACAAGGATTCATTGTAGAACTTCACAATCTGAGGAAAGTTTCGCAAGAAATTAGCAGGGAAATGAAAAACTGTCCATTAGATGTATTCCTGTCATTGATGATGGAGTGATAATATACAGTAGCAGTTAAGCGGTAAAGCCCCTAACTGCAGATGAAGGACATTGATTTTTTTTAGAGAGGAAAAGTGGCAATTGAATTGAATCTCTTCCATCTTCATTTGCAGTTATCCCATTGAGATTTAGCTGATCAAGATAGAATGGAATTCTGTTTTTGCCTCACCTTTTCTCCCCTGTAAACAACACGAGTAATATTTGGCCAATTCGACAATATTAGTTCTTCCCTATCCAATCTGTCTGAAGTCTTCAATTCTTCTCTGATACTTTTTTGACATGGTCATTCATACAGCACAGAAACCTGCCCTTTGGCCCAAGTCGTTCATGCTGACCAAGATGCACCACCTAAGCAAGTCCCATTTGCCCACATTTGTTCCATATCTCTCTAAACCTTTCCTATCCATGTACCTGTCCAAGTGCCTTTTAAATGTAGCAATTGTATCTGCCTCAAACAACTCCTCCCACCATTGCCCTCTGAGTGAAAATGTCCTATTAAATCTTTCCACTCTCACCTTAAACCAATGTCTTCTAGTTCTTGATTCACCTACTCTGGGTAAAATAAACTATGGATTTACCCTATCTATTCCCCTTATGATTTTGTACACCTCTATAAGATCACTCCTCAGCCTCCTGCACTCTAAGAAATAAAGTCCTAGCCTGCTCAACCCCTCCCTATAGCTCAGATACCCCACTCCTCATAACATCCTTGTAAATCGTCTCTGCACTCTTTTCAGCTTAATGACATCCTTCCTATAGCAAGATGACCAAAACGGAACACAATATCCTTACCAATAACTCATAACATAACTTTCTAACTTCTATGCTCAGTACCCTGATTGACGAAGGACACTGTACCAAAACTATTCTTTATACCTCGCTGTGATGCCACTTTCAAGGAACTGTGCACCTGTACTCCTAGATGTTTTTGCTCTATAACACTCCCCAGGGCCTTACCTGCCCTGTCTCCTTTTCACCTCTAGCGTTTGTCACTTACTCCACCCACCTGCCATTCATACACTCCACACCTGTTTCCACCTATCACTTGCCAGTGACAATTATGTGGAATTCATTGCCACAAAAGGCTGAGGAGGCCAAGCCAATAGATATTTCAAAGGCAGAGATGGATAGATTCTTGATTAGGTGCCAGGGTTATGGGGAGAAGGCAGAAGAATGGGGTTAGGAGGGAGAGGTAGGTCAGCCATGATTGAATGGTGTAACATGTCACATGGCCTAATTCTGCACCTATGACATGAATTTATGAACATAATATTTTTTCAGTAGACGGCAAGGTGATTATATAGGATTATTCGGAATTGAAAGGTGTGTTTTCCTCTGGATTTAATTTGAAAAACAACACAGACATAAATTGGTAGGGTGCTTTTCTCATTTCTTGAAAGGACAGAGACATGTGGACATTTTTGAGGAGTCGAAGATTATTCCAATGGACCATATATTAATTGCACTTCATTCTCTAAGAAGTGAAGCTGTGATATTTGAGTGATTGTGGCCAGTGAAATCCCCAATAAATTATTTCATACTCTCATTGGAGACTGATGCAACCCCTGGAGAATGGAAACATCATATTTTTTCAATATATTTTTTTGCTTTTGTAATGGAGGCAAAACGTACTCAACACTACTGCAGTAGTTTTCCTTCATTTGCAAGATATCCTATTTACAAGCCATGAAGACAAGCAGATGAAGAATAATACCAAAAGCCAACCTGACAACAATTCATGTGAAAATATTTTCCTGTTTTTTATCAAAGAACACTAGTGGCTTCTTCCTCAACAATAAATGTGAACTTGAACATGATAATGGGTGGAATCCATTTGACATGTTTCTGGCATTCCACAAAAATGTAAAGAGCAGCTGTCATCTGATCATCAAATCCACACTCTTTATCATTTCCAAATGTCCAGTGCACATGCCAATATTAAATTTTCCTCTTTTATGCAGTATTCAGCATCCAGTTCTTCTGCTATCCTCCTTATTACTCAGCTGTTTGCATATGGAGCACCACTTCTCTCTACAATGGCACTCCCATGCATCAGTGGTGCCATTGCATTTTGTCACACTGTCTCATGGTCTCCTGCCAGAAGGGCAGATGAACTTGAGAAAAGTATGGAACTTTAATATCTAAGGAGCATCCCCTATTTCAGGGCTGATATCCCCTGAGAATACACATAGCTGCCGGGACAGAAGACGGTATCTCACTGAGCGGCGTACTGGCTTGCAAAACAAAAAGGGCTGTTGAGCCAAAACCAAAGAGGCCAAAGTCGGGCAACGCCATTGTAGTTGGAGACTCCATTGTGAGAGGTACCGACAGGGGTTTTTGCGGCAACAGACGGGATTCGAGGATGGTGTGCTGCCTTCCTGGTGCCAGGATACAGGATGTCACGGACAGAGTGCAGACAATCCTCAAGGGCGAAGGTGAACAGCCAGAAGTGGTCGTGCATGTTGGCACAAATTATGTTGGAAAGAAGGGGATAAATATTTTGCAGCGGGACTTCAGAGAGCTCGGAAAAATGCTGAAAAGCAGGACTTCCAGGGTTTTTATCTCCGGTTTGCTTCCAGTTCCTCGTGCTGGCGAGAGCAGGAACAGGGAGATACGGGACCTGAATGTGTGGCTGAGGAACTGGTGCAGGGGGCAGGGATTTAGATTCTTAGATCACTGGGATCTGTTTTGGAGTAAGGGGGAACTGTACAAAAGGGACGGATTGCATCTTAACAGGTGGGGGACCAGCATTCTGGCCGGCAGGTTTGCCACTGCTACACGGATGGTTTTAAACTGAATAAGGGGGGTGCGGTGTCAAATGGGATAGTCGAGGACGGAGTTAAAGGGAAAGAGAGTAAAGGGATGGTTAATGACCCCAGAATTAACGGGAAAGAAAGCTCACAAAGGGATAGGAGAGTATGGCCAAGTGTAATAGGAATCGATGTGAAAGGGACCACTTGTCAACATAATTGTATAAGAAGAAAGAGTGTTGTAAAAACAAGCCTGAAGGCTTTGTGTCTCAATGCCAGGAGCATTCGTAATAAGGTGGATGAGTTGAAGGTGCAGATAGCGATTAATGACTATGCTATAGTTGGGATCAGGGAGACATGGCTCCAGGGTGACCAAGGCTGGGAGCTGAACATCCAGGGATATTCAATATTCAGGAGGGATAGACGAAAAGGAAAAGGAGGTGGGGTAGCATTGCTGGTGAGAGAGGAGATTAATGCAATAGAAAGGAAGGACATTAGTGTGGAGGATGTGGAATCGATATGGGTAGAGCTGCAAAACTCTAAGGGGCAGAAAACGCTAGTGGGAGCTGTGTACAGGCCACCTAACAGTAGTATTGGAGTTAGGGATGGCATCAAACAGGAAATTAGAAATGCGTGCAACAAGGGTAACACGGATGACTTCAATCTGCATGTAGATTGGGTGAATCAAATTGGCAGGGGTGCTGAGGAAGAGGATTTCTTGGAATGTATGCGGGATCGTTTTCTCAATCAACATGTGGAGGAACCAACGAGAGAGCAGGCTATTCTAGACTGGGTATTGAGTAATGAGGAAGGGTTAGTTAGCAGTCTTGTTGTACGTGGCCCCTTGGGCAAGAGTGACCATAATATGGTTGAGTTCTTCATTAGGATGGAGAGTGACAAAATTAAGTCAGAAACAAGGGTTCTGAACTTGAACAAAGGTAACTTTGAAGGTATGAGATGTGAATTGGCCAAGATAGACTGGCAGGTGATTCTTAAAGGGTTGACAGTGGATGTGCAATGGAAGGTATTTAAAGACTGCATGGATGAAGTACAAAAATTGTTCATACCAGTTTGGCAAAAGAATAAATCGGGGAAGGTGGTGCATCCATGGATAACAAGGGAAATCAGGGATAGTATAAAAACAAAAGATGAGGCATACTAATTTGCCAGAAAAAGCAGCCTACCGGAGGACTGGGAGAAATTCAGAATCCAGCAGAGGAGGACAAAGAGCTTAATTAGGAAAGGGAAAATAGATTATGAAAGGAAACTGGCAGGGAACATAAAAACTGACTGCAAAAGTTTTTATAGATATGTGAAGAGAAAGAGACTAGTTAAAACAAATGTTGGTCCCTTGCAGTCAGAAACAGGTGAATTGATCATGGGGAACAAGGACATGGCAGACCAATTGAATAACTACTTTGGTTCTGTCTTCACCAAGGAAGACATAAATAATCTGCCGGAAATAGCAGTGGAACGGGGGTCAAATAAGATGGAGGAACTGAGTGAAATCCAGGTTAGCCGGGAGGTGGTGTTGGGTAAATTGAACGGATTGAAGGCCGATAAATCCCCAGTGCCAGATAGTCTGCATCCCAGACTACTCAAGGAGGTAGCCACAGAAATAGTGGATGCATTAGTGATAATTTTTCAAAATTCCTTAGATTCTGGAGTAGTTCCTGAGGATTGGAGGGTAGCTAATGTAACCCCACTTTTTAAAAAAGGAGGGAGAGAGAAAGCGGGGAATTACAGACCAGTTAGTCTAACATCGGTAGTGTGGAAACTGATAGAGTCAGTTATTAAAGATGGGATAGCAGCGCATTTGGAAAGTGGTGAAATCATTGGACAAAGTCAGCATGGATTTACGAAAGGTAAATCATGTCTGACAAATCTGATAGAATTTTTCGAGGATGTAACTAGTAGAGTGGATAAGGGAGAACCAGTGGATGTGTTATATCTAGACTTTCAGAAGGCTTTCGACAAGGTCCCCCATAAGAGATTAGCATACAAACTTAAAGCACACGGTATTGGGGGTTCAGTATTGATGTGGATAGAGAACTGGCTAGCAGACAGGAGGCAAAGGGTAGGAGTAAACGGGTCCTTTTCAGAATGGCAGGCAGTGACTAGTGGGGTGCCGCAAGGCTCAGTGCTGGGACCCCAGCTATTTACAATATATATTAATGATTTGGACAAGGGAATTCAATGCAACATCTCCAAATTTGCAGACGACACCAAGCGGGGAGGTATAGTTAGGTGTGAGGAGGATGCTTGGCGGCTGAAGGGTGATTTGGATAGGCTGAGTGAATGGGCAGATGCATGGCAGATGCAGTATAATGTGGATAAATGTGAGGTTATCCACTTTGGTGGCAAAAACATGAGGGTAGACTATTATCTGAATGGTGGCAGATTAGGAAAAGGGGAGATGCAACGAGACCTGGGTGTCATGGTACACCAGTCATTGAAAGTAGGCATGCAGGTGCTGCAGGCAGTGAAGAAAGCAAATGGTATGTTAGCATTCATAGCGAAAGGATTTGAGTATAGGAGCAGGGAGGTTCTACTGCAGTTGTACAGGGTTTTGGTGAGGCCACACCTGGAGTATTGCGTACAGTTTTGGTCTCCAAATCTGAGGAAAGACATCCTTGCCATAGAGGGGGTACAGAGAAGATTCACCAGACTGATTCCTGGGATGTCAGGACTTTCATATGAGGAAAGATTGGATAGACTCAGCTTGTACTCGCTGGAATTTAGAAGGTTGAGGGGGGATCTTATAGAAACTTACAAAATTCTTAAGGGGTTGGACAAGTTAGATGCTGGAAGATTGTTCCCGATGTTGGGGGAGTCCAGAACAAGGGGTCACAGTCTAAGGATAAGGGGGAATTCCTTTAGGACAAAGATGAGGAAAACATTCTTTACACAGAGAGTGGTGAGTCTCTGGAATTCTCTGCCACAGAAGGTAGTTGAGGCCAGTTAATTGGCTATATTTAAGAGGGAGTTAGATGTGGCACTTGTGGCTAAAGGGATCAGGGGGTATGGAGAGAAGACAGGTACGGGATACTGAGTTGGATGATCAGCCATGATCACATTGAATGGCGGTGCAGGCTCGAAGGGCCGAATGGCCTACTCCTGCACCTATTTTTCTATGATTCTATGTTTCTATAAGACATTTTAGTCTGGTGACCCTATTATAGAAAGGATGTAATTAAACTAGAAAGTGTTTAAAAAGCAAATAATGAGGATGTTACCGATTCTGGATGGTTTGAGCAAGAAGGGAAGACTGATGGGCTGGGTCTACTTTCCATGGAACCTCAGAGGCTAAATGGTGACCCTTGTCACCACTTATATCACAACATGAGGGTGACGGATAATGATGAATAGCAATGTAAATAGGCATTCTTACAGAGGTATATATCAGAAACTTTTATGATAGGGAGCCAAATTAGTGTCTTAGGTCTGTTCTGCCTTTGTGTGTATTTGGGATGGGGTCAGAGCTCTTGCAAAGTGTTTGTACCACAGTCCAGAACCTTAGTTTAGTTTAGAGAAACAGAGCGGAAACAGGCTTTTCGGCCCATCGATTCCGCACCGACCAGCGATCCCCGCACACTAACACTATCCTACACTAGGGACAATTTGTTTTCATATACACCAAACCAATTAACCTACAAATCTGTACACCTTTGGAGCATGGGAGGAAACCGAAGATCTTGGATAAAATCCACGCAGTCACGGGGAGAACATGCAAACTCCTGATGCCAAACCAGAACAAATTATGATATAATGGGAGGCTGGATATCAGACAACCAACCTGACAGCTAATGTTCAGTGGTGTGATGGAGTGAGTTGGGATGAGATCGGGAGAAACCAGTGATTATTGCACTGTACGTGAACGTGCTAACACTCATTGCTATGTAGACTGTACTTGATCTGTTGTTACTACAGACATTTTTTTTGCTCTGGGGTAGAATCAGAAAAGGTGCATCCCTGGTTTTAAAACTGACTTTATAATCTATAATTTATTGTTGTTGTTGCATCAAATATGCCTGTCAAGCTGCATAATATAAGAATATATTATTCCAGTTCATATAGAGTCATAGAGTCATATGGTATGGAAACAGGCCCTTCGGCCCAACTTGTCCATGCCAGCTAACATGTCCCTCTGCACCAGTCCCACCTGCATGCGTTTGACCCATATCCCTATAAAGTTAACCTATCCATGTACTTGTCTAAATGCCTCTGAAAAGTTGCAGTAGTACCTGCCTCAATTACCTCCTCCGGCAGCATGTGTTTCATACATCCGCCACCCTTTGTGTTAAAAAGTTACCCCTCATTCTTGTTAAATACCCCCCCCCACCACACCCCGCCACCCCTCTCACCTTAAGCCTATGTCCTCTGATTCTCGATTCCTCGACTGGGTAAAAGACCGTGCATTTACCTAATCTATTCCTCTCATGATTTTGTACACTCCAGTGCATTTAACAAATAATCCTTCTTGGCTCTTGAACATGTTTATTTGGATACAGCTTTCCCCCATAGAGTGTTTTACTAGGGAGGAAAGTGAAAAGAAAAGGAAAGAAAAGGCATTAGTGTAATCGCATCCAAAAGAAAAGAGCACATAGGAATTTCAGGCTAAATGTTTGGGCTCAAATTTCTGGGGTAAAGCCTGAGCCCACCACCTCCTGACAGAGAGGTTACGGCACTTAGACTGGAGCAACAGTTTATACATGTATATTGTGCACAATCACTTTAACATAATAAATCATAGATATATCTACAGTGATGCTCTGCCATTGCTTGGTGTATCTTCCCTTGTGTTTCTCTGACCTCCTCAGGCGCAGTGCCTTCAAAAGCATCCCTCCCAATTTAATGAACAAGGCTGTTCTCACATAAAGCTAATGGCACCTTCTGGGAGGCTCGACTATCTGTTGTGGTTCTGTTGCCCTCCAATTAGGTGCCATTTTTTAGTTTAATTGGAAGAATGACATGGATGACAACAGGGTAAGCTGTCAGTTTGAAATTCAGGCGGTGTCAAGCCCTTCGGTAAAAATTACATACGTCCATCATCTATTTCAGTCCTTTCTTTGAAATCTCACAGTAACTTTGTGTCATATGTTTTGTTTTCTGCAATGTTATGAAGCATCATTGAAATTTGCTACTTAATCCTCTGATTTGGACATTACCTGGATTATTATGTATTGAAGTATTCTTCATCCATGTAACCATAAAATCGCTGAATAATTTTAATAGTTATTCACACATTTGGTTTATACTGAATTATCTATGTGCTTCACACAATGAATGACATTTTTCAATTTACCATATAAATGATTACCACGGAACATCCAAAATAAATTGTGACATTTCACAATTTGTTCAAAGTTGATTGATCTTGATGTCCGGAAATTCAGAAGCTTTGTAAGTCAAATGCAGTGACCTGCACATGCTCTTGCTGAAGCCCTGTAATTTCTGGGCAAATTGTTTTTCTCAAGCATTCCATCTGCTATTACCCACCAATCCTGGTCAATAAATCTAACTTCCCAGAGTGGCCAGTGAAGTATCATTGCATAATTGTTTCTTACCATATCAAATCCTCGGCTGTATTATTTAAATATTCACTATTTATACCAATGGAAGAAGCTTTGGTGCTTGCTTTTTTTTCGCACAAGCACCGTGGTTAGAGTCATAGAGTCACAGAGTGATACAGTGTGGAAACAGGCCCTTCAGCCCAACTAGCCCACATTAGCCAACAATGTCCCAGCTACACTAGTCCCACCTGCCTGCGCTTGGCCCATATCCATTCAAACCTGTCCTATCCATGTACCTGTCTAACTGTCTTAAACGATGGGATAGTCCCAGCCTCAACTACCTCATCTGACAGGGTTACACAAAAAGGACCTTGACCTCACCATCTCTATTGCAGGTGACACACTCCTGACTGACATCCACTACAAACCAACTGACTCCCACAGCTACCTGGACTACTCTTCCTCCCACCCTGCTTCCTGTAAGGACTCCATCCCCTATTCCCAATTCCTCCGACTACGCCGCATCTGCTCCCAGGATGACTTGTTCCACACCAGGTCATCGCAAATGTCCTCGTTCTTCAGAGAACGGGGTTTCCCCTCCCCCACTATCGATGAGGCTCGCACCAGGGTCTCCTCCATACCCCGCAACACTGCCCTCTCTCCCCATTCCCCCACTCACAACAAGGGCCGAGTCCCCCTGGTCCTCACCTTTCACCCCACCAGCCAGCGCATACAACAGATAGTCCTCCGCCAGTTTCGCCACCTCCAACGTGACCCCTCCACTCGCCACATCTTCCCATCTCCCCCCCTGTCTGCCTTCCGCAAAGACCGCTCCCTCCGCAACTCCCTCGTCAATTCTTCCCTTCCCTCCCGCTCCACTCCTTCCCCGGGCACTTTCCCTTGCAACCGCAAGAGATGCTACACTTGTCCCTTCACCTCCCCCATCCACTCCTTTCAGGGACCCAAGCAGTCATTCCAAGTCCGACAGAGGTTCACCTGCACCTCCTCCAACCTCGTCTACTGCATCCGTTGCTCCAGATGCCAGCTAATCTACATTGGTGAGACCAAGCGGAGGCTAGGCGATCGTTTCGCCGAACACCTCCGCTCGGTCCGCAATAACCAACCCGACCTCCCGGTGGCTCAGCACTTCAACTCCCCCTCCCACTCCGTATCCGACCTCTCGGTCCTGGGCCTCCTCCATGGCCAGAGTGAACAACACCGCAAGTTTGAGGAACAACATCTCATATTCCGCTTGGGGAGTTTGCATCCTCTGGGCTTAAACATTGAATTTTCTCAATTCTGTTAACCCAGACTGCTCCCTTCCCCCCCCCCCCCCCCCCCACCTCTCCCTCAGCCCTCGGGCCCTGACATTCCTTCTCCATCTCCCCCCCCCCCCCCCCCCAAGTCGCACTAGCTTCTCATTTTCACACCAGAAACAGCTTACAATGGCTTGCTTCCCTTATCACCAATACTTTTTTGCATATCTTTCACTCATTGTTCTTGCTTTATCTCTCCATATCACTGTTTATATCTCTCGTTTCCCTGATCCCTGACCAGTCTGAAGAAGGGTCTCGACCCGAAACGTCGCCTATCTCCTTCGCTCCTTAGATGCTGCTGCACCCGCTGAGTTTCTCCAGCTTTTTGTGTAACCCTCGATTCTCCAGCATCTGCAGTTCCTTCTTTAATACCTCATCTGACAGCTTGTTCCATACACCCACCACCCTTTGTGTGAAAACGTTACCCCTCGGATTCCTATTAAATCTTTTCCCCTTCACCTTGAACCTATGTAAGGTCCTCGATTCCCCTACTCTTGGCGAGAGACTCTGCGCAACTACCCGGTCTATTCTTCTCATGATTTTGTACACCTCCCGTGCTCCAATGAATAGAGACACAGTCTATTCAACCTCTCCCAATAGCTCACACCCTCTAGTCCTGGCAACATCCTTGTAAATCTTTTCCGAACCCTTTCAATCTTGACAATATCTTTCCTATAACATGGTGCCCAGAACTGAACACAATATTTACCAACGTATTATACAACAGCAATGACCTTCCAACTTCTATACTCAATACTCTGACTGAAGAAGGCCAATGTGCCAAAAGCCTTTTTGACCACCTTATCTACTTGCGACTCGACCTTCAAGAAACCATGCACGTGCCCTCCTAGATCTCTTTGCTCTACAACACTCCACAGAGGCCTACCATTCACTTTGTAGGTCCTGTTTTTGTTGGGCTTCCCAAAATGTATCACCTTATACTTCTCTGTATTAAATTCCATCAACTACTCACAGGTCTTCAGTCCGAGAACCAACCTTCCACCATCAGTCTCTGCTTCCTTCCATTGAGCCAATTCGCTATCCATTCAACTATCTCTCCTTGGATCCCATGCGATCTAACCTTCCAGTGCAGCCTACCATGTGAAACCTTGTTGAACGCCTTACTGAAATCCATGTACAGCTACAGCTCTGCCCTCATCGACCTTTTTGGTCACGTCTTCAAAAGAATCAATCAGATTTGTGAGACATGACCCCCCCATGTACAAATCCATGCTGACTGTCCCTAATCAACCCTTGACAATCCAAATGCCTGCATAACCTATCCCTCAGAATACTCTCTAGTAAATTTCCAACTACAGATGTTAAGCTCACTGGCCTATAGTTCCCTGTGGTTATTATTTTATTTTATTTTTTTGTTTATTATATGCGGCTGCCAGTAAAAATTTTGTTATTCCATTGTTGGTATGAATGATAATTAAACACTCTTGACGTTTGAATTATGAAATCTGTATAAATCATGTGCATCACAAATTCTTAGTTTTCCATTAGGGCTGTTGTTGAATCTTAATTTCACAGATTGGACTGTCAGAGAATTACAATTCTTTTAATTGGTGAACATTAATAATGGTCAAAGTCCAAAGAAATTAACAAAGGGTGATCCATACGGCAACATTGGTATCAGATAGCTGAGCAAGTAAATGTGATGAGAAGTGCTTCAGTTCCACGTCAAATCTAGGAAGGCAAGTTTATTGCCATGTTCAGTGAAGTACAGTGAAGTACGATGATTAGGCAAGTTAAAATCTGGATTTCATTTGGCCATTATTCCAAAGGAATTCTTAATGAAAAGGCCCACCCAAGTGTTTAATATTGGACAGAGCATTTTCAGGGATTCGCTAATGCAATGAGCAGTTTCACAACAGATATTTCACCAAATTCCAACAAAGCCAAGTCAAGAATTGGAAACATGGTTCTACACCAGGATTCAAAAATCTGCAGCTAAGTTAAATGGACAGGGAAGACCGACATTTTATTTTTGGAACTAAATTTCATGAGAGGTTTATGATGAGAGCCATTCTTTGACCAAATCAAAATTTGTAAATGAGGCACAGAAGGGGTTTTGGCTACAGTGAGTAAGCTTATTTTTACACTCACAAACCTGCTGAAGAGAAGTAAGATTAGCATTTTTTTATTTTGTTGTACAGAGGCGGAGAAATTTAATAACATAATGAGAGCAAGCAAGTTATGAAATATAATCAACAATTAAAAAACTCACATTTCTCAACAATTATCATTGTTGTGTTCAAAGGCTTCTGCTGGGGACAACTGATTCACACCTCAACGACATCAGGGACAGTCTACATGTTCCAAATAAACCATTCCTGTGATCTTACAAGAGGCTGCAGAAAGTGGTGGACTCAGTCCAGTCTATCACTGTACAGCTTTCTTACCATCAAAACCATTTACATGAGGCACTGCCTCAAGAAGGCAGCAACTGGTCAGCTAGACATAGATCACAAGACCTACACCAACCCCAAACCAATTAGGAGCAGACAAGGGCATTCGATCCAATTTGTGGTCCCAGCCTCAAAGACAGATGTGTACAGTAATTCGTTCTTTCCATGCACTATTAAAGCATGGAATAATCTCCACCAAGCCACGGTTGCCCAGCCAGCTGCAACTAAATTTAAAGTGGCACTTTCTTCCCAATAACCCTCTCTGGCTAAACCCCTCCCTTCACCACCTCCAGTTTAAATTCCAGTTGAAATATTTTGGAGGACCAAGTAACCAAGAACCAAGAACCAAGAACTATCATCAAGGATTCCCACCATCCAGACCATGCCCTCTTCTTGCTGCTATCATCGGGCAGGAGGTACAGAAGCGTGAAGTCCCACACCACCACGTTCAGGAACAGCTCTTTTCCTACAACCATCAGATTCTTGAACCGACCTGCACGACCCTAATCCGACCTACAGACCACCTCGTGCACTATATTTGTGCTTTTGCACTAATGTCACTTTATTACACAGAGTCTTTCTCTTTTCACTCTTGCAGAATATAAGTATCCTTTATGGATAATTTATTATTGTGCTATCCGAGTCTATGTGCATGTGACGCTGCTAGAAGAAAGATTTTCATTGTACCTTACCTCATCGTACTTGTGCATCTGACAATAAACCCAACTCCACTTGATTTCACTTGAAAGCACAATAGGAAATCACAGCACTTCTTCTCACTTTTACTTGCTCTGCCAGCTGACACCTGTATTTCAGTACATCTCTGCCAAAATCCCTTTCCACACTTTTTTTTGTATTGATGAAATAGTAGATAGGTTATCAGGCAGAAGCAAGTCTCAAAAGAAGGACCATTCTATCTCAAGTCTCTTGTGGTACCGCAAGGCTTGGTGCTGGGACGGCAGCTATTTACAATGTACATTAATGATTTAGAGGAAGAGATTAAAAGTAACATTAGCAAATTTGTAGATGACACAAAGTGGGTGGCAATGTGAACTGTGAGAAGGTTTCTATTAGGATACAGGGTGATTGGAAGAACGGCATGGATGAGAATGCAGGGTGACTTGGACAGGTTGGGTGAGTGGGCAGATGCATGGCAGGTGCAGTTTAATGAGGATAAATATGAGGTTATCCACTTTGGTGGCAAAAACAGGAAGGCAGATTATTATCCGAATGGTGTCAAGTTGGGAAAAGGGGAAGTACAACGTGATCTGGGGGTCCTTGTTCATCAGTCACTGAAAGTAAGCATGCAGGTACAGCAGGCAGTGAAGAAAGCGAATGGCATGTTGGCCTTCATAACAAGAAGAGTTGAGAACAGGAGCAAGGAGGTCCTTCTGCAGTTGTACAGGGCCCTAGTGAGACCACACCTGGAGTATTGTGTGCAGTTTTGGTGTCCAAATTTGAGGAAGGACATTCTTGCTATTGAGGGAGTTCAAGAGGTTGATTCCCAGGCTGGCGGGACTGTCATTTGTTGATATAATGGAGCTACTAGGCCTTGTATACACTGGAATTTAGAAGGATGAGAGGGGATCTTATTGCCACATATAAGATTATTAAGGGATTGGACATGCTAGAGGCAGGAAACATGTTCCCAATGTCGGGGGAGTCTAGAACCAGGGGCCACAGTTTAAGAATAAGGGGTAGGCCTTTTAGGACGGAGATGAGGAAAACCTTTTCCACCCAGAGAGTTGCGAATCTGTGCAATTCTCTGCCTCAGAAGGCCAATTCTCTGGATGCTTTCAAGAAAGAGTTAGATAGAGCTCTTTAAGATAGCGGAGTCAAGGGATATGAGGAGAAGGCAGGAACGTGGTACAGATTGTGGATGATCAGCCATGATCACAGTGAATGGCAGTGCTGGCTCGAAGGGCCAAATGGCCTACACCTGCACCTATTGTCTATTGTTTATTATCATCTTTGAAGAGAAGGATACTTATTTGGTGGTGGGACCCCAGTGGAGAAAATCAGTGGCAGTGCAGGGAGTAAATGTAGGTGTCACCTCGAGGATCAGGGCGACTTTTTGCATGTTGTTATAACCACGCATTGTGAGTCAGGGCGGCATGGTGGCGCAGCGACAGAGTTGCTACCTTACAGGCCAGGCACCTGGGTTCGACCCTGACTATGGGTGCTGTCTGTATGGAGTTTGTACATTCTCCATGTGACCTGCATGGGTTTTCCCCAGGCGCTTTGGTTTCCTCCCACACTCCTATTTCCGTGCTGAATCTCTAAACTAATCTAAACTAAACATGTTTAATGGAGTACAGACTCCTTGTGTTGTTCCAACATATGTTGATTAACTGCTTGAAAGATACAGAATGGAAACAGGTCCACGGCCACCCATGTCCGCACCAACCATCTAAGGACCTGCTTCCGTGCTGTATCTCTAAACTAAACCCATTCATACTAGTTCTATATTATCCACATTCGCATCCACTCCCTCTGCCCTGGAGGCAATTTACAGAGGCCAATTAACCTACAAATGTGCTCATCTTTGGGATGTGGGAGGAAACCGGAGGACCTGCACAAGACCCATACGTTCACAGGGACAACATGCAAACTCCACACATACAGCATTCAAGGTCAGGATTGAACCTAGGTTTCTGGTGCTCCGAAGCAGCAGATCTATCAGCTGCACCATTGTGCTGCCCCCAGTGGAGTTGAATGTAGTGTAGACCCTGTGTTGTTCCAGCACATGTTGAATGAAGGAAGGGTCCTGCCCCGAAACATTACCTATCCATGTTCTCCTTAGATGCTGCCTAATCCGTTGAATTACTCCAGCACATTGCGTGCTTTGAATTGACTATATTCTCTTATGTGGTTCCACCACATGATGAATGGAATATACTCACCCTCTATTGTTGTTACTTATTTTGCAAAATACAAAATAATTATTTTCCTCCCATTGCAAATCATCCTTTTTTCCCTACTGGATAAAGCAGTAACAACTTAGACCAAACAGATTTTCTAGATCTTGTTTCATGGCCTTGTTAACACAACATCGGTCATACAATAATTCTCTCCCTTCCTAGAGTCATAGGTTGCGAGCCGAGGAGCTTTTTTGTTCAAGTTCGTGCCCAAATCACGGAATTATCTGAATTTTTAACATATTGTGTAAAAATATTATATAAATCATACCTGAAACTCCTCATGACCAAAACCTGCACATTTTTTAAAAATATGAGAAAAACTTTCAATTTTCCGAGTAGTAATTGTCCAATCAATGCACGTTTGACATAGAGGTCGGACGCAAATTTACCAATCCTGTGCTTTGTTTTATGGTTGCTAGGTAGTGAGGACCCTGGGATCAAGGCTGCCTCCTCATTACATCAAAACAATAGCAAGATTTCCAAGGAATAAAGGGAATGCTCACCTTGCTGATCATTTTGTTTTTCAATTGATTCATCAGTATAAAGTTATGATGTGAACTGTTAAATAAAAATGATATATAACAAATGTAGAGCTAGGGTTAGGGTTAGGGGTAATGGTAGGGTTAAGGTCAGGGTCAGGCTCAGGCTCATTAGGTCAGTCGGTCAGTCTGTCGGTTAGGCTTGTCGGCAGGCTGATGGATGCTGTGGAGGATCAGTCGGGTTGTCGGGCCGTTGGGCCGCTGCTGGATGGTGAGAGCAGCCTGGCACTGCCCCAGTCCCACTATGGCCATGACCCCCACTCTGCACACTGGCAGTCAGTGGGGTTCAGTAAATGGGAGAACCCAGAGGATCTGCCCTCACCCATTAATTAGGCTGGTTCAGGAACGGACCACTGCGACAGTCTCATTCAAAAAACACACTCACAATTATATTCATTATTTTTTAAATATAATATAATTATATATAATTATATATGATTACAGTCATATTCACATATTATATGGTATAATAATAGTCAAGTCACATTTATTTACATAGCACATTTAAAAAACAACTCTCGTTGACCAAAGTGCTTTACATTTGTTATAAATTTGTTATAATATTTGTTACATTTGAGTAGTATACACAAGCAGGCTACATACATATATACAAATAGCCCTCGCTCAGAGGACGTCAGGAAAGGCTTGGGAGAACAGATACGTTTTTAGACTAGACTTAAAGGAGTCGATGGAGGGGGCAGTTCTAATGGGGAGGGGGATGCTGTTCCACAGTCTAGGAGCTGCAACCGCAAAGGCGCGGTCACCCCTGAGCTTAAGCCTAGACTGCGGGACATTCAGCAACCCCAAGTCAGCCAATCTGAGGGACTTGTAGGTGGTGTAGTGGGTGAGAAGACTTTTAATGTAGGTGGGTGCATAATATATAGTTTAAATAGACTGCAACACGGAAATAGGCTCCCCATGGTGTAATATGGGCAGCGTGTAAACAGGCCCTTCGGCCCAACCTGCCCACACTGGCCAAATACGTTCAGAGTTGTGCACTTGTGAGGGGATTAGGAGGAGCAGGCATCAGTGCATCTCGAGAGGCTGAAAGGCCAATATTTTCTTCTATGTTCCCAATCCTTTGGACACATTTTCCTATTCTACAAAACCACTGCAAAGAAAATGTGTAAGACACAACCCAGGAATGTATCAGTGCAATCAGCTGGTGTTTACATGAAAAACTTTAATCTGCCAGAATGCTATTTCTTACAAGGGCAAAATTGGCTAATTTTGTGAGAGATAAGGTGGGTGAAATCGTGTCAGATTCGGAACAGGGAAGGTGCAACAAGACCTGGTTGTCCTTGTACATCAGTCACTGAAAGTAAGCATGCAGGTACAGCAGGCAGTGAAGAAAGCTAATGGCATCTTGGCCTTCATTGCGAGAGGATTTGAACTTAGGAGCAAGGAGGTCCTACTACAGTTGTACAGGGCCCTGATGAGACCGCACCAAGAGTATTGTGTGCAGTTTTGGTCTCCTAATTTGAGGAAAGACATTATTGCTATTGAGGGACTGCAGCGTACGTTCACCAGGTTAATTTCCGGGATGGCGGGACTAACATATGATGAAAGAATAGGTCGACTGGGCTTATATGCACTGGAATTTAGAAGGATAAGAGGGGATCTTATAGAAACATATATACAATTCTTAAAGGATTGGACAGGCTAGACACAGAAAAAATGGTCCCAATATTGGGGGAGTCCAGAACCAGGGGTTATAGTTTAAGAATAAGGGGTAGGCCATTTATGTTTCTTTAAGAATAAGGGGTAGACTTAGATGAGAAAAAACACTTTTCACCCAGAGAGTTGTGAATCTGTGGAATTCCTTACCACGGAAGGCAGTGGATGCCAATTCACAGGATGTTTTCAAGAGTTAGAATTAGCTCTTAGGGCTAAATGAATCAAGGGATATGGGGAAAAAGCAGGAATGGGGTACTGATTTTGAATGATCAGCTATGATCATATTGAATGGCGGTGCTGGCTCGATGAGCTGAATGGCCTACTCCTTCACCTATTTTCTATGTTTCTATGTAACTGATCTGCCCAGAAAGGATGGTAGGCTTGCTAGGCTTTCTTTTTTCTTTTAAATCCTCATGTTTTAAAAAATGATTTCCTTGTTTTTTTTAGATTAAAATTGCCCACACACTTAGAAATTGAAACTGTGTTGCTGCATGGTCCTCTTCATTGCCTGAACTAGTAAGATTGGTATTCTCGATCAAATAGTTTGTTTTACTTGCTTAAAATTTTTACTCACCAGAATTCTCAATTAAATGGAAGAACTGTCTCGCACAAATAACATGTTTCTGTACAAGAGGCAGCTAAGGCACAGGGACAATGACCACCAGAAGTTGAAAAGCCCACTGTTGTGACAAATAAAAGCTTGAGATAATGAGCTGCCGACGTAGTGATCCCTAAAAACCCTTAGCTATTTGCAGACTCTAAAATAACACGTCTCTATATAGAACGATAGGTGTAATGAGATCACTGCCCTGTGCTGCTATGCTCCATAAATCCACAGGCCACATGTCAGAGCAGGAGGAACACTAAGAATGGAAAATGCTTTGCACATATCCAAGGAAGGAAGAATTCCTCAACACAGTAGTCAGAACCCCACCTGCTTCCTTTAGTTCAAAACAGACTCAGAAAGAACAAAAACAAATACATTCAGAAGAGGATTTACTTAAAAGAGAAATACATAGATGTAAATGTGGCAGTGTTTTAGACCAGTGAGTGGAAAGATAAAAAAAACATGAATTCAGGCTCTTCAGTTTTACGACAAAATAAATGAATGTAGTGCACCCCAGGAGCTGCCTTCAGCGATGGAAACAAAATTGTTGTAAACAGTCAACTTTTCATGCAGAATCTGTAGAGTGAGGAATGGGGTGAGATTTTCAGTTTCTTGAAGTTACAATTTAGTAGGCAGGGGTTTTGCGCCGAGAACGGTGGGGGCCTGGTTCGCTGCCAGTGGAGGTGGCGGAGGCAGGTACTGTGTGAGAGTTGCATTTAAGAGGCTTTTGGATAAGCATGTGAATCTGCAGGGAATGGAGGGACATGGATCATGTATGGGTGGAAAAGATTTGTTGACATCATGTTGAGCACATATATTGAGGGCTGAATGGTCTGTTCCTGTGCTGGAGTTTTCAGGTTCAAGGCCAGTTTTTAAATTCGGAGCTCTAAAATGTGGATTTGTAACATTTATATTTGCATGTATCTGATGCATCTTATCTATAAACATACGGTATGCTATCTAATGTTGAGCTTTCTAAATCAGTTATTTGTTTGTGAAATTCTTTATGTTCAAAATCTATGTATATTTTCCATTAGCTGCTAGGGAGTTTACACCCAATTTAGCTAATCCTTAAAATGGGGCCAAACGTTCAGAGCTGAACCTTGAGAAATATGAGTACATAATGAGAAATAGTTGCCAGTTAATTAGCTAAAAGCACATAGTTCACCAATACAAAGCACTGATAAACTATTTGTCCACCCAAAGCCAACATTGGATGTTAAGTAATTCATGTTCGTCAGGATGAATGGGAAAAGGTCTACCTGGCTAGCTCTGATTTTGGATTAATTCCATTACAGTAATCACACCAGACATATATGGCAAAAGTTGATCCTAGTATCACGTTTGGGTGATTTGTCTCTTCATTACCAGGGCAGTAATCTGTCAGGGTGGATTGCACTAAATGTTGTACCTTTTATCCTTTATCTGGGTGCTGTTGACGGCTTAAGTGCATACATGTACTGTATGCTCTTTTCTCTGAATGGATAGCTTGCAAATGAAAGCTTTTCACTGTACCTGTACACAGGACAATAATTCTAAAATAAACTAACCATTATAATGTATGTCTCATTTTCATTTCATAGAGAATATTCTTAAAACTCACAAGAAGGAAAAAAATACCCACCACACTGAAGAACACCTCTCTTTCATATAATTTATTTTCTAGCATAATTTAAATACAAGAAGGCACTAATGAAGTTACGCTAAACACAACATCCAATTCAGGCTATTCAGTGACTGTCCTGTATATGACATAGAATGCCAAAGAGTGCATCACAGGAACGGCCCTTCAGCCCACTTTGTCCATGCTGAACATGATACCATGTTAAACTAATTCTCTCTGCCTTCACACCCAGTCGATTGAGTGGCTGCTTACTGGCAATAACTATTATATTTCTAGGAATTAATTTGAGATTTCTCCGCTCACATATTATTGGAGAAACATTCAAGTCACAAAACCTGCTAGTACTTGGGAAATAAGTGCTCTGAACTTACTTTAGAATGTTTCACGATGGTTGGAGTATAAAAAAAAAGTACAAATTTGAAGTTGAGTTCACACGAGTTTGAAAAATCAATGTTGTTGTTTGTTGCAGCGGAAGCTTTGCATGGTGCCCTACTGTGCTGTGCCAACCAAGCTGTATATTGTTTAGACATTAGAGAGCAGAGTTTGTAAATTGCAACCCTGAGAGGATGCTTTGCTTGCTGGGAACTTACATGATAAACTTGGGTTGTGAAGGCGAAGTGGATTTCCACAGATCTTTCTTTCATTAAACAGGCTGGAAAATCCAAGGTGATTCGCTAGCTTTAGTCACCAAATCTCCAATATATTTTCCCTGGATATAAATGTCCATGCCCAGGGCACACAGTTTTCTCTGAGTATCAATCAAAATAAATCTCAAGCTGGAATCTCAACCACACCTAGTTGAGAAATAAACTTTCAAACCCTCATTTGTTTTCAATATAGACCAGTTTTTGGCAATGACTGGACTGACAATTTTTCATATGACATTCAGCATTTATATTTATTGGTCAATTTTTTTTCTCATTTTAAGTTAATAACCCAAATCCAATTAGCATTTAAAGTGAGGTTACAACATCTCTTTTGACTTGGGTGTAGTGTCCTCCATTTTGTGGCTCAATCCTTCTGCTTAATTTCTCAAGGAAACAGCATCCAAGATTGAAAGTCAACCAACAGTAGGACTACTGACAGAATAAATATTAATGATTCTTTTACAAATGATGGAGGTGGCTCAGAGTGAAAAGAACATTTGTTCCAGTTAAGTAGGGCTCAATGTTATTATTCATGTCAATAATCAGAAAACACTTAATTACCTGTAAAACTTTAAAGAGAGTTACTGATGTAACTAACCCAACAGTTTCAGGAATATATGGTCCCACTCAAATGGATCACATCTCATTCATATTCAATTCAATGTACTTTCATTCAGACAATATTGTTTTCGTCAATTATGTTTTTGTCAGTTTTTACAGTCCATTGGGACATATGATCTATTGCAAGTTCAATGCCATCAATGAAAACAAAAAAACAACAATCATAATACATCACTGGAATTGATCCATGAACTCCTTCCAGATAGCCAAGTAGCCAGAATGGATGATAACAAAAAATCAGTAATCCAGTTTATTGGTTTCTCTGCATAGTAGCTCAAGAATAATTATGATAACCTCTTTTCACAAACTCAATAAAATGCTAATAATCCATTCAGCCCTTTGACCTTGTTTGGTTATTTAACTTTATCATTGTTGAAATATTGATGAACTCCATTAATCTGCCTTGATTCTGTACCACCTATTTAATAAAAATCCTTCGTTCCACTTCGAAATATGTGGTTGACATATCTCCAATAACATTTGTGTGAAGAGCTGCTCAAATTGTTTAGCTTCTGTTCTGCATTCCGTTAATAGGGAAGATAGTTTATCTTTAGCTGCATAAAGGATTCTGTATCTATCCCTTCAGGCCTGGAAACTTTTGAGAATATTTAATACTTTCAACTTCCATTAAATATGTTCTTGCTACTGCATCTGCTTTGAATCGCTTATTTCATTAGCTATGGCCAGAATTGCCTCCAATCTGTGTTGTGAAAAATATAAAGAACATTTCCATTAAGCCTCTTGATCACCTGTAACTTATGTTATTCACTCTTGGGGGTAAGAATATTGATATCAACTCTCGCATGAATTGACAGGCCACCCTGTTCAACTATTGGTAGCATTATAATGGAAGAAGCTGGCTATAAACTTCAGAATCAACCCACTTTTTTGAGGGAATATGCAGACACAAAAACAATTTACTGATCTGTGGACTGACTATTTCACTCACTATTCTACCTTTCCAATCCAGTATCATTTTCTTTCTTATGTTCCTCTCAGCAATCTATCAGTTTTCTGCTCATTGCTACATTAGGCAAGTCCACCCAAATTCCTTACCTAAAGAGGGAAGACAATCTATTTTAACTTCAGCTAACAGTACCAGACAAAGCAGACACAAGGACTTGTTTGCATTATGTTTCCCCAAGTGCAGGCATCTCTTTACAGAAATCTCTCTGGTAACCTTCTCCCAGAAGCATCTGGTTGTGGACCTGTGGCCTCTATGCATAAAGAATGTGCCTTCTGTTTTATAATGGCCAGTCTAGGGCCTTCTACTCTGGGAGCACTCTACCAACCTGAACCTTTCAATGCAGGATCCATTCAGTAACAACAGTCCAGCAGCTGAAAGGGTGTTGCGCCTATTGATAGCAGAGACTTTACTCGTGTGCCCAACGCCAGCAGCTTTAAGGACATCATTTATACATACAACTCTGTGTTTACTGTCCATCTTAATTGCCCTTGAGAAGATGATCAACATCATTGCAGTTTTCCTGGTGAAGCTACATCCCTCTGCGCAGTGACATCAAGAGTCAAGATGTAGGCCCACTGGCAATGCAGGAATGATGCATATTGGGGTAGTGTTTGGAGGGGAACATGGAGGACTTGGTATTCCTTCTTGGTGATGGAGCTTAGGAGGTGTGCTTGGAGCAGTCTAAGCAAGTTAACAGCAGAGCATTTGCAGTTGGCACACATTGCAGCCGTTATGAGCTTTGGGTGGAGGTAATGAATGGCTAAGAAGTGAAAGGGTTGGTAATTAAGTAAGATGTTTTGTCCTGATCAGTGGCAAATTCCATTTGTTCCACAAAAGTTACAGGCAATAAACATATTTAACTGGAGTGAATTTAACCATCTGCCCTTTGTGGACGCAAGAGACTGCAAATGCTGGAACCTGAGGAAAAAACTGCCGTTGAATCTCAGCGGGTCAGGTGTAATCTGTGGAGGGAAATAAAGGCGACATTTTGGGTTGCGTCAACCCAATGTCAATTTCCCTTTACAGATGCTGCCTGACCCATTGAGTTCTTCCAGCATTTTGTCTGACTTTTCATCTCCGGCCTTTGTCCATGATCTGCCTGTCAAAAACCCTGTCTCCAGTATCAACCTAATTCCTGCCATGCTTTGTCCGGCCCCTCCTGTTTTCCAGCTTTCTTCCTCCCCCCACTCCCCTCAACCTAGTACAATTAGTCTGATGAAGGGTTCCAACCCAAAATGCCACCTATCCATGGTCCCCAAAGAGCTGACTGACCCGATGACTTACTTGAGCACTTTATGTCTTTTTTTGTAACATCTGTTAGCATCTGCAGTTCCTTGTATCGACATACTTCAGCAATTTGTTTTAAGCATCTACCCTGTGCCCTTGAGAACTGTTGGAACTGCATCATCCAGACAAATGTAGAGGCTCCCATCACACTCTTTATGGTGGTTTGTAGATAGTGAAAAAGCTTTATGATATCAGCAGATTAGGTCATAAGTTATAGAAGCAGTATTAGGGCATTCAGCCCATTTAGTCCACTCCACAATTCAATCCACAAATGGCTGATCTATCCTTCCTCCTCAACTGCATTTTCTTGCCTCCTGCCCATAACCTCTGACACCTTTACTAATTAAGAACTTGTCAATCTCTTCCATAAATATATCCACTGACTTGGCCTTCACAGCCTTCTGTGGCTATGAATTCCACAGATTCCCCACCCTCTGACTAAAGAAATTCTACTTTATCTCCTTTCTAAAGATATATTATTCTGAAGCTATGGCCTCTGTTTCTAGACTCTCCCACTGGTAGAAACATCCTCTCCACAATATTCCTTCACTTATTAAATCAAACTTCCTTCTGCCATCTTATGTTGATGTGAAAGATCCCATGGGATTTTACTTCGGAGTCACGTGAGTGACTACGTGAAGAAGCCCGCCAGCCTGCATGCACGTCAATACGTCTAACGCATGGCGCACTACTGGCTGGGAGGCTCGTCGCTCCTCCAGCGGTAAGTTTCAAACCCTACAGGTAAGTTTTAAACTTATTTCCAGGTTGTATTTTTTGGTTGCCGGAATCTCTTTTACAGAGTTTTACAGAGTTTCCTGCTGGATATGGAAATCCTGGGCGAAATCCGGACGGGCCGCGGGGAAGCCGGCTACGGAGGACAGCGGGAATGCAAGTAGCCGGCGGCTGTCGGGTTTGCTACCCGAGTCGCTGACAGTGTGGTCAGTGACTTCAGACTTCGGCAACCCCAAAAGGGGTTCCTCGGACGAGTCAGGCCAAGAGGGTTCCTCTCTGACAAACATGGGTACGTCCTCAGGCGTTTATCCCAGATGGAGCATGGATAGCGTCTTTCGGCATTCATCCCACAGAGGATGCTCCATCATGATATGCTCCGTGAAACGGTGCCATATCAGCGCAGGTCTCCTCGGGGGCCTGCGGCAGCGCCTGTTTCAGGGCTGCTTACAAATCTCCCTCTCTGTGGAGGGGAGTGCCAGGGGTCAGTGTATGACTGACTCCGAATTCGGAAGTATGTCCGTGGAACATACTGGAATACATGCGTGAGGTTGAAGAATTGTCTGTCATGGCATCAAGGTTTGCGATACCCTCGCAAACAAAGGGGCCACTGCAAGAAGAGTTGGCTCCCAGCAACAACTACCTCACGTCACATCATTACAGGAACAGGTGACGGCCGTGAAATACCATACACCTGTAAATTGTGCATTCCTGAAAGTGCCGGCAGTGAACAGCGCTATCTGGGGAGACATTGGAGGGGGCATCAAAACCCAGGAAATAAAAAACTCCAACAAATTAAAAAAAATTACTAGCCTCAGGCATCACGGCATTTACCAGACCTGTGGATGGGAACGGAATATTCCCATGTAGGATGCCCTGGCGTGGATGTGCAATGCTCACTTCGAAATGAACTACTTTCAGAAGAACATCGTCAGAACGCCTTAAATCCCAAATTTGCAGGCTTATGTAAGGCCAGCAATGTCCAGCCACCGAATCTTCTCTTCAGGGAAGACCTACCCAAACAGGTAAATTACCTGGATGAGGAAGCAAAAGCTGTCGGACTAATCAAGGTACCAAAGACGAGCAAAGCTTCACCGTTTTGGCGAGAACACCCATACACCTCCATCAGCAGTAAGCGATTCACTGAAGCTGGTGGCAGCTCAAAAGCTGATTCTCTGGACAGAGGCCTTTTAGGCCAAGGCCCAAGCTGGCCCTCAGGGGAAATGCGCAATCCACACACCCCAGCAGTCCTACCCTCCAAATCTCGAGGATGTAAATAGAACCCGCACCAGGGGCTTTTGGGTTTAAGTTATCCTTTAACTTATTGCCACCCATTGCCACAAAGTTGGACATTTATTCATTCCAAACAAAAAGGTTTGGGTATACAAGCAGATATCCAAACAAGTAAAAGATCTGGATGACGAAGCAACAGCTGTTGGGTTAATTAAAGCACACACGACGAGCAAAGCTTTACCATTTCGGCGACAACACCCTGCGCCTCCAAAAATGAAAGATGGAGGATGTCGGATCATCCTTGGTTTAACTCACACTTAACTCACATGTACAGTATTCACTTTTTAAAATGGAAACATTTGTTACTGTCTAACAACTGATTTCAATAGCATGCTTTATGGCATGCATCGATCTCAAAGATGCATACTATTCCATTCCCATTCACAGGGATCACCGGAGATATTTAAAATTTAGCTGGATGGGGCGACGATAGCAGTTTAAAGTGTTGCAAATGGGCGAACTACAGCTCCCTGGTTATTTATCAAATTACTAAAGCCGGTGCTTGGGCTGCTCAAAGCTCAAAAATCACATTGTTATGGCCTACCTGCATGATATTCTAAAACGCTGTATTTGGCTAAATTAGCTGTTTCAGCCACGAAACTAATATTTGAGAAATTGGGGTTTTCTCATCCATCCAGTTAAATTTAAGTTGATACCAACTAGAGTTATTGATTATTTGGGATTTACCTTTAACTCTATTAATATGTCTGTGATTCCGCCCTGGGACAAGAGATTAGAATTAATAGAAGCCTGTAACAACCTTGTTGTTATGAAGCAGCCTTCTAATCATCAGGTGGCTAGTGTAATTGGCAACATAGTGGCTGTTTTTCCAGCTGCGCAATTTGGGCCTTTGCAATATCAGAACTTACAACATGCAAAGGAGCAAGCTCTCAAGCACCATTTAGGTCATTGTTAACAGACCTATGCTATTACCAGCTGAAGCTATCAGAATTACAATGGTGGACAAACAGTATTCAGCATTGCTCCAGTAACATTTTGGTCAGTAAACCTTCAGTTATATTACAAACTGATGCTAGTGCTCAGAGATTGGAAATTACTAATATCATCTCCAGTTACGGAGGCAGATGGGATGTGCATGAGTTACCAATTCTTCAGTTATATGATATCAACTACCTAGAAGATACTGGGGGCATTGTATGGGTTAAAGGTTTATTGTGCGAATATGCATAATCTGCATGCTCAACTACAAGTTGATAATACTATGGTGGTGGCATATATTAATCACATGGGTGGAATCAAGTCAGTATCCTGTGATAGTTTACCTAACCTCATTTGGCGCTGGTGTGTGGTCACGTAAAAATAAGGACAACACAGAATGGATGTTCGATCACAGAACACCGAATATCAATTTGTTTGCATCTAGGCTCAATCACCAGTTGCAAAAATATGTGGCATGGCAGGCAGACCCAGGGGCAGTGGCGATAGATGCATTCTCGCTATACTTGGGAGGAATGTTCTTTTATGCTTTTCCTCCATTTTGCCTCATCAGTCGGGTCTTGCAAAAAATCGAGCAAGGTTCCTCTTCAGGCATTTTCGTAGTGCCTGACTGGCCTATGCAGCCATGGTTCCCGCTGGTGTTGGGAATTATTATAGAACCTTATATGGTTGTCTCTAACCACAAAAAATTGCTGGTTCACCCCGTGACTCAGGAAGCCACCCTCTGCATGATAGAATCAATTTATTGATTTGCAGACTCTAAGAAGACCGTTCCTGGTGCTCGGGTTGTCAGACCGAACTGTGGACGTGGTCACTGCAGCTTGGAGGGATAGCACCAAAAAGCAGTACATTTCCTCATCAGGAGATGGGAAGTATTTTGTTTAAATGCTAAATATAACATATAATATGGCATGGATAACTGATGGATGGAGTTCCTTTCAATTCAACAACTGTTATCTGTGATTTCACACTGCTGCTTTCAAGGTTGACGCACATGCGGGCTGGCGGGCTTCTTCACATAATCCCTCATCGTAACGCCTCATAAAATAAAGATCAAACTTCAAACTGGTAAGTTCTCATTTAATCTTCCTATTATACTGAACCAAAATATGTTCTTCAGTTAGCACTGCTGAAAACAGATGATTGGTTTGTAAACACTGCATTGCTCAATTTGGCTGTGATTTATGTTTACATTGCAACAGTATGTTATATTAAGTATTTGAAAACTATTTCAGAATAAATAAATGAAAATATTCTTACTTCTGTTCATCAAAATTATAAATGAATCATGCAATTTGATTTTTTAATGGAATTGATCATTCCCAACCTGAAGCCACTCACATCTTAGCCATTCACATCTTAGCCATTCACACATTAGCCATTCACATCTACCTGGGCTTCAAATTCCAAAGATGTAACCCCCCCCCCCCCCCCCCCCCCCCCCCGTTTAAAGAGACCTCTTGTCATCTCACTCCAAAATGACCAACTCCTTGTACTGAAACTGTTTTTCAACTATTGATTCAAAAATGTAAATAAAAAGCTGCAGATACCCAACAAATCAGGCAGCATTAATGGAATAAGTAAGCATAAGTTAATGCTTTGGCTCGAAGATTTTTCATGTATTGAAGGTTCAGATGATCTAGCATAAGATGACAGACCATCAATGCCAATGTCAACTCTGTTTCTCTCTTCACACATGTTGCCGGCTCTGGTGAGCACTTGCAGCATTTCTGTCTGTTTATAACTACCAGCATATACAGATTTGTTTTTTGCTCTTAAGGTCATAAGGAATATGAGTAGAATTAGGCCATTTGGCCCATCAAGTCCCCTCCACCATTCAATCATAGCTGATCAATCTCTCCCTCCCAACGCCATTCTCCTGCCTTCTTCCCATAACCTCTGACACCTGTACTAATCAAAAATCTATCGATCTCTGCCTTAAAAATATCCACTGAGTTGGCCTCCACAGACTTCTGTGACAAAGAATAGTAAGATTAAAGGAGAACTTACCAGTCTGAAGTGTGATCTTGATTTTATGATGAGTTACGTTGGTGATTACGTGAAGAAGCCCAGCCAGTCCACATGCGCGTCAATCTTCAAAGCAGCGGTATGAAACCACAAATAACAATTACCGAAGTGACATAGTAAGATGCGTGACTCAAGAACTACCAAATGACCTTTATGAGAGAGGGTTGGGCGTGGAGGGCACGTAATCACAAACGTAATTCCTCATAAAATCAAAATCAAACTTCAAACTGGTAAGTTCTCCTTTAATCTTACTATTTTACTTCGGAGTCACGTGAGTGATTCCGTGAAGGGTTCGAAGTTTTGTGATTTCATGCTGCAGATCCAAATCTCGCCGTCTCACTGCGTTGATTGACTCAGGATGAGTGAATAATCAAAAAATGCATTAAGCATGATATTGATTCAAATGTATTAATGGTTTTGTTAATAAATAAATCAATAGCAACCCCTGTATCTCAGGGGAGACTAAAGTGGACGCAAAACAGAATGGGAAAAACCCCGGGTCAGTAACTGGCCTATGGTAAAAAAAATTAAAATCAATTCAGTTGACCATCATGTGATCACGAGGATATGATTGATGGGAATGTCCATTGCCCTGGCCACTGACATTGATGCTGACCTGGTGGAATGAGATATACAATCGTCAGTGTTAATACCTGCATAAACCAGAACCTGCTGCAGCCACCTTGAAATAGTCTGAACTGACCTTCCCTTTTGTGGTTGTTTGTCGATTAATAAACAATGCTGATTCCACACTTCTTTGGATTCTGGTGGCCTTGATATAGTATAGCAAGCCTGCCCTCCCACATAGATGTGAGACCGTGGAGTATCCGAAAAATGATCTTAAATCCTGCCACCCCAGGTTTGCTCTGCTTGTGTAGATCAGAAAGTAAAATGTAATGGCACCTGCAGCCAATTCCATCCTATCTAGCCACAGTGTTTGCAATGTTTGCCCTCGTTGTGCTAATATTACTGTCATGACTAAGGATGTAGCTGGAACCCACTGGTGACGTGATGTTAACACATTTTCAATATCCAAACTGCATATTTGTATAGTGGGAGAACATGTGTCAAGATCTCCTTTATAACTCGATATCCGGGGTTGAACCCGACAGAGTGGTTCCCGTTTGCAGCAGCTGTAGTGGGCCTATAACTGAATTATTGTCAAATACCATCTAAGAATGAACTGGAAGACGTCAGTAATCTGTACCGTATTAAATGTAAGATTAACATTTAAACAAAACCGCTTCCGGTCCCCTCAATAGGAATGTACTGCTTTTCTGGCTGCTATCCCTGCACTCTGTAGTGAGCACATCCATGGCTTGATGTGACAACCTGAGCCGTAAGTCAATCCATTCAGAATGTGTAAGTCAATAATTGTTTTATTATGTAGAGGCCGGTTTCCTGAACCAGAGTTTGAACCAGCAAAGTTTTCATTTTTTAGAATAACCGTATACCATTGTATTATTATGCCTGATGAAAGCAGGCAACATGGCTGCTTAGCCAGTCCGACAGTACGAAACCCAAAGCGAGGTCTTGCTGACTGTTTTAAGACCTGACTAATGAGGCAAAATGGAGAAGACATAAAAGAACATTCCTCCTTTTGTAGCAAGAATGTATTTCTCCGCATTGTTGTGCCACATATTTTTGCAATCAGTGAATAAACATGAAACCAACATGTCGATATTCGATGTAGCATTGAACCATACTTTCATAATACTTTGAGATCCAATACCTATTCTGTGTTGTCATCAATCTGAACTGAATGATACACCAATGGCAAAGGAGATTAGGTAAATTGTTACAGGATGCTTTTACTTGATTGCCATGTGACTAACATATGTCACCATCGTAGTGTAGCAACTTGAAGTTGAGCATGTAGAAAATGTATATTCACTCAATAGCCCCTTACCCATGGGGTGCATCTAGTGTATATATTTAGTTGATACCAACAACTGAAGAATTGGTAACTTGTGCAAATCTCCACTACCTCCAACTAGAGATGGTATTCGGAACTTCTCACCTTAGTGCCCTTAGCATTAGTTTGTAATAACTGAATTCGACCAACGGGAATGCTCTGTGTTCTGTTTCACAGAGATATGGCTCACCCCCAGCTCCCCAGACTCAGCAGTCCAGCCTGAAGGGTTCTCCATCCACCGTATGGACCGTACACTGTCATCGGGGAAAGGGAGAGGAGGGGATGTCTGCCTCATGGTCAACTCTGCGTGGTGCTCAGACGTGGTAGTCCTGTCCAACTCCTGCTCTCCACACTTCGAACATCTGGCGGTGAAGTGCCGTCCCTTCTACCTACCGAGGGAATTCACCTCCATCATCCTGACCGCAGTCTACATACCACCCCAGGCAGACATCCGTATGGCACTGGAGGAGCTGCACGCCGTGGTCAACAAACACCAGACGTCTTACCCCGAGGCATTTACAACCATTGCTGGGGACTTCAATAAGGCAAACCTAAAGAAATCACTCCCCAACTTCCACCAACATGTCTCCTGCTGCACTAGAGGACCAAACACCCTCGACCACTGCTACACCACCATCAAGGATGCCTACCGCTCTATCCCTCGCCCTCACTTCGGTAAATCCGACCATACCGCGGTGCTGCTTCTTCCTGCATACAGGCAGCAATTAAAGAGTGCACTGTCAGAGGTGAGGACAGTACAGAGCTGGTCGGCGGGGGCAGAAGAACAACTACAAGACTGTTTGGAGTCTGTAGACTGGGCTATGTTCAAGGACTCGGCAACGGACTTGAATGAATATGCCACAGTCATTACAGACTTCATAAAGAAATGTGTGGAGGACTGCATCCCTACAAAAACCTTCCGAGTGTTTCCCAATCAGAAACCTTGGATGAACTGTGAGATCCGCACTCTTCTGAAGACTAGACACCGGGCATTCATGTCTGATGACACAGTGATCTACAAGAAGTCCAGATACGACCTTGGTAAGGCCATCAAAAAGGCCAAAAGGGAGTTCTGCTCCAAGCTGGAGGATGAGACAGATGTTCGGCAGCTGTGGCGGGGACTGAATGCAATCACCTCTTACAAGGCAAAACCAGGAGGAAGCTCGGATGTCGGCGATACATCACTCCCTGATGAGCTCAATGCATTTTACGCACGCTTTGATAGGAGAACACCGATGTGCCTTCCCGAGCCCCTATTTGCTGTGATGGTATTTCAGTCTCAGTCACAGAGGCCGACGTCAGGAAATCCTTCAGAGGGGTGAACCCTCGAAAAGTGGCTGGACCTGATGGCATACCTGGTCGTGTCCTAAAAACCTGTGTGGACCAACTGGCTGGAGTTTTTACGGACATTTTCAACCTGTCACTTCTGAGGTCTGAGGTTCCCACCTGCTTTAAAAGGGCATCAATAATACCGGTGCCCAAGAAGAGCAAGATGACGTGCCTCAATGACTATCAACCTGTGGCACTAACGCCTGTGGTGATGAAGTGCTTCGAGAGGTTGATCATGGCGCAAATCAACTCCTACCTCGACAAAAACCTGGACCCACTGCAGTTCGCTTACCGCCACAACAGATCAACGGTGGACGCGATCTCGCTGGCCCTCCACTCCGCTCTGGACAACTTGGACAACAAAAACTCATATGTCAGGCTGCTATTTATTGACTACAGCTCGGCATTTAACACAATCATCCCCTCCAAGCTGGTTACCAAACTCGCAGAACTGGGTCTTTGCGCATCCCTCTGCAATTGGATCCGCGACTTCCTCATCCACAGACCACAGTCTGTTCGTATTGGTGGAAATGTGTCAGACTCGATATCAGCACAGGAGCACCTCAGGGCTGCGTGGTCAGCCCCCTGCTGTACTCACTCTATACTCATGACTGTGTAGCCGGTCATAGCGCGAACTCCATCATCAAGTACGCTGACGACACCACTGTTGTGGGACGTATCACTGATGGGGATGAGTCTGAGTATAGAAGAGAGATCGAGTGACTGTCCATATGGTGCCAGCACACAACCTGGCCCTCAACACCAGCAAAACCAAGGAACTGATTGTGGACTTTGGAAGGAGTAGGATGGGGACCCACAGTCCTGTTTATATCAACGGATCGATGGTTGAAAGGGTCAAGAGCTTCAAATTCCTGGGTGCGCACATCTGTGAAGATCTTTCCTGGTCCAAGAACACAGACGCAATTATTAAGAAAGCTCATCAGCGCCTCTACTTCCTGAGAAGATTACGGAGAGTTGGTCTGTCAAGGAGGACTCTCTCTAACTTCTACAGGTGTACAGTAGAGAGCTTGCTGACCGGTTGCATCGTGGCTTGGTTCGGCAACTTGAGCGCCCTGGAGAGGAAAAGACTACAAAAAGTAGTAAACACTGCCCAGTCCATCATCGGCTCTGACCTTCCTTCCATCGAGGGGATTTATCACAGTCGCTGCCTCAAAAAGGCTGGCAGCATCATCAAAGACCCACAGCACCCTAGCCACACACTCATCTCCCTGCTACCTTCGGGTAGAAAGTACAGGAGCCTGATGACTGCAACAACCCGGTTTAGGAATAGCTACTTCCCCACAGCCATCAGGCTATTAAACCTGGCTCGGAACTCTGAACATTAATATCCCTCCATCTGCTATTTGCACTTTATTAATTTGTTATGTCATGGGTGTATTTATGTATAGAATTGTAGTCAATGCCTTCTATGTTCTGTTGTGCTATGCAAAGAACAATTTTCATTGTCCTGTCAGGGACACATGACAATAAACTCTTTTGACTCTTTGACTCAACCTACTGGAGCAATGCTGAATACTGTTTGTTCATCATTGAGACTGAGGTAGCTTCAGCTGATAATAGCATAAGGTTGTTAACAATGGTCTACATGTCCTTTGAGTGGTCGCTACTTTGCACTTCAGAGCTACATTGCCAATTACTATTGATGAAATAAAAGTCAGCTTTATAACAGGTTGCTATTAACTCCAATCTCTTACCACAGGGCGGAGTCATAGGCTGATTAATAGTTAAAGGTAAATCCCAATGACCAACAAACAGTTTATCCCATTCCGCAATGTTTTACTGTTATTAGTACTTATATTGTTTTTGATAACCTCTGTAATGGAATTTGTATAGCATGAATCTTTGAGACCGTTATGAATCTGTTTTTTAAATCTCACTCCTGTCAGAAAAATAAGTTTTCATATTCGGAACGTTCATATGTCCCGACACTCTCCATTTTTCATGATAAACATGGTACTCCTGCCTTATTCCATGGGTGCTTTGCATGAGAACTCTGGCCCGATTTCCAAACAATATCTTCAAAGACAACCCTGGCCATAATCCAAACTTGCTTGGAATGCTAGCACTGTGCCTCTAACCAGACGTTTTTTTATCCTTTGTGTGTTGTGCAAGCAAATGTAAATATATTACAACTTGTGAATGGTGCACTTACCCATGTTTTGGAAAATACTTTGTTGAGTAGGGTTGGTAGGGTGCATGGAATTTCTGAGCTATCATGCTGCCCCCAGCTCCAGTGAACCACCTACTGCCGATGAGCGCCTGGGGTGCATTCTGAAACGATGACCTTTGCCCTCCGTTGGCCTTAATTGATTCACCTGCCAGGTTTTTCTCCCCTGTTGAATAGGCCTACCTGAATAACAGATTTGGTGGCTGGCTCTCACATCCCCCTGTTGACGCTGTTCACTGCCGGCCAGTATGTTCCATCGACTTCCATCAAGCCTGGAGTCAGTTATATCTTGACCTTTTGCACTGCCCTCCTCAGAAAGGGCGATTTGTAGGCAACCCTAAACAGGCGCTGCTGCAGGCCGCAGCATACATATGCTGATATGAACCCATTGGATCTATGCCCGAATAGAACATTCTGCTGGGATGGCAACTTTGTTGTCAGGAAAAGGTACCGCTGGCACGTGCCCTTCATCCCTTGGGGTATGCCCCACGGCCATACACTGAGACTCAGCATCAGCAGGACACTGACCAGTCTTGGTCTCTGCCTCTAAGAGGGAGACCTGTAGCAGCTCTGTCAACTGGCGCTGCTGGTGCGGCCTGCAGAGGTGAAACATCTGGCTCAACATTACCATCAGAGCCTGGGTCAGAACTAAGATGACCCATGGCTCGCGCCTCCTCATCCATTAGGGTGTTATCAAAGAGCTCTCTACTAGATGCTGCTGGCGCCTTTTTGTTCAGGGTGGCGCTGACACTCCTCCTGCTGGCTTGTGCGCTGCTGTAGCACTGTATGCAAAAGTTGCTGCATTTGGGATAGTCGTTTCAAACGCACTATCCAGCCCCGGTGAGGAATCATCCCCCGATTCCGTGGGCCTATTATTTTGCTATCCAGCCCTGGCGGGGAATCTTCCCCCAAATCCGTGGGCGTAGCAGACCTATGTGTTACTTTGAGCAACCCTGTCCCAAGCGTTGCCGGCGCCGCCTCTCATAGAACCGGTGCTTTTTGACATGAAACAGCCCTGTCCCAGGCGCTGCTGACGCGGCTCTCCCGTAGGCCGGCAATGTCACAAATGAAACAGCCCTGTCCCACGCACTGCTGGTGCGGCTCTCCCGTAGGCCGGCACTTTCATACATAAAGCAGTACTTACTTTCCATTCCACAGCATCCCCGCAGGCTGGAAGCCACTGACTGCCTTGTCAGTGGCTGCTTATCTCACAACCCGATCTTTTGTCGGTTATCCGCTTCCGCGGTCGGACCGGGGTTTCCCCACAGCCCATAACCGGATCACTCGTCGGGCTGTGAAACTGGCAGGAAAACCTCTGTGAATAAAGCCTCCTGCTTGAAAAAAACCCTGGTAAGTAAAAACAAACTTACCTTCTAGGTTTAACTTACCGCCGGCAGGAGCGCTGCCCTGCAAGTCTGGTGCTTGCGCCAATGCGGCTGACGTGTTGGCACGCATGCAGACTGGCTGGGCTTCTTCACGGAATCACTCACGTGACTCCGAAGTAAAATTCCACAAATTCACCACCCTTTCACTATTCTGTATGTTTCAATGAGATCTCCCCTCATTCGTCTAAACCCCAGCGAGTACAGTCCCAGTGCCAACAAATGCTCATCATAGGTTAACCTGCTCATTCCTGGGATCATTCTTGCAAGCCTCCTCTGGACCCTCTCCAGAGCCAGCACATCCTTCCTCAGATATGGTGCCAAAAATTACTCACATTATTCAAAATGTGGCCACACCAGCACCTTATAGAGCCTCAACATTACATCCCTGTTTTTGTGTACAAGCCATCTTGAGATATATGCTACCTTTGAGTTTGCTTTCTTCACCATTGGTTCTCAAGAACAGGGATTAAAGTTGATTTTCAATATTTAAATATATCAGGCATGTTATTTAGCCCAAATTAATCAGACTATAATTAGTGATCTAATATCCAGGTGTCACATTACTGTATTGATGGACCTGACGGAATATTGGTAAAATGTGGAAATCTTGAAAACCATAAACCTAATAATGGTCTTTTAGGGAAACTGAGCATTGAAATATCTATTCATTTCTGTGATGAGGATATCAATTATTTCTGTTATGTTACTCCAGACAACATTCCTCAATGAGCAATAATCTTATGAAATTTAAGGAGCAAGCAGCGAGCTCTTTAACTAACGTAACAATCAGCATTATATCCTGCTGCTTTTACAGTTATGATGGTAAATAGTGTTTATTTATCTTCCAATTTTCCCTAAAGATAACGGAATTGTTTTTTAAAATTGTTCTCTGGAAAGAAGTCATCCATAACCAGATACACCGCCCCCTTTTGACCTCCTTCTGATCTACTCAGCTCCTTTCATGCATATCTTTCCTTTCACTGCCCCTTCTCACACTGTCACCCAATTCTATTCACATCCTCCATTTGTTCCTGCCCATCACCACCCCTATTGCCTCTTGGTCTACCTTCCTCCCTGCCCAGTTCCCATTAACTGCTACCTTTCCCTCGGGTTCTATATTTACATAATTTCTCACATTCTTTACCACCAACTGCAGCCCTTTGACTTCTCCACATACCACCTCCAGCCTTTGCAAATCTCTATCTTCAAAGTCAAAGTCAAAGTCTAAGTATCCTTTATTGTCATTCAGACCTTTCGGTCTGAACGAAATTTCATTGCCTTGCAGTCGTACATATAATAAAAAAACACAACACACAATAAACACATATTTAACATCCACCACAGTGAGTTCACCAGGCACCTCCTCACTGTGGTGGAAGGCAAAAGTCTTAAAGTCTTTCTCTTCTTCCATCCTTGTTCTCCCTCTGCGCTGAGGCGATCCAGGCCTCCGAGGTTGTTGTCCACTAGGCCCGCGGCCGAGTCTCCGAAGCCGGGATGCTGCCACCGCCGTCGCCGGAATGCTGGAACACCGCCACAGCTCTAAAGCAGAGTCCGCCGCTGGAACACTGGAGCACCGCAGCTCTGAAGCCGGGTCCACTGCTGGAACGCTGGAGCACCGCAGCTCTGAAGCCGGGTCGCCGCTGGAACACCACTGCTGGAACACCGCTGGAGAACCACAGCTCTGAAGCCGGGTCGCCGCTGGAACGCCACTGCTGGAGCACCACAGCTCTGAAGCCGGGTCGCCGCTGGAACGTCACTGCTGGAACACCGCTGGAGAACCACAGCTCTGAAGCCGGGTCGCCGCTGGAACACCACTGCTGGAACACCGCTGGAGAACCACAGCTCTGAAGCCGGGTCGCCGCTGGAACGCCACCGCTGGAACACCACAGCTCTGAAGCCGGGTTGCCGCTGGAACACCACTGCTGGAACACCGCTGGAGAACCACAGCTCTGAAGCCGGGTCGCCGCTGGAACGCCACCGCTGGAACTCCACAGTTCTGAAGCCGGGTCGCCGCTGGAACGCCACTGCTGGAACACCGCTGGAACACCACAGCTCTGAAGCCGGGTCGCCGCTGGAACGCCACCGCTGGAGAACCACGGCTCTGAAGCCGGGTCGTCGCCGGAACACCACCGCTCTGAATCCGGGCCGCCACCGCCACTGGAATGCTGAAATGCCGCCACAGCTCCGAGGCCGGCAGCTCCACCATTAGGCCTCAGCACAGACGGAGACGGTAACGGGGGACACGACAAGAAAAGTCGCACCTCCCCGAAGGGAGAGACTAAAGCCCTGTTGCTCCCACCCACACATACACAGCCTAATAAACTAAAATTAAACTAAAACAGACACAAGAAAACAAAACGAAAAGAAAAAACAGATGGACTGCAGGCGAGCCGCAGCTGCCAGGCAGCGCCGCCACTTCCGGATCTTTCTCTCGTCCTCAACTCATCTGCGAAACGACCCTTCCTTAGCTGGATTCATCACTGGGCAGCCCTTGTCCAATCCCTGCCCCGCCCTTCTTTCTAACAGCTATCTCCCCTTACTCCAGTCTTAAACTAGTGGGAGGACTTGAAATGTCAACCGGCGATTTCCTTCTATAGATGCTGCCTGACCTGCTGAATTCCTCCAGCAGTTTGCTTATTGCTCAGGTATCCTGCATCTGCACTCTCCTGTGCCTCCCACGTAGCTCTGTCCATGATGTTCCAGCACAGTCTGAACATAAGCATCCACGTAATAATCTGTAAAGTTGTCCAGGTTTACAAAAAGCAAGTCAAATCCAATTCAGCTCATTACTACCCAATCAGCTTCATTGAAATCTAAGTGAGAGAAGGCCTCATTAACTGGTATCAAGTACCGCTCGCTGATGCCAAGTTTAGTTTTTGCCAGAACTCAACTCCAAATCTCATTACAGCCTTGATCCAAACATAGACAAATAAGTGAATTCCCTTGGAGACACAAGAGACTGCTGATGCTGAAACCTGGAGTTTCTGAAGAAACGCCGAGGGCTAAGCAAGATCTGTGAAAATAAGGGGATGGGCAATGTTTTGATTCAAAACCCTGTCTCTGGACTATAAGTATAGAAGGAATATAGTCAGTATATGGAAGTGAGAGGGAGGGTTGTGACAGATTATTGGTAGGTGATAATTGGAACCAGATAAGGGAGGAGGGAGATAATGGGCAGATCCTGTCAGTTGGGGGAGGAAGAGTGTTAAGATGAGAGGTTGGTAGGTAATAGACGGAAATAGATAAAGCAAGGGTAGATCGAGGGGAGGGGAGGGGAGGGGCGGGGCGGGGCAGGGCAGGAGGGGAGGGGGGGAGGGGAGGGGAGGGGAGGGGAGGGGAGGGGAGGGGTTAAAGTACCAGGGAGACATAAACAAAGTTGGGAAGAGAAGATGTGATAGGTGGTGGCATCACATTGGAGCTCATGGAAATGGTGAAGGATGATATACTGGATGTAAAAGCTAGTGCAGAAAAAGATGAGATCCAGGGGAACTATATCTCTGGTCTTTCTAGAGAGAGAGAGAGAGCGAGAGGGGGTGGATTAACAGTAGACATGGAAAAGAACTAAAACAGTATTTTTTTTTGGATCTCACTTTTTTTAATGCCTCTGCATGTATTAATGGGAGTGCAAGACACAGTAGGTCAGAGTAGCAAAGGACAGCAGTGTTGAGCTATCTCTAGGCCACTGCACACTGAAGTTTAGCCTTTTGACTGTTGGGTGGGAAAAGGACCACATTGCTTCCTTGACTAGCTACTCTGAATGTAGAGGTAAATGTTAGCTGCATTCAACAGCTCGATGTCTGAATTTAAGATGACATTTTCTCTGAAGAAGAGGTGATATAGGTTGTACAGTTTCATAATTGTCTTTTTGATTAGCCCCACTGCAATGAGAGATTTGTTGGTGATAAGGTTCAGCGTTGTAATGGGAATAATTAAGAAAGGTTTTAAGACAATGACACAACTTGCATGACACTTGTGACAGAGTGTCACTAATACAGAATAAGGCTTAGTGCAGAATAAGGCAGATGCAAGATGGATTCATTTACTGTGAACAAACCACATTTAAGAAGAAGACACAGAGTGCTGAAGTAGCTCAGCGGGTCAGGCAGCATCTTGGGAAAAAATGGATCGGCAAAGTTTTGGGTTGGGACCATTCTTCATATCGACCCATCCAGATCCGAAACATCACCTATACATGTTCTCCTTAAATGCTGCCTGACCCGCTGAGCTACTCCAGTACTCTGTGCCTTCTTTTGTAAACCAGCCATTGGGATGAGACAGCAAATTGGGATGTTGCCATGACTTTCCCTTTGGAGGAAGACCTCTCCATAGTTACTGCAATGTCTCCTTTCATGGACGTGATCACCAGATTTGGCCTCCTCTTCCCACACATGCGAGATGAGATTAGAAATTCATGACTATTTTCCACTCAATTCAGTCTGAATAATGGGCCTGTCCCACTGACATGACATTTTCGGCGACTGCTGGCACCTGTCATAGGTCATTGCAGGTCGCAAAAAATTTTCAACATGTTAAAAATTCAGCGGCAACCAGAAAGACACTACGACTCTGGGCGACTGAGGAGATTAGTCACGACCATACAGGCGACACCCTGGTGACATGTCACGGGGTGAAGCCTATATGGTCATGAGTAGTCGCCCAAAGAATCGTACCTTGTTCTGGTCACCACTGGATTTTCAACATGTTGAAAACTTTCGCCGACCTGCTGAGATTATGATGGGTGCCGTCAAGTTGCCGAGAAAATCGCGTAAGTGGGACAGGCCCAAAGAGGTCTCAATCCAAAATGTAATCTGCCCAAGTTGAGTCTGAAGGAGGGTCTCAATCCAAAATGTCACCTGTCTATGCACTCCTGAGATGCTTCCTGCCCTGCTGAGCTACTCCAGCCCTTTGTGTTTGTTTGTGTATTAACCAGCCTCTGTAATTCTTTGTTTCTACAGTTTAGAACTTCAGCAGGGATGTCATCAGCTCCCAAAGCCTTGCTGTTTTGCACTTAACATTTGGGCTTCTTTATAATCAGAAGTGATGCCTGGACCAGATGATTTGCTGTGGAATGGAGTGCAGACACTTGAGTTACAAACCGAATTGCGTTGTACTCATTTTCAGTGTTCCTTGCACTGGATGCTGACAGCCCTCTTGGTTGATAACTTTACCATCACACTGTACACTCAGTAGAATGGTCTCTGGTGTTGGGGTGTGGATGGCTTTGACTCTGCAGGTTGTGCATATTAGTAAGATGCTGGACTTCTTGTACGGTTTACACCCCCTACCTGTTCTCCAGATCATGGCACTGTAAATTAGAGTGGCAAAAGAAAGGGGTGTTGAACTGTCCCTAGACCACTGCATACTGAAGATTAGCCTTTTAACTTGGATAAAAAGAGGACCGGATTGCTTCCTTGACTAGCTATATTGGATGCAACGGTGAATGTTAGCTGCATGCCTCACCTCAATGTCTGAATTTAAGATGCCATCTCTCTGAAGCATAGGTGCTATAGCTTGAATAGTTTCACATTTGTCTTTTCAATCAGCCCCACTCAACTGAGATGTCTGTTAGTGGCAAGGTGCAGCATTGTGATGCGAATGATTGCGAAAAATATTTCCTGTAGAGCTGCTTCATCTCACTTGGTTGACCTACTGAACATCTACAAATCGAGGAGCATCTACCAATCGGTCCTCACTATACATCACACCCCTTCAATGATAAAGATGCACAACAATACTCCAGAAAACATGAACTGATCCCATTTCTTATGAGAAATCTCTCAAGCAGGCAGATGGTAAGGATGAATTTCATCATAACCTTTAGGGCATGAGACTTCTAACTTGACATAGAGCCAATGATACTGTGCTCCTTGCCCTCCTGTACTCTTTTGAAGCATGGACTACCTAGAGCAGACATAAGATCATGTGATAGTGATAAAAGAAGAATTAGGCCATTCGTGGCTAATCTATCTCTCCCTCCTAACCCCATTCTCCTGCCTTCTCCCCATAACCTCTGACACCCATACTAATCAAAGCATCTCAAAGCACTGGAGAGTGAGAACCAATTCTATCTCTATAATATCCTCCAAATCTGCTGACAGGATAAGCACACCAACGTCACCATCCACTTCCAGACAACAGTTTCACAATTGAGGCCGTAATTACACTGTATTGGCCAGGCTACAAGATTGCCATAACTGACACCAGGTTTATACTTCAGTACTGCTGATACAGGTGTCACAAGCTAAATGTGCATATCAGGAATTTTGGTGCATAATTCAGGTGCACAGGACATATCCCCAATTCATGGTTATGATCTGTGCAAACTTGTATCCATCAAAACTAACTCATGGAAAATTGAGCAGTTTGTAAGCTGAATGTCCTGCCCACATTCCAGACCTGCATTTTCTAAGCATGCTACATTAATCCGTCACCCTCAATTAAAAAGAGTGCATATAATTTTAGCTCCTGTTCAAAACCATCTTTCTAATTTTTGATTTCTATATTTATTTTAAATATCTACAGCATATTCATTTTTATTCTTTTCCACGAAGAGAGCTTTAGTTTTCCATTTCTTTTATCGCACGTCTGTAATGAAATGCTGGAACCATTGTTGTTGTTTCCTCCGGGCTGGTTTTGCTGTTTTTATCATTTTAGCAATGCAGTGAATGCAACAGTGAAGCGTGACCTCACTTCTACTTCAGGAAATGTCAGTATTATGACAATGGATTTACATTCTATGAATACATTTCTAGATATCATCGCTTAATTGAGTTTTCCAGCTGCTGCATCCACTGTCACAATGTATTAATTGTTTGATAATTCTTATATCCTGGCAATTTTTTTTTCTGAATCACCTCAATTAATGAAGCATCTTTCATTTTGTAATCATGTTTACCATTTTGCTGCCAATGACATGTTTAAACAAAAGTGATTCATCTGCATAGTTTTGAAATTGCTTTAATAAAAAAAAATGTTTTAACCAAAGTCGATGAGCATCTAGTGGAGAGAACATCTCATCTGAAGAAGGGTCTTGACCCGAAACGTCACCTATTCCTTCTCTCCAGAGATGCTGCCTGTCCCACTGAATTGCTCAACTATTTTGTGTCTACCTTCGATGAACATCTCACTTGTTCACAGATTTCATACCACTTTCCACACACTAGTTTTAAGGCTTTGTTGTATTTAAGTAGTCCAGGAAACTCTCATCAGCCCTGAACTCCCTAAAGCTTGACCTAGAACCCCTTTTTGGTTATTGGTACTTACTAATTTACTATACTTTGTGAGAAAGCATTCTTAGGACCCACACATTGGAAGAGAAAATGGTGGCCAACATCTGCAGCGCACTAGAAAATACAGTCATCAAGCATCACCTTACGTCAGGAATCTCAACTTTCATTGCAATATGAGCAGGAGACAGTAAATTATTATGAATTAACTGGAAGGTTCAATCTCTACAACTCAAGTAGATTACAACAGATTGGAGCAGGGCCGGCCTCAGGAGATACGGGGCCCAATTGGGAACAATTTTGGTGAACCCCAGGTACCCAGCCAAGGTCTGTAGAATTATAAAAATATAAATATATAATTATAAACAAGTCATATTCAGGCACGTGCCATGAGTAATTACTCAGGGTAGGCAGTCAGTCGGCTTTTACAATATCTTAAACCGTGCATGCGCAGATTGTTCTCCTCTCCGTAAAAATATAAAAGAAAAATAAAGAAAATAATAATTCAATTTGCCCAAGGCTTCCAAATATCCTTCATTCTGAATTATTGAATGGGTGGGGGGTGGAGGATGACCGCAGGTGCAGAGATGGTGGGAAAAACGGGAGCATACCGGGTTTAATAAGTTGAATCAGTTGAGATCTTATTGAATGACAATACTAGTTCAAGGGACCAATTGGGGGTAGAGTTTCTTTCACAGCGTGTGGGGAGTCTGGTCAGGGGTAAAGTTGCGGAGAGGGCAGGAACATTGAGAAGGAGGGGGTCGGGGATCATGCCAGTAACTCACTCACTCACGGCTGCCACCTTGCTCCGGGTGCGGAGCCACTGCATTGTGTCCGGGGAGGGAAGTAGCTTGCGTGGCTACGAGTGGCCGCCAGGACCTCAGCGCCTTCTGCCGGCCCGCTCACTTCTGGCAGTGCTCTCCGTCTGAACAGTGAGGGGACCAGCTCAAGAGCAAAGATCATAGAGCGGATAGGGTCAGCGGGTGATGGATAACAGGACAGCGGGCGGTGGAGTTTACTCCTGTGTCAGCGCGAACAGGAGACCAATTGAGGCTACTCATGCTGACACATGGAGTAAGCTTCACCGCCCACTGTCCTGTTATCTATCACCCGCTAATCCGCTCTTGAGCTGGTTGCTGGCATGATCCCTGACCCCGTCCTTCTCAACGCTCCTGCCCTCCCCACAACTTTACCCCTGCCCAGACTCCCAATGCACTGTGGAAGGATCTCCCCCCCCCCCCCCCTCCCCCAGCAGCATTATCCTTTTACAGCCGCTTACCACTTTAGACCACAGCTCCCTGTGTCCACCTACAACTCCAGAGCCAAACAAAAAGCACAGAGTGCTGGAGAAATTCAGCAGGCCGGGCGACCCCAACAGAGGGAACGGATCAGGATCCGCCACGGGCCAGGACTCCCCCCCCCCCAAAACAGAAAGGAACCGCAGATGCAGCTGTCACCGCAAGACGTCAAATGATTCCGGGAATGCCGAGGCGACAGGGTGAGAGAGAGGGAGTGAGAGAGCGAGAGAGAGTGTGTGAGAGAGAGAGGGGGGGAGAGAGAGAGAGAGAGAGAGAGAGAGAGAGAGGGAGAGAGCGAACGACAGAGAGACACAACGTGGGTGAATGACTTTACCTGCAGGAACAAGCCCGTGCTCGCGGTCCGGAGCCATCAATGACAGTGAGTTTTAAGAAATTCTCACAATGTGTCATCAATACATCATTCCACTTACTCAGTAAATGTAATTGTGTTTTGACCAAGTATTAATGACGCCGCGTTCCTTTGAATAAAATTTCTCGGGAGTCCCGTGAATCTTATTCAAAGGAACATGGTGTCATTAATACTTGGTCAAATATTAATTAGGGCTCTTCTCCCTCTATTCCTCTTCTCCTTTCCAGAACCTTTTCCTGCTCTAGAACATATAACATGACAGACAGCACAGGAACCATCCCTACAGCTCACAATGTCTGTGCGAACATGATGCCAAGAAAACTCTTACCTGCCTGCACGTAATCTACATCTCTCCATTCCCTGTATATTAATGTGCCTATCCAAAAGTTTTTTAAATGCCACCATCATATCTGCCTCCACCACCATCCCGGCAGGGAGTTCCAGGCACTCCCCACCATTTGCGTTAAAAAACCTGCTCCTTGAAAAATTTGCTCATTTCACCTTAAAGCTATGCCCTCAATCATTTGATATTTCCTCCCTGGGACAAAGGCTCTGACTGTCTATCCCATCTATGCTTCTCATATTTTTATATACGTCTAGCAGGTCGCCCCACAACCTCTGCTGCTCTGGAGAGAACAATCCAAGTTTGCCCAACTCTCCCTATGGCTAATACGTGGCATATTTCAGGCATATCCAGGCATAATTCTGATAAATCTCATCTGCACCCTTTCCAAAACTTCCACTTCCTTCTTGTATTGGGGCACCCAGAACTGTATGTAATACTCTAAATGCAGCTTAACCAAAGTCCTATAAAGCTGCACCATGACTCCAATATTTAATGCGTCGACCAATGAAGGCAAGCATAGTATATGCCTTCTTTAATGCAGTTTTCCCTTTATATCCACTGCTCATTCTCATAATTATGATTACATTCTGCCATCATTCTATAGTTTTACAATTGTGAGCTGTAACTGTAACAAGAGGCAAATATGTACATTGTAATGCATTGTTGCTCTGTTCCTCACAAAGATTTCGCAAGTTAAACTAGATTTCTTTATTTGAATTGCCTTTTAACTGTTGCTGCATGAGCTAATATTCAAAGGAGTGTTTGGTGACTCAGCCGTGAAAATTAACTTTATCCTGCAGGTGGGAGTGATGAAGTGTTTTCCATAGCAGCCTCCTTTTCCTGAAGTCACTTTGTTGTGACCCTTGGGTATAACTTTTAAGACATCAGTATCCACATCAGTCCCTTAATACATCAATCCTAAACATAGACTCTGAAGGACAGAATGATGCACACACAGACTGACATACGAATGTATCCTTAGAGGGAAAGATTATGGCTCCAACTGATAAAAATAAAATCTGTTACAATTTGCTGCACATCTTTATGTGTTTTGCAGAAGAGCAAAAGCTTTATTTATGTGCAGACTCCTTGATGGTTCAGCAGTGTGTGAGGCACTGGAGTGTTATTAAATCTGACAGAATGTCTGCTTCATACCCAAAACTAACTACTTTGATCCCAAACTTCTTGCCATTGTACATTTCACCTGCTTGATATATTCACATGCAAATATGTACAAGCAAGCTCAGGGCTCACGTAAAAAACTAAAAAAGGCAGAAAATGCTGAAATCACTCAGCAGGTCAGGCAGCATTTGTGTAAAATGAAGTATAGCAAAAGTTTCAGGTTGATGATCCCTTTCTCAGAACTGAGACTTGAATCTGAAACAGCAACTATGTTCCTGCTGATAATTCTCACAATTACTGTTGTTGTTTTAGATTGGTACTGGACCACAAGAAAGGGAATGATGGAGTGTCTCCGAGATCGATTCTTGGAGCATCTTGTATTGGAGCCTACCAGGGAGAAGGCAATTCTGGATTTAGTGTTGAGTAATGAACCGGATTTGATAAGGGAACTCAGGTAAAGGACACATTTGGAGGCAGTGATCATAATATGATAAGTTTTAATCTGCAATTTGAGAGGGAGAAGGTAAAATCGGAAGTGTCTGTATTGCAGTTGACCAAAGGGGACTATGGAGGCATGAGGGAGGAGCTGGCCAAAGGTGACTGAAAAGGGACCCTAGCAGGGATGACGGTGGAACAGCAATGGCAGGTATTTCTGGGAATAATCCAGACGATGCAGGATCAATTTATTCCAAAGAGGAAGAAAGAATCTAAGGGGAGTAAGAGGTGAACGTGGCTGAGAAGGGGAGTCAAGAACAGTACAAAAATAAAAAAGATGGCGGATAACATAGCAATGATGAGCAGGAAGCCAGAGGATTGGGAAACTTTTAAAGATCAACAGAAGGTAACTAAAAGGGCAATACGGGGAGAAAAGATGAAGTACGATGGTAAGCTAGCCAAAAATATAAAGGAGGAAAGTAAAAGCTTCTTTGGGTATGTGAAGAGGGAAAAAATAGTTAAGACAAATAAGGGTTCCTTGAAGACAGAAACAGGTGAATTTATTTTGGGGATCAAGGAAATGGCAGACGAGTTGAACAGGTACTTTGGTTCTGCTTTCATTAAGGAAGACACAAACAATTTCTCAGATGTACTAGGGGACAGAGGACCTAGGGTGACGAAGGAACTGAAATAAATTCACATTAGTCAGGAAATGGTGTTGGGTAGACTGATGGGACTGAAGGATGATGAATCCCCAGGGCCTGATGGTCTGCATCCCAGGGTACTCAAGGAGGTGGCCCTAGATATCATGGATGCATTCGTGATCATTTTCTAATGTTCTATAGATTCTGTATCAGTTCCTGTGGATTGGAGAGAAGCTAATGTCACCCCACTTTTTTAAGAAAGGAGGGAGAGAGAAAGCAGGGAATTATAAAAGAGTTCGCCTGACATCGGTGGTGGGGAAGATGCTGGTGTCGATTATTATGTAATAGCGCCACATTTGCATAGCAGTAACAGGATTGGTCCAAGTCAACATGGATTTACGAAGGGGATACCATGCCTGCCTAATCTTCTGGAATTTTTTGAGGATGTAACATAAAATGGACAAGGATGTAGTGTACCTGGAGTTTCAGATAGCCTTTGATAAGGTCCCACACAGGAGACTAGGGGGCAAAATTAGAGCACATGGTATTGGGGATAGGGTATTGACATGGATAGAAAATTGGTTGGCAAACAGGAAACAAAGAGTAGGGATTAATGTGTCCCTTTCAGAATGGCAGGCAGTGACAAGTGGGGTGCCGCAATGCTTGGTGCTGGGACTGCAGGTATTTACAATATACATTCATGATTTAGAAGGAGGAATTAAAAGTAACATAAGCAAATTTGTAGATGACAAAGCTGGGTGGCAGTGTGAACTGTGAGGAGGATGCTATGAGGATGCAGGGTGACTTGGACATGTTGGGTGAGTGGGCAGATGCATGATAGTATAATGTGGATAAATGTGAGGTTATCCACTTTGGTGTCAAGAACAGGAAGGTAGATTATTGTCTGAATGGTGTCAGGTTAGGGAAAAGGAAAGTACAAGGAGACCTGGGTGTCCTTGTACATCAGTCACTGAAAGTAAGCATGCAGGTTCAGCATGCAGTAAAGAAAGCTAATGGCATGTTGGCCTTCATAATGCGAGGAGTTGTGTATAGGCGCAAAGAGGTCCTTCTGCAGTTGTACAGAGCCCTGGTGAGACTACACCTGGAGTATTGTGTGCAGTTTTGGTCTCCTAATTTGAGGAAGGACATTCTTCCTATTGAGAGAGTGCAGCAAAGGTTCACGATGTTAATTCCTGGGATGGCTGGACCGACATATGATGAAAGAATGGAGAGACTGGGCTTGTGTTCACTGGAATTTAGGATGAGAGGGGATCTCATAGAAACATATAAAATTATTAAGTGATTGGATACGCAAGAGGCAGGAAACATGTTCCCGATGCTGGGGGAGTCCAGAACCAGGGGCCACAGTTTAAGAATAAGGGGTAGGCCATTTAGAACCCAGATGAGGAAAAACGTTTTCACTCAGAGAGTTGTGAATTTGTGGAATTCTCTGCCTCAGACGGCAGTGGAGGCCGATTCACTGGATGCATTCAAAAGAGAGTTAGAATGAGCTCTTAGGGCTAGCGTAAACAAGGGATATGGGGAGAAAGCAGGAACGGGGTACTGGTTGTGGTTTATCAGGCATGATCTCATTGAATGGCGGTGCTGGCTCGAAGGGCTGAATGGCCTGCTGAATGGCGTGAAAGAAAACCGGGATAGAAAAGGGGCAGGATAGAGCCTGGCCAGTAATAGGTGAAGACAGGGGTGGGGGTTATTTGATAGGCATTTTGTTAGACTAAAACCAGAGATGAGGAGGCAGAATTGGGCACGAGAGGACAAAGAGTTGTGAATTGTTAAGCTCAGGGATAGAAAAGTTGCGAATTAGACAATAGACAATTGTGGAATATTGTACAGCAATGGGCCCAGGCCCATCCTTCACATCTCTGGGGACAGGTAGAACCTCCACACCTAGTGACGCTTGGTGTTTGCCATGATTCATCGGGCATATTCCATCTTGGATCTGCAGATGAAACAGAAGATGGCTTTGATAATTATCACAGCAATGAACAAGGTATCAGCCACAGCTGAGCCAAGTACAGCAACACTTGCTGCTGGTGACCAAATTCTTGACAGTAGTCGAGAGGGTGTGTTGCACCCACAGTCTCAGTTTTCCTTTAACCTTACCCATCCGCCCTAGCCTATCATCGTTACACACCTTAGCCCATCTGAACTACATCCCCAGTATCTTCAAGTACTCAGATGATGGAAAAGTGGGCGGTGAACCAGTTGGGCCAGTTGCTGAAGAGTATGGCCTCTCGGTCGATTCCAGCGCCTAAGACCAACTCAAACTGGTCGCAGATGCTGTTAAAGTTGTGGAATAACCTTGGATCTGAGCAGACGAGGGTGGCAAGACAGGGAGAGTGGGCAACCCTGCCTTATGCCAGACTTAATGGGAAAGATGTCTGTTTCCACGCATTGGTGGCATTGGAAGACTGATGGCTGTGGAACAGTTAAATCCAATTCCTGATTCTATTCCCAAAGCCCATTTTCAAAGAGCAAGTTCATCAAGTTTGCGTGCAATATCCTGCCAAAGCACTTCTCCTGGTCCAAGTTGACTAAGCAGGTGTCCTGCACTAAAGTGATGATATCCCTGAATGGCACAAGGTTGTCCGAGATTTTCCTGCTGTGTGCAGCACTGATTGGGTGCGGGGCACAGAAAAGATTTGATCCAATTTGCAATTACCCTTGACAGGATCTTGTAATGCATATTCAGTGATTCAGCTCACAAATTCCTGATGTCTACTTTCTACCCCCTTTTCTTGTAGTGAAGGGTATTGATGCAATTCCTCGTGGATTTTCTGACATGCATTGAACACTTCCAGCAGATCTGGGCCTGTCCAATCTCACAGAGCCACGTACAACTTAAATAGTAACCCGTCGCTTCAAGAAGTTTTATTCTGCTCAAGGGTATGGTTGGAACCTGGGGACTTATACATCAAAACCCACTGGATGCATTCCATCTAATGCAAGACAGGCAAGTGATCAAACCTTCGATCCTATCTTTGGGAATGTAACTGGGTGGGTGGAGGGAGTGTTAGTAGGCAACTTACATTCGTTCCACCTGCCCTTGTAGCTATGGCCATAACACTGTTAGTTTTAAGGTTGTTATGCAGAAGGACTAGGATAGACCAGAAATTAGGTTCCAGAATTTGAGAACAGATAATTTACATATAATAGGCCGCACATAGAAAGAGTAGCTCGGAGCAGTTACATGTAGGTAAATCTACAAGTGACCAGTGATAAACATTTAAAAACAAAATAGTGAGTATTCAGATCCAACGTGTTTCCACAAAGGAGAAAGGGAATGCTAGTAACCATATAACCATATAACAATTACAGCACGGAAACAGGCCATTTCGGCCCTTCAAGTCCATGCCGAACAATTTTTTCCCTTAGTCCCACCTGCCTGCACTCATACCATAACCCTCCATACCCTTCTCATCCATATGCTTATCCAATTTATTTTTAAATGATACCAACGAACCTGCCGCCACCACTTCCACTGGAAGCTCATTCCACACCGCTACCACTCTCTGAGTAAAGAAGTTCCCCCTCATGTTACCCCTAAACCTCTGTCCCTTAATTCTAAAGTCATGTCCTCTTGTTTGAATCTTCCCTATTCTCATAGGGAAAAGCTTGTCCACATCAACTCTGTCTATCCCTCTCATCATTTTAAAGACCTCTATCAAGTCCCCCCTTAACCTTCTGCGCTCCAGAGAATAAAGACCTAACTTATTCAACCTATCTCTGTAACTTAGCTGTTGAAACCCAGGCAACATTCTAGTAAATCTCCTCTGTACCCTCTCTATTTTGTTGACATCCTTCCTATAATTGGGTGACCAAAACTGCACACCATACTCCAGATTTGGTCTCACCAACGCCTTGTACAATTTTAACATTACATCCCAGCTTCTATACTCAATGCTCTGATTTATAAAGGCTAGCATACCAAAAGCTTTCTTTACCACCCTATCTATATGAGATTCCACCTTCAAGGAACTATGCACGGTTATTCCCAGATCCCTCTGTTCAACTGTATTCTTCAATTCCCTACCGTTTACCATGTACGTCCTATTTTGATTTGTCCTGCCAAGGTGTAGCACCTCACATTTATCAGCATTAAACTCCATCTGCCATCTTTCAGCCCATTTTTCCAACTGGCCTAAATCACTCTGTAGACTTTGGAAATCCTCTTCATTATCCACAACACCCCCTATCTTGGTATCATCTGCATACTTACTAATCCAATTTACCACCCCTTCATCCAGATCATTGATGTACATGACAAACAACAAAGGACCCAACACAGATCCCTGAGGCACCCCACTAGTTACCTGCCTCCAACCCGACAAACAGCCATCCACCATTACCCTCTGGCTTCTCCCATTCAGCCACTGTTGAATCCATCTTGCTATTCCTGCATTTATACCCAACAGTTGAACCTTCTTAACCAACCTTCCATGAGGAACCTTGTCAAAGGCCTTACTGAAGTCCATATAGACAACATCCACTGCTTTACCCTCGTCAATTTCCCTAGTAACCTCTTCAAAAAATTCAAGAAGATTAGTCAAACATGACCTTCCAGGCATAAATCCATGTTGACTGTTCCTAATTAGACCCTCTTTATCCAGATACTTATATATATTATCTCTAAGTATCTTTTCCATTAATTTGCCCATCACTAATAGTCCAAGGAACATGAAGTTAACATTGAGGATTGAATAAAGGAAGGAAAGACAACGTATAGCAGGTTTAATGAATTGAAATCAGTGTTGCTTTTAAGCTTGTTATGCAGAAAGACAAGGATTGAGAAACTTTTTAAAGTAATTAGGAGAGTGAGGAAATGACCTTTGTTGGCAAGATTTAGGAAAATCCCGCATATCTTTTAAATAATATCAAAGGAATAGGGTAACCAGCGAAAGAATAGAATCCAATGGGGAATACAGCGGTAATATGAGTATGGAGGCATGAAATATAGGTCAGGTACTAAATGAAATGCTACAATCTGTATTCACTATTTTACTTCGGAGTCACGTGAGTGACTATGTGAAGAAGCCCCGCCAGAGCGCATGCGTGTCATTACGTCAGACGCATTGGCAAGCACCGGACTGGCGGGGCAACACTCCTGCCGGCGGTAAGTTAGAACCTAGAAGGCAAGTGTTTTTACTTACCAGCATTGTGTGTTCGAGCAGGAACCTCTCTTTACAGAGGTTTCCTGCCGGATTTATCGGAGGTCCGATGCCTAAGCAGGCTATGGGCTGCGGGGGAACCCCGGTCTGATCACTGAAGCGGATAGCCGGCAAAAGATCGGGTTTCCAGATAACAGCCGCTGACTAAGCAGTCAGTGGTTTCCAGCCTGCGGGGATGCGGTTTAAATAACGCTAGAGTCGCTGACAGTCGGTCAGCGACTCACAGACACGTTGTCTCAGGCATGGAGTGAAATTGGAGGGAGAGAGAACTTGTGCAGCCCTATTAGAACTCGGGTGAGTCAGGCTGCAAGGGTTCCTCTTTGATAATAACGGTATTTTCACCCTTTACAAATTCACACCGTCAAATTAGTGAGACTCAACTATAAGAGCGTGGGCCTATGGGACAGGCCGTGCCAACAGCGCCTGGGACAGGGCTGTTTCCTGTGTGAAAGCGCCGGTCTATGGAAGAGCAGTGCTAGCAGCTACTAGGACAGGGCTGCTTCATGTAAAAAGTGCCGGCCTCTACGAGAGGCGATGCCAGCAGCGCCTAGGACAGGGTTGCTCAAGGTCTCCCTGCTGGTGGGGGAGACCAGGACAGGTCAGCGTGCTACTGACGCCAAATCTATCACAGCGTTGGCCTACGGGAGAGCCGTGCCAATAGCGCCTGGGATAGGGCTGCTCAAGGCCTCCCTGTGGTAAATGGCAGACCAGTTCGGGTGAATGGGTTGCTGACACCGAACTCAGGCCTACGGGAGAGCCGTGCCACAAGCACCTGTTGACAGGGCTATGTGTATGACCTCCTGAAAACAGGAGCAGGGCAGTATTAAATCTGACCCTGAAGTGGTGACCTCCCGTGAGCATCAGTCGGGAGAGCCACGACATGGGGACTCAGCACAGCAGCACCTTGTTAGGGCTGTGTGTGACCTCCTGTGAGCTTCAGCCGGGAGAGCCAGGGCAGTAGGATGCTGACCCTGAAGTTTGGGGAACCATCACACCAGCACCTCGTTTAGGGCTGTGTGTGACCTCCCGTGAGCATCAGCCGGGAGAGCCAGGGCAGTAGAATGCTGACCCTGAAGTGGTGTCACTGCTTATGTGCATACACCAAAGCACAAGAGCCACGCTCCAGGTGTGCCGGATGTGGTTAGCAATTTACCGTACCGGTGAAGTCAGGGATGATAATCTGGCCTGCAAATTAATGGTCCTCACCAGTTCCAGGACTTCATAATGGAAGAAATTCACATATCAAACACCTGTTTCCTGTGCATCGCTCTAAAGGAGCGCATCATGAGGGCGCATGAATTAAGGCTGCAAAAGTCTAAAAAACTGGTTGAAGCAGGAATTATGGCGTTTGGACAAATGGCAAGGCCACTATCTAAACACAGCAGGATAAGGACTCTGCTGTGTAATGCCCATTTGTTAGTTTAATATTTACGAATAAATGTCCAGCCTTCGCTCAACCCACAGTCACAGCCTTGAATCAGATCCTCTAGGACCCAGGGGAACACCTGGACGATGACACTAAAACTGAGGCCAGGATGCCACCTTTAAAACGACATCCTTTCAGATTAAGAAACAGTAAATGAATATTGGACTGTATCCGGGGATCTCGAATAGGTATCTCGGAAGTACATCCACCCGTACAAAATACACATAGTTGGGTATTGGGGTTCAATACCCCTAACTCTGCAGGTGGATGATGCATATCAGCCTTAACAATTGTGTCCAATTCCCCAGCCAAAGGGACGATGGTGGGTGTCGAGTCATTCTGGGCCGGAACATACTTTACCTTTAAGGGCCAGTATAAAAGGTTTAAATAAAAATTTCAGTATTGTAACTGGGATTAAAAAAAGGGTGTTACATGGCAGCCATAGATCTGATAGATAAATATTCAGCTACCACACACCTGTTGAGAGGTTAGCTCCTCACCCATCTAATTAAACTTAGATTAGTACCATTTAGAATGATTGGCTATTTGAGGTCATCATTGGTTAATTAACATGACAGTACTTTGCCTACGGCCAAAATTGTAACTAATGTCTCGTGATATACTAGAGACATTCTGACTCAATAACCTTTAGTTTACAAACTGATGTGAGCTTCAGGATGAGGAGCCACTGATATCAAGTCTGGCTGGGGCGGCTGATAAAATGTGAAAGAAGCATTAACCCTGCAGAGGCTGGGGTAAACTGCGTAGAATTGCTGGATGCATTCTATGGGCTAAAGAATTCTGCTCAACAATGCATGATTTGCATGTGCAGCTTCCGATTGATAATACCACAGCTGGTACTCATATCAATCACATGGGTAGAATGAGGTCATTATTCTGTAACAGTCTGCCTAGCCTCATCTGGCACTGGTGCATTACAAGGAACATCTGGGTCTCAGATATCTATCTATCAGGTAGAGATCATGCAAAAGTTGCAGACACCAGGTCATGTAAATTCCATTGCGAACAAAAAATGAATTAAGAATCCAAAAGTTTACGAATTGTTAGCCGGTATGGATTGCCAGACAAAGATCTGTTGCATCTGGGTTAAATTACCAGTACCTGTATTCGGCATGGGAACCAAATCTAGGGACAGTAGCGGAGGATACATTCTTGCTACATTAGGGATGTACGTTCTTACGCTTTCCCCATTTCTTCCTCATTCAATCAAGGTCTCACTAAAATAGAGTATGACTACACTTAGGTGTTTAGTGGGTTCTAAACTGGTCCACACAGCATGGTTCCATTGGTTTGAGACGGATGACACAGCATTCATGATCATCCCAATTACAGTAACTTGTTGGTTCACACTGGGACAGGAGGAAAGTTCCCCTTTACATGAGCACATTAATTTATTGATTTGTATCTTCTGACCAGACTGTTCCAGGGACTCAGACTATTGAGTAGAACCGTCGATGTGATTACGATGGTCTGGAGAGATAATACTAAAAAACAATATGTATCTCATATTAAGAAATGGGAGATGTCCTGTTTACAGTTAAATATATCTTATCATAAGTTGCAGGCATACCGGATGTATTGGAGTTCCTGGCTACATTGCATTTTGACAAGCAGTTAAGCTATAGTTCCATTTATAGTGCTAGAAGTACTTTGTCCTCCTACTTAGGGCAAGGGTCTGGACAACACTCTGTCGGATCTCATCTATTGGTGGCCCGATTCATAGGAGGTATTTTAACAAAACCCTCCCAGACGTACATATTCAGAAATCTGGGATGTGAACATAGTTCTCACACTGCTTTGGCAATGGGCTCCAATTACATCTCTGCCTTTCCGGAAGTTAACGCTCAAAGTGATCATGTTCATGGTGCTAGTGGCAGCATTATGGGTCCAAATATTGCAAAAGTTATGACTGGACAGCATGCATTCTTCTGTAGATGATATTGTGTTTTATGCAAATGATCTAATCAAACAGAGCAGGCCAGGGATGGCTGGAACCAAAATAAGCTTAAAATATACCCATTGATCTAAGACTATATGTAATTACGCATCTGAGCTAATAATATCAAGGTCATCAAGAGTCTCAGAGGCTCTGAAACAGCGATGGTCATCGGCCACATAAAACCTCATACAAAGGTGTCAGTACAAGCTATAGCTAGATCACTGAAACAGGTTTGCATTTTGCTGGAGTTGACACTGATGTGTTTAAATCACTCCACCAGGACGGCATCAACGTACGCAGCAAAGGCGCAGGACGTGCCATTAGACCAAATCCTCACCGCAGGATGGTCACTTAAGGAACCTTTTAGGGTTTATGACAAACCTGTCCCCACAATGGAAAGATTGATCAAGCTGTTTTGGGTTCTGTTTGAGTTCTCCTTTGTAATTTCCCCTGCGAAAGAGGGGTTATTACTGTTGTGTAAAATTTTGTTGTTTAGGACATTTATTGTATAAATTAAACATATGTTTGATACATTATTTGGTTACCCTGTGCCAACCAAGGCTGTGTGTTGTATGGAACTGTACCTACGGCATGAAATCACAGAGCTTTGAAATCTTCACATGACTCCGAAGTAAAATTGTAAGATTAAACAAGAACTTACCAGTTCGAAGTTTGATCCTTATTTTATGAGGAGTTATGATGAGGGATTACGTGCCCTCTGCTCCCACCCTCATAATCTAAAGGATCATCTGGTAGTTCTAGTCTTCTAAAAGCCTTACTATGTTACTTCATCTATTGTGTTTCTGTGTTTTCACGCCACGGCTTTAAAGTATGACAAGCATGCGCTCTGACGGGGCTTCTTCATGTAATCCCTCATCGTAACTCCTCATAAAATAAGTATCAAACTTCGAACTGGTAAGTTCTCATTTAATCTTACTATTCATAATGCCACTGTGGTTGATGAATTCAGAGTGGAGAAACATGGAAATTCCAAATGATTATGAAAATATGAAGGTACAACTTTTCGCAGCAGTCTTCAGGATGGAGACATTTCCAGGGCCTGTTGAGCAGAATTACAGGCTGCTGTGAGATTCATGGGAGAAGATTATTGGGCACTGGTAGTAATTGTCAAACATTCTGTGGCCACGTCAGAGGTGTATGATGATGAAAGGACCTTTATTGAAGAACAGCAATAGTCAAGAGTGTTTAATTGGCATACATGTGGAAAATTGAACAATAGAATTCTTACCTGCAACAGCAAATCAGGTCTGTAGGGATAACCCTGAGAAATATAAGGTGGTATGAGTCAACATGAGTGGACTACCTGGTGAGTAGTTATGTGACTATGTGAGTTTTATATGACTCTATAACATTGAATAATCACAATAAAGAACTAACTCAAACACTATCTCCAAAATGTACACTATTTATCCCACTTTCACATCCACTCCCTATATGCCGGGATCAATTTACAGAAGCCAATTAATCTGCAAACCCACACGTCATTGGGATGTGGATGAAAACTGGAGCACCCAGAGGAAATGCACATAGCCACAGGAAGAATGTGTAAACTCCACACAGGTAGCATTCATGGTCAGGATCAAACCCACAATTCTGGCGCAGTGAGGTAACAGCTCCACCAGCTTCACCAGTGTCCTGCATTGTTTATTATAATAGTTAAGCATTAAACTATACATGGTAGCATATCCTTGACATACATGGTGTTCCCATCCTCAATTTGTGCATATGAATTTGCATGAGGCAATTTTAGGAGCACATCAAGTACATACATATTTGTACACCATCACGTGTGTGCATGTTCCATAGTGTGATTAATGATTATTGTAGGGGATTTGTGCCAAGGGCAGGGTAGGACCTTACTACGCTGCGCCCTCCAAGTAGACCTGCCACCTCTCTGCTCAATCACAGTATACTTTAAATATTTATGTTTCCAGTGTCAAGTGGGGTGAATGAGGTCATAGGCCATGTCATAAGTGAAAGGAGCAGAATGAGGCCATTCGGCCCATCAAGTCTGCTCTGCCATTCAACCACGGCTGATCTATCTCTCCCTCCTAACCCCATTCTTCTGCCTTCTCCCCATAACCTCTGACACCTGTACTAATTAAGAATCTATCCATATCTGTCTTAAAAATATCCATTGACTTGACCTCCACAGCCTTTTGTAGTAAATAATTCCACAGATACACCACAACCAGAGGGTCAGCAGAACCTGCTGTGTTTTTCACGTGTCAATTTTATGTCAATGAAAAATTAGATTAGTGTTAACACCTGGTGTGCAAGAACAGTGGACACATTTATCACTACTGAGAGCCAGCTGCCGTTCTAAAGCAGGTGGGGAGGAGCAGGGTCTCTGCTCTTTCTAGCAGTGTCATTGGTACATTCAGAATGAATATCTTTATCATTTGGTTTTACTTTGCAACTAAAGGAATACTTCCTTGGAGGATTCAGGTTCGCTCACCAAAAAGAACAAAAATTGCTTGTTCAGGACTGTTAATTCCTTGTTAAAGGCCAATTAAGGGAAATGAGCAATTTTGCTCATGATGGGATAAATGCAAAGACTGGGCTCATTAACCACAGTTAGACCACTGTGATTGTTTGCAAAGTGAGAAAACAGCTTCACAGGCTCATCAGAGCACTGTCAGAGTAGACCAAAGTCCCATTTTGCGAATTTGTTCAGCGAATGTCGGTGTCATACCAGTGTCGCCAAAAGATTTTGAACATTTTTAAATCCAGCGGCGACAAAAATATGTTGCGACACTTGAAAAAACACCGCGCGTCATACGTCATCACGCCGCATCACGCCGCATCACGCCGCAAATTTTTCGGAGACCTGATACGTCAGTCAATGATGCCGGCAGTCGTAAAAAAAATCATCAAGTGGGACAGGCCCTTTAACGTTTCAACTGTTGTTCATCCCAATGTGTTTGTTCTGCTGTTCTACACTCTGGCCTTTGCTACCTTCCTTTTTAACTGGGTTATAAATTTGTCTTCTATTTAATAAGAATTATATTCTATTCAATATTTACTTTAAAAAATAGCTTGGATGCACAGAACTCATAACCAAAAATGTGTCCAGCTCTCTGTGTATCTATGTGTGTTTCATCGCGGATAAGCTTTCAGTTGATTTCTGACAGTACAGAAAAGTAGCAATAGGAGAGCACAATTGTAATCAGCAGATGTTGGTGTGGACCCAGTGGGTCAATGGACCAATTTCCGTGCTATATCTTTCTATCAATCAATTGGTCTCCTTCATCAAGTTTTTTCTGAAGTGCCTATGTTGTTGGAAGATCTGTTGGATCATCATGTCTGGGCATGGATTGGTGTAAGCTTTTGTCAGGTTTGTAAAGGTATCCCGCAGCTACAAGATCCAAAATTAAACTCCAGGAGTTAAAGGCCTGTCCCACGAGCATGTGACTCCATGCGGTGAGAGTGACCTAACTTGGTCACTTGAGTCGTCCGGCCTCACGGGGCCAGTCGCACTTCGATCGCCAGAGCCATATGGAGTTGTGCGAAGCTGGTCCCGACATCGCGCGGGGCTCCGAACAACTGACAGTGTTCAAAAATTCCGCACTGCTACGGCCTGTCGGCCCGCACTGCCTTGACGTCGTGCCTCCGTGACCCTCTCTATATGTGCCTCTGTGGCCCTCTCTCTGTGTGCCTCCGTGCCCTTTTCTGTGCGTCCCCATGTCCCTCTCTGTGTGTCCCTCTTTGTGTGTCCCTCTCTGTCCTTGCGAACTTACCGCGGACTTCACTCCAACTTTGCGCCACATCGCGCCGCTCACCCGACCTCCGCATGGCCCCCGCTGCTGGTTTGGTTGCACTCGCCGCATGCAGGGGCATTCTGGTGGGACCGGCCCTGTACGGGGATCACTCGACCTCCGCGTGGCCCCCGCTTCCAGTTTGGTCACGCTCACCGCATGGAGTTGCATGCTGGTGGGACAGGCCCTTTACAGCATTTCCAACTCCAGCAAATATGTGTGGAAATTCTCCTTGACCTCAGCACGGGAGCACCTTAAGGCGGCATGCTCAGCCCCCTGCTTTACTCACTCTATACGCATGACTGTGTAGCCGGACATAGTGTGAACTCCATCATCAAGTTCGCTGATGACACCACTGTTGTTGGACGAATCACAGCTGGTGATGAGTCAGATTATAGAAGTGAGATCGGCCGATTGACCAAATGGTGCCAGCACAACAACCTGGTTCTCAACACCAGCAAAACCAAGGAACTGATTGTGGACTTTGGAAGGGGTAGGATAGGGACCCACAATCCTGTTTATATCAACGGGACGATGGTGGAAAGGGTAAAAAATTTCAAATCCCTGGGCGTGCATATCTCCAAAGATCATTCCTGGTCCCAGCACACTGATGCAATTATAAAGAAGGTACATCAGCGCCTCTACTTCCTGCAAAGATAATGGAGAGTCGGTATGTCAAGGAGAACTCTCCCGAACTTCTACAGGTGCACAGTTGAGAGCATACTGACTGTCTGCAGCATGGCTTGGTTCGGCAACTTGAATGTCCAGGAGCGGAAAAGAATGCAGAAAGTTGTGACCACTGCCCAGTTCATCACCGGCTCTGACCTCCCCACCATCGAAGGGATATATCGCAGTCGCTGCCTCATAAAGGCTGCCAACATCATCAAGGACCCACACCATCCTGACCACACACTCATCTCTCCTTTGCCATTGGGAAGAAGGTATAGAAGCCTGAAATCAGTAACATCCAAGTTCAAGAACAGCTTCTTTCCCACAACCATCAGACTATTAAACACGGCATCAAATAAGCTCTGAATAATAACAGTCTATTATTACTATTGCACTTTATCTGTTTATTTATTGTGTATATATGGTTTATGGTCTATAGACACACTGAACTTTAGCTCCCGTTCTGTATTATGTTTACATATTCTGTTGTGCTGCAGCAAGTAAGAATTTCATTGTCCTATCCGGGACACATGACAAGAAAACTCTCTTGACTCTCTTGTCTTGTATGTTCTCCCCGTGACCTGCGTGGATTTTTTCCGTGAGCTCCGGGTTCCTCGCACACTCCAAAAATGTACAAGATTGTAGGTTAATTGGCTTCAGTAAAATGGTAATTTGTCCCTACTATGTGTAGGATAGTGTTAGTATGCGGGGACCGCTGGTCGGCGCGGACTCAGTGGACCGATGGGCCTGTACTCACCCTGTATCTTGGTATTTCTGAACAAAACTAAACTAACAAGTTAAAAATTCCACACCAACCACCTACCCTTGTAATACTTGGAAAGAAGTCTTTCTATCCATTTGAACTAGAAAATGTTAACATAGTAACAGCAATTTTTAAAAGCACAAGGCATTACACTGATTTAGAAATTTTTGTTTTTCATGGAATGTGTTAAAAATACCATCCTTGGCGTTCATCAGTGAGGAAGGATATTGGCTTGGTGTTTCTCCTACATCTTCAAAGGAATGTCAAATAATCACTATGTGGCATGTCGTTACCAGCTATCAAATGCTCTCCATGTAAACAACATTCCCCACAGTTCCTTCTTAAAACCCCATCCCCATCCTGTCCCACTTACGCGACTTTTTCGGTGACTGCCAGTACCCGTCATAGGTCATTGCAGGTCGTCAAAAATTTTCAACATGTTGAAAATCCAGCGGCGACCAGAGTGACGCTATGACTCTTTGGGCGACTGAGGAGACTACTCACGACCATACAGGCAAAAACCCCGGCGACATGTCGCGGGGTGAAGCCTATATGGTCGTGAGTAGTCGCCCAAAGAGTCGTACCTTGTTCTGGTCGCTGTTGGATTTTCAACATGTTGAACATTTTCGGCGACCTGCAACGACCTATGACGGGAACCGGCAGTCGCCGAAAAAGTCGCGTAAGTGGGACAAGCCCATAAACCTATGACTTCTTGCTTTACAATTACAATGGTATCAAAATGACCCTGGTACAAATTCCTGAAATTCTTCATCTAATATCATTATGAACCCACTGTTAGACCAATAACAAGCACAAGGAAAGCTGTGCATATTGAGGACAAATGGCAGAAATTAATAAATGTACCCACCAGCAAAAAAACTGAAAAATGACATACATTCCAAAATAGCATGTATCGCTTTACCTTGAGTGACAAATGGTACTGTGGGGGTTATTAATGTGACATTGACTGCATAGTACATTTTTCTCTGCAGACCTTGAGCTGCTATTTTGAGTAAACTCTTGACAACTTCTGTCCCAAATGACATGAAATTAGTTGGGAATAGCAAGAAGGATGCATTAGGCTTCAAGGTGATTTTGAGCGAGTGTCCAAATATATGACAAATGCAGTATAATGTAGGTAGAGGTAAAATTGCCCACTTTGCTCAGAAAACAGAAAGGCAGAGTATTATTTAAGTGGTGATCCATTGGCAAATACTGATGCACAAATGGATCTGAGTGTCCTTGTCACCAAGTCCCTGGAAACAAACATGCAGCTTCAGGAGACACAGAAGCTGTAGGTGCTGGAATCTTGAGCAAAACACCAAGCGCTGGAGTAACTCAGCAGGTCAGGCAGCATCTGTAGAGGGAATGGAGAAATGAAGTTTCGGGTAGGGTCCTTTCCCGACCTGAAAATTGGTCGGTCCGTTCCCCCCACAGACAGCCCCACCCATTGAGTTCCTTGAGCACTTTATTTTTTGTGCAGGTTCAGTAAACTGTTAAGAAGATATGTAGTATGTTGGCCTTTGTTGCAGGAGGTTTTAGGTAAACTAGCAGATATATTACAATTATATATGGCCTTTAGAAAGACCGTGTGCTGTCTCCTCATCCAAGAAGTGTATCCTCACCACAGAGAGAGTGCAACAAAACAGATTCCTAAGAAGCTGAGACTGTTGTTTGAGGTGACATTGGCGTTTAGAAGCATGACAAGAGAGCTGACTGCTACATATAGCATTCTGATAGGGCTCACCAGAGTTGAGATCTCACAATCTCAGGATACATTTAGGACTGGGATGGGAAGAGATTTCTTCACACATATAATGATAACTTGTGGAATTCTCAACTGGGGTGGCACAGTGGCACAGCAGTAGAGTTGCTGCCATACATTGCCAGAGATCCCGGTGTGATCATGACTACAATTGCTGTCTATACGGAGTTTGTATCTTCGTCCTGTGACCCCGTGGGTTTTCTCCAAGTGCTCCGATTTCCTCCCCCACACTCCAAAAACATACTTGTAGATTAATTTGTTAAAAAAAATTGTAAATTGTCCCTAGTGTGTAGGATAATGTTAGTATATGCTGATCGCTAGATGCCATGGACACAATGGGCCTGTTTCTGTACTGTATCTCTAAATTCTAAAGTCACAAAGGAATATGGTTGCCAGGATGCTGCATATATTAAACAAGGAAAAAGATTTATAGACACAAAGAGCATTGAGGGGATATGGGGTGAGAGCAGGAATGCGGTATTAAGTTAGGAGATCAGTCATTCATTATACTTTCAATGTTTCTAATTGTTTCTCCTATTTTCATTATTGCTATCAAAGGATGCAGATACTCATCCTCCAGGAGTTGGCAGAATCATGGAATGATGCTACACAAGGGGATGCCCTTTGGACCATCGTCCTGATGCTAACTCTCTGGAAGGCCTATCGGATTGTTCACAATCCCCTTGGTTTTTCCCCAAAAGCTAGCAACAACTTTTCCCCTTCAAGTGACAAATTGCTTTTTGAAAAAACAAGTTGAATCTGCTCATTATCCTCTTTCAAGCTGCTCATTTTCGATCACGACAAATCACTGCGTTATAATGCGTTTCACCTGACTCCAAAACAACAGCATGTGTTCAAAGTGCAGCAGATGTATGATAATGTTCCTATTCACTGAGACAGTAAAAGGTGAACTGGGCTGTTGCAATTTGCTTGTAAGAAGCTTTAATAACGGTAGCATTATTCATCTCCCATCTCCAAATTGATGAACTCCCAATTAGAGGAATTCCCATGGCTTGGCACACAACCAAATCTAGTGAACTAAACTAAGCGGGAAAGTACAATGGGTCAGCACTCTTCCCAATGGCAGGTGTAAAATCTGATGAAAATCAAAGCATCTGTGTTTTGGGCAGATTGCAGAATGTTACCAATACAGTGCAACCTTCCATTTAAAGCAACACCATTCTCGCTTGCTACCCATTATTGGGAAGTCTTGTGCCAGAAATCTGAACACAAATTGTGTCATTTTCTGACCATTGAAGGTCAAGGCATCACACCCACTTTGCAAATGGAAAAGCACTATTGCCAGCTGCACAAAGACAGGAAAATATTCAAACTTACCCTCACTTTCATCTGTTCCCACCGCTAATCTGTTGTGGTGACTGCAAGATGTCTAAAGCTCCTGCTTTTAGACTATTACCCACCACCCACCCAGCACTAAAGCAAACAGAAGTCCAGGTGAACAACAGCATCTTACTATCCGGGTTCCAGATGCCTTTTAAGCTCGACGAATGTGTTAAAATATACATTTAGAGTACTGTTAAATGATAGTCTGCAGCGCAGTTCATTTACTTGAAAATCTCCAGGCAATCATCTTCACAAAGGTTTTTAAATAAACCCTAACAGGAAACCTTTTTGGTGAGGCTGATAAATTGTGAGTAATGGCCAATCATGTGTTTGTTTAAATCATCATGAGCACTCACTGATGCAGAGCGAAAGGCAAAACAAGCGCTCACTTCCTTAGAAACTTCGAAAAAGAGTTGTCATTACCATCAGCAATTGAACTGCGAGGCCTTTTATTGCAAAAAGTGAACAAAAAAATCTAGATGCATTGATGTGCCTAATGCATCTGTTCATCTTACCATCCTTTTGTCTTCTGTAAATAGCTCACCGGCTCCTCTGTCCAACAGAGAGCATTTACGTAAATGATGCTGAAGCCTGTATCATTAATATTCACCCATTGTCTGTCACAGACACGTTACTGTACATCTGTTATGCAAATGTATGCAAATTACATCTCACTGACAGCTGCCATTATTTACACCATTTTTTTTGGGGGGGGGGGGGGGGGGGAATCTCCCATTCTGAAGTTTTCAATCTGCCACAGTAAAACCTTTACCTAATGGTTAGTAATGAGAGTTATATATGATCAAGAATGGCATTCAGCACTAAAAATGCAGAGGGCGTATAACAACACTCGCGTTTAATGAGATGCCAGAATGTGGAATGGGCTGTAAACAAGTTGGTTGGGACCCTTCCTGAGTGGTTTATATTTTCTAATTTGCTTTTAGTTTAAGCCTTTTGTTCCCCCTTGTACATCTTTGCAATGCTCTGACTGTGTTAGCCAGCATTCATCCACAGGCAAAATTAATAAATCCTATGCATGGCTGCACAAAGAAAATGGATTTTTATTTGTGTTTATTTTCAAAATAATGTACATGCAACTCGACAAGGGACTACACTTAAGAAATGCTTAATTAAAAATCTACTTGCTAGGATTTTGCTGAGTGGCGTTTGTTAATAACATTGTTAAACCATTTTCTGAAGGTTGCTAGGATACCCAGATGATTCTGGTTGCAAGAATTGTGGGAAAGGTAGTTTAAAACTGATCATCCTATTTTGTGTCCTTCTGCTCTTCGCCTTCTAACTATAAGCCGTTTATCGCTTCCTTGTTGACCCTTCTAAACTCAAAAGAGATCAGCAGTTCAATCCATTGAGGAACCTGCATAATGCATACTTCACTGGCACATATAACTGCATGATGATGAGATTGCTTCTGGTGGGTATGCCTGGGCAGAGACACATCAACTTGAAAAGCATTGTATCAACAACATCCTACACCACTGAGGCCTAAAGAAGTGTTGTGACTGGAATGTTAAATTAACTCCAACAAAATAGTGTAATTTATTTTTCAAGTGGAGTGTGAAGTAAATCCAGTTAATAGAGAGAATCGGTATACGAAGCCTTCTATTATAGTGAATCTCATCCTGTATGTCTTAAGTGTCATGAAGGTGACAAGGAAAGAAATAGCTAAAGCAATTCTCATTAATTCTCCAACCCACATCAGGAAAAATAAATCTGATGCTCGAAGCTGGGAGTGTTTCTCATTTAAAATAACCAGCAGGAAGAGTTGTTAACCAGCTGATTTTTTTAATCCAATTGGGACAGTGATTATTGTTGCCAAGGCTATTATTGTGAGTATTTATTGAGCTCTGACTATAAAACTAAGTAGTCCACTTGCTATTATCACTCCTTTATTTTGATTGCTATAATCCTGATGCAGGATCACAACCTCAAATGTCAATATATCGTTTTTGCATCCACAGATGTTACTTGACCTGCTGAGATCTTCCAGCAGTTTGTTCTTGTTATTATCACTCAACTATTCCCATTAAACCAAAATGTTCTTTGCTATGCAAGTGACAGGCTATCATCTGAGATGTTATTTGCTATGACTAAAATGTATATGTAAGGATGTCCAAAGAAACAAAGCAAAATGTTGATATGGAATTGGATTTCCTCTTATGGTAATCCAAAAGCATGTTGTATATGCATTACAATCAGTAAGCAGCATTGCGATGTGTTGCAATGAACTGCAAATGCTAATTTATACTAAAGATAGACACAAAGTGCTGGACACAGCGAGTCAGGTAGCATCTCTGGATCAGCTTATCGACGAGGAGAAGACAAACATTTCAGACAATTTAAACTTAGGCTTCAATGGTAGTTATAACAAAAAGGGTAAAAACAAAGGAGATGAGGTACATCAGAAACCTATTGATTCATGGGGCATCAACTGATACGAGTCCTCTTCAATTACTAAAATCCGCAATTATAATTATAAAGAAAACAATTTCAAAAATATCAGCTGCACCAATTCTAAAATTGATGATTTCCTTGAGATTAACTTAACTCTGCTGAAAAACTAAGATTGGTAGTGAGCAGTACATATCTCAGGCATCAAGAGTTAAACCAATGGTAATTTAGAGATACAGTGCGGAAACAGGCCCTTCGACCGACCGAGTTCGCACCGAACATCCCAGCACATTAACACCATCCTACACACTCGAGGGACAATTTTTAAATTTACCAAGCCAATTAACCTACAAACTTGTACGTCTTTGGAGTACTGTTCTCTTTATGATCTGCAGAATTGACTTGTATGTACTTGGGTGGAATGAGATGTTGCCTATTTGGATGACAATGAGGCATTTGGCATGATAGGCTGGCCCATATGGTAAAGATAAATGAAATCCCAGGCAAGCTGGCTACTTGGAATCAAAACTGGTTTGATGATAAAATGTAAATGGTAGTTGTAGAAGAATATTACCCTGATTGTTCGTTTGTGTCAGCCACAGGAATCTGTGTTGGGATATTTGCTGTTTAAAGGGGTCTGAAGGTTACATCTTTTACATGGAGAGTGGCTGATATCCGGAAGGTGCTGGAGTAAGGAGCAAAAGGATTTGAGTATAGAGCAAAATAATTTAAGTATAGAAGCAGGGAGGTTCTACTGCAGTTGTACAGGGTCTTGGTGAGGCCACACCTGGAGTATTGCGTACAGTTTGGGTCTCCAAATCTGAGGAAAGACATTCTTGCCATAGAGGGAGTACAGAGAAGGTTCACCAGACTGATTCCTGGGATGTCAGGACTTTCATATGAAGAAAGACTGGATAGACCTTGCTTGTACTCGCTAGAATTTAGAAGATTGAGGGGGAATCTTATAGAAACTTACAAAATTCTTAAGGGGTTGGACAGGCTAGATGCAGGAAGATTGTTCACGATGTTGGGAAAGTCCAGGACAAGGGGTCACAGTTTAAGGATAAGGGGGAAATCTTTTAGGGCCGAGATGAGAAAAACATTTTTCACACAGAGAGTGGTGAATCTCTGGAATTCTCTGCCACAGAAGGTAGTTGAGGCCAGTTCATTGGCTATATTTAAGAGGGAGTTAGATGTGGCCCGTGTGGCTAAAGGGATCAGGGGGTATGGAAGGAAGGCAGGTACTGGATACTGAGTTGGATGATCAGCCATGATCATATTGAATTCGAAGGGCCGATTGGCTACTCCTGCACCTAATTTCTATGTTTCTATGTTTCTAAGTAAGATGTGATGGGATCAGACCCAACAATGCTCTTTAGGAGGCATTTAGATAGTCACTTAACTGGAAAAGTCAAAGAAGACGTGTGGGCAAACAGGGTTAATGTAGATGGGCAAAAAGGTTGGCATGGACACGATGCGTTGAAGGGGCCAATTTTTTGTGCTGTACAACTCTATGACTCTTGGACTAAGCTGACTTCCTGGGTAAATTCATGGCAGTAAAAGTGACCCCTGGATAATTGATGCATGTGCACAGATTCCACACAGGAACAGGAAGAATAATCTTAAAGAAAAAGTGACTATAATATGGCAATAGGATGAAGGGTGATCTCATGGTAGGTGTAAAAAATCATGAGAGGAACTGATCGGGTAGATGCACAGTCTCTTGACCAGAGTAGGTGAATCCAGTACCAGGGGACATGGGTTTAAGGTGAAGGGGAAAATAATTAATCGGAATTGGAGGGGTAACATTTTCACACAGAGGGTGGTGGATATATGGAACAAGCTGCCAGAGGAGGAGTTGAAGAAGCAGTTAGACACGTAAATGGGTAGGACAGGTTAGGAGGTATATGGACCAAATACTGGCAGATGGGATTCATGTAGCTGGGACATATAGGCCGGTGTGGGCAAGTTGGGCCAAAGGGCTTGTTTCCACACTGTATCACTCTATGACTCGATGACTCTATACATATGATTGGGTAAGTGATGGCTTTTTGGGAGAGATAGGCTTAGGAGAAGAAAGTGAAAAAGCAATCCCGTCTCCACCAATTAATTTATCCTTTGCTCTCTTATACTGAACCAGACATAAGTGAGAAAAAATCTCTGAGAGTTTATGCATTTCTTTCTAAGCTTCATGTGCTCTCCCTTTCCGTAGTCCAGCACAGTACACTGTTCAGACACCTTCAGGAAGCTTCACTGTAAACCAGCAAGATTGCCTCATTGAAGCTATCTTAGACACTCTGGCTCTTTAACGGGCAATCTGCAACCTATTTATATTCCACCCTTGTCCCTTCTTAAACGTCTTGCAGGAGAAACCTGGGAGACTGCTTCAGCAAACGCAATGGGAGCCTCCTAACCTTAGAAGATATCTCTGGAAATGCTGAGTTTGGTGGTAATTAAAAGGTTTATCCCCTCACATATCCAAATCCACAAAGGTGAGTGCAAATGAACAGTGTCAAACCCATAACTGACATTTCCTGCACAGTTATTGCCTGGTCCGCTGAGATTTGTCATCAGTCTGGGGTTTTTATGATTCAGATGTCAGCAACTGCATTTAGAAGGATGAAGGGACCCCTCGTGATACTTACCAAATAGTGAAAGGCCTGGATAGAGTGGATGTGGAGAGAATGTTTCCAGTAGTGAGAGAGTCTTGGGCCAGAGGCCATAACCTCAGAAAAAAAGGAGGTACATTTAGAAAGGAGATGAGGGTAAATTTCTTTAGTTAAAGGGTGGTTAAAGGGGGAAGTCCTTTAGGACCGAGATGAGAAGGAATTTTTTCACACAGAGAGTGGTGGGTCTCTGGAACTCTATGCCACAGAGGGTAGTTGAGGCCAGTTCATTGGCTATATTTAAGAGGGAGTTAGATGTGGCCCTTGTGGCTAAGGGGATCAGAGGGTATGGAGAGAAGGCAGGTACGGGATACTGAGTTGGATGATCAGCCATGATCATATTGAATGGCGGTGCAGGCTCGAAGGGCCGAATGGCCTACTCCTGCACCTAATTTCTATGTTTCTATGTTTCTAATCTGTGGAATTCATTGTCACAGAAGGCTGTGGAGACCAAGTCAATTGATATTTTTTAGGTGGAGATTGACAACTCTTGATTAGGTGTCAGGGTTATGGGGAGAAGGCAGGAGAATGTAGTTGAGAGGGAAAGATTGATCAGCCAATAGACAATGGTGGAGTGGAATTGATGGGCCTAATGGCCTATTCTGCCCCAAGAACCTTTGAATATGAACTGCAGTTTCTTGTAAATCAAAGATGTTATTATTCTTTACTTTTATTTTGTATTTGCTTATTCTCCCATTCACTCCCACTCAATTACAGTGTTTTATTTGGTAAAGCTTGTCTTCATAAGGTACAGGTCCTCTCTGGATTCCATTCCAGGGAACTGTTTGAAACCCCGACAGTTCACAAATTGGAAATGTGACCATCAGGACAAAATGTTCAAATAAAAACATCTGCAAACCAAGGGTGACTTGCAGTTAAACCAGGACGTTTAACTCTCGCATTCAGATTTCTCTGCAGGATGCACCGATATTGCTGTGGACCAGGTTCCTACACGGAAGAAGATGCCTGCACTCCTACAACATCTGCTGGATCCCAGCTGGAATCCTGCATTGGATCAGGTGGAAATCCAACCTAGGAAAGACACAAAGTGCTGAAGTAACTCAGCGGGTCAGGCAGCATCTCAGGAGAACAAGGATTGGTGACGTTTCAGGTTAGAACCCTTCTTCAGACATGCATTCCGATTTCAACTGCAATCATCCTATATAAATTGGGAGGTTGTACTCTGGGGAGGATCTGTAATCTTAAAATGTACAACTGGCATCTGTGCTGTCTGTTCTTTTACCCCAGCTCTGTGCATCTCATGGAGGTGATGTTGAGCCCTGGTGATCTGCCTCAATCATATTGCACCATCTACCCCTCACTTAAACAGTGCCGTCCACAGGAATTACTTTTCCAAGAGAAAATAAACTAATCATAAAGTCTCCATATGAAGGCAGAACCACTGAACATGGCCGTTTGGGGGATGTGACCGCTATCTCAAGGAGCAGCTCCAAAACATCAGAGGAAACAAAAAATGCAAACCTTTGCAAAGAATATTTACAGCTCCAGGTTTAAGCGATGTGAACGTATCAATGATTGGCCTTCCAGCATCTATTTGAAAGTTCTCTCGTCCACATCAATACAATGACTAGTTTAGTTTAGAGGTACAGTGCGGAAAACAGGTCCTTTGACCCACCGAGTCCGCGCCGACCACCGATCCCCGCACACTAACAATATCCTACATACTAGGGACAATTTACAATTTTGCCAAGCCAATTATCCTACAAACCTGTACATGTTTGGAGCATGGGAGGAAACCAGTGCACTTGGAGAAAACCCTACCAGGTTAATACCCTCAGCTACCCAACCCCCAAACCTCTGCCTCTGAGATAAAAAGGGAAACTGCTGGAAACACTTAGCAGGTCCGGTATCAACCATGGACAGAGAGTAAGTGGGCTGTCCCACTTGGGCGACCTAATCTGCGAGTTTAGAAGAGTGTCTTCGACCTTCAAACTCGTAGCATGGTCGACACGTGGTCCTAGGAGGTCCTATGAGGTAGCTGGAACTCTCCTTCATGCTCGAGGGAAGTTCCTGAATACTCATGGCCTCAGCTAGGTCGTGGAAATTTTTTCAGCTTGTTGAAAAATTTTCTGCGAGTAAAATTTGGTCGGCATGGTTCTTTTGAACTCGTAGTGCAGTGGAGTGGGATCGTTGTTTATTTACAGGCAATCGAGGGTAGCTGTAGGCAATCTCCTTCGCTGACCGAGCGCTTCAATTGGCTCATTGGAGTTTTCAGGAGCAAGGAAAACCTACCAGTAGGCTAAATGCCCGCTATAATTTATTATACTTCTTAAAAGTGTCTCCACTCCTTCTCTCCCGTTCTCTCCCGTTCTCTCCCGTTCTCTCCCGTTCTCTCCCGTTCTCTCCCCTTCTCTCCCCTTCTCTCCCCTTCTCTGCCCTTCTCTCCCCCTTTCTCCCCTTCTCCCCCCCCCCCCCCGCGCTCTCTAAAGGACTTCCGTTACTGTGCAGCCTTTTTACCTTCCCCTTCATCGCAGGTGTGAATTTCAGACTGCGCTCCCCCGCTTTCCCTAGCCCCAGCCTTTGCTATGTGTTTGTGTGTCTGTCTGTGTGCGTGTGTGCGGTCGGTCGATCCAGCTCGCGGTTTCAAAGCGGATGGTCGATCCAGCTCGAGGTTTTCCAGGCGAGGGCCCTCGAGCTTGAAGGTCGAAGACACTCTTCTTAACTCGCGGATTAGGTCGCCCAAGTGGGGCAGCCCCTTTACTATTTCTAATCTGGTTCTCCTTCCTTTGCAGTTCTTTTTCATTTTCTTCGTCTCTTGGACACAAAAGATCTCAAAGGACAAAGGACAAAGGACATTTATTGTCACATACACCAATTGGTGCAGTGAAATTTGAGTTATCATGCTGCACATAAGTAAGATAAACACAACATTATAGAATTTAACATAAAAGATAAAAACATCCCCCCACAGCGGAATCAACGTTTCCCACTGTGAGGAAAGGCAACAAAGTTCAGTCCTCTTCCCCATGTTCACCCGTGGTCGGGGTCTATTGAGGCCTCCGCAACAGCAGCACGATGTTTCAGGCCCCCGAATGGAAGAACACTCTCAGCTCATTGGAGTTTCTGAATCGGCCGCTTCCTACTATAGACCATGGCTCCCAAAGTCCACAGGCCGAGGTGGCAGACCACAGCTCCATGGTGTTAAAGTCGGCAGTTCCAGCACTCCGGAACTACAACATGGTGATCCTGGTAAGGCATCGCCCGCTCCGCGATGGAATCCAGTGCTGCGCCGCTACGGTCTCCGACAGGAAAGGCCACGCCAATCCAGATGGTAGGCCGCAAGGAGGGGGCTAAGATGCGGCTCAGAGGAAAGACGCATCCTCTACCAGGTAGTGAATGAGAAAAACGGTTTCCCCCTTCCCCCCCCCCCCCCCCCCACATTAAAAAGACTAAAAGATCTCCATAAACAAACTTTAAGACAGCTGCTGGTGAGGCTGCCACACTCGATGGCGCCACCACTTGGACCTCGGCCTAGATCTCTGGCTTTTTGCAATGAAAACTTGCAATTATTTTATGGTTCTCTGATTCAATTAATTCTCCCTGTTGTCCTGACCAATTTAAATTCCTCAAATGACATGAAAATGAGCTATATAGTTATTACCTTTGGTATTTATTAACTCTTACCGGTGTGTAAATTACTGCTGCCTTCCCAAGGTGATTACACTTTAAGACATATTTCCTTGTTAAAAAATGCTTCACGGCATCCTGTGGTTTTACAATGATGCTGCCATAGATATATACGTCTTTCTTCTATTTCCTTCTTTGTCAGACAGCACAGTGGCACAGCTGGTAGAGGCGCTGCCTTACAGCGGCAACGACCCGGGTGTGAACCTGAGCTCAGCCACTGTCTGTGTGGAGTTAGCACGTTCTCTAATGACCGCGTGGTGTCCTCTGGTTTCCACCTACATCCAAACGACATGCAGGCCTGTAAATTAATCGACTTCTGTAAACTGCCCCTCATGTGTAGGGAATTGGAAAGTGGGATAGCATAGAACTAGTGTGAATAGTGATTTTACTTCGGAGTCACGTGAGTGACTACGTGAAGACCCCGCCAGCATGCATGCGCGACATATTGTCGAACGCATTGCGGAAGCGACAGTCGGGAGGAGCGCCGCTCCTCCAGCGTAGTTTAAAAACTTACTGAAGAATTCTGGTGAGCATGGCGACTGGGTGTACTTTGTTTTTCAGACACGGAGAAAGCACCATGGAGTCGCGAAAATCTAGGAGAGCAGCGGCAAAATCCGCTACTGTGGCATGCAGCCAGCAGCGTGCCATCTCTCCAGAGCTGCAGGTGCTACCAGCAGCTCCTGACGTCTCGCCGCAACAGACCGCAGGTGTGCCGCGGTCCGCCAGCAAAACCACCCGGAAGTCGCACAGGACAGTTGACTCGGCTGGGTCCGGACCTGAAGACATCGTGTTTGCGGATAGCGACGGTGGGCGTCTTTCCCGCATGGAGCGGATGGTGGAGCAGTTGCTCCAGCATGACCTGCTTATGCAGGGGCAGAATCACGGTGGGTCTCCTCGCAGACCCACGGCAGGACCCTTTTAAGGACTGCCAAATGTTTCATCCTCTTCGCAGTGGAGCATTAGGGGTCAGAGCTGGGCTGACCCTGAAGAAGGGGCAATGGCTGAACAGTCGACTGTGTTAGGGGTGCCAGAAGAATTGTTGGGCATGGTAAATAAACATGCTGCACCAACACAGAAAGGACTGCCTATACATCCTAAGCTGGCAGCCAGTATAAATTACATGGCTACAAACCAGCTGCAGGAGCAAGCCATAAACTCTACGGCTGAAAAATACCTTGCTCCAGAGGACTGCATTTCTCTAAATGTACCAGCAGTCAACAACCCCATCTGGGGCAACATGAGCCTATCTATAAGGAGCCAGGAGGTGAATCTCCAGAGAATCCTTTAACTGCTGGCTGCTGGAATCACAGCAGTAACCAGGACAGCTGATGGGGTTGATATGCCTGAAGAGCTACAAGATGCTCTAGCATTACTGTGTAATACTCAGTTCGAGATTAACAGTTACAGAAAGAGCATCATTAAGCCTGCACCTAATCCCAAATTTGCGGGATTATGCAGAACCAGTAGCACCAAATTTACTGTTTGGGGACAACCTCCCAAAGCAGGTGAAAGACCTGGATGAGGAGGCTAAGGCTATAGGCCTGATCAAGGTGCCAAACATCTCTAAAAGCCACTATCACCAGTGGCAGCACCCCTACACATCCACCAGACAATGGTACAATGAAAGACCATCTGGTGGTGAAAGCTCGAAGGCCGGCCCACCTGCACAGCGATCTTTTTTAGACCATGGCCCAGCCCGGCCGCCTTGGAAAATGCGCCAACCCCACAACGCAGCAACACAATACCAGAAGAAACAAGGGCAGATACAACGCACACAGCACGGGCGGTAACCATGGAGGTAGGTGGGTCTGGTTGCCTCAAAAACATTGCATGTCTAGATTCATCAAAAGTTGGTGGACGGTTGCACTTGTTTCATCATGTGTGGAGCACTTTTACCTTTGATCCTTACATACTTGGAAGTATTCAAGGTTACAAAATTGAATTTGTACACGAACTCCCCATCCCAGTTCAGCATAAGCCTAGCCGGAAGTTCATACTTTCACAAAAAGAGAGAACGGCAGGCCATGCTGAACTGTTAAGACTAAACACAAAAGGGGTAATTGAGAAGACAATCAGAGAATCTCAAGAGTTCGTATCAAATATATTTACAAAAAACAAAAAAGATGGCGGTTGCCGCATTATTATAGATTTGACCGAACTAAATACTTCCGTTCAGTATGCCCATTTCAAAATGGACACGTTTGTCACAGCCAAACAGCTAATTTCTAATAGGTACTACATGGCTTGCATCGATCTTAAAGAAGCATACTATTCAGTACAAATACACAAGGATCATCGTAAATACCTGAAATTTGTCTGGATGGGACAGCTATGGCAGTAAAGGCCTTACCCAATGGATTGTCATCAGCACCCAGGCTGTTTACAAAATTATTAAAACCAGCTTTAGCATACTAAAGGAAACATAACCATATCGTCATGGCTTACCTTGATGATATTCTCATTGTAGGTGAGAATTTGAAGATGGCTACATTGGCAGTATCAGCCACAAAACATATTTTTCAAAAACTGGGATTTATCATACATCCAGATAAATCAAAATTGGAACCCTCCACTACCATAGATTATTTGGGGTTTACTATTGACTCTGTTCAAATGTCTATCTAACTTGCTACCAAACAAAGTGACAGACTTGATGGAAACATGCAAAAGCCTCACTGGCATCAGGGAACCATCCATTCGGCAAGTAGCCAGAGTGATTGAGAAATTAGTGGCTGCATTCCCAGCAGCACAATTTGGACCACTCCATTACCAAAACCTGCAAAGAGCAAAAATTTTAGCTCTCAAAAATCATGCAGGCCATTTCGATAGGCCTATGAAACTACCAGGGAAAGCAAAATCAGAATTAAACTGGTGGATAAAAAATGCTCAGCATTATTCTAACCCCATCACTATCATGAATCCCTCGGTTACATTACAGACTGATGCCAGTGCTAAAGGTTGGGGAGCAACTAATACCGCCACAAGTTGTGGTGGCAGATGGGGTGCACAAGAATTAACCCTGTTTAAAGCACTAGGGATTAATTACCTAGAAATGCTGGGAGCATTTCATGGAATCAGGGCCTAGATATGCACCAGTTGCATATACGGTTACAAATTGATAATACCACAGTGGTGGCCTATATTAATCATATGGGTGGAATAAAGTCGATATCATGTGATGAATTGGCTAATAATATCTGGCACTGGTGTCTGGATATAGAGATTTGGATCTCAGCCATTTACCTTCCAGGTAAGCTAAATACAGTGGCAGACACCAGGTCACGTAAATTCAACGACAACATTGAATGGATGTTGGATCGAAAAGTGTTTACAGATATTATAGAATGGTATGGAACACCAGATATCGACCTTTTTGCATCCAGACTAAATCACCAACTACCAACATATGTTGTTTGGGAACCAGTCCCAGGGGCAGCAGCGATGGATGCTTTCTCGCTGCATTGGGGGGATTTGTTTTGCTATGCATTTCCCCCCTTCTGCCTCATCAGTCGGATCTTACAAAAAATTAAACAAGACTCCACAACGGGTATTTTGGTTGTTTCCGACTGGCCTACCCAACCATGGTTCCCAGCAGTACAAAAGATGGCCATACAAAAGAACCCTGCATCCGGATCAACAAACGTCCGAGTTTGTTGGTAAACCTCGTGACAGGGGAAAGTCATCCGTGCCATGACCATGTGAACTTGTTGATTTGCAGATTCTGAACAGGCCATTTCTGGGATACGGACTCTCCAACAGGACGATCAATGCCATCTCAGCGTCGTGCAGGGAGTCCACCAGAAGACAGTACCTGACATATGTCAGGAAATGGGAAGTGTTCTGCAGCAGGACGAATACTACATATGACTCAGCCACTATCACTGAAGTACTGGAGTTTCTGGCCACCCTTCATTTCGATGAAGGATTGAGTTACAGTGCCATGAATTGTGCACGGAGTGCCCCATCTAATTATCTGGGCAGAGGGAGTGATCACCTGGCTATAGGATCACACTCACTAGTATCTAAACTAATGAGGGGTATATTTAACTCTAATCCCCCCAGGCCCAGATACACCCAAACATGGGACATAGGCATAGTATTAACTATGTTACGAGGATGGACACCCATATCGGGGCTCACTCTGGACAAACTAACATACAAGATGGTAATGATTATGGCACTTGTATCAGCACAACGGGTCCAGTCCTTACACAAGCTAAGTATGGACGCCATGTATATCACAAATGGCAAGATAACCTTTCTAATACAGGGGTTACTTAAACAAGACCGACCCGGTTCCTCTGGCCAAAAATTAGAGATTCTGGCCTATCTTGCAGATAGTCGGCTCTGCATTGTGACACATATTTTGCGATATATAGAAGTCACCCAGACTCTTAGGGGCATGGAGAGAGCTTTACTCATAAGCCACAAACGCCCTCACCATAAGGTCACAGTGCAAACCATATCCAGATGGTTATGGGTGGTATTAGGTGCAGCGGGGGCGGATACTAATGTTTTCAAATCTCACTCCACCAGGGCCGCATCTACATCGGCGGCTAGGATGATGGAAGTTCCAATGGACCACATCCTTGCCACAGCGGGTTGGAGCAATGAACGAACTTTTCAACGTTTGAAGTTTGATCTTTATTTTATGAGGAGTTACGGTGAGGGATTACGTGCCCTCCGCTCCCAAAACCCTCTATTATAAAGTTCAACTGGTATGGAAGTTCTCTCTTACCTTACTATATTAGTCGACTCTGGTATCTGTGATTTCACACCACTGCTTTGAAGAATGTCGCACATGCGTGCTGGCGGGCTCTTCACGTAATCCCTCATCGTAACTCCTCATGAAATAAAGGTCAAACTTCAAACTGGTAAGTTCTCATTTAATCTTACTATTAATAGCCAGTGTGGACTCAGCGGGTCAAAAGGCCTGTTTCTACAGTGTATCTCTAAAACATATATGTCAAAGTCAGAAGTCAAAGTCAAAAGAGTTTATTGTTGTGTGTCCCTGACATAGAAACATAGACATAGAAACATAAAAAATAGGTCCAGGAGTAGGCCATTTGGCCCTTCGAGCCTGCACCGCCATTCAATATGATCATGGCTGATCATCCAACTCAGTTTCCTGTACCTGCCTTCTCTCCATACCCCGATCCCTTCAGCCACAAGGGCCACATCTAACTCCCTCTTAAATATAGCCAATGAACTGGCCTCAACTACCTTCTGTTGCAGAGAATTCCACAGATTCACCACGCTCTGTGTGAAAAAAGATTTTCTCATCTCAGTCCTAAAAGACTTCCCCCTTATCCTTAAACTGTGCCCCCTTGTTCTGGACTTCCCCAACATCATAAACAATCTTCCTGCAACTAACCTGTCCAACCCCTGAAGAATTTTGTAAGTCTCTATAAGAACCCCACTCAATCGTCTAAATTATAGCGAGTACAAGCCAATTCTATCCAGTCTTTCTTCATATGAAAGTCCAGGAATCAGTCTGGTGAACCATCTCTGTACTCCCTCTATGGCAAGAATGTCTTTCCTCAGATTAGGAGACCAAAATTGTACACAATACTCCAGGTGTGGCCTTACCAAGACCTTGCAGTAGAACCTCCCTGCTCTTATACTCAAATCCTTTTGCTATGAATGCTAACATACCATTCGCTTTCTTCACTGCCTGCTGCACCTGCATGCCTACTTTCAATGACTGGTGTACCATGACATCCAGGTCTCATTGCATCTCCCCTTTTCCTAATCGGCCACCATTCAGATAATAGTCTACTTTCCTGTTTTTGTCACCAAAGTGGATAGCCACACATTTATCCACATTATACTGCATCTGCCATGCATTTGCCCACTCACCCAACCTATCCAAGTCACCTTGCAGCCTCCTAGCATCCTGCTCACAGCTAACACTGCCCCCCAGCTTCGTGTCATCCGCAAACTTGGAGATGTTGCATTCAATTCCCTGATCCAGATCATTAATATATATTGTAAATAGTTGGGGTCCCAGCACTGAGCCTTGCGGTACCACACTAGTTACTGCCTGCCATTCTGAAAATGACCCGTTTACTCCTACTCTTTGCTTCCTGTCTGCCAGCCAGTTCTCGATCCACATCAATACTGAACCCCCAATACTGTGTGGTTTAAGTTTGCATACTAATCTCTTATGTGGGACTTCGTCGAAAGCCTTATGAAAGTCCAGATATAACACATCCACTTATTCTCCCTTATCCACTCTTCTAGTTACATCCTCGAAAAATTCTGTAAGATTTGTCAGACATGATTTACCTTTCATAAATCCATGCTGACTTTGTCCAATGATTTCACCACTTTCCAAATGTGCTGCTATCCCATCTTTAATAACTGACTCTAGCATTTTCTCCACTACCGATGTTAGACTAACTGGGCTGTAATTCCCAGTTTTCTCTCTCCCTCCCTTTTTAAAAAGTGGGGTTACATTAGCTACCCTCCAATCCTCAGGAACTATTCCAGAATCTAAAGAGTTTTGAAAAAATATCACTAATGCATCCAATATTTCTGGGGCTACTTCCTTAAGTACTCTGGGATGCAGCCTATCTGATCCTGGAGATTTATTTTAATTTACCTAACACCACTTCCTGGCTAACCTGGATTTCACTCACTTCCCCCATCTCATTTGACCCCCAGTCCCCTGCTATTTCCGGCAGATTATTTATGTCTTCCTTAGTGAAGACAGAACAAAAGTAGTTATTCAATTGGTGATTTCCCTTCTATCCCTGATTTCCCTTCTTATCCATGGATGCACTACCTTCCCTGGTTTATTATTTTGCCAAACTGGGATGAACAATTGTTGTATTTCATCCATGCAGTCTTTAAATGCCTTCCATTGCATATCCACCGTCAACCCTTTAAGAATCACTTGCCAGTCTGTCTTGGCCAATTCACATCTCATACCCTAAAAGTTACCTTTCTATACGTTCAGAACCCTTGTTTCTGAATTAACAATGTCAATCTCCATCCTAATGAAGAACTCAACCATATTGACTGGGTAGACTCGGTTTATACTCTCTAGAATTTAGGAGATTGAGAGGAAGATTGTTCTTAAGGGGTTAAGATTCAAAATTCTTAAGGGGTTGGACAGGCTAGATGCAGGAAGATTGTTCCCGATGTTGGGGAGGTCCAGGACAAGGGGTCACAGTTTAAGGATAAGGGGGAAATCCTTTAGGACCAAGATGAGAAGGACTTTTTTCACACAGAGAGTGGTGGGTCTCTGGAACTCTCTGCCACAGAGGATAGTTGAGGCCAGTTCATTGGCTATATTTAAGAGGGAGTTAGATGTGGCCCTTGTGGCTAAGGGGATCAGAGGGTATGGAGAGAAGGCAGGTATGGGATACTGAGTTGGATGATCAGCCATGATCATATTGAATGGCTGTGCAGCTCGAAGGGCCGAATGGCCTACTCCTGCACCTAATTTCTATGTTTCTATGTTTCTATGTTTCTATTATGGTCACTCTTGCCCAAGGGGCCTCGCACAACAAGACTGCTAACTTATCTTTCCTCATTGCTCAATACCAAGTCTAGAATAGCCTGCTCTCTCGTTGGTTCCTCTACATGTTGATTTAGAAAACTATCCCCCATACATCCCAAGAAATCCTTTTCCTCTGCACCCCTGTCAATTTGATTCACCCAGTCTATATGTAGATTGAAGTCACCCATTATAACTGTTTTACCTTTGTTGCACGCATTTCTAATTTCCTGTTTGATGCCATCCCCAACTCCATTACTACTGTTAGGTGGCCTGTACACAACTCCCACTAGCGTTTTCTGCCCCTTAGTGTTTTGCAGCTCTACCCATATCGATCCTCCAAGCTAATGTCCTTCCTTTCTATTGTGTTAATCTCCTCTCTACCCCACTTCCTTTTCCGTTCTGTCTACCCCTCCTGAATATTGAATATCCCTGGATGTTCAGCTCCCAGTCTTGGTCACTCTGCAGCCATGTCTCTGTGATCCCCACTATATCATATTCATTAATAACTATCTGCACATTCAACTCATCCACCTTATTACGAATGCTCCTTGCTTTGAAACACAAAGCCTTCAGTATTTTTACAACACTCTTACCCCTTATATAATTATGTTGAAAAGTGGCCCTTTTTGATTTTTGCCCTGGATTTTTTTGCCTGCCACTTTTACTTTTCACCTTGTGACCTATTGCTTCTACCTTCATTTTACACCCCTCTGCCTCCCTGCTCTTGCTCACATCCCCCTGCCACATTAGTTTGAATCCTCCCTGACATCACTAGCAAACACTCCCCCAAGGACATTGGTTCCATTCCAGCCCAGGTGCAGACCGTCCTGTTTGTACTGGTCCCACTTCCCCCAGAACTGGTTCCAATGCCCTAGAAATTTGAATCCCTCCCCCTTGCACCATTTTTCAAGCCACGTATTCATCTGCAATATCCTCCTATTTCTACTCTGACTAGCACGTGGCACTGGTAGTAATCCAGAGATTATTACCTTTGAGGTCTTACTTTTATCTCCTAGCTCCCTAAATTCGCCTTGTAGGACCCCATCCTGTTTTTACCTATATCATTGGTGCCAATGTGCACCATGACAGCTGGCTGTTCACCCATCCCCTTCAGAATGTTCTGCAGCCGTTCAGTGACATCCCTGACCCTTGCACCAGGGAGGCAACATACCAACCTGGAGTCTCATTTGCGGCAGCAGAAATGCCTATCTATTCCCCTTGCAATTGAATCCCCTATTACTATAGCGCTTCCACTCTTTTTTCTCCCCTCCTGTGCTGCAGAGCCACCCATGGTGCCATGAACCTGGCTGCTGCTGCCTTCCCCTGATCAGCCATCTCCCCTAACAGTATCCAAAATGGTATATCTGTTTTGGAGGGAGATGACCGCAGGGGACTCCTGCACTACCTGCCTACTGCTATGCTGGCTAATGGTCACCCATTCCCTTTCTGTCTGCTTAACTTTTACCTGCGGTGTAGCCGTGCTATCCACGACTTTCTCAGCATTGTGAAAGCTCCAGTCTGAATCCAACCACAGCTCGAATCGTTCAATGCGGTCTGCCAGGAGCTGCAGCTGGACACACTTCCTGCAAACGTAGTCACCAGGGACACCGACCATATCCCTGAACTCCCACATGTTGCAGGATGAGCAAACCATGGGGCCAATCTCAACTGGCATGGCTTGCCCCCAAATTAAATCAACTCACTTACACTATAAAAATATTTATCCTTTAAACTAACCTTTACTAAAAAGCACTGTACCCTTAGCTCACTGTATCCTTAGCTCACTGTATCCTTAACTCACTGCACCCTTAACTCACTGTACCCTTAGCTCACTGTACCCTTAGCTCACTGTACCCTTAGCTCACTGTACCCTTAACTCACTGTACCCTTAACTCACTGAACCCTTAACCAGAAAGCAGAAATACAAACCTGGGGTTGCTCCCAATCAGCTGCTTCCTCCAGTCCAATTCCACCAATCAGCAGCTTCCACTGGAACACTTCCTTTCATTGGCTTCTGACAGGACAATGAAATTCTTTCTTTGCTTCAGCACAACAGAACATAGTAGGAATTGACTACAAAACAGATCAGTGTGTCGAGATAAAGGGGTATTAATGTTCAAAGTTTTATCCGAGCCAAGTTTAATAGCCTGATGGCTGTGGGGAAGTAGCTATTCCTGAACCTGGTTGTTGCAGCCCTCAGGCTCCTGTACCTTCTACCTGAAGGTTACAGGGAGATGAGTGTGTGGCCAGGATGGTGTCGGTCCTTGATGATGCTGCCAAGCTTTTTGAGGCAGCGACTGCGATGGATCCCCTCGATGGAAGGTAGGTCAGAGCCGATGATGGACTGGGCAGTGTTTACTACTTTTTGTAGTGTTTTCCTCTCCATGGCGCTCAAGTTGCCGAACCAAGCCATGATGCAACCGGTCAGCAAGCTCTCTACTGTGCACCTGTAGAAGTTAGAGAGTTCTCCTTGACAGACCGACTCTCTGTAATCTTCTCAGGAAGTAGAGGCGCTGATGAGCTTTCTTAATAATTGCATCTGTGTTCTCGGAGCAGGAAAGATCTTCACAGATGTGCACGCCCAGGAATTTGAAGCTCTTGACCTTTTCAACCATCGACCCATTGATATAAACAGGACTGTGGGTCCCCATCCTACTCCTTCCAAAGTCCACAATCAGTTCCTTGGTTTTGCTGGTGTTGAGGGCCAGGTTATTGTGCTGGCACCATATGGACAGTTGCTCGATCTCTCTTCTGTACTCTGACTCATCCCCATCAGTGATATGTCCCACAACAGTGGTGTAATCAGCGAACTTGATGATGGAGTTCGCACTATGACCGGCTAAGCTGTCATGAGTGTAGAGTACAGCAGGGGGCTGAGCATGCAGCCTCGATGTGCTCCCGTGCTGATTGTTATCGAGTCTGACACATTTCCACCAATACGAACAGACTGTGGTCTGTGAATGAGGAAGTCGAGGATCCAATTGCAGAGGGATGCGCAGAGACCCAGTTCAGTGAGTTTAGTGACCAGCTTGGAGGGGATGATTGTGTTAAATGCCGAGCTGTAATCGATGAATAACAGCCTGACATATGCGTTTTTGTTATCCAAGTGGTCCAGAGCGGAGTGGAGTGCTAGCGAGATCGCATTCACCATTGATCTGTTGTGGCGGAAAGCAAACTGCAGTGGGTCCAGGTTTTTGTCGAGGTAGGAATTGATTTGCGCCATGATCAACCTCTCAAAGCACTTCACCACCACAGGTGTTAGTGCCACTGGTCGATAGTCATTGAGGCATGTCACCTTGCTCTTTTTGGGCACCGGTATTATTGATGCCCTTTTGAAGCAGGTGGGAACCTCAGACCTCAGAAGTGACAAGTTGAAAATGTCCGTAAAAATTGGTCCGTACAGGTTTTTAGAACACGACCAGGTATGCCATCAGGTCCAGGCGCTTTTCGAGGTTCACCCCTCTGAAGGATTTTCTGACATTGGCATCTGTGACTGAGACTGAAATACCAACACAGCGAATGGGGACTCGGGAAGACACATTAGTTGGCATTCTTGATGGTGGTGTAGCAGTGGTCAAGAATGTTTGGTCCTCTGGTGCAGCGGGAGACATGTTGGTGGAAGTTGGGGAGTGATTTATTTAGGTTTGCCTTATTGAAGTCCCCAGTAATGATGGTAAAAGCCTCGGGGTAAGACGTCTGGTGTTTGTTGACCACGGCGTGCAGCTCCTCCAGTGCCAGACGGACGTCTGCCTGGAGTGGAATGTAGACCGTGGTCAGGATGTTGGAGGTGAATTCCCTCAGAAGGTAGAAGGGATGGCACTTCACCGCCAGATGGTCGAGGTGTGGAGAGCAGGAGTTGGACAGGAAGGCCACGTCTGAGCACCTCGCAGAGTTGACCATGAGGCAGACACCCCCTCCTCTCCCTTTCCCAGATGCCCGTGTACGCTCCATGCGGTGGATGGAGAACCCTTCAGGCTGGACCGATGAGTCTGGGGAGCTGGGGGTGAGCCATGTCTCTGTGAAACAGAACACAGAGCATTCCCTCAGCTCCCTTTGATAAAGCAGCAATGCCATTAAGTCCTCCACTTTATTTTCAAGGGACTGTACATTTGCCAGTAGGATAGTAGGGAGATGGGGTCAAAGTCCCCTGCCCTTCAGTCTGACCCGAAGTCCTGCCCGCTGGCCACATTTCCGGACACAATGGAGGCTTCCCCTTTGTTTCCAGGTACTGAGTTTACTGTACCTGCTGTTTCTGCGGACCTGCGCTGGAACGGGGATTCCTCCACAGACGGCAGATTCAGCTCCGTAACTAACGGGGGTTTCCTCAAAGTCGGCAGCTGCAGCTCCAGCTCCATTGTTCCAGGAAGATCCAGCCCGTCGGGTCTGGAGGTCTACCCGGGGTCTCCAGGTACAGTAACTGTGTTCCTCAGTCGGGTCAGGTGATTTCCAGCCAGCGTGGGAAATTTTAAAGTCCGGGGCTCGCACAGCTGCGGGAGATCATGAAATTGCGAGAGCCTTGAAGTGCTCAAGCAGCTTGTCCAAAACGACACAGTTTTCTGCCGTTTTCCTGATCCAGGTAAGTTGTTGGAAGTTGGAGTTGAGCCTTTTATGTTCCGGAACTCCGCAAAAGCCGTCGCAGGCAGGCTGCAATTTATCCCATCAGATAAAGCATGAAAATAAGTTTAATTTGACATCTAATTCACGTTCATATCTTCAGTATTAAAAAAGTTAGGGCCATTTTCATACTCGGAAATTAGCAACTTGCTTCCTATTGCTTTTCTATTGACTTGTCACAAAAGTTGTGATCGAGGACAGTCAAAAGCCCATAACTTCCTTAAAATTTAAGAGAACTGAAAGAAATTTTCAGTTATTATAGATTGAAGTATTCTGAAACAAATATGAAACAATCTTACTTGGATGACCTGAAATTAAAGCATATAATTAGTTAGTTACCCAATTGTAGCCAATTACAAAATTCAATTACTAGATCTAAACATTTATCAATTCCTTAAGAAAACATTTAAAAAAAATTTAAAGCCTAAGTGTCCAATTAACAGTCATCCAATAATTCACAATATAACATGATTTTTAAATCTAATTGTCATTAATTTATAGGCCAAATTGAAGGAATTCAGTGTTTAATGCCTGTAAGTTAATGGGCATTTTAAACGGCTTGCGAGTGGGATTTTATGGAACGCGCTGTATTGGAACGTTGGTGAATTTAAACCCCATATCAGCAGGAAAAATTCTGACAGTTCGTATGGGAGCTAAATCACCATTTCGCAACATGAAATATTGATTAAAGTCCCCTAAAAAAGCAAGTTTATATGTAAAAATAAACTGCTTTCACTTACCTGTCCCCTACGTAAAATCGGTCCCCGTTGTCGGCGTTCACGGCATTAGGAGCTAATTTCAATTTTACTGCAGCAATTAAATAGTCGGACGATTTATTTTAAAAAACGGACTTACCGGCAGTCGGAACGAATCTCCAAAAATAGATCGCACTCCGAGAAAATAAAGGTCCGGATTGCATGGGGAAAATCGCATTTCAACCCCGCCCCCCCCCCCCCCCCCCCCCCTTAAAGGAGCCAAAGTTGCGCACACGGCCAGCGGCAGAACTGCAGCACCTCTAAAGGTAAGTTTTGTAACATACCTAATATATGCAGCATAAGATGAAAAATCTTTTAAGAAGCAAACTTACAGATTCAGTTTTAAGAAGCTAACTATAGGTTTGGCTGTTGCAGTAGATAGGGAAATAGTTCTCAATGCTGATCAAAGTGAGTTGGACTATTTTGTAAAAGCAAAGATCCATCAGAAAATATATAAATTTGTGGCATGAATTTTATACAAAAGCAGAACCCAAGTTTTTGGAGCGCCATTCAGGCACTTTACCATATTACTGCAACTTCAGTGACATGGCAAAAGCATTAAAGCAAAATATCCCACCCCACCATCATAACTGCATGGCCAAACTCAAAGTCATGCATTTTGCAATGCCTTAGTGAACATAGGACAGTACAACACCAAGAACAGGCCATTCACCCATGGCCATATCTTATCTACCTTCACATAATCCATATCCCTCCATTCCTTGCATATACATATGCCCATCCAAAGCTCTCTTATATGCTACTATTGTTTATGCCTCAACAGCCAATCAGGCACTCGCCATCCTCTGTGTAAAAACGTTTGTCCCTCTCACCTTAAAACCATATTATGCTGATTTATCCATATTTGGAAATGATTCTGACTGTCTACCCTTTCTATATCTCTCATAATTTTGTATACTTCTATCAGGCCTCTCCGCAACTTCTGTCAGTTACGCATTTAATTTGTTCAACGTGTTTGGAGTTATACAAGCTTCCGGCTTACATTTTCTCAACGATGGGTGAGATAAATTGAGTGTATGCAGAACACCACTGCTGCATACACAGCAGTGAGCAAGAACTAAAACATTCTTGTAGGCAATCTACAATTCCTAAAGCTAGATCCTTGACTCTGATTAGCATTGGAATCTATGCATTATATTTTCAGATTATCTATCCAAAAACAGCTCATAATTCAGGGGCAGTTGAATTGGGATTGTTGGATGAAGGTTCCAGTGTGCCTGATTTGCAGGTGTACACACATTGTGGTCACTAATTTAGAAGGCTTTATTCTCAGTGAGTTGGGGTTAGGGTAAGGGTTGGTGTAAAAAACAAGAATAAGTAACGAAGGTCAAATGGCCTAATTTAAAGATAATCAGATTTTCTTGGCTTTATCCTAACAACTAGAGAATTCAGAGTATTGCCAATTCACATTCCTGGTCTCTGCGGACAGTTTTTCTTTCCTGTCAAATGGGCTGAACTGCAACTGGAGTCTATGAAAAATTTCCAAAGGAAATTCACGCTTCCTCATTGTAATACGATGTTGAGGCAGTGCCAAATATTAAAGAATATTAATGACTCCTCTTGATTTCCTGACACCATCATTTATCACAGATTACCCAAAAAAGCTTTTAAACCACCTGGAATTCAAACAGCCCCATCTGTAGAGAAATATAAAACATGATCCTCTATTTGTGCAAATTTACATTGACACCGTAAGTTCCACAACTGTATCCAAGGATACATTTCAAAGGACACTAGCAAGTGTCACTAACAAGACATCATCAGCAGTTAATGGGAATCAGAATATTATAGGGCCTACAATTTTAATTTCTTCACACAGTATGTGTGAAGTCTTGTTAGATTTACACCTTTCAAATCTCTGTTTTCAAGGAGTTAGATTAGCTTTAGTGCAGAGTAAAGGGCCTGTCCTACCAGCATCCGACTCCATGCGATGAGCGCGATCAAACCAGAAGCGGGGGCCGCCCGGAGGTCGGGTGATCCCCTGTACAGGGCCGTTCACACCAGCATGCGCCTGCATGCGGCAAGCGCGACCAAACCAGGAGCGAGGGCCGCGCGGAGGTCGGGTGAGTGGCGCAACGCGGCGCAAAGTGAGGCGAACTTGGAGCGAAGTCTTAAGGTAAGTTTGCCAGGACAGAGAGGGGCACACAGAGAGGGGCACAGAGGCACACGCACAGAGGGCCACGGAGCCACACACATAGAGGGTCACGGAGGCACCTACAGATAGGTTCACGGAGGCATGATGTCAAGGTGGTGTGTTATGCATCGAGGCGACTGCGAGCCAACAAGCCGTTGCCGCGCGGAATTTTTGAACATAGTCAGTTTTTCAGAGCCCCGCGCGATGTCGGGACGAACTCCGCACAATTCCGCACGGCTCCGGCGATCGAAGTGGGACCGGCCCCGTGACGCCGGACGGCTCAAGCGACCACGTTAGGTCGCACTCATCGCATGGAGTTGCATGCTTGTAGGACAGGCCTTTAAAGCTTTGTTTTCTGTGCTAACTAATCAAATCAGATAATACTATACATCAATACAATCAATCCAAACTAAAGCACAATTTGTAGAGCAAAGAGAAGGAAACAGACTGCAGAATATAATTCTCCGAAAATGTCCGCAATGACGTAGAGGAGAATCGGGACTGTACCCTAGATTATGGAAAGCTGTTCAGAAAGCTGATAACAAAGGGGAAGATACTGTTCGAGAGCTGGGTGATGCATGCTTTCAAGCTTTCATATCCATGACAGATTGTTGGTAATATTTACACCAAGGAATCTGAAGCTCACAACATTTTCCACTTTAGCCACGTTGATGCTGATTGGGGCATGTACTCCACCTGAAGTACTTTCTGAAGTCTTGCATGAAGATAGAGTGGCATCCAACTTCTGATTATTTCCCTCTCCTCAATGTCACCCACCCGATCCATGTTCGCCAGAGATACTGCCTGACCCACTGTTTCACTCTAGCACTTTGTGTCTTTTTTGGCTTTTTGTTGCTCACTTTCCTTCATGCACTGTGAAGCATGCAAAGTAAATCAAGCAAGTCTGAATCCAGGGAATGTTTGAGGAGGTTATGGCTAAAAAGAGCTGGCAGCAAGGTAAAAAAACAAGAACCTGGCGTGATGCCCAGGGATCAGGATCTGATAGACGGTTGTTCAGAGATCATGGGAATTGGCATAGTGAAGACATAATTGAAGTTAACAATTGTTGAACAATGAAGGGGAGTCCCAAGATGGCCATCTTCCCAATGCTGGACAGCCCCCCCCCCCCCCACCCCCTCCCCCCTTAAATAGAATTGCTGCCTTTTCATGAGTGGCTAGTGTGCTTGTGTTCAGAACAATGTAGCCTTAACTACAGAGCAAAGTTCCAAAGGATTATTGCCCAGAGAATGTCACCATTTCACATGCAACTGGCTTGTGAAAGACTGGATAGCTCAGTTACTGATGGTAGAGCATCAGATGTTGAATTTGAGGGTCCAGGTTTCAAGTCCCTGTTCAGGTGCTGGTTTTCAATCCCAAAGTTTGATACCGTATTTCATTGCTCATTAAACATTGAGATGCTGTCTGACCTCTAGCATTTTGTGTCTATCTTTGGTATAAACCAACATAGGCAGTTCTTTGTGTCTGTGTCATCCTCTACTGGAAATGGCCAGTGGGGCTTCTGTAATGCATGGTTCAATCGAGAAATGGTTGCATTTGTTTTACTCTCTGTAAGCAAATGATTTCACCACATCAAGGCCATGTCACTGAATTTCTAGGCTATTAATTCATAACCTTGACTTTGCACAATAAATGATAAGGGCATATTGCAGTGAGCAACTTGCATTAACATACCCTTATGGTGTTGTATCAATTCAGTGCACTTAAGACAGACAATTTTTCATGGGCTGTTTTGATTTCCAGTTCCCCAATGTGGTGAACTTTTGAGTGTGTGATTGGCAGGGAAACTTGCCCAACTGCCGCACATTTGAAAAGATTACAGAGGTAATCTTGAATTTCAGAAACGGAAGCAAAAATTTGCAGATGTTAGATAATTGAAACTAAAACGGAAATTGCCATAACACTTGGCAGCTCAGGCTGCATCTGTGAAGAGGAAACAGCATTGAGTTCGATCCTGACTATGGGTGCTATCTGTACAGAGTTTGTACATTCCCCCTGTGACCACATGGTTTTTCTCCAGGTGCTCCAGTTTCCTTCCAGACATGCAGGTTTGCAGGTTAATTGGCTTCGGTAAAAATCGTTAATTGTCCCAAGTGTGTAGGATAGTGCTGGTGTACGGGGTGATCGCTGGGCGGTGCAGACTCGGTGGGCCGACGACCTTTTTCCGTGCTGTATCTCTAAAGTCTAAACTCAACTCTAAAGAGCCATGGAACATCAGAACTTTATCACAAGGTTTATATTTCCATTACAATACTTACAAGAATCAATCTTGTTCACTCAAACCCCACAAGTTTTTAATTTACAGATGGGCACCTTATACTTTGAGCACAGCAGGAGACCTGCAGCTGCCTCATTCGAAACCGTGAACAAACAACAAAGAGCTGTGGATCAAAGAAGGGTTCCCTCCACAGATGCCATCCGATCTGCTGAGTTTCTCCACTTTAATTCTTTGCTCCAGCATCTGCAATCTCCAGAGTGTTGAAGGCTGATTTCAAAAGAGAGACGTAGCTGTCTGGCTTTATTAATTTCTCCGAAATGCAGAAGGGTCACTGATTTGAAACGTTGACTCTCGTTTTCCCTTCACAGTTGCTGCCAGTCTTACCGAGTGTTTCTGCTGTTTTCCTTTTCATGTTTGTGAATTTCAGGCATGGCTCTGGGCGAACAAATTCCTCAGCAGCAGGGTGGGTTCATGAAGTTGCCTTGGCTTCAGTACGAGCTCATTGCTGGCAAAAAGTAGAGACAAAGTACATTCCAGACTCAGCCTCCAACCTAAGGCCAAGTTCTGATCTTGTCCTTAGAGAGAAGGAACTAACCTTCCAAATGTTAAAGGGAAAAGACAGTTTAGTTTAGCTTAGTTTGGGCAGTCACAGTGGCGCAGCGGTAGAGTTGCTGCCTTACAGCGATTGATTTGGTGTGTGTGTAAAATAGTCTCTATTGTATGTAGGATAGTGTTAATGTGCGGGAACCCCTGGTCGGTGCGGTGGGCTGAAGGACCTGTTTCCGCTCTATATCTCTAAACTAAACGAAACTTAGCAGATTGAAGACAAAAATACAACAAAACTATCGTTTAGATTCACCAATATTTAACTCGGAATGGAAAACCAGTTGGAAGGAAACACTGAAGATGCTTGTTACTCCCACAGGAGCATACAATAATATTTAACAGATTTTTAAAATTCTGAACTGTTTTGATAAAATGAATATGGTCAGTCAGTCGAAGTATATTAACAGGGGGAGGGCGGGGAATAAGAGAATAATGTTTGCATGCTGATAGCTAGAGTATGAAATGCTTAAAATGGACAGGTCAGAGCAGAAATTAAAGATCAGCAATCAAGAAGAAATGAGTGGGTTTTGCCGCCAGACTCAGCACATGGACAGGTCATCATCGGGAGAGCCAATAATTTGATGTCTAAAGTGTACAGAGAGTTCAGAGGCTATAGCGTGTGTGAAACATGTAGCAGGAGTGTTTGTGGAGGGGGTATGGCCTGAAGAGTGAAGCCTCCACTGAGAAAACCCCCTTGAGAGTGAACAATCTGGAGAGTGGAGACATCCACTGACTAAAGAAGGGTCTCAACCCGAATCGCCACCCATTCCTTCAATCCAGAGATGCTACCTGTCCCGCTGAGTTACTGCAGTATTTTGTGCCTATCTTCGGTGTCGACCAGCACCTGCAGTTCTTTACTACACACTGACTATCCTGGAAGACTCATTAATTTGTTATTGTCTTTCACTTATTGAGGAAAACATAAGTGTTCCGAACTATTAACAGTTAATAATCTTTGTTTCTGTGCTTTGTAATGGATGTGAAAACATTTTTATTGAAAGTCTGAGAGTGATCTTCTCAAATAGATATTTATCATTAGTTTGGTGAAAGAACTAAAATCAGATTTACAACTGAGCATCCAGAGATCTTCTATCAAGATTTTGACAGACCATTATGAGGGGCATAGATATGGTAGATGGTCTAAGACTGTTTCCCAGGATGGAAATGTTATCAACTGATGGGCATTGGTTTACAGTGAAAGGAGAAGGTTTAAAATAGATGTGCAAGGCAACTTTGGTAGGCGTTTGGAACATTTAGCCGGGGGAGTGGTAGAGTGGCGCAGTGGCACAGTGGCACAGCAGTAACGTTGCTGCCTTACGGCACCAGAGACCCAGGTTCGATCCTGACTACGGGTGCTGTCTGTATGGAGTTTGTATGTTCTCCATGTGGCTATGTGGATTTTCGTGGTGCTCCAACACTCCAAAGATGTGGCCTCCCATACTCCAAAGATGTACAGTTTTGTAGTTTAATTTGCTTCAGTAAAATGTTTAATTGTTCCCAGTGTATACAATAGTGCTAGTGTACGGGGATCGCTGGTTGACGCAGACTCAGTGGGCCAAAGGTCTGTTTCCACACTGTATCTCTAAACTAAATAAACTAAACTAGTCAAACACTACGAACAGGCATGGATTGGAGGGATATGGACCATGTGTAGGCAGTTGTGATTAGTTTAGGTTGCATTATAGTTGGCACAGGCATGGTTGATAAAAATGCCTGTTCCTGTGCTGTACTCTGCTGTGTTTTTTATATTATATTCCAATTTGGGGAACACCAAAGGAAATTGGATACCATATTTATTTCTGAATTCCAAATCTAATGGAAAAATCTTGAAAGATGATAACCACAAGTCCAAGATGCAACAGGATGGGGTTTATTATCTGGTTGCAAGGTGTGGATGTTGCCCAGTTGCAAATCAACCTTGTTCTGAAATTTGATTGTTTGTAATCAATCTAGTAAAGATCAGTTATAATTGAAAAAGACATCCTGTTATCAAACGAATTATAGTATGTTGTTTTAAAAAGCTTAATTTGTATTAAAGTAACTTTCAACATTATGTATGGGTACTATCACACTTGCATGAGTTACTTTATTACCATAATGTGGAACAGTACAATTTATACAAGGACCAATGTTTATTGACAGGAAGAATGTCTTGGAATAAACTGTTCAGCTGGTTAACTTGTATCGTTCCTGCATTGTTTGTGACACATAAAAAAATGCAAAGAAGGCATTTTACTGATAACTTGATATTGAATCAGTGATTTGAATCATTCTCATGTTTGTGTCTTTGGAGATACACATCGATAAGGTGCAAGACTTCCTTTTGAGTGATGCTGCGATTACAACTATTATTAAATCTGTTGGGACTGAGTGGGATTTTACTCAGTGTGACTGGTTTCATACTTTTGGTGCATTCTTAGTTATATCGTGATTATACAAGACACCATCAGTTTGTTTATGCTCCAGTTAAATTATATCTGACTGCGGTAATAAAAAAAATCTATATTTGCTTCTGCAAAAAAAGATTGTGCAGGTGATTTAGTTTAGCTTAGTTTAGAAATACAGCGCAGAAACAGGCCCTTTAGGCCCACCGGGTCCGAGCCGACCAGCGATCCCCGCATATTAACCCTATTCTATACCCACTAGGGACAATTTTTACATTTACCAAGCCAATTAACCTGCACACCTGTACGTCTTTGGAGTGTGGGAGGAAACTGAAGATCTCTGAGAAAGCCCACGCAGGTCACGGGGAGAACGTAGAAACTCCGTACATACAGCACTCATAGTCAGGAACAAACCCGGGTCTCCGACGCTGCATTCGCTGTAAGGTAGCAACTCTAGAGCTGCGCAACTGTGCTGCCCGATTTAGGGCACAGAAGAAGAGAAATAACAAAATTAAGATAAACTACAAATGAAATGTAACATGACAGGGCTATTTGTTTAATGTACCTAATATAACATCTTAGTTATTATCTGTTATCCTACTTACATTTTAGTCTCAACAGAAATCAGAATAATTCACTAATTTTAATATCAAACTGAAGATGTTGGGAAATAATCTGCAAGAACGGATATACCTGTGGAGAGAGAACTGTTTAACATTTCAGGCAGTGAATTCTGATGAAGATTCAAGTCAAGTCAGAGTCCTGCAATGCAACGAACTTCATCAACTTCACCACCAAGTTCCATCCTGCACTCAGATTTACTTGGACCATCTCCGACACCTCCCTTCCCTTTCTTGATCTCACAGTCTCCATCACAGGAAATAGATGATCGACTGACATCTATTACAAACCCACTGACTCCCACAACTATATCGACTACAATTCTTCCCACCCTGCTTCCTGTAAAAACTCTATCTCCTACTCCCAATTCCTCCATCAATGCCACATCAGAGCCCTAGATGAGGTGTTCCATTCCCGGACATCCGAGATGTCCTTATTCTTTAGGGAACGGGTATTCCCCTCTCACATCATAGATGAGACCCTCACACATGTCCCCTTGGTACCCCACAGCTCTTCCCTTGCTCCCCCTCTCCCTAGTCGCAACAGAGATAGAGTCCCCTAGTCCTTACCTTTCACCCCATCAACCGTTGCATACAACACATTATCCTCAGAAATTTTCGTTACCTCCAAGGGGATTCCAACACTAGTCTTCCCATCTCTACCTCTTTCCACCTTCCACAGAGACTGTTCCCTCTGCAACTCCCCGATTAATTCATTCCTTCCCACCTAAACCATCCCTTCTCCAGGTACCTTCTCCTGCAACCACCGAAGATGCAACACCTGTCCCTATACCTCCCAGTTCAACTCTGTCCTGGGATCATGACAATCCTTGCAGGTTAGGCAGAGGTTCACTTGCACCTCCTCCAACCTCATCTACTGTATCTGTTGGTCAAGATGTGGACTCTAATCCATTGGCGAGACCAAACGTAGACTGGGCGATCTTTTGGCTGAACACCTTTGCTCAGTTCGCCTGAACCTACCTGATCTGCCAGTTGCTAAACACTTTAAATCTCCTTCCCATTCCCACACAGACCTTTTTGTCCTCGGTCTCCACCATTGTCAGAGCGAGGCTAAACGCAAATTGGAGGAACAGCATCTCATATTTCGCTTGGGCGGCTCACAGCCCAGTGGTATGAATATTGATTTCTCTAACTTCAAGTAACCCCAGCATTCCCTCTTTCTCTATCCCTCCCCCACCCAAGTCACACTAGCTTCTCGTTTTCATCCGACAAACAACTAACAATGGCCTGTTTCGTTTATCATCATCACTTTTTTTCATCTTTCATTAATTGTTCTTTATCTCTCTACATCATCATTTAGATGTCTTGTTTCCCTTATCCCTAACCAGTCTGAAGAAGGGTCTCGACCTGAACCGTCACCCATTGCTTCTCTCCAGAGATGCTGCCTATCCCGCTGAGTAACTCCAGCTGTTTGTGTTTATCTTAATGCTAACTTTGTTTCTCTCCCCATTTAAGTTTCCTGTACTTTCAGTTTTTTTTTAATTTCACATTTCCTGCACCTGCATTTTCCACTTCTCTGATCTAGGTTAATGGAGCCTAAATTGGATAGTCTCCTATAATAGGCATTATGATTACACTGTGCAATTAACACATGTTTAACACGCCCAAAGAAGGCCCAATGTGTGCTGGCTGCATGTTGAATGATTGATGCTGCAGCTAGTGCTTGTTGGGATGTTACGACGCTATTGTCTCAGGAGGAACCAGTGTTGTGAGTGGCAGCAGCAGTTTAACTAGACAGTTGCTCCCTTATGAACAGCACCTCAAATTTCGCTTGGGCAGTTTACACCCCAGCAGTATGAACATTGACTTCTCTAACTTCAAGCATCACTTGCTTTTCCTCTCTCTCCATCCCTCCCCTTCGCAGTTCTCTGACCAGTCTTATTGGCTCCGACTACATTTGATCTCTGTTTGCTTTGTCGTTGTTACCTTCTCCCAGCTAATAATGATCCATTCTACATTTTCCTTGGTCACCATTCTCTTTGTCCTATTTTCACACCTTACACTTCCTTATCTATAAATCTTCCTCTCCCCTGACATTAGTCCAAAGAAGGGTCTTGACCCAAAACGGCACCCATTCCTTCTCTCCAGAGATGTTGCCTGTCCTGCTGAGTTGCTCCAGCATTTTGCGTCTACCTTTTAAGTGGGGTTGAATTGTGACTGCAGTTAATGGTGCTTTGCCAATATCATTCTCACCTGGAAAATAACAGCACCACTTGGGAAAGAGCAGCCTCCATGATATTCAAAGCTCCAATGGAGGCTTTGTTAAAGATTAGCTTGGTTAAGTTTCCCGTAGCTATATCCCGTACCTCCGCTCTCACTCCCCATCCCCCCCCCCCCCCCCTCACTCATAACAAGGACAGAGTCCCCCTTGTCCTCACCTTCCACCCTACCAGCCTACCAGCTCCCTCCGTAACTCTGGTCAATTTATCTCTTCTCACCCAAACCACCCACTCCCCTGGTACTTTCCCTTGCAACCGCAGGAAATGCTACACTTGTCACTTTACCTCCCCCCTCGACTCCATCCAAGGACCCAAGGACCCAAGCAGTCTTTCCAGATGAGGAAGAGGTTTACCTGCACCTCCTCCAACCTCATCTATTGCATCCGCTGTTCTAGGTGTCAACTGCTCTACATCAGTGAGACAAAGCGCAGGCTGGGCAATCGCTTCGCCCAACACCTCTGCTCAGTTCGCAAACCAACCTGATCTCCCAGTGACTCAACACTTCAACTCCCCCTCCCATTCCGAATCTGACCTTTCTGTCCTGGGCCTCCTCCATGGCCAGAGTGAGTCCCACCGCAAATTGGAGGAGAAGCACCTCGCATTTCACTTGGGTAGTTTACACCCCCAGCGGTATGAACATTGACTTCTCCAATTTCTGGTAGTCCTTGCTTTCTCCCTCCTTCTCCTCCCCTTCCCAGCTCTCCCACAGCCTACTGTCTCCACCTCTTCCTTTCTTCTTCCTGCCCCCCACCCCCATATCAGTCTGAAGAAGGGTCTCAACCCAGAACGTCACCTATTCCTTCGCTCCATAGATGCTGCCTCACCCTCTGAGTTTCTCCAGCATTTTTGTCTGCCTTTGGTTTAGTTTAGATCAGTTTATTATTGTCACGTGTAACAAGGTACAAGGTAAGAAATGTTTTTATAAATTTTATAATTGAGACCCTCAACTGGGCAGGTGGCAGCTTTGGAATGAGAGTTAACATTGCATGTAGAAGACCCCTTGTTAGAACTGGGAAAAGGAGAAAACAAGTTAGTTTTCAGTTGAAAAAAAGGTAGAGTGGGATGGATGTCAAAATCAATGCCTCTTTTAGGGTGAGGCCAGCGTTACCTTGCGGAGGTCATCTATCGATGCATTCATAGGGCAGTTAAAGCGAGGGAAAGTGAATGAAAGGTGTGATATGCAGAGAGTGTGTAAATAAATCAAAAAGTTATGTTGTGCCAATGCTAATGGAGGGACAGAAACGGAGCCAATGTCACAGCTGGATGACTTGCAGCAGGAATGGTCAGTTCTCCTACAGCTAGATCAACTTACCTGAAGTTTCAGCATGTGATATTGAATTTGGAAGAGTGTGCCATGCCCAGATGGAAATTGAGCTGCCGTTCCTCAAGCCTTCACTGGGAATCATTATAACACTGCAGGAGATCACCTCGGGGACACTGGTCAGAGTGAGCATAGGATATACTTTCTATCCCTCCCTATCTTGCTCAGCAACTTACCACAAACACATTTTCTCTCATTCCCACTTCTGATGAAAATGTCTTTGACCTGAAATGGTAACATTGATTTTCTCTCCACAGTTGTAGCCTGACCTGCTTAGTCTTTCTCACATTTTCAATTTTTAGTTCAGATTTTAGAGCATGCACAGTTTATTTTCTAATTTTCAAGGAATCAGGGATTACAGGAATGGGTTGGGAAGGTAGCAAAGAAAACTGGAACAGCCATAATCATATTGTATGGTAGGGCGGGCTCAGGGCTGAATGGCCTATTCTGTTCCTATTTCTTAAGGTCTCATGGACAAGGTTGGTGAGTGCCTATTCACTTCCCATTTCCCACTAACTGCACCACTAGTTCATAAGTTTATTAGTGATAGGAGCAGAATTAGGCTATTTTTCCCATCAAGTCTACTCCGCCATTCAATATGGCTGATCTATCTCTCCCCATCAACCCCATTCTTCTGCCTTCGTCCCATAACCACTGACACTCCTCCTTAACAATACCCATTGATTTGGCCTCCACAGCTGCCTGCAGCAGTGAATTCCACAGATTCACTAGCCACAGATACTTCTCCATGCACCAACCTCCCGTCACCTTATCACCAAACTTGTGGGACTTGGTGTCAGCACTCATCCCTGCAACTGGATCCTTGACTTCCTGACCAACAGACCCCAATCAGTGAGGATAGGGAACAAATCATCCTCCACGATAATCCTCAAGGATGCATTCTCAGCCCATTCATTTATTCCTTGTACATTCACGACAATGCAGCCATGTACAAATATAAATCAATTTTCAAATTCGCAGACAATACCACCATTGTGAGCCAGATATCAAATAACGATGAGACGGAGTACAGGAGGGCGATTAAGAACCGTGTGTCCTGGTATCGAGACAGCAACCTTTCTCTCAATGTCAGCAAGCCAAAGGAGATAGTGATCGACCAGGAAGTGAAGTGGTAAACATACCCCAGTTGGCATTGATGATGCCAAAGTAGAGATGGTTGAAAACTTCAGATTCCTAGGAGTCAATATCACCAACAAATTCTCCTGGATCACCCATATTGAAGCAACGACCAAGAAAGCACACAAACGCTTCTATTTCCTTAGAAGGTGTGGAAGTTTGGCATGTCCCCTACAACTCCTACCAACTTTTACAGATGCACCATAGAAGGCATTTTGTCAGGATGCATCACAGCTTGGTTTGGGAACAGCTCCATCCTGGACAATAAGAAATTGCTGCAAATTATGGATGCAGCCCAGACCATCACACAAACAAACTTCCATTCTATTGACTCCATTACCTCAAGCCGCCTTGGCAAGGCCAGCAACATAATCAAGCAGAAGTTGCTCCCTGGCCACTCCCTCTTCTCCCCTCTCCCATCGGGCAAAAGGGATAGAAGTGTGAAAACGCACACCACTAGATTCGGGGACAGTTTCTTCCCAGCTGTTATCGGGCAACTGAGCCATCCTACCACAACTAGAGATCAGTGCTGAACTACTATCTACCTCTTTGATGACCCTCGGATTATCCTTGACCGAACTTTGCTGGCTTTACCTTGCACTAAACATTATTCCTGTATAATGTATCGGTACACTGTAAGTGGATCAATTGTAATCATGTATTGTCTTTCTGTTGACTGGTTAGCGCACAACAATTGCTTTTCACTGTACCCCAGTACAGGTAACAATAAACAAAACTGAATTTAAGGTGGCACAAAAGTGGCTCATAGTTTCAGTGATCCAGGTTAAATCCTCATCAGTGCTCTATGCACGGAGTCTGTGCATTCTCCCTGTGACTGTAAGCATTTCTTCTGGCTAATCTGGTTTCCTCCCACATTTCAAAGATATGCAGGTTAGTAGGTTAATTGGACCCAATAAATTGACCCTAGAATGTAGGTGCAAGGTCAAATCTGGAAGGAGTTGAGGGGAATGTGTAGAAAGTAAAATGGGATTAATGTAAATGGGTGTTTGACATTGATTCTGTGGGTTAAAGAGTCTGTTTTTGCATAGTATAACTACTCTACGATGCTGCATCTCTATCAAATGGAGCCATTTCCTGATATTCATAGACACATGATAACAGATTGGCAATAGCAACCAGATTTTTGTTTTGCTTTCTACTTAGTTTTCAACAGGAAGATTACTGGATGGCAACACTGGGAGAAATAGGCTCCATCCAGGAATAGAGGATGGAATTGATTGTGTAGTTGGAAGTGAAAATCAGACAGGAAGAGAGATTTAAATGTGGGAGGAGGTCATGGGGGTGGAAGATTAATTGATGGGGTGGGATGGGAGGTTTGTTTGGTATATTGAGGGTCAGGGGAAACCTCCTCTGGATCCTCAGAGCTAGCACATCCTTCTTCAAATATGGTGCCCAAAATTGCTCACAATATTCCAAATGTGGCCCTATAGAGCCTCAACATTACATCCCTGTTTTTGTATACGTCCTCTTGAAATAAAGCTAGCATTGAATATGCTTTCTTTACTACTGATTTGACTTGCAGATTAACCTTTTGGGAATCCTGCATTTGCACCTCCGATTTCTGGATTCTCTCCCCATTTAGAAAATAGTTTACACCTTTATTCCTACTACCAAAATGCACAACTTTGTGACACTATATTCCATCTGCAACTTCTCTCCCCACTCTCCCAACCTGTCCAAGTCCTTCTGCAGAGTCCCTGCTTTCTCTACACTACCTGCCCATCCACCTATTTCCATATAGACATAGACATACAACCATAGAAAATAGGTGCAGGAGTAGGCCATTCAGCCCTTTGAGCCAGCACCACATTCAATATGATCATGGCTGATCATCCAAAATCAGTACCCCGTTCCTGCTTTCTCCCCATATCCCTTGATTCCGTTAGCCCCAAGAGCTAAATCTAACTCGCTCTTGAATATATCCAGTGAATTGCCCCCCAATGCCTTCTGTTGCAGAAAAATCCATAGCTTCACAACTCTTTTGTTTTTCTTCATCTCAGTCCTAAATGGCCTACCCCTTATTCTTAAACTATGACCCCTGGTTCAGGACTCCCCCAACATTGGGAACATTTTTCCTGCATCTAGCCTGTCCAATCCCTGAAGAATTTTATATGTTTCTACAAGACTCCCTCTCATCCTTCTAAATTCCAGTGAATAACATTGAGGGGAAGTCTTTCTTTTCCTTCTGGCCACATGCACTGCCAGCAAAGCACTGGAAAGGAAAGTCTGCAAGGAAAATTTCACCTCGCATTTTAACTGCTGGGCTGTCTGGTCAGACCTGTTGTCAATGTATTCAAATGATTGATAAAATCTAAAGATTGACCTCAATCTTCTGGTTGACCCCTGGTTGAAGCAAAGGTGGGGGGGGGGGGGGGGGGGGTTGAGACAATTTTCCCCCTTTTTAAAAAGAATTTAAACATCCTAATCCTCTCTTCACAAAATTATGGGAAAAATAAAAATTACTCTATGCTATATTTTACCCAAAGCTGATATTATGGAACAATACAAATTGCTCCTAAATCATGCTCTAAATTCCAATATACATCGCTCAAGGTTGGATTTGAACTGGTATCTCCCTGTTCAAACATTACACCCAGGTATGTCAGTGGGGAAGGAATGGAATGGAATGGAATTTTATTTATTGTCATTCAAACATCTAGGTTTGAACAAAATTTCATTTCTACAGTTTTTTACATTACAAAAAACCCAAGACCCACACTTAACACAGTTTAGATAAACATCCATCACAGTGAATCTCCAACACCTCCTCACTGTGATGGAAAGCAAAGTCTCATCTCTTCCCTTTGTTCTTCTCCTGCAGTCTAGCAGTCCAACTGCAGCGTCGAGGTGAACTGGGGCTCCGATGTTAAGCCCCCCGGCGGGCGATGGTAAGTCCTGTGGCCGTTTAAGCCACGCCGGGCGAGGTCTGGCCCCGGCGCCGTGTCTTTTAAACCCCGCGATTCCAGTGGGGGAAGTTGCCATTGCGGAGCTCAGAAAAGCAGTCTCCCACCAGGGAACTGCGAGCTCCCGATGTTCCTGTCCACCGGGCTTGCGGCCGGAGGCTCCGAAACTCCAAAGTCGGATAGCAGCCGAGCGCCACCACAGCTCTCCCCGCTCCGAAGATGGCCAGCTCCTCGATGTAAGGTCCGCAGGCTGCCCGACTGGAGCCCTCGGGTTGGTCCTGGCCGGAGGCCGCCACCGGCTCTTCTATGTTAGGCCCAACGACATCCGAGACCCGACAGTGAAAAAGTCGGGTCCCCGCACAGAGAAGAGATTAAACGGTTAACCCCACAGCCCCCCCACCCCCCACATATACACAGCGAAAAAAAGAATAAAAACTAGCTCACGACATACATTTAACAAGACAAAAATGAAAAAAAGACATACGACTGTAGTGGAGCCGCTGCCGTTAGTTGCCGCCACATCACAATGAAGTGAAGCATGTTCAGTGTTTAGTGAAGCATGTACGAGTGAAAAATCTCTAAAATATGTCTTCATATGCCTTAATGAAACGTGTAGGTCGTCAAGCATTGAGTGTGCCTTTCAGTAGGAAACTACTGTTTGTGTGTGTGTCTCTCTATATTTATTTGAATAGTTTTAAATATCGCTGCCCAATATTATAAAACCACTTGTAATAGTGATGAGCTGATTGTAATGTCGTATCAAATGGAGAGAGACCACAGAATATTTATCTCCAAAGACCTAGAGTTTATTTAGATAGGCAGAATCTTTATAAACTATTTGTGCTGAGACTTTAGGTTGTGTTGCAAATTGAATTTATCTGATGATGTCTCACTATTGAGAAGCAAACCCATCACATGACTAGAAGTTGCCTATATCTTTGAGTGAGAATGTTCTGCTTTGTGTGTGTGTCTGGTCATCCTGTGATCTTGATTGGAAACTTAATTCTGTTCCTCGCTGATGCCAACATTTTATTCAAACTTCATTTATTTTAATTTCTTATTTAAATAAAGTTGACCAGGATTAAAAGATATACTAACTATTTGGATGTGAATTCGGCTGATATGGTTACTAAGTTTCCAGATTACACTAACATTAGTGGTACAGTGGAGACTGAAAGAAAGTTGAACAGGGTGGCATGGTGGTGCAACGGTAGCATTGCGGCCTCACAGCACTTGCAGCGCTGGAGACCCGGGTTTGTCCCGACTGCAGGTGCTGTCTGTACGGAGTTTGTATGTTCTTCCCGTGACTGCGTGGGTTTTCTCCGAGATCTTCAGTTTCCTCCCAAACTCCAAAGATATACAGGTTTGTAGGTTAATTGTCTTGATATATAAGAATAAATTGTCCCTAGTGTGTGGTGGATAGTGTTAATGTGTGGGGATCGTTGCTTCGTACGGACTCTGCTGTATCTCTAAACTGAAACTAAACTAAAAGGATTAAAATCACATTTTCAGGAAACCCATCAGGAAAATAACTCCTTTCTCATCTCCATCTAAATATCAGGTTCATTGAGGAAGGGCAAAGTATAAAGGGGTTAAAATTACATTTGCTGGTGATACCAAAAAATGTCTGTGGGCTTGATAATGAGTAAGAAAGCTTACAGTTGCAGAAAAACATTAATGGACATGACAGAGACGGCAGACAAAACAACAGATTAAAAAAAATTAAATGAAGGACATTCCCTTTTTCAATAAATAACCATACCACTTATTCACATATGAGTTATTGGATACAGAAGTGTCACCATCTTTTGGTCAGCTCAAAAACAAACAAGGGCTAGTTAATACTGGGAATGGATTATGGTATCATTCTTAATGTTTCCTATTCAAATGAATTGTCTGCTATGGCTCCTACCAACAGGCAATGTGTTTATGGCACATTTCAGATATTGCAACAGATATCCCAAGTGGACACTTAAACATTGCACTTTTAGATAGTCTCACCTTCAGATTAAATATTAAACATGGTCCCCACTTATCCTTTCCATATTAAATAGGTAAAGGATCTCACTGTTCAAAGTACATGCGAGGTCTCCCAGTGTTCTGGACAGCATTTAACCTCTTGATCAATTTACAAAACATTTGATGATCTGGTTGATTATCTCACTGTGGTTTGTGGAATCCTTGTGTGTTTTTCTAATATTCACCAGGGACAACACTTTAGAAGATATTTCATGAGCTGTGAAGTATTTGGGAAAAAAATAATGGTCTGGAAGGGTGTTATACCCTCACTTTCTTTCACTCTTTCTCGTAAAGCTCATTGAAGGCTTGTAAGCAGCTTAGAAATTAATATTGCCTGGCATAGAATTAAATAGGAAAACAGACTACTTATTTTTGTATAAAATGGACTTCTAAAGGTTAGTTATTATGAATTCACCTTCCTGCTGGGCAAAGCTCCATGCTAACTGTGCAAATTTGTAAAACTGCCCCTTTGATGTCGAGTGTATATTTGAGCAGTTACAATGCTTCATTCAGATTGGATGCTGTTTGATCCAAGACCGCAGGAGGAAGAACTACTCTGAATCCCACAAGTAAAGCAGACTTTGCTGTCCTCTGGGATCCTGAGATATTCCATGGATCAGTATCAGAGTGAAACCGAAAAGAATTACAAATCAATTTTACGAGATCAAAAGCTGCCACTCTTTTTGAGAGTTCATTCTGAATACTCAGAAATAGCCAAGTAAACCCACAAAATAGCGGCAATGAAATACAGTTATTTCCTTTGACGTTTCCCGAAACTGCTAATTAACTTATGTGAATGCCACAAACACGGAGTAGTTGTTAATATTTCCAAAACTACCTTTTGACAAATAGAAATAGACACAAAATGATGCAGTAACTCAACTGGTCAGTCTGCATCTCTGGAGAAAACAGACGGGTGATATTTTAGGTCGGTACCGTTTGGGATTACGTTTCCTGGGTAACCCTGAAGGGTCCCAACCCGCTGAGTTACTCCAGCATTTTGTGTTTATTTTTGGTATAAACCAGCATCTTCAGTTCCTTTTTATTACATTTTGACAAATAAATATTTTCTTCTTCACTTTTGTTACATTTATGCCTAACATGCTAAAATAACTTTATATTACACCATAGGTAGAGAGGGGAAATACATTATGTTTCTATTCTATACCATAGTATTGGCCTTATTGTAATGCCAATATTTGAAGTGGATACAAAGTTTCTAAAAATTGCTAGAAAATGGGGAAAAATTGGTTTGTATGATAATGTCACCTCAAGCAAAATACAAAGAAGTGTTACAGAAGTGACTCAAACAAGGAACATGGAATAATATGGCTGTGAAAATATGCTAACAAAAAGGAGGTGGCAACACAGGTGCTAAGACTAAATTTCAGGACAGGATGTGCAGTATCAGGAGGATAAATTTTTTCTTGAATTTCATACTAAATGCAGTTGGAACGGTGTAAAAGGAAACCATCATAAGATTCAGGGTTATTGAGTTGTTGAGCATTCAAAGGGCTATTAAATATTTGGGATGGTGTGACCAGTATGACTACACGTTAGGGAATGTGTGGGGAACTTTCTGGCTTTTGAAAGCCTATGCACACTTCCTGTGAATTATGGGGAGAACAAGTAAACACACACATAATCATTTGATGATTATTGGGGGCTCGGGTCCCTTGTGCATTCTGCAGGCACGCATATTTATTGTTCAACTTGCACCTGGTGACAAAGTTGTGAGTGTTTACACCACAGCAGTGCAGTGAATCCCCATCAGAAGTGCGCAGAGCAGGCAAACCATAACTTCAAAAGAGAATGCAGGGCAGGTTAGCCACCAACGCTGCTTTATGAACAGACCCCTTCTTGCTGCTGAATACAGAGTCAGAAGAAGAGTTCTGCAACTTAGGCCATTTAAAGAGAACAAAAACTGTTTACAGTTCAATTCAGGTTGATTTCCTTTGACTATTGACAAGGCAGTGCAAGAATCTGGCACTTTCCATGGTTGTTTCAAGTGCATATGTCAACAGACTGTGGTATCCTGCTGACTTCTAAGCCTCTGCACTTCACTTGCTCCCAGTTATACCCACATTAGCATAGCTTCTTTTTAGAACACAAGAAGGGTGAATAAGTAGAGGCACAGCAGGAAAACTAGCAGGAAGTGGGAAGAAGGAGTGAGGGGGGGGGGGGGGGGGGGGGGAGGGGGGGGAGGGGGGGGAGGGAGAGGGCCAAGAGAGAGAGAGGGGTGAGTGAGGGGGGGGGGGGGAAGAGAGAGAGAGAGAGAGAGAGAGAGAGAGAGAGAGAGAGAGAGAGAGAGAGATTTAGACTGACCTAGACTTAAACTGAGACAGACTTTCAGCAGGATGCCTGCTTACATGATATATAGGGCACAATGCTGCCTGGGCCTCAGCAAAGAGCTACGAGATGGGCAACTGCACTTCAATATGTAACATCTGTGGCAGCTACAACTGCAGCTTCAGAAGACCAGGGACCTCATTGCCAAGGTCTGTAAAGATGACTCAATGCATGGCTTTTGTTCTTTTCAAGCTGCTTATTTCCATGCTATTGTGCTTTGCAGAGGTTGCTTAGACTCTGTATAGATTTTGAGTCTGTAGGAGAGGTATAGGTAGTTAGGATCAAGTAAATATCTGTGTGTGGGAGTATACCATAGGATTAGAGGGAAATCTGGAGGGCACAAAAGTCACATGAGATAGGTTTAGCAGCTAAGGGGGAATCCAAAGAGATTCTAGAAGTATATCAAGTGCACAAGGATAACTAGTAAGTTAATAGGATCCTATATGGATAGACACAAATGCTGGAGTAACTGAAGATTAAAGAACGGTCTTGACCCAAAACATCACCCACTCCTTCTCACCAGAAATGCTGCCTGTCCCGTTGAGTTACTCCAGCATTTTGTTTCTGTGTTCGGTATTTTTTGTCTGCATTTACCGTGGAGAAAAACAGGGATGTTAAAGAACTCAGGGAGATTAATAGTGATGTGTTGAAGCTTCTTCACATTACTGAAGAGGTGCCGGAGGTCTTAACATACATAAAGGTAGATAAATTCTGGGGACCTGATCAGATATATCCAAGGATGATGTGGGAAGCTAGAGAATAAATTGGAGATGACTGGCTGAAATATATGAATCATTATTAGTCATAGGTGATGTGCTGGAAGACTGGATGGTAGCTAATGTTGTGCCTATTTCAGGAAGGCTGCAAGAAGTTGGTGAGCTCAGCTTCAGTGGTGGGTAAACTGAGATATAGAAACTATTTGCATTGGGGAAGGCAAGGGCTGATTAGGGTCGTCAGTGTGGCTTTGTGCGTAGCAAATCGTACCTCATAAACTTGATTGAGTTTTGAACAAGAAGATTGACACCAAGTGCTGGAGTAACTCAGTGGGTCAGGCAGCGTCTCTGAAGAAAAGGGATGGATGACATTTCAGGTTGGGACCCTTCTTCAGACTGTAGAAGGGAAAGAACCGTAATGTTTAGTGTGACCCAGGAATTGGTATTGAGTCTATACTAACTATTTAGATGTGAACTCGGATGGTATGATTCGTAAATTTTCAGATGACACTAAAATTGGCGGTACAGTGTGCACAGACGAAATGATCTAAGATTACAATGGGATCAACTGGGCCAATAGATCGAGGAATGGCAGATGGATGTGAGATTAATTTAATTCAAATACATCTGAGATGTTATATTATGTTAAGATAGCACTTACACAGTGAAAGATAGAGCCCTGAAAGGTGATGTAGATCAAAGTGACAAGGGGTACAGGTACATAGGTCCATGAAAGTGGTGACACAAGTAGACAGTATGGTGTAGAATACTTTTGGAAGCTTGCCTTCATTGGTCAGCATATTAAGTAAAGGATTTGGGACGTAAGTTACATCAAGTGCATTATGTCAGTAAATAACCCATATTCTGACCCAAGTAATGGTGTCTTCAGTCTGCCTGAACAGCTTCAGTGGACCCAAGATGAAAGTCAGAGCAGGTGCCAGAGCAACAAGAGCTATTCACTGATGGTCTAACTAATAAATCCCATTCACAGCCCAAGCAATAAGGCAGTGTAGCTCACACATGCGCAACAACATCGTGTCATTAAAATAAGTTACAGCACTAAAAGAGGCCAGTCTGTCTGAGGGAACTTCCCAACTTAATCCCACCTTCCAGCAATAGAACTCCATGAACAGATAAACATGGAAATGTGCCCTTTGACCCACTGAGTCCACACAATCAAACAGCTATTTGCACTAATCCTACATTAATCCCACTTTTTTTACACTCCCCACATTCTGCTTTACTCCCCATAGATTCTACCACTTACCTGTACACCAGGGCAACTTCTATGTCATAGGGTCATAGTCATAGTCATACAGCATGGAAACAGGCGCTTCGGCCCAACTTGCCCACACAGGCCAACGTGTCCCAGCTTCCCGCATTTGTTCAAAATCCCTCCAAACCTGACCTATCCATGTACCTGTCTAACTGTTTCTTAAACAATGAGATAGTCCCTTCCTCAACTACCTGCTCTGGCAGCTTGTTCCATACACTCACTGAGAAAAAAGTTACACCTCGGATTCCTATTAAATAATTTTCCTTCAGCTTAAACCTATGTCCTCTGGTCCTCGATTCACCTACTCTGGGCAAAAGACTCTGTGCATCTACCCGATCTATGCTTCTCATGATTTTATATGCCTTGTGATGAGAATTTCTGCCTCAACTTTAAATGCATGCCTGTTTAGGGACAGAGTGGGAAGGCAATGTGAAAGAATGACACAAGGAAAGAGAGACGAAAGAGGATGAAAAGAAAGAGGTAGAAAACACGTGGAATGAAATGCATACACACAGTATACATTGCTGCCAAGACGCTATAGTGGTGAAGCTCTGATTTAGCATCGGGCACAACATGGATGGTGATGTAGATGCAATGTTGTAACCACAAGTGAAATCATCCTGAGAGAGAATAACACATTTGTGTTGTGCAGAGCAATTTGCTGCTTCCCTGGGGTGATATTTCAGTAATCCTACTATTCATTTGCAGCTGATTTCTGTGTTGCTCTTCAACCCTGCTGTACAGGGCCCGAGTGAGACCACACCTGGTGTATTGTGTGCAGTTTTGGTCCCCTAATTTGAGGAAGGACATTCTTGCTATTGAGATTTGCAAGGTTTATTCCCGGAATGACGGGACTGTCATATGCTGAGAGAATGGAGCGGCTGGGCTTGTACACTCTGGAGTTTGGAAGGATGAGAGGGGATCTTATTGAAACATATAAGATTGTTAAGGGTTTGGACACACTAGGGGCAGGAAACATGTTCCCGATGTTGGGGGAGTCCAGAACCAGGAGCCACAGTTTAAGAATAAGGGGTAAGCCATTTAGAACGGAGAACAAGGAAACACTTTTTCTCACAGAGAGTTGTGAGTCTGTGGAATTCTCTGCTTCAAAGGGCAGTGGAGGCCGGTTCTCAGGATACTTTCAAGAGAGAGCTAGATAGAGCTCTTAAAGATAGCAGAGTCAGGGGATATGGGAGAAGGCAGGAACGGGGTACTGATTGGGGATGGTCAGCCATGATCACATTGAATGGCGGTGCTGGCTCGGAGGGCCGAATGGCCTACTCCTGCACCTATTGTCTATTGTCTATTGTCTATTGTTCCTACACTGCAGAAGCAACTGCAATGGAAGACAAAATCAAATAGTGCTGGGGTAACTCAGCAGGTCAGGTATCATCTCTGGGGAATTATGTATAGGTAACGTTTTGGGTCAGGACCCTTCTTCAGATGAAGGAAGCCTGACCGTGTAAAGATGCAGTCAGTGTTTCTATTTAGAATTTAAAATTTAGACATCAAGGGTGGAAACATGCCCATTGGCCCACCGAGTGCGCGCTGACCAGCGATCACTCCATACACTAACTTACACACACTAGTGGCAATTTTACAACTTACCGATGCCAAGTAACCTACAAACCAGTACGTCTTTGGAATGTGGGAGAAAAACCAGAGCACCCAGAGAAAACCCACACAGTCACAGGGAGAACATACAAACTCCACGCAGACAGCACCAATAGTCATAATCAACGGGACTCTGAGGCTGTAAGGCAGCAACGGTAGCACTGCGTGAATGTACTGCTGACAGCTACATGCGAAACACTAGAACCTGTAACATTGGAAATCAGGCCCCATATCATGGTTGAGTCTGGATAAGCTCCAATGTATAGCCAGCGTACACACAGTTTCCTGTAAGTGGAGCACAGACTCTAGTGTTTCATGAAGCAAGCTCAAAGGAATTACATGAAGGAGCCTGGAAGGCGGCTGGGTGAAGCCCGCAACCTAAAGCGAGCCCAGAGGTCGACACTATTGCTTACTCTTATCCACAGGGAGGACACTGCAAATGTTTGCTCGAGAAAGTAAACACGAATCAGCACTCAGTGGGAGCATGCGTTGCTGACTGACAGTGCAAATATCCCCTGAGGCAGTGGGGAAGGTGCCGGAGACAATGAACTTCAGGGTGCATTGAACTTGACTGCAATCTGTTTTGTGGGGATTGCTGATCCTACTCCATTGCAACCTCACTGCAGAAACAAACCATATTTACACTCCATTGCAAAGAGAGCCACAGGGATGTTTTCCTGGGCCTCTGATCTCCGTTAAGGGGGCAGGATTCCTCTGTGCATTGCACTTGTCTATTTGTTTTCACCACAGCTGCTGCACTCTTTGCTCCTTCCTGCTATTGCCCGCCTCTGAAGAAACTCTGATGAAAATATATGATGCCGGAAACCCCATAAGAGTTAAGCTCATTTTAATCCAACCAGAGGCTACTTAAAAACATTATCTAAGTAAAAAATTACCCCTTTTGCGATATAAAATGTCCCAAAATAATCTACAATTTCTGCCTGGAGCTGCTGCAGATTCCTTTAACCCCTATCGGGATTGGTGGCTTCCCAATTTCAATCACCTGTGGATTATGAAAAAGAACAGTGGTTGACAAGAGCAATGAGTACAGTGAAAATGGTGTATTGAACATCTATAACTATATTAAACACAAAAAGCTGGAGTAACTCAGCGGGACAGGCAGCATCTGTAGAGAAAAGGAATGGGTGAGGTTTCGGGTCGGATCCTGAAGAAGGGTCCAGACCCGAAATGTCACACAGTCCTTCTCCGTCGAAATGCTGCCTGTCCCGCTGAGTTACTCCAGCTTTTTGTGTCTATCTTTGGTTTAAACCAACATCTACTGTTCCTTCATACACATCTATAACTATATTGTCCATCCCCAAGACACTTTCAATAACATTACCTCACTTGTTTCAAGAAGACGGTCTGGACATCGAGATTGAGGCCAACCTCAGAACGGGAATAAGTGTGAATGAAGGAGAAAGTCGCACTTCAACCAGTCGTTCTTATTTGGTAATTCTTCAAGTCCATTTTTAAATAGAAGCTAGGGAATAAGGAAAGAAAATAAAAGTATCTTTTCACAATTCTTATTTTAACCTCATGACCTGGTATGAGCTGAGTTTTTCAGGCTTTGTAAAAGAGCTGCCAGATTGCTACCATCTTGTTAGCCGTACTACTGAAGATGAATATTAGACCCAGTATTCTCTTGAATAATTTCCTATTAAAAATAATAAGCAACTAATCATCATTAGATTTTGACACCAAACGAGTGGAATATTGTCACTGGCCAATGTATCAACTAAATGCATCTTAAACTGTTAAATCTGTCACTTCCTTCACAGATACTACTTGACCTTCTGTGTATTTCTGGCATACACTATTATTACTACAGAGTTCTTCCAACTGTAGTATTTTTCTTTTGCACAACCTGGTATAGCATGTGCAAAATAATATTCAGTGAATTGTAAGAAGATGGAAACATGTTTAAATGCAGAAGTAAATAACTTTCTCTTTTTAATATTCTGAGATCAGAGGAAGAAATATTCACTTTTGTAAATCTGTTTTATCTTGTATCAATGAATTATTGATTAAATATTGGTTTCATATTTTACCTTTAATGTTAAAATATGTGCTGAATACCAGCCATTGCTTTGGAATATCCTCTTGATTTTCACCTTTACTGCCTCCAATACTTGGGATCAAGCATTACTACTCAAGATCTGTTTGCACGAGATCAGCTTGCAGCTGGTGGTAGAGATATAATAGTGGCAGTTAAGAGGCTTTTAGATAGATATATGGATATGCAGGGAATGGAAGAATGTGTATTGTGCACACGTTGATAAGAGATGGTCTTGGGATCATGTTCGGCACAGACATTGTGGGCTGAAGGGCCTGTTCTTGTACTGTAGTGTTCTACGAGAACAATATACATTTTGGACCCAGGGATTTTAATAAACTTGGTATGTGGCTTTACCTTACCAATGCATATGATGTGACCTAGGGTAAGACAGTAATTTCAAAAATTTCTGTCACTGCAGCAAACACTGTGAAGTTAGTGATACCAAATATATAGTCCCATGCTGTCTTGATCTTCTTTTAATGCAGTATGTTTACCAGAATGTAATGGCACATTATCTCTTGGGTAACCTCTAAATAAAGATATAAATAAACATGGAAAATTATCTGAAAGGTCAGCAATCTTAAGTGTTAACTCTGTTTCTTAGTCCCCAGATGGTATTTGACCTGCTGAGCATTTCCTGCATGTTCTGTTTCATTTCAGTTTTCCAGCATTTGTTTACTTTTGCTTCTGGTTTCATTAAAAAAAACATTGCTGAAGATCTTTGTGGAAAAGTTTGCACTTGCAATGCTGCATTCACATGAAGAAAGCTCAAACAATAGCCTCAACCTTCTGAAGAAGGGTCTCGACCCGAAACGTCGCCTATCTCCTTTGCTCCTTACATGCTGCTGCACCCGCTGAGTTTCTCCAGCTTTTTGTGTAAGCCTCAACCTTTGATCTTTTTACGTTGAGATTAGCTGCAAATGGTATGAGTACTGCAGCACTGTTGCCTAAATATTGTTGTTTAAACTTCTTGTTTTATTTCAAAGTCACATGACTACGTGTAGAAGCCCACCAGACTGCATGCGCATCATTACGTCTAGCGCATGGCGCTAGTCAGGGCAGTTCCCGCGCTGCTCTGCAAGATAAGTCAGTTTTCTTCGGGCTGATGTTTAGCGGGCCCCCAAAAAAGTAGCCGCTCCACTGGAGCTAGTGTAGGGTATATTTTCGCCACAGTCTCCAACGTGAGCAAGCGGCTCAAGTTATAGGACTTCATGCGGCTGTTGCCATTAGTCTGCACGGCAGGGGCCGACCCATTTCAGAGACCGACAGGCTTGTTTAAAACTGGGTTTACGGCTGTAGCCGTTATAGTCTTCAGCAGATGGTCCTAATAATTGAGGCTGCCGACATCACAGCTCCTCTCGGGAGCAGGCAGCCAGAGTTACAAATTCAGGAACTTCCATTCATAAATTGCAAGTGTTACTGCAGGAGATTTCCAGCAGCAGGTGAGTTTTTTAAAATACCACTAAAGTAAGTTCAGCCTGCTGTAGCACCAAACAAATTTAACTGAGTTGCTGTTACAGTTATGTTATAGCACATATAGTGTATTCTTTTAATGGGCGGCTATAATAAAGTTGGCATTCATAACAGTTGCCACAGGGTCATGTTTGTGACTATCATAGCCGATACATCCTATGAGCTGCAAGCTCCACACAGATATATCTGTGGTCAGGAGCGAAGCCAGGTCTGGTGCTGTAAGCCCAGGTCTCTGGCATCAGCTTAATCAACTGCACCATTGTGCTGGTATCCTCTGATTTATAATATCAGTTCAGGTTTTATTCTTGGAAATATCATAAATATGTATTATCATGCCAATTTAGTTTATGTTTACAAGGAACATTTATTATCACTTACACCAATACAAAGGTGTAGTGGAATTGGACCTGCCATGGCAGTCCAGAGCTCCTGGTTTGGGAAGCCTTGTTTGAGCTGTGCCTATCAGTCACCTGTGGGAGCTACACATGGTGGCGTCATGGTAATTTCCACTCATTAGTGGGGACTGTGGAAGATTCCTTTCCAAAAGACGCCAACTTTATGCTTAACAATAATGTCATCAAATCTCTGATTTAATAGGGATAGGCATAGGGTTCTTTCAGTCATGTAAACATCATTGCGTATGACAAATACCTGGCAGGGTTGCAGCATTTCTCCCACTCTGTCTGGTGTATGGGGGCCCAGAGGCACCCCAGTCCTTCCCTGTAATACTCCATCGGCACAGGAAGAGAGCAGGACTCGGAGTCACTAGTGCGTGCAGCCTGTTTGGTAAATGAGGATACCAACAGAGCATCGATCTGCACAGCTAGTCCTGGTTTGACTGCTGAAGGAAGCAACCTGACAACCCCAAGTCGGGGCAAACTCATAGCCAAGTCTTGGGACGCCCATGTCAGAAATGATTGGGGTTTGTCTCAATTACGAACATCTGAAGAATCAAATTATAACACAAGGAATGCTCCGTCTTAAGGCATGTCAAGCAGCAGTTCCTGGTTCAGGGTTGCAAATTTCTTCCCACTCAAATGAATGGAGTGGTAGAGATGGTGCTAAAGTATATGCACCTATGCCTGAAGCAATGCCTGGGTTGCAATTGCCTCCCACTTGGTTGAACGTAGTGATGGAGATGGTGCTAAAGTATATGCACACATGCCTGAGGCAGTTCCTGGTTCAGGTTTGCATAAGTCCTCCCATTCGAATGTATGAAGTATGAAGATGGAGCCATACATATTATGCCCCGTTTACGAAAGCATACACAGGCAGTTCAAGTCATATGCCTGCAGCTGCCTTGGTTTCAAGGTTCGCATTTTCCTTCCACCTGGAAGACTATTGGAGATGGTGTCGCAAAATATGTTCGGTATAGAAGCATGCACAGACTGTTTGAGGCATATGGATATGGCAACACCTGGTTCAGGGTGCAATTTTCCCACTCTAAGAGAGTGTCAAAGGTTGATACGGACTAACTCCATACATGAGCCCGAACATGACCATCTGGCGAGATCTCATGCTTTAAAGCATGATGTACGACAATCGCATGAGGAAAAGCAGTGTGCTTTTGCCTCCAAAATTGCTGCAGCATCGGAGACGGACTAGCCACTACAAGAGAAGTTGGCCAGCAGCATCAGCTATCTAACAGATATGACAGACACGATGGACAGAGTCTGCAAATGGAACTTCGCTGAAGCTCCAACAAAGGTAAGCGACCTGGAGTTAGAGACGCTGGTAAGTAGGTCTCATTATTAACCTCCGTAAACTCCAAAATGGAGCAGTCTGTTGGCTCAGCTTAAGGTTTACTACCAGCATGGGCTGTCTAGTCGGTTTTTCACTGTCTCTGGGATGTAGAGACATTGGCAAGGTACCTTACACAATAACCTCTGTAAGTTCCAAGTAGGAGCAGTTTGGTTTCCCTGGATCAGGGTAGACCATCATGAAACTGGCTGACTATATGAGTCACAGTCACCAGAATAGCACTGCTTCATCATCTATGAGAGGTTATCAGACTGGGAAATAGAATTAAGTAGTTGAAGTTTTTCTCAACATATGGTTTAGCAGAGTTACAGGTTCATTGGAATCTTCACTGCCATTTTGTCTGGGACATTTAGTTACCAGCAGAAAGCTTGTCTGCAATATATTATAACTTTTTCTGCCCCGCAGGTCATGTTGTGAATCAACAATGTATTCATAATAATCCATAGGTTCTCAATACCACTATTCCTGATTGAGTGGTGCATCAAACAGATTGTGTTATGCACTCTGGAGATTTAGACATGTGTTCTCAGTCAAAGGTCTGTGAGGTGATTCTTGATTCAGCTTTGCATTATACTAATCTCCACTCTGAAGGGAAACGCTACGCATTCATCGCGGCTCTTAGTTAAGAGTTGACAGGGAACTAGTTTTCTCACATCTAAGGAAAACTGTAGTTCAGCTCTAGTCATTAGCTGCTGATTATATTATCAGCGATATGTATGAATAACTATATATGCATCTTCCGCAGGTAGCGGAGCTCCACACAAATTCTGTCCGTAGGATCAACGGACGAACAGCGGTTCCAAGTACATTCAGTGACAACTCACCCGAGGATGTGTGGTGTGACCAAGGACTAGAGAGGTATATTTCTCAAGATTAGAGAAATATGGTACAGGCTGAATCAGGATACCATTAGGCTAATCAAATTGTGGGTACTCTTACCCAGTTTAAGATGGATGATTGGGTGTCTGCAATTTAACTATCTCAGAGAATCGATCTTGTAGTTGCATATTCTGTCACATCCATACACATAGGCACAGTTTCTGCTGTTTATAACTAAGCTAGTGGTGAAAGCCTATGCTGCCCTTCTCAGATTAAGGGCATTATGTCACCGAGTTTTGGGTATTATGCAAAATTGCAAATGATAAATCTTATGCATTGTCAGTAGGTATTTTTGGCAATATTATATTTAAGGCAACATGGAATTTAACAGTACCAGTTTGCCTATTCAGTCACGCCATGGGAGACAGCTGAAGCAACTTTTATTTACTGCTTCACGTGTGACAGCTGGGACAGCCTGTCTTCTCGGCCAGCTAGCTCTGCATGATTGTATGAGAAGCTTGTGAACAACATGTGTGAGTCAATTCTATACGGAAGTAACAAGGTTGTGTGAGTTCCAGTTTAAGCCTAGAGAAACATTATGGGACAGCACAATTGACAGTTCCTGTGCTGCTTTATCATGTCTGCTATACCATAAGTGGGACGTAAATGATTAGCTCTTCACCCACTATTCTCTAGCATTCTACACGGTGTCCTTTATTTCACCACCCTAATATCCTACACTCATTGCAGTGTGCGATGTATATCAGTATTTGTTGTGCAAATATTCGTCAAAATTTCCCTAATGGGACCAGTATCTTAAAATGATTATGCTTTCAGCAGCTGATCTCAGCATTAAGATCACATCCTTGCTCAATCTCTGACCTAGTCTCTATGTCACATTGATATTAGGGTAGCTTGTTATAGAATTAATCTCATAAGCAATGAGCAGGATTGTGTGCATTTGAGGTTGACAGCATACCCACCACGGCAGAAATCAGGGATGTCATTAGGCATACAAGTCCACTCAGAAGCTTGTGTCTATGATATATTCCTTTCTTTCAATACTCTCAAGATATTGCTGATGGCTCATTAGCAGCCAATACAATGGATTTCACTTTCATCATGCAGCATGAGGTTTACATAATGCAGTTTAACAAATTATAAATTTGGTGGAATATGTCTGCATGTTTGCAGTTAGCATTATCCACTTTCTTGCATACGTTATTGTCTAACTGACCAGACTATTGGGACTACAAGCCAGTTTAGAGCAATGGCCATGTATGCAAGTTAGCATTGTGATATTAATACCTCATGTTTTTCCTGCCATTAATGGTTTATCTATTTTAGTGTTTTCACACACAGGTTATGTAACAGTATGAAACCACAGAGCTTTAAAATCTTCACGTAGTCACTCACGTGACTTTGAAATAAAATAGAGAGATTAAATGAGAACTTACCAGTTTGAAGTTTGATCTTTATTTTATGAGAGTTGCGATGAGGGATTACGTGCCCTCCACTCACAACCCTATTCTCATCAAGATCATTCAGTAGCCCTAGCCTTCTATCTCTCTATAGTTAGGTCAGCAACTATTCTGTGGGTTCATACAGCTACTTTGAAGATTGACGCGCATGTGGTCTGGCGGGCTTCTTCATGTAATCCCTCATCGCAACTTCTCATAAAATAAAGATCAAAGTTCAAACTGGTAAGTTCTTGTTTAATCTCTCTATTATCTTGCAGAAGTTTAGCAACTGCGGACATCTGCCAAGAATAATTTTTCTAGTAGGGACCAAGCTCATTGCTAAAGAAGATGGCTTCAATTGCTGCAATTGCTTCTATTTCAATAATGTGAATCCGATTTTCTATTTTTGAAACTGCCTTATACAGCTGGCTCGATGATTCATGTATTTTGCACATTACAAAAATCATTACCCAAAACAGCAGGTTCATATTTGTCCCCATTCCTCCTTAGTTGCATTCACAATCAGTACTCTAATTAATCAAGATTTTGCTTAATGATGTTAAAATCCAGAGGAGAAGTTTTAATGTACTTTTCTGGGCCCTGACAGAGCCAAGCCAGGTTTTAATTTGGATGCTGAGTTCCCTGGCAACATTTTCCCTGGTTCCCTGGTAACAAATAATCCTTTGTTTTATATATAAAGACACTGAATTCAAATTAAAAATTTTCGAAGGCTTTGTAAAAATCACAATTTAAGTTTTGTGTAGAATTTTTACGATAAGAAATTTAGAAGAACTATAGTAAAGGGGTATTATAGATTAGACAAACAGATAACAGAGATGAACTCTAATAACAAAAGACACAAAATGCTGGAATATCTGCACTCAAATACACCTGGATCATTTTTGACATTTCCCTACCATTTTGAGACCTTGACGACTGCATTGGTGCTACCTCCTGCACCCACACACAACTCACTGACTTCATCCATTTCACCACTAACTTCCACCCTGCACTCAAATACACCTGGACCATTTCCAACATTTCCCTACCATTTCCAGACCAACTATCCCATGGCTATCTGGACTACACTTCTTCCCACCCTGCTGCCTGTAAGGACACCATCCCCTACTCCCAATTCCTCAGTCTACGCCACATCTGCACCCAAGACAAGGTGTTCCACACCAGGGCATCGGAGATGTCCTCATTCTTCAGGGAACGGGGTTTCCGCTCTTCTACTATAGATGTGGCTCTCACCAGGGTCTCTTCTATACCCCGTACCTCTGCTCTCACTTCCCATCCCCCACACATAACAAGGGCAAGAGTCCCCCTTGTCCTCACCTTCCACCCTAACAGCCGTCACATACAACAAATAATCCTCCGACATTTTTGCCACCTCCAACGGGATCCCACCACTGGCCACATCTTCCCATCTCCTCCCCTTTCTGCTTTCCGCAGAGACTGCTCCCTCCGTCACTCCCTCGTCAATTCGTCCCTTCCCACCCAAACCACCCCCTCTCCTGGCACTTTCCCTTGCACACCACAGGAAATGCTACACTTGTCGCTTTACCTCCCCCCTTGACTCCATACAAGGACCCAAGCAGTCTTTCCAGGCGTGGCAGAGGTTTACCTACACCTCCTCCAACCTCATCAATTGCATCTGTTGCTCTAGGTGGCAGCTGCTCTACATCGGTGAGACCAAGCGTAGGCTTTGCGATCGCTTCGCCCAACACCTCCGCTCGGTTTGCAATAACCAACCTGATCACCTTTCTGTCCTGGGCCTCCTCGATGGCCAGAGTGAGCCCCACCACAAATTGGAGGAGCAGCATCCCATATTTCACTTGGGCAGTTTACACCCCAGTGGTATGAACATTGACATCCAATTTCAGGTAGTCCCAGCTTTCTCCTCCCACTTCCAGCTCTCCCTAGGCCACTGTCTCCGCCTCTTCCTTTCTTCTTCCCCTCCTCTCCCACCCTCACATCAGTTTGAAGAATGGTCTCAACCCGAAACGTTGCCTATTTCCTTCGCTCCATTGATGCTGCCTCACCTGCTGAATTTCTCCAGCATTTTTGTCTACCTTTGATTTTCCAGCATCTGCAGTTCCTTCTTAAACAATGGAATATCTCAGCATCTCTGGAGAACATGGATAGGCAATGTTTTGGATTGGAGCCCCACTTTAGACAGATTGCAGTAGTATAAACCATCAGTGTAAACCTGCAACTGCAGTTCCTTGTAATTAAATATAAGGGGAAACTGGCGAATTTCAGTAATTTTCATTTAACCTAGCTGACAGCAACTTTGTGTTATGAGATCATCAAGCGGTCATTTACGGACAACATGGTTGCGCAACGGTAGAGCTGCTCCCCTACAGCGCTTGCAATGCCAGAGACCCGGGTTCGATCCCGACTACGTGTGCTGTCTGTACGGAGTTTGTACGTTCTCCCCATGACCGTGTGGGTTTTCTCCGAGATCTTCGGTTTTCTTCCACACTCCAAAGACGTACAGGTTTGTAGGTTAATTGGCTTGGTAAATGTAAGAATTGTGCCTAGTGTATGTGTGTAGGATAGTGTTATTGTGCGTGGATAGCTGGTCGGCGCGGACCCAGTGGACCGAAGGACCTGTTTCCGCGCTGTATCTCTGTACTAAACTAAACTGGTAACGGGTTAATTACAGGTTGCTTTTACTTTTACTCTCTCTTTTTTATCAATTTGCATGCACTTGGTGCTTTTTATAATTGTTTCAAGCTAGAAAGCTCAAGATTCAAGATTCAAGAGAGTTTATTGTCATGTGTCCTAGATAGGACAATTAAATTCTTGCTTTGCTTCAGCACAACAGAATAGTGCAGGCATAAATAAATACAGAACAGATCAGTGTGTCCATATACCATTGAATATATATATACACACAGAAATAAGCATATAAAGTGCAATAGGTTATTAAAATTCAGATTTTTGTTTGAGTTTAGTAGTCTGATGGCTATGGGGAAGGAACTGTTTCTGAACCTGGATGTTGCAGATTTCAGGCTCCAGTACCTTCTAACCGAAGGCAGCGGAGAGATGAGTGTGTGGTCAGGATGGTGTGGGTCCTGATGATGCTGCCAGCCTTTTTGAGGCAGCAACTGTGGTAGATCCCCTCGGTGGTAGGGAGGACAGAGCCGATGATGGACTGGGCAGTGTTTACAACTTTTTGCAGTCTTTTCCACTCCTGGGCGCACAAGTTACCGAACCAAGCCACAATGCCACCGGTCAGCATGCTCTCTACTGTGCACCTGTAGAAGTTCGAGAGTGTCCTCCTCAACATACCCGACTCTCCGTAATCTTCTCAGGAAGTAGAGGCGCTGATAATTGCATCAGCGTTCTTGGACCAGGAGAGATCTTCAGAGATGTGCACGCCCAGGAATTTGTAGCTCTTGACCCTTTCCACCAGCGACCCGTTGATATAAACAGGACTGTGGGTCCCCATCCTGCTCCTTCCAAAGTCCACAATCAGTTCCTTGGTTTTGCTGATGTTGAGAGCCAAGTTATTGTGCTGGCACCATTTGGTCAGTCGGTCGATCTCACTTCTATACTCTGACTCGTCTCCATCAGTGATACGTCCCACAACAGTGGTGTCGTCGGCGAACTTGATGATGGAGTTTGCATTATGACCGGCGACGCAGTCATGAGTATAGCAGGGGGCTGAGCACGCAGCCTTGAGGTGCTCCCGTGCTGATTGTTATTGAGGCTGACACATTTCCACCAATCCGAACAGACTATGGTCTGTGAATGAGGAAGTCGAGGATTCAGTTGCAGAGGGATGCAGAGACCCAGTTCTGAGAGCTTGATAACCAGCTTGGAGGGGTTGAATGTGTTAAATGCCGAGCTGTAGTCAATGAATAACAGCCTGACATACAAATTTTTGTTGTCCAAGTGCTCCAGAGCGGAGTGGAGAACCAGCGAGATCGCATCCCCCGTTGATCTGTTGTGGCGCTAAGCGAACTGCAGTGGGTCCAGGTTTTTGTCGAGGTATGAGTTGATTTGCACCATGATCAGCCTCTCAACCCACGTCATCACCACAGACGTTAGTGCCACTGGTCGATAGTCATTGAGGCACGTCACCTTGCTCTTCTTGGGCACCGGTATTATTGATGCCCTTTTAAAGCAGGTGGGAACCTCAGACCTCAGATGTGGGAGGTTGAAAATATCCGTAAAAACTCCAGGCAGTTGGTCCACACAGGTTTTCAGAACACGACCAAGTATAGGCGCTTTCTAGGGTGCTTCACCCCTCTGAAGGATTTTCTGATGTCGACCTCTGTGACTGTGACCGAAATACCATAACGGCGAATGGCGGCTCGGGAAGGCACCTCAGTATTCTCCCTATCAAAGTGTGCGTAGAATGCATTGAGCTCGCCAGGGAGTGATGCTTCGCTGACATTTGAGCTGCCTCCTGATTTGTCCATAGGATTTGTAATTACTCAAGGGCATTGTCCTGACTTCAAGGCTTCTGCACAAACCAGGTCCCAGATTCCTTTGGAACACAGCACAGCTGACGGGTTGAGCAGAGGGTACATGGAGTTTGGCAAGTTGCTGTGAGAGGGAGAATGTGGAGGGAATGAATAGCTGTCAAGTGAAACCATGTCACAAAGGATGATTTGCAAATTCTTGCAATTGAGTCACCAATGAATTAATCATCTGAGCTTCTAAAAGAAAGTCTTCATTGATCTAATGAGGATACAGATTGGAATACATCATTCTCCATGCCTCCCATCAAATTTCCGAGATGTCAATAAAACTTTTCTCCCTGAATGCCAAAATCTTTCAAACGTCAAAAAAACTCAGTTGTATGACAACTCATGGTGATAGAAATAGGTGCAGGAGTAGCCCATTCAGCCCTTCGCGCCAGCACCACAGATGATTCTGGATAACCGTTCCTTATATGAAAAAAATCAACAGATTTTAAAATTGAAGCTGAAGAGGTTTCCTGAGGGAAAAAATCAGCAGGACATCAATCGCCTCAAATTTTCCACTCTAACCTCTCCTCTCCTGAACGTACAATTCCGCTCACTCTGCAGCAGCACCGAATAACTTCAGATAGCCCTTGCTTTCTCTCACCATCCCCTTCCCCTTCCCAGTTCTCCCACTAGTCTTACTGTCTTGACCTACATTTTACCTTTGTCCCGCCCACTCCCCTGACATCAGTCTGAAGAAGTGTGTCGACCTGAAACCTCGCCCGTCGTTCTCTCCAGAAATGCTGCCTCACCCGCTGAGTTACTCTAGCATTTTGTGTCTACCTGAGGTTTCCTGAGGAATGGATAATATGATCAAGGTTATAAATACAGGGGACTTCTGTTGCAGAGGAGGGATACACTCAAACACACACATTTAGTAAACTGTGAGTTTCCTTTGTAGTTGGAAACAACATTGTCTTATTTCTTTTTTAGCCAAGGTCAGCAGTCTGGCAACAATGGTAATGTGTTGACAAAAATCAGTGTGCCGGTTCCTCTCGCTGACATGTGCAAGAAGCACATAGCTATCCAGTCGCTGGTATTAGTTTATTGTCATTTCATGTACCGAGATACAGTGAAAAATTGTTGTTTGTGTGCTTTCCAGCAAATCCTACCACATATCAGTACAACAGGTAGTACAAAGCGAGAAAAGAAACAGAATGCAGAATAGAGTGATACAGCTGCAGAGATAGTGCAGATAAAATCAAAGTACAAGGACTACAATGAGCAGGATTCATAGACTACGGATACATCCTTAACATGATTGATCTGTTTGAGAGGCTGATAATGGGGAGGAAGGCTATTCAAAGTGACAATTATAGAAGAGGTATTTTAGGGGTGGAAGAGAAAGATAAAAACAATGTGGTGATCATCTTGCAATTCCTGTACTTGGGAAATGCAGCAGAATGATGGCATTGATACAGATGGATAAAAACTGAGCTAAAATATCCAACAGAAGCTTCAAACACGTGACCCATCATGTCAGTGTATGGTGCTGATTAATCAATGGCGCAGCAGCAACCCATATTTATTCAATGCCGTTTATGTAATGAAATGTCCAAAGAACTTATCAAGAGTATTTTTTAATTAAAAATAGTAAGATTAAATGAGAACTTACCAGTTTGAAGTTTGATCCTTCTTTTATGAGGAGTTACGATGAGGGATTTCGTGAAGACCCCGCCAGCACGCATGCGCGACATTCTTCAAAGCAGCGGTGTGAAATCACAGATAGTAGCACTGACTGGAGATAGTCACCAGTCAGTTATACTGATAATATACCAGTTGTCCTTATGATAGAGGGTTGGGGGCGGAGGGCACAAAATCCCTCATCATAAATCCTCATAAAATAAGGATCAAACTTCAAACTGGTAAGTTCTCATTTAATCTTACTATTTTACTTCGGAGTCATGTGAGTGACTTTGTGAAGATTTTAAAGCTCTGTCATTTCATGCCCTGGACCACATCCATGCTCACACACTGCCGTAATAACTGATGGAGGAAGTATGTTAACGTATTTCAGACTTGAAACAGAGCTGAAAAACAATAATGTATTTATTAATACAAACAAAAATCCCTGACTTCACAGAACGTTTAGGGAACAGAACTTAAAGCAGTATCTGCAAATGTCACGGGAGCGGCCACAGGTTTGTTATAAAACCGTTGAAATGTGCCTTCATTGGCCCAGCCCGCTGTTGCAAGGACATGATCCATGGGTACCTCCATGGTCCTCGCCGCTGATGTGGACGCAGCCCTGGTGGAATGAGATTTAAAAATATCAGTGTCTATCCCTGCTGCACCCAACACCACCCTGAGCCACCTGGAAATAGCCTGCACAGTTACCCTGTAATGTGGGCGTTTAAAACTGATGAATAGACTTGTTTCCATTCTCCTTATATTTTGGGTATAATGTCGGAGATGGGTTGCTATACAGAGTCGTACATCAATGGGATATGCGTGGAATTCCAATTTAAGACTGGTTGTTCCAGGTCTATAGTATTTAAATAACTCATCAATGAAAAAGGTTACCTTGGTGGGGGTCGAGACCATCCTGTTCAGTTTTAGTTTGTGGAGGTCTGGACCCGCTGAGCTGTAATAAGTGCCATAAGCATCACCACTTTGTAGCTGAATTTTGCCAGTGGGAGTTCCGAAACTGGTGACCAACTCCTGAGTAGGAACAACACTACCCCAATATCCCAGGTCATATTGTATCGTGGTCTTGGAGGGTTAGAATTGAAAATACCCCTCTTGAGTTTCGACACCAACTGATGGGATCCTACTCCGATAGTGAGGTAGGACGATAATACACTTCTAGCACTATTGATGGCACTATAGCTGAGGCCCTCATTATAGTGAAAGCCCGCGAGGAATTCCAGCACATCTGTGATGGTGGTAGAGTCGTAGGTGATATTAGTTCTGGAACAGAAGACCTCCCACTTCCTTACATGGGTAAGGTATTGCTTCCTTGTGGACTCTCTGCACGATGCCGTGATGATATCCATGGTCCTGTTTGACAGTCCGAATTCCAGCAAAGGTTTCTTCAGAACCTGCAAGCCAACAGGTTCAGATGATCATGGCACGGATGACTCTCCCCTGATATGGGATGTATCAGGAGGTTTGGGCATTTAGGAACCTGCACCCATGGTTCCTTCACCATGTCGAGGACCACCGGGAACCATGGCTGTGGGCCAGTCGGGTATTATCAGTATCCCTGATCCAGTATCTAGCTGGATTTTCCGCAATACCCGACTAATGAGGCAGAAAGGGGGAAATGCATAGAAGAACAATTTTCCCCATTGTAGCGAGAACGCATCCATCGCTGCTGCCCCAGTGTCTGGTTTCCAAGAGATATATGTTGGTATCTGATGGTTCAACCTGGATGCAAAGAGGTCAATATCTGGTGTTCCATACTGAACTATAATATTAGCAAATATTTGGGGGTTCAACATCCACTCGGTGTTGTTATTGAATACTCGTGACCTGGTGTCCGCCACTGTATTAAGCTTACCCGGAAGGTATGTAGCTGAGATCCAAATATTTCTTTCAATGCACCAGTGCCAAATTATGTTTGCCAATTCATCGCAAGATATCGACTTGATACCACCCATATGGTTTACATATGCCACCACTGTGGTATTGTCTATCTGTAGACGGACGTGCGTATGATGCATATTCGTGCAGTAAGGCCGCAGTCCGTGAAATGCTCCCAGCATTTCCAAATAGTTTATACCTCGTGATTGGAGTAGTGTAGATTCGTGCAAATCCCATCTGCTGCCACAACTAGAAGTGTTGTCGGTAATTCCCCAGCCGTGGGCGCTTGCATCAGTTTGCAACACGACTGAAGGGTTTGTAAACAATCTCGAATGCTGCTAATCCACCATTGTAGCTCATCTTTTGCTTTGGTTGGTAGTTGCATAGGTCTATCAAAATGCCCAGCATTGGTTTTTAGTGCTGAGATTTTTGCTCTTTTCAAATTTTGATAATGCAATGGTCAAAATCGTGCAGCTGGAAATGTAGATACAAGTTTCCCAATTACCTTGGCAGCATGTCAAATAGTCGTTTTTTTGGCGCAAGCAAGGCTATTACATGCTTCTATTATATCTGTTGCTTTTTTCTCTGGGAAAGCGACAATCATATGATTAGTGTTAACCGTGAATCCCAGATAGTCCATAATGTCAGAAGGTTTTAACTTAGATTTGTCTGGATGGATGATGAACCCCAGCTTTTGGAATAGTGACTTGGTGGCTGTCACAGCTAATTTAGCCAACTCCAAAGTTTTCCCCACAATCAGTATGTCCTCAAGATAGGCCATGACTATGTGGTTTTGTCTTCGTAGAGACACCAATGCTGGTTTTAATATTTTAGTAAATAACCTGGGGGCTGTTGTTAGTCCATTAGGCAATGCTTTATACTGCCACAGCTGCCCCATCCAGACAAATGTTAAATATCTGCAGTGATCTTTATGTATAGGTACTGAATAGTATGCATCTTTTAGATCGATGCAGGCCGTGAAGTACCCTCTGGAAATCAGTTGCTTGGCAGTTTCAAATGTTTCGATCTTGAATGGGTATATTGCACAAAGGTATTCAATTGAGTTAAATCAATTATGATACGACATCCACCATCTTTTTTAGTTTAGTAAAGATGTTAGATACAAATTCAAGAGGTTCATGTACAGTTTTCTCTATTACGCCCTTGGTATATAACCCTAATAGTTCTGCATGTCCTTCCACTTTCTCTTTGTGAGAAAGTACAAATTTCCGGCTAGGTACATGTTGAGCTGGGGGAAGTTGTCTGTTTATAAATTCAATTTTGTAACCTTGAATACAGTGCAACATAAAGGGGTCAGAAGTTATGGAACCCCATGCATCCCCAAACAGACACAACCTACCTCCCACTTGTGAGGCTATGCATGCAGCATTCCCTAGGGAACCAAACCCCCTTACCTCCATGGTTACCGGTGGGGCTTGGTCTTCTGTCCTTTGTTCTTGGGTTGTTGTGGTGCTGAGGTGTGGGGTTGACGCATTTTCCAGGCTGGTCGCTGTGGGCCTTGGCCTAAAAATGGCCTCTGATGATAAGGCACGACCTTTGGGTTTGCACCCGTCACTCTATCGGGTTGAACCCAGGGCCTGTTAAATGTTGCATATGGATGCTGCCGACGATACGCTGGAGGTCTGCCAGAGGAAGACGATTTTATCAATCCAACCGCTTTAGCTTCCACGTCTAGGTCTTTCACCTGTTTGGGCAGGTCATCACCAAGCAACTGTCTTGGTGGTGCCGTAGCATTGAACCTTACACAAACCCGCAAATTTGGGGTTGCGTGTAGGACGGATAGAGCCTTTCCGGAAGCAATTGATCTCATATTGCATATTACAGAGTAGGGCTAATGCATCCTACTGCTCTTCCATCATGTCCATACCGTCGACTGACCTGACAAATGCAGTGATCCCTGAGGTCAGTAGTTTTAGGATTTTTTGAATTTGTAATTCCTGTGCCCTTATCCCAGGGCTGATGTTTCCCCACATGGGTGTGTTCACGGTAGGGACATTCAGCGACACACAATTTTCCGGGGCCATGTACTTGCTTGTGGTCTCCAAAATTACCTGTTCCTGTAATTGGTGCGTTGTCAGGTAGTTTATGCTTGCCGCTAGCCTCAGCTGAAGAGGTTGCTCTTTCTGGGATGGTTGAACGAACTTAGACACCATCCCCAGAAGTTCCTCTTCTTGCAACCGTGGGTCTTCAGTCAACCCCTCTTCGAAGTCAGCTAATCCCTGACTTCTGGCGCTCCCTACCGAGGAAGGAGAGATGTTGGACAGTCCTGGTAATGGGCCTGTCGTGGACCTGCGTGATCCTTGGGACGCATGCTCCTGCTGAAGTAGGTCCCTCTGGAGCAGCTGCTCCATCGTCCGCTCCATACGAGCAATGCGACCGCCGTAACTATCTGCGAACGGCAAGTCGTCTTCCCCAGATTCTGATGAATCTATGGGGCTCTTACCGCCAGTCGAGGTGATATCTATGGGACTGATACGGTAGATAGTCGGTGCCAGCCGCTCCTGTGGGGCTACACGACTCCCGCGCGGATCTGCCACCTGTTCGCGGTCTTCCGGACTGAAGCGGTGGAGAGTCGGTGCCTGCCGCTCCTGCGGGGCTACACGACTTCCTGGTAGATCTACCGCCTGTCCGCGGTCTTCCGGACTGCGGCGGTGTGGAGTCGGTGCCTGCCGCTCCAGCGGGGCTACACGACATCCGCACGGGCTTGCCGCCAGTCCGAGGTCTTCCGGACTGATGCAGCGGAAAGTCGGTGCCTACTGCTCCAACGGGGCTACACGACTTTTGTGTGGTCTTGCCACCGGTCCGCAGTCTAGCGGACTGAAACGGTGGAGAGTCGGTGCCTGCCGCTCCATCAGGGCTCCATGATTTTTGTGCGGTTTTGCCACCGGTCCGCTGTCTAACAAACTGATGCGGTGGAGAGTCGGGGTGTGCCATTAAACCGGGCCCTGTCTTCCGCACTTTTTTGCCACTGGTCCACTGCTACCGCGTGGTCCTACCGCCAGTATACAGCTCCCTGGACTATGCGGTGGAGAGTCGGGTCCTGCCGACTGAGCGGGGCTCCCCAATTTTCGCGCTGTTTTCCCGGCCCGAGGTACGGGTGCTGCCAGCTCTACGGTCAGCTCTGGGGATGTTGGCTGCCGACCTCGCTCTGAAGTCCCGCGATCTTGAAAGGTATGCTTAGACGCAGCCCTCTTTTTACTTTTTCTCTCCATCATGAAGTTTCTGTAAGGGATTTAATCAATACAGAACACTAACCAACTCAAGGTTAGTAAAAGCTTACCTGAAGGTCCTTTTAAGCTGCTGGCAGAGAAGCTGCGCTCCCCCTCCCCCCCCAGCTTGTCGACTGCAATGCGAGCGACGATATGTCGCGCATGGGTGCTGGCGGGGTCTTCATGGTCACTCACGTGACTCCAAAGTAAAATTGTCATTAAATCCTAGAATGAGAAGGATGGATGACTAAAGGCTTAGTCAAAAGAAGCAGATTTTAAGGAGCATCTTAAAGGGGAGAGAGAAGTATGGAGTGAGAGAATTTAAGGCCCGGAATTTCAGAGCTTATGACCAACACAGTTGATAAACATGGTCAGTAATACAAAGGAACAAGAGACAGCATTTGATGGAATCATAAATAAATTGCAAAATTCGGGAGAAATTCAGCAGCTTAGGCAACACCAGAGGGAATAGACAGGTGATACTTCAGAGGAAGACTCCAAAGAAGGGTCCCGAGCTGAAATGTTGTCTTTTCATTCCTATCCCCAGATACAGCTTTACCCGCTGAGTTATAAGGTCAAAGGTCATAAGGAATAGGAGTAGAATTAGGCCATTTGGCCCATCAAGTCTACTTCATCATTCAATCATGGCTGATTTATCTCTCCCTCCTAACCCCATTCTCCTTCTTTCTCCCGATAACCTCTGACACTCGTACTAATCAAGAATCTTTCTATCTCTGCCATAAAAATATCCACTGACTTGGCTTCCGCGGCCTTCTGTGGCAAAGATTCCACAGATTCACCACCCTCTGACTAAATACGTTTCTCCTCATCTTCCTAAAAGAACATCCTTTAATTTTGAGGCTATGACCTCTAGTCCTAGACTCTTCCACTAGTGGAAACATCTTCTCCACATCCACTCTATCCAAGCCTTTCATTAATCTGTATGTTTCAATGAGGTCCCCTCCCCATTCTTCTAAACTCCAGCGAGTACAGGCCCAGTGCCAACAAATGCTCATTGTAGGTTAACCTACTCATTCCTGGGATCATTCTTGCAAACCTCATCTGGACACTCTCCAGAGCCAGCAGATATGGTGCCCAAAATTGCTCACAACATTTCAAATGCTGCCCAAGCCAGTGCCTTGTAGAACCACAACATTACATAACCTGGTTTTATATGCAAGCCCTCTTAAGTTCCTCCAGCACTTAGTGATTTATCCATGGCCATTATTATTGGATGCATGAGGCCAGATTTTGAGGATTAACACGAAGGCTAATAGGGCTGCAGGAGATTGTCGAGATGGTGAGGAAACAAGGCTGTGGAGAGACATCAGAACAAGGATAAAGATTTCAAAATTGTGGTATACTTGAAACTTGTGCTGGTGCAATAGGGTAAGCATGAAGGTGGCAGCTAAACAAGACTTGTAGTTTGTTAAGGGCAGCAGAATACTCCAAGAAATATGCAACCTCATTCTCCTCATTTAAAAAGTTGCAGTAATTCACCAGCTGCCAAAAGTTTAACGTGAAAATAATATGAATATAACTTGACTTCTCAGAGGGAAAGTGAGGAAGACTGGGAGAGAGAGCGAGACAGACAGACAGAAAGTCAGGAAGAGAGATGTAGAGACAGAGGGGCAGAGAGAGGCAGAGAGAGACGGGTAGAGTGAATAAGACATGGAGACAGAGAGACAGAGATGGAGAGAGAGAGAGAGAGAGAGAGAGAGAGAGAGCATTTGATCAAATGCATATTGACAGTACTATTTACTCAATCGGTGCCCTTTGCAGAATTTACAACGGAGTTAATTGAAATCAAGGACTCTGTGCCCTAAATAAACTGAAGAGCCTACTGAATCAATTTAAATTTCAAACTAAGATAGATTTTTGTTGGCAAAAGGCATCAAGGGAAAGGGGAAAGTAAAAGGTGTGATCTAACTGAATGGCGGGAGAGTCTCATGGGAATGAATGGTCTACACTGCTTCTGATGCAGCCGACAATAATATTCAATTTGTTTGTCTTTTTTAAATCATCCTCTAACAAGAGAGCCCATGGAATCTCTTTTGCAATTACCTGAAAAGATTGTGCTAGAAGGATTTATTTACTTTATATATCCTGAGATGCAATGCATGTTCAGTCAGAGTATTTAGTATAGAGGTCATGTTGCCGTTGTGTAGTACATTGGTGAGACCGCATGTAGAATATTGTGTTCAGTTCTGGACTTCTATAGGAAGCATATTGTCAAGCTTGAAAGGGTTCAGAAAAGATTTACGAGGTTGTTGCCAGAACTAGAGGGTGTGAGCTATATAGAGAGGTTGAGTAGGCTGGGTTTCTATTCCATGGAGCGTAGGAGGATAAGGGGAGATCTTATAGAGGTATACAAAATCATGAGAGGAATAGATCGGGTAGATTCACAGAATCCTTTACCCAGAGTAGGGGAATCGAGAACCAGAGGACATAAGTTCAAAGGGAAGGAGAAAATATTTAATAGGAATCCAAGAGGTAAGAGGGTGGTGGGTGTATTGAACAAGCTGCCAGAGGAGGTAGTTGAGGCTGGGACTATCCCATCAATTAAGAAATAGTTGGACATGTACATGGATAGGACAGGTTTGGATCGTTATGGACCAAGTGCAGGCAAGTGGGACTCCGGTAACTGGGACATTGTTGGCCGGTGTGGGCAAGTTGGGCCAAAGGGCCTGTTTTCACACTGTATTAATCTATGACTGTGACTCTATGTTTCAGTAGAACTATGTGTGCTGGTACATTGTACCTTCAGTTGGACAACACGGACCTTACATTTATACTAATATTTATGATAGTGCTGAATCTAGTGCTACTACTTTGCAGCATTCACTGCCAGCAACCCACTGAAACTCATTAACCTTTATATGGACAACATTTCAACAGAATGAACCCACAGATAAGGAAAATCTCTTAAGGTTGAGCAACTGGCTTCAGGTCAGGAAGTGCCTGCAGAGTTCCGACAGCATGTTTTTCCATCAAAATAATAGCACAGAAAGCCATTCAACTCTCTGTAATAGTCCTTTTGTAAGTCCCGATTCCATTCCCATTTATCTGGTTGAATTCCACATCATTCTTATATGTTTCTTTTTAAAAGGCATAGCGTATTCAGTATCAATGCAAACATTCAAAAAGGATAAGAATAGTCTGTTTCACACAGAGTACCATTTACTAGCAACTGAAACTAAATTAGGCCATGAAACCAGGATAAATAATCACCTCATGTAAATGCCCCACAGTTTCATAGTGTCATAGTCATAGCGCCATACAGCGTGGAAACAGGCCTTTCAGCCCAACTTGTCCACGCTGACCAACATGCCCCATCTACACTAGCCCCACCTATCCGCACTAAGTCCATAACACTCTAAACCTATTCTATCCATTTACAGATGTCTCTTAAATGTTCTGATAGTACCTGCCTCAACTTGATTAATACAGGTGTCAGAGGTTATGGGGAGAAGGCAGGAGAACGGGGTTAGGAGGGAGAGATTGATCAGCCATGATTGAATGGCGGAGTAGACTTGATGGGACGAATGGCCTAATTCTACTCCTATTCCTTATGTCATGTCAACTACTTCCTCCAGCAGCTCGTTCCATACCCCCACCACCCCTTGTGTAAAAAGGTTACCCCTCAGATTCCTATTAAATCTTTCCCCACTCACCTTAAAGCTATGTCCTCTGGTTCTCGATCCCCCTACACTGGGCAAAAGACTGTACATTTACCCGATCTATTCCTCTCATGACTTTCTACACCTTCATAAGATCACTCCTCATCTTCCCGCGCTCCAAGGAATAAAGTCCTAGCCTGCTCAACCTCGCCCTATAGCTCAGGCCCTTGAGTCCTGGAAAAATCCTCGTCTTCTCTGCACCCTTTCCTGCTTGAGCCAGTTTCATCTTCTAAAATTTGCAAAAGCCTCCTCAATAGGGAATGTGTCCAGCTTCCCTTTGAAAAACGGCAGTGAATGCAGGCACAAATCCAATGTCAAATTCTTTGTCACAGTAGCTATGCCAGCTAATGAATGTTAGAACTTCTGAGGCATTTTTTAACTGAACCCTAGGCGTCTATGGAAATGATGCGCCACAATTCTGAGAACTAAATTCTGCATTCTGTATCTTCCCCTTTGCTCTATCAATTGTAATTGAGTTGGTCTTTATAGTATTTAAGTGGGGTAGATCTGATCTGTTGTATAGCATGGAAAACAAAACTTTTCACTGTACCCCAGTGCACATAACAATAATAAAGCTAAAGCTAAACCTAAATATTTTTTAAGAACCACTGATTAAGTTACTTCATATCTTCATATCCCAATAGCATAAGCAAATGTACAAGTCTAATTCTAAACATGATTGGAACTGCCTTGATTGAAGGTTCCAGCCAGGTTAGACAGAGACGTTAGGGCGGTGATTACATTTGGATTCACTGTACCCACCACCCGCTGATTGAAAAAAATGCTTCTTAGGTTTCTTTTTTTAATTTAATTTCTTTTATTAGAAGTAATCAATTTACAATAGTGTCAACATTATACAAACATCAACTTAATTCCATATTTTTTTTTAAATAACCCGTTGAAAGTTATTATCTTCTATTTTTTTAGGAAATAAAGATAAGGATAGAGTAGTTTTAAATCAATAAGAGGGTGATTAAATAATAATTTGATTATATAAAAGAGAAAAAGAAAATAGAGAAAAGAAAAAAGGTTAACAAAAAATGAAAAGATATTATATATATATATATATAAATGAAAATCAACAAAATATATTGTATCTAAAACTATTACAAATAATATCAATGAAGATATGCCTATTAATCCTAGTATAAGAATATATTATTCTCATCAAGTCCCGCAGGGTACCCGTCAAGCTGTGATGTCAAGAACAGCTACTTCTCTAGATACTGTATATATGGAGACCATATTTGTTCGAAGGTATTATATTTGTCCAATAGGACAAATCTGATTCTTTCTAATTGTAACGTCTCCAACATTTCTGCTGCCCACAATTTAATTGTGGGGGTTAATGTTCCCTTCCAAAATTTCAATATGATTTTTTTCCCTATTATCAAACAGTAATCAAAGAAATTTCTTTGATTTACTGTAAGTACCGAATTTGAATCCAAAATTCCAAGTATTATTAACTTTGGGTCTGGATCCAATCTAATTTTAAGAACCTCAGAAATAACCTTAAAAATTTCTGTCCAGTAGTGATTCAATTTGGGACATGTAGTAAAACTATGTGTTAAATTTGCTTCTAAATTCTTACATTTATCACAAATTGAAGAGAGATTGGGAAAGATACTATTTAATTTAGTTTTTGAATAACGTAATCTATATAATACTTTGAATTGTATCAATCTATGTCTGGCATTTAACGAACACCGATGTATTTGCTGTAAACTTTCTTCCCAATTTTCTTTTGTTATGGATAAACCAATTTCATTCTCCCATGCTTGACGATATGTTTCAGTTGCTGGATTTTCCTTATCCAAAATTATGTTATATATATAGGCTATTAATTTTTCTGTATTTGGGTGCAAATTAAACAAATCATCTAATAAACCTGGTACTTTATTTTTATAATCTTGTGTGTTGGATTTTATATAATCTCTAATTTGTAAGTACCTAAACAAGTGTTGCGGAGACAATCCGTAGATATCTTGTTACTCTTGGAATAAAAGAAATTTTCCTTTTCTATAAAGGTGCTCTATCCTTTTAATTCCTAAATCATCCCAATGTCTAAACCCTCCATCCAATATAGAGGGTTTAAATAATGGGTTATTCATTATTGGTAGCCTGAGTGAGAAATTATCTAGCTGTAAAGTCTTAACTATTTGTTTCCAAATACGTCTATTATTATAAATTATAGGGTTGTCCCTATAAAATTTTTTTTGTACTTCCTTTGGAGCAAAGAGAATCGAGCCTACATTATAAGGTAAACAATCTTCCTTTTCCATCTTTAACCACATTGGTTCATGATCCATATTTACCCACCAAAAATTCATATTCTTAATCTGGACTGCCCAAAAATAATATAAAAAATTTGGAAGTGCTAGTCCTCCGTTTATCTTAGATTTACATAAATGTTTTTTACTTATTCTATGATTTTTATAATCCCAAATAAAACTATAAATAATATTATCTATTTTTTTTAAAAAAGTCTTTGGGAGAAAAAAAGGAATAGCCTGAAACATATATAATAATTGTGGTAAAAACACCATCTTTATAGCATTTATTCTTCCAATCATGGATATAGGAAGTGTTTTCCAATACAAAATATTTTTTTTAAGTTTATCTAATAATAGAGGGTAATTAGATTTAATTAGTGAATTATAAGATTTAGTTACATTAATTCCTAAATATTAGGTTTCTATGAAATCTTTCCCCTCTCACTTTATACCCTTGTCCTCTGGTATCTCCTCTTATCCTCCTGCATTACAAGGAAGGAAGCACTAGCCTGCCCAAGCTCTCCTTATTGCTCAGGCCCTCGAGTCCTGGCAACATCTTTGTAAATCTTCTCTGCACTCTTTCTAGCTTCCCATAGTAGGATGACCAAAACTGAACACAATACTCCAAACGTGACCTCACCAATGTCTTGTACAACTGTAACATAAAATCCCAATTTCATTACTCAACACCCTGACTGATGAAGGCCGATGTACCAAAAGCTTCCTTTATAACTCTATCCACCTGTTACACCGCTGCTTTATGGGTTAAACCCTTGGCAACTGAGGTCTAAACTTGCACCCAACAGGCACCCAATTAGCTAAAAATGTCTAAGTCACCACACTCTCAATCTGTCTGTCCCTGGTTGAGCCACCTTTAAAGTGGCTGCTGGAGCCATTTCCATGTTTCCATATTTCCTTCAGACTTTTGGCCCATCGAGTCTATGCCAATTTAGAGCAATTCCTTTCCCCTACTCATTCTTCCTGTGCCCTTTTCCCATCAACACTCTCCAGATTCCAACACCCACCCACACCACGGATAATTATCACTTAACCAACACTTCTTTAGGATATGGCAGGAAACTAGAACACCCAAAGAAAACTCACACAGTCATAGGGAGAAAATAGTCTGAAGACGGTCTGAAGAAGGGTCTCGACCCGAAACGTCGCCTATCTCCTTCGCTCCTTAGATGCTGCTGCACCCGCTGAGTTTCTCCAGCTTTTTGTGTAACCCCCGGGAGAAAATACTAACTGGGTCATTGGAAATGTGAAATAGCAGCTCTACCGGGTGCTACAAATTGGTGTAGCATTTAAGATATTGATATTATAATGTCTCACTGCACCTAACCCATCCAATTTTGATATTATGATCTGCTCTGATCTTACACTAATTATTTTCTTGAAACCTCTCATATTTTGAAAAATCCATTAAGGTTCTTGTTTAACCACATTTGCTCCAAGGATAATTACTCTAATCTTTTGTTTCTTTCTGCAAGTCCAAACCTTTCCTTTCTAATATTCACACAGTACATCTATACTGTTTCTCTTCACAGCTCTGATAACTCACTTCAGTTCAGTTCAGTTCAGTTTTATTTGTCATATGTAGGTTAACACAGGGTCAATGGTACAATTAAATGTTTTTGACAAGACAACGGGTCACCTCAGCAATGATATTACAAGGTAATATCATGAATAAAATTAAGGTAAAAAAAAAGATAAGATAAACGTGATATTGGTAGGTAAAAGACAATAATAATAAAAAAAATCAACATATATGATGTGTTTATGAGTTCAGAAGCCTGATGGCCTGATAATAAAAACTGTTCTTAAGTCTGGAGGTACGTGCAGCCATGCTCTTAACGGCAACAAGGAGAACAGTCTGCGTGCTGGGTGGCTGCGGTCCTTGATGATGCTGTGTGCCTTCCGCAGGCACCGCCACTGGAAAATGCCCTGAATGGCCGAGAGACAGTTGCCAGTGTGCTGTGCCGCCTTCACCACTCTCTGTAGTGATTTGCAGAGTGGGCAGAACAGTTCCCGTACCAGACTATGATGCAGCCCGTCAGCAGACTCACGATGGTGCAAGTTTGTGAGGATGCTGGCGTTCATGCCAAACTTCCTCAGTCTTCTCAGGAAAAGGAGCCGCTAGCGGGCTTTCTTAGTTATTGTGTCCGTGTGCAGTGTCCAAGAGAGGTCCTCAGTGATGTGCACACCGAGGAACTTGAAGCTGCTGATCCTTTCAACCTCAGCATCACCGATGAGGATGGGGAGGTGACCACTCCACTGCTGTCGCCTGTAGTCCACGATCATCTCTTTAGTTTTGCTGACATTGAGAGAGAGGTTATTTTCCTGGCACCAGCTGTTTAGTGCCTTTACCTCCTCTCTATTGGCCATCTCATTATTGTCTGTGATGAGGCCCAGGATGGTCATGTCGTCAGCAAATGTTAAGATGATGTTGGAGTTGTGCTTAGCAGTACAGTCGTGCGTGAACAGGGAGTACAGGAGAGGACTGAGCATACAGCCCTGTGGTGCGCCTGTGTTGAGGATCAGTGAGGAAGAGGTATGGCTGCCAATTCTCACCACCTGGGGCCTGCCCGTCAGGAAGTCGAATATCCAGCCGCAGATGGAGGTCTCCAGTCCAAGATCTAGGAGCCTGGGGACGAGTTTTGAGGGAATGATAGTGTTAAATGCCGAGCTGTAGTCAATGAAGAGCATTCTCACATATGTATTCCCTTCGTCCAGGTGGGTGAGCGCAGTGTGAGTTGCCATGGTGATGGCATCGTCCGTGGCCCTGTTTGGTCTATACGCAAACAGAAGAGGGTCCAAGGTGTCATGGGGAGAGGAGCAGATGTGAGTTTTGACTAGTCGCTCGAAGCACTTTATGATGACTGATGTCCGTGCGACAGGACGGTAGTCATTTAAACAGGAGATTAATGGTTTATTTGGAACAGGAACAATGATGGATGCTTTGAAGGGAGTGGAAACCACAGACTGACTCAGGGAGAGGTTGAAGATGTTGGTGAACACCTCTGCCAATTGATCAGCGCATGCCCTGAGAGCCCGTCCTGGAATACCATCCGGCCCTGGGGCTTTGCGGTCATTGACCTTTTTGATGGACCGCCTCACGTTTGCCGTTTGTAGGGTCAGTGAGGTAGGCCCCCTGCACACCAGTGGACTCATGGTGGGCGCTGTGTTGCCTGCATCGAACCGGGCATAGAAGGTGTTAAGCTCGTCCGGGAGCGAACCTGTAGGCTGAACAGTGCACCTGTTTTTCCCATTGTAATCCGTGATGCAACGTATTCCACTCCACATGCATCTGGGGTCAGAACTGTAGTAGTTAGATGTCCCTGTAGGCTCTCTTGGCTTTCCTGATGGACTTCCGGAAGTCATATCTAGCTGCTCTCTGACCCAGGGTTTCTGATTTGGGTAAGTGCAGATGGTGGCTATTGGAACAACATCATCGATGCACTTACTTATGTAGCCTAAGACAGAGACTGTGTATTCGTTGATACTGCCTTCTGCTGCATCCTCAAACATCTGCCAGTCAGTTTTGTCAAAGCAGTCCTGCAAGACCTCATCAGCCTCATTGGTCCATTTGTAAACGTCCCTGGAAACTGTTTTTTTCTGTTTTAGTTTCTGTCTGCATGCAGGCAGCAGTAGGATGGAACAGTGGTCTGCCTTCCCAAAAGCAGGGCGGGGGCGGGGGCTGGGCTTGTAGCAGTCTCTGAATGGGGTGTAACAATGGTCTAGGGTCTGCTCTCCCCAGGTGGGAAAAATGATATGTTGGTCATATTTTGGAAGAACCTTCTTCATGTTGGCTCTGTTGAAGTTTCTCAGAACAATGACCGCAGACTCAGGGTGGGGGTTCTCCAGCTCATTTACAGTCCTATACAGTTCGTCCAGGGTTAGGGGTTTATCAGCCTGTGGGGCGGTGTAAACAGCTGTAAGGAGGACTGAGCTGAACTCTCTAGGTAGGTAGAAAGGTCTAGCTTTAATGGTCAGCAGCTCCAGAACTGGGGAGCAGTGTGTAGTGAAAACGCAGACATCCGTGGCCCTCAAAGAGTTAACCATAAAGCATATTCCCCTCCTTTCGACTTGCCTGATTCCTTCGTTCTGTCTTGATGGTAAACGTATAAACTCTCAGGAGTTACGGCACAGTCGGGTACGCTGGTCTCCAGCCACGTCTCTGTGAACGCCAGAACACAGCAGTTCTTCATGTCCCGATGGTGTTCGGTCCGTGCGTGCAACTCGTCCAGTTTATTGTCCAGGGATTGCACATTTGCTAGCAGGATGCTGGGTAGAGGAGGTTTGGTGTTTCTTCGCTGGCTTCTGCACAGAATGCCATCACGTTTCCCCCTCTTTGCTTTCCTCCACCGCCGCTGTGCAGGTAAGCAAAGCACCCAGGGGAGCCCGTCTTCCGTGATATCAATAACCAGCTTAAAGTCCGTGTTGGCTGACTTTCTTAACTCCCAAAGTGATTGTCCATCATACTGAATGTGTGAAAGAACAGTATGTACACAAAGAACAAGTAATAAAAAATAAATACACGCAAGTTTGCTGAGATGACTCGGAGCTCTCGTCAGTGCAGCCATCTTACGGCGCACAAGAAGTAAGGTTAATGATGTAGTGTACAGAACTACACAAAATGCTCTCTACTCTACAACTAGAGGTAATCTTATGTCAAAAACCTTTCCAAAAGTTCTTCACTCGGGCATTATGGAACTTAGAATTAAACATCATCATTCAGCAACAGGGAAAATCTCACCGTCTCATTCAATATATCTCCCATTCCATAATCATGGCAGTTGAATGACTTCACCCAAGTGTGTCTGTTTCAACTTCTTGAACTCAAATTTCTTTCTTTCATAAAATACTTCCAAATTATTTATTTGTGGGTGGGAAGGAGACATTGAAGGAAGATTCCCTGGATATTTTGCAGCTTCAGTTACAAGCAAGTGTTTACCGCCATAACTGCTCAGAGGTTCTCGACATTGGTGCAGACAAAACTAAACATGGACACCACTGTCAAGTTCACTGTGCTTCTGTACCAAACTCCTCAGGCATTCCAGCTCCTCAGGGACTAACCCATCAGGAGATCACTTCCTCGATGAAATTCATGCCAGGAGAAACATTGGATTGAAGCTGATTTTGCTGGGATACAAGAAGCAAGCATGGGGGTCACGTCCCTGAAGGATTTCTAGGCCAATATAGCTTCTGTATTTTAAGTTAAAATCTAGTATTAGCCATCTGCTATATCCGAATCAATAAGCAGTGAATACCAGATTTCTACCGTAAACAAAGGCCTGGATTTTGCTTGTAGAGCACTAATGGTATCAGTGGTTGGTTCAGCTTGCCCTTGCATAAGGTCATAAGGTCATAATGGATGGGAGTACAATTGGGCCATTCAGACAATCAAGTCTATTCCACCATTCAACCATGGCTGATCTATCTCTCCTTCCTAACCCCCCTCTCCTGCCTTCTTCCCATAACCTCTGACACCTGCCCTAATCAAGAATCTATCTATCTCTGCCTTAAAAATATCCACTGACTTGGCCTCTACAACATTCTGTGGCAAATTCTGCATAAATAAATTTCTCCTTATCTCCTTCTTAAAAGAATGTCCTTTAATTCTGAGGCGACGACCTCTAGTCCTAGACTCTCCCACTAATGGAAACATCCTCTCTACATCCACTCTATCCAAGCTTTTCACTATTCTGTATGTTTCAATGAGGTCCCTCCCTCATTCTTCTAAACTCCAGCGAGTACAGGACCAGTGCCAGCAAACACTAATCACAGGTTAGCCTCATAATTATTATAAATGCGCTAAAATGTTTCATGAGAAAAGGTGGAAATGTGGAATCTGAATAAACAGCTCCAGCAACTGATTATCACTGGAAATTGTCAAACTATAGGATTGTGAAAGAAACAGCAGATGGAGAATTAAAGGGGGCAAACTGAATGTGGAATCTGATACAAGAAAAGAATGACAGAGAAGGAATGAGTGAATTATTAATGGGAGAAAGATGAATCAAAGGAGAAGTGCCAAGGGAGTAGAATCATACAGTTCAGAAACAATCCTTTTGACCCACAGATAGTCATAGATTGATTGCTTCATTGTTAGGCCCAATTTATCTGTGGCGTCCAAGATGTTTCTCTAAGATAATCCCATTTGTGGTATCTGCAAAATTTCAGAATTGCCCTTCCAGTCCCTGCACACCGATCTATGAGGAGATGCTTCTTTTGTTTTGAGCAACCAAGTTTGCACTGTTTTTAAAGCTTTTCTTAACCCCCTGTGATTTCCTATCCTCAGGGGCAAGATTTACTGTGGCAGTCGGTGTAGACTACAGCATCTGTTCTCCACAATAGCCAACCATCAATTACCCATTTCAACAAATCCCATTTTTATTCTCCCCATATTCCCATCAACTCTCCCCAGATTCCACCACTTGCCTACACACTTGTGTACGTTACAGTAGCCAATCAACATCGCATGCACAATGAGTGACTGGCCAAAATTACTCATCACATTGTTAATAGTTATTTGCCTTGAAATGACTTGAGTTTTTCTTTGCATATGCTGATTTATACCAAAGATAGGCATAAAATGTTGGAGTAACTCAGCAGGTCAGACAGCATCTCTGGGGGAAAAGAATAGGCAGCATTTCATGTCGGAAGCCTTCTTCAGACCCAAACTTCAGAGTCTGAGGAAGGGTTCCAACCCAAAACGTCACCTATTCTTTTTCTCGAGAGATGCTACCTGACTCGCTGAGTTACTCCAGCATTTTGCGTCAACCTTTGGGTTTTTCTTCGATGAGTTGTATTCCTTGGAATGAGGAATGCTTTATTTGCACATGTAAGATCCTAAGGGGGCTTGAGAAGTTAGACACTTTGGAATGTTTTCACTCACAGGTGAGTCACGATAAAGGGGACATGGCTGCAAAATAAGGGGCCGGTCATTAAAACTCTTCACACAGAGAGCAGTGAGTCTTTAGAATTATCTATTCTGAATCATTCAATATATTTGTTGAAGTAAGATAACCATCTGAAAGATCGAGGAATTGGTTATGGGGAACTGACACAGAAGAGACAAATGAAGAACGGCAGTGCAAACGTTTTTGGGCAAATTGGTCTTTAGACTAATGAAGGGTCCCAACCCGAATCATCACCTATCCATCTACTCCTGATCCTCTTGTGTTCTTTAATTTACATGTGCTGTACAGAAACAGACATTCAGTATTCCAGTGATGCACCAGAGAGAGGGGTTCTGTTGCAACAAAGCTAATGTGAGAATAGTTTAAATGGGACAGCTGATTTTAGACATTAACGCCAATCCACCTATTAGTAACATTCCTGAAGTTGCTTTACCACTATTCATAAATAGACGTGAGCTGCTTTAACTTCAGTATTATGTTAATAGTAAATTTTGGCCCAATTATATGTTACCACAAAAATGCTGAAGAGTGCAATTATTGCAATTAAAATGCTAACTCTTGCCCGACCCCTCTCCCCCACCTCTTATACTGACTCCTTCCCTATTACGCTTTCAGCCAGATGAAGGGTCTCAACCCAAAACATGGATTGCCCATTTTCCTCCAAAACTGTTCTCTAACTTGCTGAGTTCCTACAGCAGTTGTCCTTTGTTTTAATGTTATTCAAATATAAATGTGTTTAATGTTATTCACAACCTGCATGACCGAAGAATGGCCCCAACCCAAAATATCACCTCTTCATGTTGTCCACCAATGCTGCCTGACTAGCTGAGCTACTCCAGCACTTTGTATCCTTTTTCACTGCATAAACTAGTTTGATCAAAGGCATCAGCACCAGTTCAAGACACAAAAAATTCTGAGTGCAGCATCCTACTGTTTTGGAAACCATGTGGGTGGTATAATATTTCGTTTCTGAAACCAATCCTGCTTCTTCAGAGTGCTGATGCCTAGTTGTGGTGAATGGCTGACCACAGACTTTACCGACTGCCGCAGTAAATCGTATCCCTGAGGACAGGAAACCACAGCAGTTTCAAGGAAAGCCACCAAGGCAACAGTGGAAATTTGGTTGCTCAAAGCAAAAGGAGCACCTCTTTGTGGAGGTGTGCGCTGGGACTGGAGGTTCAATTTTCACCCTCCGCATGTGCTTCACATGGATAAGTCGCCTCTCATTGTAAAATTAAGTGCATCACACTTGCAATGAGTTTTCTTCTGAAAGGTTTTTTGTTCGACTAAGACTAGTTGAGTTTTCTGGCATTGCATCCCAATGAGACAAGGTAGTAGCAAGGGAAAATAAATGGACTGCAATGGCACAAGAAAGTTTCATTTATTATTGGGGTTGGGATTGAGGCTGGTTGGAGAATTGGGCACACAACGTGATTGGAACAGTGCGAGCAGTTCATAGAAAGGGTGCAGGCACAACTGAAGTTGGGCACCCAGTCTTAAAGTGATTGAACTGAAGTGCTGAGAGCACCTAATGATTGATCCAACTGCTTCCTGTAGAATAGGCCTGAAAATTCCCTCAAAATGAGCCATAAAGTTGCTGTCTTCAATAATTAAATACAATCAGATGAAGTTGAGATAATTGGGAGGAGCGAATTAGGAGGAAATGGAAGCAGAAGGTCAGGATTTAAAAGAGTCAAGAGTGAGCCAAGAGTGTTTAATTGTTAATTATTACTTGCAACAGCACAACAAGCATATTAATACAATACACATAAATAATATATAATAAATAAAATAATTAAAAAAACATAATAACTAATACAAGTGCAAAAAAACAATAGTTCTGAGTACAAAAAAAGACATAGCAGTTTACAGTTGAGAATGTGTTGAGTTGAGACAGATCCCTTGGATGGTGGGAAGGTCAGTATGTGATGGGCTGGGCAATGTACAACACCCTTCATTCCTGGGCATTCAAGTTTCAAAACCAGGCTGTGATGCAACCTGCCAGTATATTCTCTCCCCTAGAAATTCTAGAGAATAGTCGTCGACATAGCAAATCTGCACAATCTTCTAAAGTAGAGATGAGCTTTCTTAGTGATTGCATCAATGTGCTGGGCCCAGGACAGATATTCAGAGATATGCATGCTCAAGAACATAAATTTGTAGACTCTCTCCACCGTCAACCCATCAATGAACACAGGTTCATGGATCCTCAGTTTTCTCCTTCTGACGTTGAGAGTAATTATATTTTCCTTGCACCATTCAATCAATGGTTCAATCTTCCTGCTCTCATTCACCATTCATCATTCATCCACTCTTCAGCAAACTTAAAGATGGCATTGGAACAGTGTCTGTCTACAAAGTTATGGATATAGAGTAGAGTTGACTCATAGCCATCATTAGGCTAGTGGAGAATTAGCAGTCAGGAGATAGGTGGCAATTTCAAGGTCAAAAACAAGGATTAGAGTGCAGCTGATGAAGGGTGATACTTGGTTAAACAGATAGATAGGGGTTATTTTCCAGGCCTGAGCTAGGGTCCATTATGTAAGATTTTGAAGGAAGCCCTTCTCTCTCACTCTCTCTCTCTCTTTCTCTCAAATAATTACCGTATTCCATTCCTGTACAGGAATACCGTATGTTGAGAATGGAAGCTGTAATGACCTAATAAATGCTTTTACATTTTCCCTAGTTTCTCCAAATTTAGTTTCTGGTTTAGAGATACAGCATGGAAACAGGCCCTCTGCCCACCGAGTCCACGCCAACTATCGATCACCTGCTCACAATAGTTCAATGTTATCCCACTTTTACATCCACTCTCTACACATTAGGGGTTATTTAACTGAACCTACAAAGGCTCACATCTTTGGGATGTGGGAAGAAACAAGAGCACCTGGACAAAACCCACACGATCATGGGGAGAATATGCAAACTCCACACAGACAAAACCTGAACCTCAAGATTGAACGCGGATCTCTGGCACTGTAAGGCAGCAGCTCAGCTGTGCCACTCTGCCATTATGTCCTACCTCACAGTATAACTAATACTCTTGAATCCAGGCAATATCCTGGTGAACTTCTTCTGCATCTTCTCCAAAGCCTCCGCATCCTTCCTATAACGTGGCAACAATTACTGCAAATAATACTCAAATATGGTCTCACCAAATGTTTATATGGCTACAACATGACTCCCACTTTTAAACTCAATGCCCTGACAGATGAAGGAAAGCATCTTTTCACCCTACCTACTTTTGTTGCCACTTTCCAGGAGTTATAGACTTGCACCACATGATTCCTCTGTGCATCAATACTGCTAAGGTTCCTATAATTTACTGTGCATTTTCCTCTTGCATTTGACCTCTCAAAAAGGCATCATCTCGTACTTGTACGGATTCAACCCATTTGCCATTTATCTCGTCATACATCTAACTGTTCCATACTCTGCTGTATCCTTCACTCCCCCTCTACAATCAATTTCCACTAAATTTTGTATGGCCTTGCAAACTTGCTAATCCAACCACCTGCATTTCCATCCAAATCGGTTATGTATATTGCAAAGCAGAAGGCATCAATGACCTCTTTGATACAGGGTGAGCAGCAAACAGTGGCACGTAGCTTCTATTAGCAGCTGGATGCTGCAATAAACCTGAATATATGATGCTAATTGTGGGTGACTTTGACTTCAACCGTGAGCACAGTTCAGACATGTCTAACTTTATGCTTGAAATTTTATGATGACAAAGATCTCATTAAGGATGAGACCTTAGATTATCCTTAGTTATAAATATGTATGGACTTTGGGAAGGTACTAAATTGAGTTAGAGCAGATTACAACATTATTAGGCAGGAGCTGGGGAGAATAAATTGAAGGAGTTGTTATTAGGTAAGTCTATGTCCGATATGTGGGAGTTTTTTAAAGGCCAACTAATCAGAATTCAGGACTGGCATATTCCAGTTAGGTGGAAGGATAAGGATGGCAAGGTAAGGGAACCTTAGAAAGCAAGCAGGAAAAACTCAAAGGGGTAATGACAGGTGCCAAACAGGGCAATAAAATGTTAATAAATGGCAAGTAGGATTAATGAAAATCTGAAGCCTTTTTATACGTACATTAAAAAAAAGAGAGTAACCAGGGAGAAGGTAGGGCAGCTCAAGTTTAAAGAAGGGATTTTATGGTTGGAGTCAGAGAATATAGGCAAAGTATTAAATGAGTACTTTGTATCTGTATTTTCCCAGGAGAAGGATATGGAGGGCAGGGTGCGGAATGCCAATATGCTAGGGCAGTTGAGATGAAGAGGATTGGGGCTCTTGAAGAGCATTAAGGTGGATCAGTCTCACTACCCACCCATGGGATCTATCTCATGTTATTGAGAGAGGCATGAGGGGACATTGCAGGGCCATTGATGAAGATCTTTGTATCTTCGCTAGCAACAGACAAGGTCCCAGAGGACTGGAGATTACCCTATGTTGTTATGTTTAAGAAGGGAAGTAGAGGTAATCTAGGGAATTGTAGACAGATCAAAGAAGATTCTTAGGAAAAGGATTTACTCACATTTGGATGAGAATGGGTTAATTAGGGACAGTTGGCATGACTTTGTCCATGGTATTTTAGTAAGGCTTTAATAAAGTAGGTTTAATCCAGTAGATTTAGATGCGTGGGATCCTTGGTAACTTGGTTGTTTGGATTCTGAACTGACTTACTCAAACAAGACAGAGTGTTGTGGTGCAAGGGTGTTATTCTGGCTGCAGGTCTGTGACCAGTGGAGGTTCGCTGGGATCTGAGCGTGGACCTTGTTTTTCTGTGATTATAAATAAACGCCGTAAATGTTGGATGGATTGGTTAATAACTTTGTAGACGGCTGCAAAATTGGAGGAGATTCAGACAATAAGGAAGGCTGTTATAGTATGTAGTGAGATACAGATCACCTAGATCACCTACAGAAATGGGTAGTGATATGGCAGATGTAGTTTAATCTGAGCAAGTGTGAGGTGCTGCACTTTAGGAGGTTGAATGTAAGGGCAAAGTATTCAGTTAAATGCAAGACCCTTAGCAGCATTGATATAGAGCATATACAGGGGAATCTTGGAAGTCCATAGCCCCCTGAAAGGGACATCGCAAGTAAAAAGAGTACTAAAGAAGGCATAAAGTATGTTTGCCTTCATCAGTCAGGGCATTGAGTGCAAGAGTCAGAAGGTTATGTTGTAGTCCTACGGAGTCACAGAGTCATACAGGCCCTTGGGCCCAACTTGGCTATGCCAACCAAAATGCCTCATCTAACCTAGTCCCATTTGCCTGCATTGGACCCATATCCCTTTAATTTCCTATCCATGTACCTACCTAAGTGTCTTTTAAATGCTGTTATAGTATCTGCCTTAACTACTGTACCTCCAATGGCAGTCATTTGCATATATCCACTTTATCTGAGTGCTTTATACGACTTTGGAATGCCGCAATTGTAGTATTGTGTGCAGTTCTGACCGCCCCATTGCTGGAATGATATAGAGGTTTGGAGAGGATGCAGAAGCAGTTTACCATAAAACTGCCTGGATTAGAGTAGTATTAGCTATAAGTTTGGGCAATCTTGGTTTGTTTTTTCTGGAACATCAGAGGTTGAGGGGAGACCTGATAGAAGTAAGTTAAATTACGAGAGGCACAGTTAAGGTAGACAGTCAGAAACATTTTCAAGGGAGGATGTAGCTTTAAGATGAGATGAGAGGAACAACATTTAAGGGAGGTGTGCGGGGCATGTTTTTAACAGAGAGTGGTGGGTGCTTGGAACTCACTGACAGGGGTGGTGGTGAAGAGAGATACAATAGTGGAATTTAAGAGCCATTTAGATATCATAAGAGCATGGCTATGCAGGAAATGGAAGGTTATGGATTATGTGCAGGGTAACTTGGCACAGACATTGTGTGTCGAGGGTGCCTATTCCTATGGCTACTGTTATATGTTCTATGACATTGTTAAAGTATTGTAAAATATTTGGGATTACTCCTCCAAAAAGAGTCAGCAAAAACAAGGATCTCTGCGAAACCCGAGTGTTTAAAACCTTGGCTACAGAGCCCTTGCGACTGTCGGTGAAACTATATTGCAAGATACTGTGAGTGTAATGAACTGCTGTGTACACCTCTGTGTGAGGGAGTGGATAATGGGACAATCAAGTGTCAAGGGTGATACTAGCCTTCAAGTTAGCACAGTCCTCCCTACGCCTTTGATTATCTGCTCAGAATTTCCCAGAGGAGGTTCCCGGAGGTTTTGGTCACTCTCCCTAATCGTCGAAAGTGGTTTCCGCATTGTCGATGCTTCTTCGATGTTCCTGCGATTATTTCAACAAAATCAAAACCGGCCTTGAGTAAAAATAGGTTGCCGTTTGGTCGAAGCCAGTGAAGTGGGGTTGCTATTTACTTACAGGCAGTCAAAGGCAATCTCCTTCGCTGATCGGCCATTTTGATTGGCTCATTGGAGTTTTCAGCAAGGATCCTATAGGATCTTTGGTTTTCAGGACCTAGAAGATCCGCTGGAAGGTAAAATGCCCACCAACTTTATTAAACTTCTTAAAACTGTCTCCACTCCTTCTCTCCCCCATCTTCTTTCCCATCTCGCCGCCCTTCTCCCCCCGTCTCCCCATTTCTCTCCCCTTCTCTCTCCCCTTCTCTGTCCTTCTCTCCCCTTCTTTCCCTCCCTCCCGCACTCTCTAAAGGACCTACCGTGTTCTGTGGCAGCCGTTTACCTTCCGCTTCATCGCGCAGTCAGCGCTCCTCCGCTGTCCCTGGCCCTGGCCCCCACCTTCGCGATGTGTTTGTGTGTGTGTGCAGTTGTTAGCAAAGATCCTGCAGGAGCTTTGGTCAGTAGATGTAGCTCATGCTTCGGTCGAGGCTTTCCAGGCGAGTGACCAAAACCTCTGGCGACTCATGGAAACCTTGGGTGGGGCGCAAGGTCACCAGAGGTTTCTATTCAGGTTTTCTAAGTGGGACAGGGGCATTACACTCTGGTCTCAGACAGTGCATTTCAGAACCTAATAGGTCCAGAAAATATTTCTTCAGGTTGCCAATGGTTCTTCTTTCAATCAGTTTACAATTGTATCCATTTGTTATTGACCTACTACTGCTAGGCTTTCTCCTTCTTAACACTCAAAACTATTCCTGTTTAAAATTGTACTTATTAGTTTATACAGATGCCCTCTCATTTACTACCAAAATTAATAATTGTATATTTCATTGCATTGTTTGTTTTTCTCTTATGTAATTTTTCATTTTAATCTCTGAAGTATTACTAATGTTCATTATTTACTACATCTGTTTTGTGTTCAAAGTTTGTAGTTATGCCCAAGTTCTCAAATGTTTATCAAAAGGACTGAAGGTTCCCACAACAATCCCTGGAGATCATCATTGCACTTTACTCTAATCAGGAGAAACAACAATCTTTGCTTTCTGTTCCTTTGCCAATTTTGTGGCCACATAGCTACTGACTCATTAATCTCATGTGCTTCAATTGTGTTAACATCTATTTTGACATTTTAAATGTTGCAAATACACGTGCACATCATGATGTGAACTCCCATTACCAACCCTCCCTAATGTACTGGTAGCCGACTGAGTGGACAGGATGCATTTCCTGGAGCAAGAGCGCAAACAGCAAAATTGGGTTATTGCAGCATTATGTCTGAAGAGCCGAGTTACTAGCATAGAGCAACGTGCTGAGAGCCAAGTGTACGCTCTTGCCCTCCCAGTTGCAGTGCATTGCTGTGCCCGGAACGTGACATTAATCCAACAATAAATCGTCTCACAGCGATGTGTGTTGAGATGCTGCCTGTTGAGGTTGTTGCCATGGAGAAATCTCTGGGCTGGAGATGATTGTGCAGACTGAGAAAGGGAAAGAAAAACTGCAGCTTCTATTGCATCCACAGGATGCTGATGAGAGAGCTGTAGGATTCAGTGGCGTGTGTCACGATGGAGCAGGTGATGTCAGGCCTGGGCAATGGCCCCTGCTCTCCTGAGCTCCACTTCTCAACACTGAGAAGCTGCACCCTCTGCCTCACCCCTTAACACCAGCTCTCAATATCGAAAGGATCTATAGGAGGCACTGCCTTAAAAAGGCACCCAGCACTGTCAAGGTCCCATACAATCTGGGCCAGGGTTATATTGTTTTTTTCAGTTTATTGCAATTTTTATTCGTTATGCTATCCGTGAATATTGTTAGATGAAGACCTGTTAGATGAAGTAAGAGTTTCTTTGTGTAGGAAGGAACTGCGGATGCTGGTTTAAACCAAAGATGCTGGACGAGCAGCATCACTGGATAAAAGGAATGGGTGACGTTTTGGGTCGAGACATTCTCATTGTTCCATTTTAAACCCTTCTTTCTCGCTTGAATCCTGACCCTCAGAGGCACCCTTTCCACACAGACTCATGGAACAATTCACTGCTGGGGATTGCCAGTGGAGGTCATGGGATCTTCGCGCAGCAGCACATTGCCCCAACCACAGATGTCTTTTTGAAATACATGTCACGGTAGTGCAGTGGTAGTGTTGCTGCCTTACAGAGAAAGCAGCGCCGGAAACCCGGGTTCGATCCTGATTACGAATGCTGTGTGGACGGAGTTTGTATGTTCTCCCCGTGACCTGCGTGGATTTTCTCTGAGATCTTCGGTTTCCTCCCACACTCCAAAGACGTACAGGTTTGTAGGTTAATTGGCTTGGTAAATGTTAAAAAATTGTTCCTAGTGGGTTAATGTGCGGGGATTGCTGGTCGGCGCGGACCTGGTAGGCCGAAGGGCCTGTTTCCACGCTGTATCTCTGAACTAAACTAAAAAATGGGGCTACATACTTGCAAGTGTTCAGACTGGACAAACAGGGGCAGTCGAGGGAATCTGAGGTGCATTGTGGTGTTTAGTGGAATACCAAAACAACTCAGTGAAGAACCTTCTTCTTCTTGCGAATGAAACATAAACCAAAAGAATAGTTGGATCTCAAGCTGGGTGTTGTGCAGCCAGGTTGTTGTCTCTGCGTCAATGTCTGCCAGGCCCTGAGCTCCATTTGGTGGGTGGTAGAGCGAGCACCCAGAGATGACATGGTTGGCTGTCTGTTCTGCTCTGCATTCACAGGCTGGGCTCTGGCAGAGCCCCCATCTCCACATGCTGGCATTGAAACACCTAACTCCAGTACAAAGTCTGTTGAGCTTCATCCATGCTCCTCTGTGGAGGTCAGACCCTGGAAGCTTTTATCTTGTGATGAGATGTAGTTGTGTACTGGAGATGGGGTTGCCTTCCACTCTGGTGATCACTTGGTGGCTACCAGTGTGCTTTTGTCTCAGTTGGCTGGATCGATGCTAGGAGTTGTTTTCCATGTGGAGCAAAGGGTGACGGGACTTCACTTGGGGTGGCCTCTGCTCTCTGCTGATAGCCTAAAGGAGGAAGTGATCTGGGTCCATGGCATGATGAGATAGTGCCAGAGTTGCTGCTCTCCTTTGAATCCCTGCAGGCAGAATGCCTGCAAGTATAGGATGTCAGGACTTTCATATGAGGAAAGATTGGATAGACTCGGTTTGTACTCGATGGAATTTAGAAGATTGAGGGGGGATCTTATAGAAACCTACAAAATTCTTAAGGGGTTGGACAAGCTAGATGCTGGAAGATTGTTCCCGATGTTGGGGGAGTCCAGAACAAGGGGTCACAGTCTAAGGATAAGGGGGAATTCCTTTAGGACCGAAATGAGGAAAACATTCTTTACACAGAGAGTGGTGAGTCTCTGGAATTCTCTGCCACAGAAGGTAGTTGAGGCCAGTTCATTGGCTATATTTAAGAGGGCGTTAGATGTGGCACTTGTGGCTAAAGGGATCAGGGGGTATGGAGAGAAGGCAGGTACGGGATACTGAGTTGGATGATCAGCCATGATCACATTGAATGGCGGTGCAGGCTCGAAGGGCCGAATGGCCTACTCCTGCACCTATTTCTATGTTTCTATGTTTCTATAGGGAGCTGCTCGACTGGAGTAGGTTGAAGACACCCAGTGATGGTTCGTAATGTGCTGTTCAGGCTCGTGTCTACCAGGCTAGTATGTCTATTTCTACTCCATATGGGTGCGCAGTACTCAGCTGGGGCATACACAAGAGCTAAGGCAGAGGTGCAAAGAGTTGATAGACTAGCTCACCAACGTGTTCCTGCCAGGCGTCGGATGAGGCTGCTACATGCTATGACCTTGTCACGGAGACCAGCCAGGTGTTGACGAAATGTAAGCAACCTGTCCAGCTTTACGCCGAGGTAACTGGGTGCTTGTTGGAAGTCCAAGCGCTTGTTGTTAACAAAAACAGCTAGCTCTCGCTTAGATTCCGTGTTGTTTAGATGGAATGCTGTTGACACTGGTTTGCCTTCGCTCAGCTTTGGACTCCACTGTCATAGGTATATTGCCAAAGTCCCCATGTCTTGATTCAAGGAGCTTTCGATTGTCTTCCACTCTTTGTGTCTCATCAGGATGGCTAGATCATCAGCATACCCATATTTTCAGCGATGGTCTCTGGGAGGTCATGGATGTACACGTTGAAAAGCAGCGGAGCCAAGAACGGATTCCTGTGGGACGCCATTCTTCAGTCCACGTAGCCTACTCTGCTGTCCATCACTGGTCTTAAGCACAAAGGTGCAGTTTGATATCAGCTCCATGATGTAGCGTACCATGCGCCTGTCTGGCAGCACCCAATGTAGCTTTACAGTTAGTCCCCGGTGCCACATGGTGTCATAGGCAGCTGTCAGATCTATAAAGACCTGGCTAGCCTCTGCAACAAGGTCATGATCAGTAAAGAACCTGATTAGATTATTTAAAAATAATATTCAGCAACTCTTTCTAAGTCAGAACATTGAGAGTGCTTGTTGAGAGATAGCTACATGGTCATCTGAAAATATTGCAATTTGCCATTTAGCTTAGTTTTGTTTAGTTTTCTTTAGAGATACAGCATAGGAAGTACACACCGACCAGTGATCACCTGTACACTAGTTCTATCCTACACACAAGGCACAATTTACACGAGCCATTTAACGTACAAACCTACAATTCTTTGTAATGTGTAGAGTTACCTCTCTGGTGCAGTGAGGCAACTCTACCGCTGCGCTACTGTGACCCCCCCCTAAATTTAACTCGCTACACAATGATTTATCTCACCTGAATTTACCGTAGTCTCCTCCAAATATAAGGCATAGCTATTGGCATGCACATGGGCCCCAGCTATGCCTGCCTCTTTGTAGGGTACGTCAAACAATCCTTGTTCGAGATGTACCAGGGCCCCATTCCTGACCTTTACCTCCGCTACATCGACAATTGCATTGGTGCTACCTCCTGCACCCACACACAACTGACTGACTTCATCCGCTTCACCACTAACTTCTATCCGGCACTCAAATACACCTGGACCATTTCCGACACTTCCCTACCATTTCTTGACCTCACTATCTCCATCGCAGGTGATAGACTTCTGACCGACATCCACTATAAACCCACTGACTCCCATAGCTATCTAGACTACACTTCTTCCCACCCTGCTTCCTGTAAGGACTGCATCCCCTACTCCCAATTCCTCCTTCTACGCCACATCTGCTCCCAGGATGAGGTGTTCCACACCAGGGCATCAGAAATGTCCTCATGCTTCAGGGAATGGGGGTTCACCTCCCCTACTATAAATGAGGCTCTCACTAGGGTCTCTTCAATACCCCATTACACTGCTCTCTCTCCCCATTCCCTCACTCATAACAAGGGCAGAGTCCCCCTAGTCCTCACCTTTCACCCCACTAGGCGTCACATACAACAAATAGTCCTCCGTCATTTTTGCCACCTCCAACGTGACCCCACCACTTGTCACATCTTCCCATCTCCCCCTGTCTGCTTTCCGCAAAGACCGCTCCCTCCGTAACTCCTTGGTCAATTCTACCCTTCCCTCCCGCACCACTCCGCCCCCGGGCACTTTCCCTTGCAACCGCAAGAGATGCTACACTTGTCGCTTTACCTCCCCCCTCGATTCCATTCAAGGACCCAAGCAGTCATTCCAGTTGAGACAGAGGTTCACCTGCATCTCCTCCAAATTCATCTATTGCATCCGCTGCTCTAGATGTCAGCTGATCTACATTGGTGAGACCAAACGTAGGCTTGGCGATCGTTTCGCTGAACACCTCAGCTCAGTCCGCATTAACCAACCTGGTCTCCCGGTGGCTCAGCACTTCAACTCCCCCTCCCATTTCGAATCCGGCCTTTCTTTCCTGGGCCTCCTCCATGGCCAGAGTGAGCACCACCGGAAATTGGAGGAGCAGCACCTCATATTCCGCTTGGGCAGTTTGCACCCTAGCAGCATAAACATTGACTTCTCCACTTTCTGGTAGCCCTTAATGTCTCCTCCCCTTCACAGCTCTTCCTCAGCCGTCTGGCTCCTCCTTTCTCCTTTCTTCCACCCCCCCCCCCCCCCCCCCCCACCCCACCCCCCGCCACCCTACATCAGTCTGAAGAAGGGTATCGGCCTGAAACGTTGCCTATTTTCTTTGCTCCATAGATGCGGCCTCACCCGCTGAGTTTCTCCAGCACTTTTGTCTACCTTACTGTAGTCTCCAACAGGCAAAGAGTGAAGAATTGCCGAAGATAGACACAAAAAGCTGGAGTAACTCAACGGGACAGGCAGCATCTCTGGAAAGAAGGAATGGGTGAGGCTTCAGGTCGAGACCCTTTTTTCTACAGTGTGGAATACACTGGTAATAAAATAACAAATTCACAAGATGATTTGTGGAAGGGGCATAGATCTCAGACCTAAAGTTTTTCTCTCTTGCTGTAATGCGCTTCCTTTTACTGAAAACCAATTAAATAGTGACATGTTTTCAATAAGGATTTCAGAGAAAGTGTGTATAATCCAGTATGTTAGGGCAGTAGTCTTTAAACTAGATAGTCAGAATCTTTTTTTGCAGGGCAGAGGCGTCGAGAATCTTTACTGATTACATGTCAGAGGCAAAAAATTTAAAGATGACCAAGACGCATAAGTGTTTCACATAGAGTGGTGAATATTTGAAATAAGATTCCCAGTGCCCTAGATAGACACAAGTGCTGGAGTGACTCAGTGAGTCAGGCAGCATCTCTGGAGAAAACGGTGAGTGACGTTTCAGGTCTTTCCTTAGATCTTGCTTTGTCATGATCCGCCATGATCACATTGAATGGTGGTGCTGGCTCGAGGGGCCGAATGGCCTACCCCTGCACCAATTGTCTATTGTCATGCCAGTGCCCTTGTCCTTCGTGGCAGTAAAAAACACAACTTTCAGAAGTACTGTCTAAGTAATGTTGTTACATAGCTGCAGTGTATTTTGTAAATGGTATGCAGCACAGCCACTTTGCGTTAGTGGTGGATTGTATGAATACTTACGGTGGTGGATGGAGTAGCAATCACACCAACTCCTTTTGGCTGGGTTGTGTCAGGCTTGCGTATTATTGAGTGCACTCATCCAGGAGCATGGATCATATTCTTGCACCATATTCCCCTGATTCACCACATCAAATTATCCTGCCATGTGTCTTGTAGATGTCGGATAGGCTTTAGGAAGTCAGGAGGTGAGATATTTGCTATAGGATACCATTGTAGCCACACAACTTACATGCTTGGTTGATTTTATGTTCCGTTGAGGATCTCTGTTACTTTCTCCAGTCTTGCATTCTAAATTTGAATGCTTTGCATCCAATCCTTTATTTTTCTCCTCTTCCTCTGTTGCAACCCATTAGCCGCTGCAACACCAATAGCCAGATTTCCCTTTATCAGCACAATCACTTCAGTACATCCCTCCCCCAGCACCACATTAAAATTGTTTTTGAATGTGTCTTTGGTTTCCTACCAAACTTTTCTGCAGATGCTGCTCTGTATTTGAATAGTTTCTTATTAGAAAAAGTCATTGGTTTGCTCAATATTGTTGTATTTGTCATCTTTCTTTTCTCCATTGAGAAAAATTAAACTATATTAAAAAAAAAGCAGCAATATCAGTTACACCTTGATTGCATTAACAGGAAACGATGCAATAAAACTATACCCTACATCACCGACTAAATGCCAAAGCCAGGACAATGGCTTTAAATTATCTTTAAGGACGAGATAAGACTCAATATTTTTAAGAACTTGAATCTTGAAAGGTACAGATAGTGCTGGAAAGATGGTGATTTGTTATGTACTACCTCAGAAGGAATCTACTTTTTTTAATACTACAAACATTGCACTATTTTATTTATGTATGATTGTGCTAATATGTAGCATGATTTTACTGGAGGGTATGCAAAACAAAGCATTTAACTATCTAGGTACATGTGACAATAAAGTAACTGTTGAACTATTGAACCAATGTTAACTGTAGCATTTATATAAATAGAGAAAAATACAAAGGTAGACATAAAATGCTGGCGTAACCAGCGGGACAGGCAGCATTTCTGGAGAGAAGGAATAGGCGACTTTTCGGGTCGAGACCTTTCTTCATATTGGATCCAAAATGGACTTCAAGCATAGAATTCCTTACCTTAGGACTGTATATAGGAAATTCAATGTAAAATGGATTATCCTGAAGATAAGTGGCTTCAAACTTATTCCCAAAATTGGCTTCCACATTGATTTTCAAAGCAGAATGCCATATTGTTGCCATGACCAAGCATTGCAATTTCTACTTGTAAATTGTATTCTAAATTGATTTTCTCAACTGTGTCTTTAGACTTTAGATATACAGTGTGGAAACAGGCCCTTCGACCCACCGAGTCCATGCCAACCATTGATCACACTGTCTATTAGCACTATCTTACACACTAGGGACAATTTACAATTTTACCAAAGCCAATTCACCTACAATCCTGTACGCCATTGGAGTGTTGGAGGAAACTGGAGCACCTGGAAAAATACTACGTGGTCACAGGGAACACGTACAATCTCTGCACAGACAGCATCGTAGTCAGGAACGAACCTGGCTCTCTGGCATTACAAAGCAGCAACTCTACCGCTGCGCCACTGTGTCGCCCCACCCTACTGTTGCAATGGTGAAATATAAAATTATACCATGTTACCATTTCCATGCTCATCTAATCCAATTTATGAACGCATTAATGGTAACGCCCAGAAATGTTTTCATTGTTATGAAATAACTCCCAATTCTTAAGAGCAGGTGGTTCCCCTTAACTTTCCTGCAAATAAAAAACACTTTGTTTTACTAGCACTTGAATTGCCTGTGGGTCATTCTGCCTAACAATAAATTACCTGGCTGAGATAGTTTATCTTTTCAGGTGGCAAAATCTTGTGCTCACTGATTGGAATATAAGGCCCAGAGAGACTTATGAGGTGTAGAGCGACATGAATCATTAGCTGGCAGTTGAGGCTATGATGTTAACACCCTCACAGCTGCAGGATTCCCAGCCAGTCCTCCATTCTCAAATGATAAAAAAAAATATTTTGGGCGATCCAAGGAGCAAAGAAACTCGCACACAACTTTCTCAGAAAATATAACATGAATTAGCCCCTGGGATTGCATTATCTCTATAATGACCTTCACGATGTTAAAGGAATGCTGGAGCTTTCAGAAAAGAGGACAGGAGTCATCGGGAAAATAAAGTAAAGTTAAGATCGTCCCTCTGAAAATATCATCCTATTGTTAGTTCAATATTTGCAGGTCATTCGTCTGCAACACATTCCTAAGTAGTCTGCCCTATTTATATAGTCTCCAGAAGCCTTTAATTTGTATGTTTGATGTAGATGCTGCAGCAACCTGCTAGAATCAGAAACACCAACGCTCACTAAACATTGGAAATACTATTCAGTTGTCCTGAAAGGTTGCCTTTCTGTAACATCCTCATAGAATTGTTATAGTTACTTTATAGTTACTCACACTTCAATGTGACCAGCATAGAATGTGATAGTACAAATTCACATGCAGCTTGGCCTGCCAGTTATAATTTGATTGATTGAGTGAAAAGTACAATATGGAAACAGGCCCTTCAGCCCACCAGGTTTTCACCCACCAACGATCACCAATTCACACAAGTCCTATATAAACCCACTTTAAAATCCATTTCCTACACACAAAAGGCAATTTACAGTGGTCCATTAACCTACAAACCCGCACATCTATGGGATGTGGGAGAAATCCGGAGAATCCAGAGGAAACCCATGCCGTCACAGGGAGAATATGCTCCACACAGATAGCATCTAAGGTCAGGATCGAACCCGGGCCTCTTGATCTGTGAGATAGATGCTCTACCAGCTGCGCCATGTGTTGCTCTCCAGACATGGGTCATCCACCATATTACTAGCTATCAATTTAACCATATCTTCCTTTTGCACTGAGGAAAAAAAAATGTTAAGTGGCATACAGCTGTGCAAAAAGAAATGCAAGCACCGTTTTAAAGGGCAACACTGACCACATGGGTTTCCTCCAGATGCTCCGGTTTCCGACCACGTCCCTAAGATGTGCAAGTTTGTAGGTCAATTGGCCTCTGTAAATTGCTGCAGGAGTGTAGGGTATAGATGAGAAAGTGGGAAAACATAGAAATGGGGTGGATGGGCGATTGATGTTTGGCGTGGACTCATTGTGGGCAGAAGGATCAGTTTCAATGCCGTATCTCTAAACAATTTATTCTAACAGATTCCCCCTTACCATCACTGCATTCTCACACACAACTCCACCAGGAGTCCAGTGTCAGAGTGCTGTCAGCAAAACTACTACAAGTAGCTGGTGCCATTTGCCATTGCCATGCCATTATCAGCTTGCACCATTGAAAAGTTACATAGCAAAACAAAAACACTGAGCTGAAGGGTGTTGGATGAAGTCTAACTAAATGTGTTTGCTGTAAAATGTCTTGCTCCATTAAGAACATCCCCAATAAGCACAGCTCCCAGCCTGTAGGGAATGCATGACAGCACACACTTCTGATAAGAGGTTCTGGCTTAAGTTAAGATAGACAGTTAGGTGCGTCTTGCAAAAGGAATCTTTTCCTTCTGAATAGTATTTGCTCAAATTATATTCTTGGAACATCATCTATTCTGGCAGGATGAGATAATGAACTAATCCAGGTGAAGAACCTTTTACATCAAAGCCATTCTCCTATCACTGCTTCATCAGGAAAAAAATATTTTTATTGGATAGAACCATGAATTTAATTAAATAGGTATTAAAACGGTTGATCCTGGCCCACATATTGAAATAGACTGAAAATGGCATGTTTCCTGTTTTTGTATGCGGTATTACTTTTACTCAAACAATATAAATTATGGTTCCACATGTCCAAATATCTGTAATGATCACCTCCAGTAGAGCAGATTTTTTGTAGCCAGTACAGATTTTGCACAAAGCCTCTTATAACCTTTTAAATATGTGGAACATCACAATTTCTGCATGGTTCCATATGATCATCTCCCTTGTTTTTATAATGCAACATCACCATTTGAAAATGTAAAAAGCATGAATGATCACACCATATACATGCAATATATAAAAATATAGATTTACAGAGCCACGTAATTGCGCTGTTGTCATTATTTGTGCAGTTGACTGTTAACATTTTGGTGTGAATGACTTGCCACTTAGCTAATGGAACACATCTACAGAAGTGAATACAAAGTGCCAGAGTAACTCAGCGGGTCAAGTAGCATCTTTGGAGTACATGGAGAGGCAAGATTTTGATTCAGAAGCCTTCTTCTAACTGCATTCGATTGAGATGCAACACACCTTGGTTTGGTAACAGGTCTGCCCAAGATGACGAGAAATTGCAGAGAGCTGTGGGCATAGCCTAGTCCATTACACAGACCAGACTCCCCCCGCCCCCCCCATCAATTCTATCGACACCTCACACTGACTCAAGAAAGGAGCCAACACAATCAATGACAATTTACACCATGATCATTCCCGCTTCTTCCCTCTCCCATCAGGAGGAAGAAACAAAACTGTGAAAGCACGTAACACCAGATTCAGGAATAGATTCTTCCCCACTGTTATCAGAACTGTCCTCTCATTAGGTAAGGGTGTGATCTCAATCACCAAATCTTATTGTGTGTGGCCAGTGCACATTTTTAATCTGAACTAGCTCTGGAGCTGTAATGCCTTCATGCTGTATCACCATATTCTCGCATTTTTCACTTTACAGTACCTCTTGCACTTGTGTATTGTATGATTGTACTCATGTGTCACATGATTCGGAAACATAAGGGACTGCAGATGCTGGAATGTTGGATAAGAACCAAACTGCTGGAGGAACGCAACGGGCCAGGTATCATCAGGGGAGAGGATGAACAGACAACATTTTTGCTTGCTTTGCTGAGAAAGCTGGAAGAGAGAGGTAGGGGTGGGGAAAGGCCTGACATGTGACAAGTGGCTTCAGGTGAGAGGGAGTGATAGGCAGCGGAGTGGAGCAAATGACAATGGCTTGAGGTGAAAAGGAGACAAAAATATGTCAGGTAGGGAGGAGGAGAGAAAGATGAGGAGAGAAATGTAAAGCCTGCAGGATGTGTATGCATGAAATGGACAGTGGGGGGGAGCTGGAAGAAGAAGGATAAAAAGGAAACATGAGGCTCAGGGATGGGGGATGAGTGTACGGAGAGGGACAAAGGGGAAGGTGATGGAGTAGTGGGAGATAGCAGATGAAATGTGTGAGGACTGCCCTGGCAGACCCATTGTTTCCACCTGCCTGTCTGAGGCACCTCATATGCACTTCTAATTTCTACATCCCCATCCCCTCATCTTTATTATGGACATACTGCCATTCTACATCAGGAAAGTCTCAGGGCCCTCAGGTACTTTCTTGTTCAGAGAGCTAATCAGTTCCCCTCAGTTAACACTTCTATTTGGACTTCACTTGCTTTCTTCAAGTCAAACGTGTAGCCTTGGGTAGTCGCATGGGCCCTGACTATGTCTTTGTGTTACTTTCATTGACCAGTCCTTGTTCTCAACGTCTCCTGGAATCATTCCCAAACTCTTTCTTGGCTATATCAACGACTGCATCAGCATTACCTTCTACATATGTGCAGAACTCGTTCATTTGATTAACTTTAGGACTAATTTTCACCCTGCCATCAAATTCACTTGGGCAATGCCTGGCACCTCCCTCCCCTTTCTCGATCACCCTGTCTGCATTACATTCAATGGCACTGCCAGTGTATACATGACAAATTGCAAAATATTAACCAAAATGTAACAATGTGGTCAGAAATTTCAAAATAATCATACTGAGTTACTCCAGCACTTTGTGTTTTTTCCTCACTACTTTTAACTTTGATAAAACCACAATACTTTGTCCAACCAGGTCACCAGTTAAAAATGATTGTCAGGTTCTGGTCTGATACCTGGAACTGATTTACATTTTTAAAGCAGGATCATGCTGATACTATGTATACCAAAGAGAGACGCAAAGTGCCGGTGTATCTCAGCAGGTCAGGCAGCATCTCTGGAGAAAGGGGATAGGTGACGCATCAGGTCAGGACTCATCTTCAATCCCTATTGACATTAAGCAGGTCACCTTGACACCAACTCAGAAGAACAGGTTTAGAGAGATGACAGTGTGAGCAGACCTTTGCAGGTAAATCTCCTAGGCAATTTAAACAGTCCATCTGCCAGTACCAAGATTAAATTCTCCTTGACATTTGTCTGGTTTTCAGGGCACATGCAAGGATTAATATTTTTTTACAGATTGAAATGTGAATTAATATATAAAATATGTAAAATATCTGTGAATACTGCATTGGCTAATATTTAAGTCTTTGTAATTATAATTCAATGACAGCTCAGATTACTTTAGGAAAACAGCACAAACTACTCCTTGGAAGTGTGAATAATTAAAGTAAATGCCATGCCAAAGAAGTAACATTAGGGAGAATGATTAAAAGATTGATCAGAGGAAAGAGTTTTGGGGAGGGAATACTAAAAGTGAAGAGAGATGTGAAGGAATCTACCTTTTCTAAAAGGGCCCCATTAAAGTTTGGCAGGTGTTATTGCCACAACCTCAGGAAATAAACAGGTTTAGAGAGTCTGCAGAGTAAATTGAACAGGCCAGGAGAGGTGAAGGTCATCTATTCTCTCCATAGACACTAAAGCTAATTTTGTGTTTCCAGATCTTTCTGGTTGTATTCAAAACGATGGAAATTATTTTTCAGTAAGCATTCAGTTAGAACTCCTGTTTCAACTGATTACCGCAATACTGGCTGCGGATCATGAATGGAAATGTTTAACTTGATCCAAGATACATTATGTAGCAAACATCCATTTCTACCCAGCACAGATTTTTTAATAGAGCTGGGCACTTCGTAAGGCATGTTGGAATGAGACTCAGAAGGGCAGGACAAAAACATTTCAAGGAGATTGCAATAAGCAGGGAACACGCTGTTTGACTTAAGTGTTGTGCCCTGAAGCAAACAAGCAGTGTCATGGTACCATAACGTGTTATAGTCTTGTGCTTAGTCACATTAAATACATTAACTGCTTAAGTAACATTCACTTCAGGCTTGTCAGGACTAATACTCACTTCTTAATTCTTAATTGTTGCTAACGAATTAAACAGCCCCCGAACTATAATGACATCCCTGAACTCAAAAGTGCATTTGGCTGCAACAATTATGCACACATACTATAACGTGGAATAACCATTGCATGTCAATATTTTTTTAGAATCCATCCAAAATAGGTCACATTGATAGACATTGAAAGAAACCTTAGCATTTGAAAATATTTAAGTATTGCTGGATCCATACACTGGCTTGTTTTCTTTTCCCGGCATGAGAAGGGGATCAATAATACAGGCGCCCCTATATTTCCTTTTAGGTTAAGAATGGAATACAAACACAATTTTTCAGCTAGAGAACACCAACCTACTTTTTCCTACCCCCTGCACCTACTTCTCCCCGATCATACTTTACTTTTCACAATTCCTTCTGCCAAGCACACATCACCTCTTTTCATGGCTCTGGTGCTGCAGCAGTAGAAGTGCTGCCTTACAGTGTCAGAGGCCTGGGTTCGAACCTGACTATGGGTGCTATCTGCACAGAGTTTGTATGTTCTCCCTAGACTGCATAGGTTTTCTATGGGTACTCCGGTTAAATCCCACCCATACAGAATAATTGGCTTTGATACAAATATGTAAATTGTATGGAGGATAATTGGCTTTGATACAAATTGTAAATTGTCCCGAGTTTATCAGATAGTGCTAGTGTACGAGGCGATCGGTGGTCGGCGTGGACTCAGTGGTCCGAAGGGCCTGTTTCTAAATGCTAAACTCTAAACAAATCTGGCATCTGAATTAATTTTCACTCTTGTAGCCAATAAAAGAGTAACAACAAAAATGTATACACTGACATCTGACAAACAGGCTAAGAAAGAAAATAAACAACTTACCCGTATTTCCCGTCAATGAAGACGCTATTTTTTACCTTAAAATAAGGCATGGAAATTTACCTGCATCTTGGAAGCCGAAGGTTAGGTTGTTAGCCAAGAAAGATAGACTTGGCTATCCCTCAATACAGCAACATCGTTCTTGATGTTGCTGTACTGAGGGAAACCAAGTCTATCCCCTAAAAGGACAGCGCCGCTGGGGGGGTTGGAAGAGTTGTCAGCATGGCTCAGGCTGCACAAGGGGTAAAGTTGCGGGGAGGGTAGGAGTGTTGAGAAGGAGGGGGTCGGGGATCATGCCAGCAACTCACTCACTTACCGCTGCCATGGCGCTCCGGGAGCTCGGGTGGCTGTGAGCGGCCGCCGGGACAGGACAGCGGAACCGGCCACCACCTCAGTGCCTTCTGCCGGCCCGCTTACCTCTGGCAGTGCTCTCCTTCTGAACACCTCTCTCCTACCGCTCAACAGCCTCGCTCATGTCAGCCTGCAAAACCTTAAATTCAAACTGCCGCCGGGAGCAGGACATGGCCTCACTTGCTGCACTGGGTGACACTGCATGGCATTCACTGCCCGATCCGTGTCTTTCAATGTAAATTAGCATGGGGACATGCTTTGGAGGTGTGTGGCAGCTGTCCGTCAAATGAGAATAACAGAGAGAATAAGAATGCTGCTGCCTTGTCAACAGACAAAATCTGTTGGTATTATTTTTGAAATTCTCATTACCCTATTTTCGACCTGGCTCGGAGACCTGACAGCGAGGGGACCAGTTCAAGAGCAAAGAACATAGAGTGGAGCGGGTCCGCGGGCGATGGATAACAGGACAGCGGGCGGTAGAGCTTACTCATGCGTCAGCGCGAGTAACCTCAATTGGTCCCTTGACCAATTGGCATTCAATAAGATCATAACTGATTCAACTTGTCCCGGTGTGCTCCCTTTTTTCCCACCATCTGTCCATCTGCCATCACCCTCCAACCCCTCACCCATTCAGTCATTCAGAATGAAGGAGATCTGGAAGCCTTGGGCAAATTGAATTGTTACTTTCTTTATTATATTTTTTTTTTTTTTGAGTGTGGGAAATTCTATTTTTTGCAGCCTTTTAAACCTCAAAATTTAGCAACTCAAAATGAGGGTGCGTCTTCGACGCAGGTGCATCTTCATTGCCGGGAAATACGGTACATTCATTTTGTGCAGTGTTTTTGGTGTTGACATACCATGTCCTGCCTTTATACTTTTGAAATATAATTAACTTTTGTAATTCAGGAAACATAACACCCAAATTGCACACAGCAAAGTCCCTCAATAACACTGAACTAACTGGCCAGGTCTTTTATTTGGTGACGTTAGATGAAGGATAAGTATTAGAGATAAAATTGCATCTGTTAATTTTCAGATAGATCTACTTGGTCATTTTGATGCACTCAAAGGTGTCACTTGAATGTATCACTTGACAGGTAGCATTGTGAACAGTGTGCCAGTTGCTCATTGCTAGCACTGGACTAGCTAAAGAGTCTGGAGTGGTGACTGGAATCATGGCCATCTGAATCTATGGTGGGAATGGAATCACTTCCGATGCAATTTTTATTTTTTTCAATAAACCTTAAATGAAATTATAAACGAATCTGATATAAATTAGATCTCAACAGAGGACAACATATATTGAGGAGGCATTAAGGGGAGGGTGGGTGTGTGAGCGTTGGAGGGGCTGCTTGGTTAAGAATAATATTTTTAAGACTAAGAGTTTACAGAAGGAATGACAGATAATATCTGTGCTTATGATGAGAGCAGGAATTGGAGGAAGATAAAAAACAAAGAGAGTCAGTGCTTTCACCAGCATATTACTCTTTGGAATTTTCCACTGCAATTACTGTAAGATTTCTGGCAGGACTCCTAATCACTATTCACAACCAAAGCACATATTCCTTATCACGGCACCACCTTGCTCCTGGTTTGTTTAAGGCTGAAAATAGAGCACTGAAATGCTTTGCCAGTTCTTGAGTTTATGTGCATATTTGCTCATGAGGTGAAAAAGCTAGTTAGGGAAACATCTAATTTGTTACTAGTCTTGTGAATTATTTACATGGAATGTACTATTCCTTTTCTTCTCTAGTCGATTTGGTGCATGCTCCATTTTAATGACTTTGAAAGTTCTCGTTGATGCACTGACATTGCTGATACATGCTTCAACAGCATCTGGTATTCAATGAAAAGTCACAGAAGCTCTGTCTGTTTAATGTTGCATTGTCAGTTGGCTGATCATTGCACTTTTGATACTGAAAGTGGTAATGACAATTTACAGCAGCTGAACTGCCTCCCTTAATTTAGTTTCACAAACAGGTATTCAGGCTACCGAGGATTTCAGTTTAAAAATCTACCAATAAATTACCCCCATACGTGTGATTGTTAAAATCCCTCCAATGTTTAATTTAGTTTAGTCTAGTTTAGTTTAGTTTAGAGATATAATGTGGAAACATGCCCCTTGTGCGACTGATTCAGTCCGTGCCAAAAAAAATAATACATGTACACTAGCTCCATGTTGTTATTCCAATTTTCGCATCCTACACACTAGGGGAAATTTGTAGAAGCCAATTAACCTACAAACATGCATGTCTTTGGAATGTGGGAGGAAACTAGAGCACCAGGTGAAAACCCACACAGAAACTCCATACAGACAAGACCTGTAATTGGGATCTACCCCTGTTCTGTGGCGCTGTGAGGCAGCAGCTCTACTTCTGTGCCACTGTACCACCCTTGAGTTATGATTATTATGAGGGTGCAAACTGTGCTGGAAATTTTGGATAATTTATATTTGGCCTTAAAAACATATTTTCCAGGCTTTTCAGATGTCTTGATCCAGAAATGAAATGTAATTACCAAACAAAAAGATTTGACACTTCAACAGGAGCTCTTGGCAGTATAGTTGTGTGGTTGAATTCAATAAATTTTTCTTTGCATTTCATTTCTCCATTTAACTAATCAATTTATTTTCCACTTTTTAACACAGTTTTAATGGGCTCACTTTCTTTATAACTGCTTGCATTATATTACTTGCGTCATAGAACTCTAAGACCATAAAAGTCCTGTGGAACAGAGCATTTATGAGACTGAAGTGGGCTCCATTAAACCCAGGCATGTAATGGATGTTTAAGTTGTATTTGACCTTGGAAAGATATTAGTCTATGACATTCCAGTATGATACTGTTAATTAAGGAGCTAGACAAGTAGACCTGTAGGTGCCAAGGCTCCCACCTGCAATGGATGGGTTCAGGAGCCCAAACCCCCCCAAAGTTCAAAAGAAATCAAAGCACAACAAGCTTTATGTCACAAAGAAAATACTTTAGGAGTGTCAATGCAGGTTCCCTCTTTTTGATGGCCTTAGAATATCATAAAATATAACATTACAAAAGTAACCAAGATGTTATAATGTGCTACATGTTTTATTGCTCCATTCTGAAAAGGTAACAAGTGAAAGACCAAATGTGTAGATAGAACTGCAGATGCTAGTTTACACTGAAGATAGACACAAAAAGCTGGAGTAACTCAGTGGAACAGGCAGCATCTCTGGAGAGAAGGAATGGGTGACGTTTCGGGTCGAGACCAAGCTAGACAAGCACTGAAAAGCCATCGTGAGGGTAGAAGCCAGAAATTTGGCAGGTCCGTGTTAAGAAATACAGATTAAATTAAAAGATGCCACTATATATTTTTTATATTTGCTTATTTTTCCCTACAGAGCTAATTTAATAGTCATAGAGCCATACAGTACAGAAGTAAGCCCTTCGGCCCAACTCATCCATGCCGATCAAAATGCCACATCTAAGCTTATCCTTATAGAGAATAGAACATAAACATTTGCCCGTATTTGGCCCATATACCTCTAAAACTTTCCTATCCTTGTACCTGTGTCCAAGTGTCTTTTAAATCCTGTTATAGTACCTGCATCAACCATCTCCTCTGGCAGTTTGTTCCATACACCCACCACTCTCTGAGGAAAAGGTTTGCCCCTCAGGTTCTTATTAAATCTTGACCATCTCACCTTAAACATATGTCCTCGTGTTTTTGTTTACCCTACCCTGGGTCAAAGATTTAAAGTAAGGGAAAGATAGAATCTTGGGAAATGTGTGAAAATAACCCCCATGCTCCCGTCTCCCCTTCTCTCTCCCTTCTTCTCTCTCTCCCCCTCTATTTCTCCCGGCGCTCCGTCCCTTCTCTCTCTCTTCCTTCTCTCCCTCCTCCTCTCTCTCCCGTTCCTCTCTCTCCCCCTCTCTCTCCCTCCCCCCCTCTCCCTTCTTTCTCTCCCCCTTCTCTCTCTCCCCCTCCTCTCTCTCTCTCCCCTCTATCTCCTCTCTCTCCCCTTCCCTCTTTCTCTCTCCCTTCTCTCTCTCCTCCGTCTCCACCGGCGGGAGGATGTGTCTCTCGGAACAACCTCTACTCTCCCTCAGGACACACACAGCAAGTTTGCACGCACAAAACACCAGAATCTGTAAACTGTTTTACCGAAGATGGACACAAAATGCTGGAGTACCTCAGCGGAACAGGCAGCATCTCTGGTGAGAAGGAATGGGTGATGTTTCGTGTCGAGCCCATTCTTCAGACCTGAAGACTGACTCTGAAGAGTCTCGACCCGAAACGCCACCCATTCCTTCTCTCCAGAGATGCTGCTTGTCCTACTGAGTAACTCCAGCATTTTGTGTCCATCTTTGCTGTCAGTGCCAGTTTTCTCAACTTCCATAGCCGCTCTGCATAAGTGGGGGAGAAGAGGAGGGGGAGAGAGAGAGGATAGAGGGAAGGGAGAGAGAGAAGGGAGAGAGAGAAGGAAGAGAGAGAAGGGTGAGAGAGGGGAGGGAGAGAGAGGGGGAGAGAGAGAGGGGGAGAGAGAGAAAAGGGGAGAGAAATAGAGAAGGGAATGAGGGGGGGAGGGAGAGGGGGGAGAGAGAGGTGGGGGAGAGAGAGGAGAGAGAAGAGGGGAGAGAAAGAGAGGGGGGGGAGAGAGAGAGGAGGAGAGAGAGAGAGGAGGAGAGAGAGAAGGGAGAGTTATCCAAATCTGCCGCTATTTAATTTATGATTGACTCCAGCATCTCCCCCACCACTGATGTCAGGCTAACTGGTCTATAATTCCCTGTTTCTCTATCCCGCCTTTCTTAAAAAGTGGGATAACATTAGCCACCCTCCAATCCACAGGAACTGATCCTGAATCTATAGAACATTTATTTTTATACTGTCCCCGACTTCCCTTGCCAGCCGCAGTGGCCCCTTACTCCCCTTGGAATCTTTCTTCCTCTTTGGAATGAACTTATCCTGCACCTTCTGTTTTATTCCCAGAAATACCACCATGTTGCACTGTCATCCCTGCTAGGGTATCTTTCCAGTCAACTTTGGCCAGCTCCTCCTTCATGGCTCCATAGTCCCCTTTATTCAACTGTAACACAGACACCTCCGATTTACCCTTCTCCCTCTCCAATTGTAGATTAAACTTACCATATTATGTTCGCTACCTCCTAATGGCTCCTTAACCTCAAGATCCCTTATCAAATCCGGATTGTTATACAACACTAAATCCAGTGTTGGATAACACTCTCTTGGAGGCTGCTCTAAGAATCCATCACGGAGGCACACCGCAAACTCCCATTCTTGGTGTCCAGTATCAACCTGATTTTCCCAGTCTACCTGCATGTTGAAATCTCCCATAACAACCGTAGCATGACCTTTATGACATGCCAATTGATGAGTTGTGAGTGGAACTGAACATCGTACAATCATCAGCAAACATGCTTTTATGAAGGAGGGAAGCTGCTGATGAAACAGCTGAAGATGTTTGGATAGCAGATGCAGCCCTACAGAACTCTGCAGCAATTCTCTGAGTGAGGTAATTGGCCTCCAGCAATTACCATCAACTTTTATTGGGCTCAGTGTGAATCCGGCCCGTGTAGAATTTTTCACAGGATTCCCACTGAGTTCATTTAATTAGCATTCCTTCACACTGTATAAGGCAGAATCAAATGTTGTAAAGATGCCAAGGGTAATCACTCTCACCCTGAGAATTTATCTCTTTGATCCATGTTTGTTGCAAGGTTTCCGTGAGGATTGGAGTCAAGTTGTCCTGGTGGAATTGGTTTCAGTGAACAAACTACTGGTGGAGAAAAAACAAATGGCTGGAGGAACTCAGCGGGTCTGGCAACATCAGTGAAGGGTAAGGAATGGTTGACAACGTAGGACCAATACAGGGTCTTGACCTTATACACCACCCATTCCATTTCCTCCACAGATGCTGTATGAACCTATGATTCAGCAGTTTATTTTTTCATTTTCCAGTATCTGCAATCTTTTGTGCCTTCTGGCGCACGTGAATTGTTTGATAGCACTGTTAATGGTACCTTCCATTATTTTACTGATGATTGGAAGCAGTTCATAGGGTGGTAAAATTGTTTTGAGGTCCCCTTGAGGTCCACTTTTGATTCCTGACTCTCTTTTTGTTCTATCCCAGACCCTCCCCCCATTGGAAATGCATACTCAACATTAACTCAGATGAAGTTCCACTCTGTTTGTCAGACCCTGTTCCATTTCAACATCACTTGCTGAAAACTCGCCTGAAAAATTGCCTGTGGGCCTCATAAGGGTTCTAGACCATAAGGTTTCACACGTCAATCTGTTTCTTTTTTCAAAAACACTGCCCAGCCTGCTGAATGTTGCCAGTATTTTCAATTCTAATCGCATTATTTTTCAGTGTTTTTTTCTAAAGCTGGTTATTGAAATGAAAGCTGATAATTTTTATGTAACAGATTGGCCAATGAACCACTAAGGTGTTGGAGGAATGATGTAGATTGTACACAAGAATTTTCAGAATGCATAGAAGAGTACCAATTAAAATAAGGACATATGGGATTGGAAACAACCTTGTGGCATATCTGTAAAATTGTTTTGGGAACAGGAGGCAAAAAGTTTTAATAAAAGAGACATTCATCGGGTTGACAGTTGATGTCTTCTGGGGCCTGCATTTAGATCAATTACTTTTCATTCTATATGCAAATAACTTAAATTTAATAGTGTCAGGAACTATATCCAAGGTCTGCAGATGATGCCAAGGTGAAGGTTTAAGAGTAACTTTTTAGCCATTATATAGGCGGGGGACAGGGCAAGTGGAGGGAGCGCTGTCTGAGTGAAATTCACACAGTGCAAAGCCAAGGTGATACAGACACACACCGCGATGAACAGGAAGGTTGGCGCTGTAATTAAGATGGCTAAAGCACAGTGTACAGTAAGTCCTTTAAAAGAGGGGTGGAGGGAGAGAGGGGGAGAAGGAGTGGAGACAACTTTTAATAAGCCAGAGATACACGGCTGTGAAGCTCAGCGGGCATTTAACATTAACGGTCGGTTATCCTTGGTCTGAAAACTACTGCTTACGTTTTTTTCCCCAACGAGCCAATGAAATTCACCGGTCAGCACTGGCTACAACCTACGAGAACCTTCGACCCCCTGGCAACCCACTAGGACCTCCTGGCGACCCATCTACGGCACGAGAATTCTCGTTACTCTCCATGGTGGTTTCATTCTAATCTCCGCAAATTTTTCAACATATTGAAATATTTGCGGCAACCGTAATGAGGCCACGACTATTTTCCAGAATGCGGGAACTCCTCACGACCATGAAGGCGGCTGCACGGCAACCACTCGCGAACATGTGGCGACCGCAGAGTCCCCTGCAGTCGCCTAAAAAGTTGCCTATTTGGGAAAAGCCCATTAGGAAGCCCACAGTCTGGACATGAACACATGCTCATGTTGCCTAATGTGCTATGTACAAGGAAAAATAAATCAGTTCGCCTCTCTTTGAGGGAAACTGTAATGTTTATAGGAAGTATGGAGCTGCAAACCACAATATTTCACAGAGGTCTTCCAAACAACCCTCCAGACAGGGATAAACAATTTTAACCCTTGATTCTTTTCTAGGAACATGGCTGGAGCTCTAGCTAGGAAGCCTTGCTTTTGCCCCCCTCTTCCAGCTACCACTTATGCTGGAACCTCAACAAGATCATTAATGAGCTCTCTATTTTTAAAGAAAAATAGATTTCACTCCAGATGCATTGCAATACCAAACACTATCTTGCCCAGTCAAAATGGTCTGCTTCAACTAAATTCCCAACAAACCTACAAATAATTTCCAATCTTTTTAACAGTGCAGGAGGTCAGTTCTAACTTCCTGAGTGTGCTAACTGCATATGCGTACATCAGTTTCAGAAGAATCCATGGAGCTGTCAATGCCACCTTGCATGATAATTGACATTATCCCTTTGGGTTTTGAATGTGTTAAAAGTGTGTCCCATTGTATCAACTTGCATGATCGCCGTCTAAGTAATAACCATGATTTCTGATTGAGTTCACAGTATAATTCAATCTGCAAGTTTAGCAATCATGCACTGAGATTGTTAAATTTGCACATTGAATTATACAATGAGCTCAATCAGAAATCATGCATTGTGATTGTTTCACCTGTTATAAATGACTGGATCCTTCTTTGCACCTATTCCCTGAATAACATTATTGGAAATATCAGTCAAAATGATCAGAGGATCAGTGATAATATTGGACCCCCAGTAGACAATAAATTCTCAAGATGCGCACTGAGACGGTTTTAAATAAAGTGCCTAGGGGTACCAAGCCAAAGATGGAGCTATTGCCCAGAGGAATAGAAACATATAGAAATATAGAAAATAGGTGCAGGAGGAGGGCATTTGGTCCTTCGAGCCAGCACCGCCATTCATGGTGATCATGGCTGATCACCCACAGTCAGTAACCCGTTCCTGCCTTCTCCGCACATCCCTTAATTCCACTAGCCCCTAGAATTCTATCTAACCCTCTTTTAAATTCATCCAGTGAATTGGCCTCCACTGCTTTCTGTGACAGAGAATTCCACTAATTCACAACGCTCGGTGAAAAAGTTTTTTCTCATCTCAGTTTTAAATGGCCTCCCTTTATTCTTAAACTGTGGCCCCTGGTTCTGGACTCCCCCAACAGGGGGAACAATTTTCCTCCATCTAGCTTGTCCAGTCCTTTTATAATGTTATATGTTTCTATAAGATCCACCTCATTGTTCTAAATTCCGGTGAATACAACCCTAGTCTTTCCAATCTTTCCTCATATGTTAGTCCCGCCATCCCGGGGATTAACCTTTGAAACCTACGCTGCACTGCCTCAAAAACAAGGATGTCCTTCCTTAAATTAGGAGACCAAACCTGTACACAATACTCCAGATGTGGTCTCAACAGGGCCCTGTACAACTGCAGAATGACCTCTTTACTCCTTTGCTCAAATCCTCTCGTTATGAAGGTCAACATGCCATTAGCTTTCTTCACTGCCTGCTGTACCTGCATGTTTACTTTCAGTGACTGGTGTACAAGGACGCCCAGGTCTTGTTGTACTTCCCTTTTTCCTAATCTGACACCATTGAGATAATAATCTGCCTCCTCGTTCTTGCCGCCAAAGTGGATAACCTCACATTTTTTCACATTATACTGCATCTGCCATGCATCTGTCCACTCACTCAATCTGTCCAAGTCACCCTGCAACCTCCTAGTATCCTCTTTGCAGATCACACTGCCATCCAGATGCCATTTGTGTCATCTGCAAATTTGCTCGTTTTATTTTTAATCCCATCATCTAAATCATTAATATATATTGTAAATTGTTGCAGCCCAGCATCGAGCCTTGCGGCACTCCACTCGCTACTGCCTGCCATTCTGACAGGGACCTGTTTGTTCCTACTCTTTGTTTCCTTTCTGCCCACCAATTCTCTAGCCATGTTAATACCCTACCAACAATACAATTTTTCCCACTAATCTCCTGTGTGAGACCTTATCAAATTCAAGATGGCGGACTGCATGAGTGGGGCGCAGTTGTGTATGGCTGCTCTGCCAGCAGTCCGCCCTTTCACCCTTTTTTATTTTTATTTTTAGTCCTGTTAAAAAACATATGTTAGTTGGAGGTCTTTAATGTGGTGAGTGGGGGAGGGGAACGGGGAAACTTTATTTCCTAGTCCCTACCTGGTCGGAGAGGCGGCTTCCCTCCGAGCTGCTTCTTCGCCCCTTCCTCGCGGCGTACAATCAGACTGGAGCAGCGTTTCCTGTCGTGACCGGCCGGGACCCCAGCTTTGGCGGTGGCACAGCGCTGGGACACCATCGTGGAGCGGGCGATGCCTTACCAGGTCGCCGTGCAGTAAACTCCGGAGTGCTGTGACCGCCGACTCCAACATCCAAGGAGCTGTGGCTGCGGAGCGTACAGCCGGGGACAGCGCTGGATTTAGAACACCGCGTAGCCTGGGATCCGAGATCGCCAGAGTCGGAGCTCCAACCAGCGCAGCTCGAGGACTTCGGGTGCCACGGTCTCCTGGGAGGAGGCGGTCGCTCCAGACATTTCCAAGCCGCGGAGGAGTGTTCACCCAACGCCGGAGTTCCAGCTTTCCGGCAAGAGGGCCTGAATACCAAAGATATTAGAGGAGCTCCTCTAGTATCTTTGCTGAAAACATCGGACTGGCTGCGGAGGCCACAAATAGGCCCCGACCTCGGGTGATTCACAGAAGACGAGGACTTAACATTTTGATGCCTTTCTTCACCGTGGAAAATTTTGATTCTGTTGTGGGGGGACGTTCATGTTGAATTCTATAATGTGTTGTGTCATTTTTCTTATTTTTAATTTTTCTATGGATGTACGGAAACTTTATTATTTATTTTACGTAAAGCACTTTGGTTTCAACGCGAGTTGATTTAAACGTGCTATATAAATAAAATTTACTTTACTTTACTTTATCAAAGGCTTTCTGAAAGTCTAGATACACTTTATCCACTGGCTCTCCTTTATCCATTTTATTTGTCACATCCTCAAAAGATTCCAGAAGATTAGTCAAGCAGAATTTACCCTTCATAAATCCATGCTGACTTGGACCAATCCTTTTACTGCTATCCAAATGCACCGTTATTACTTCTTCTAATAATTGACTCCAGCATCTTCCCTACCACCGATGTCAGGCTAACTGGTTTATAATTCCCCATTTTCTCTCTCCCTCCTTTCTTGAAAAGTGGGATAACATTAGCTACCCTCCAATTCACGGAAACTGATCTGAATCTATAGAATGTTGGGAAATGATCACCAATGCGTCCATGATTTCTAGAGCCACCTCCTTGAGTACCCTGGGATGCAGGTCATCAGGCCCAGGGGATATATCAGCCTTCAGCACCATCAGTATACCCAATACTATTTCTCACCTACTTTAAATGTATTTTAGTTCCTCTGTCTCCCTAGATCCTCTGTCCTCTAGTACATCTGGGAGATTGTTCGTGTCTTCCTTAGTGAAGACAGAACCAAAGTACCTGTTCAACTCTTCTGCCATTTCCTTGTCACCCATAATAATTTCACCTGTTTTTGCATTCAGGGGACCCACATTTGTCTTTACTAATCTTTTTCTCTTAACATACCTAAGGAAGCTTTTACTATCCTTCTTTTTATTCTTGGCGTGCTTACCTTCGTACTTCATCTTTTCACCTTCTAACGTCCTTTGAAAGTTTCACAATCCTCTGGCTTCCCAGTACTCTTTGCTATGTTATACACCTTTTCTTTTAGTTTTGTACCGTCCCTAACTTCCTTTGTCAGCCACGATTGCCTCTTACTCCCTTTAGAATCTTTCTTCCTCTTTCAAATGAAATGATCCTGCATTTTCTGGATTATGTCCAGAAATTCCTGCCATTGCTGTTCAACCGTCATTCCTGCTAAGATCCTTTTCCAGTCGACCTTGGCCATGCCTTCACTGTCCCCTTTGTTCAACTGTAACATTGGCACTTCTGATTTAACCTTCTCCCTCTCAAATTGCAGATTAACATTTCCTCCTAGCAGTTCCTTTACCTTGAGATCCCTTATTAAATCTGGTTCATAATGCCCCTGTCCCACTTAGGAAACCTGAACGGAAACCTCTGGAGGCTTTGCACCCCACCCAAGGTTTCCGTGCGGTTCCCGGAGGTTTTTGTCAATCTCCCTAATGGTCGAAAGTGGATTCCGCTTCTTCTATGTTCCGGCGATTATTTCAAAAAATTCAAAACCGGCCGCGACTAAAAATAGGTTGCCGTTTTAAAAATCGGTCATTTTTTAGTCGAAGTCGGTTGCGATGCTAGTTGAAGTCGGTTGCGATGCTAGTTTAAGGTGGTTGCCAGAGGATGGAGGTAGTGGAGCGTAATCCCTGGTGGAATCAAACTGGGTTGCTTTGTCTTGGAGAATGTCAGAGCAGACCTACAGACAGCAAAGAGGCAGTCATGGCAGCAAATAGGGTGTTCTTTAGGTAAACTGTGGCAAGGTTTATGTTCACTTTGATCGAGGGGAGAGTGAACTTTATGCTCTTCCAAGTGCCATTTCAGGGAATCTGCATGGCAAAGGTACAGTGAGTGACTGTAACAAGCCGCAGAAGTATTTGAATGTAACGTGGACTGTCATCACTTCACTGCTAATTGAGAGCAGCCAATCAAACTTATATTGTGTAACTAGACTAAGTGGGACCCATTGGGCCCCATGGGAACCCGGGAGGCCTGGTCCCCCAACGCAATATTGCACCTCTCCACCAATTCCAATATTGCTGACCATGGGGGGGGGGGGGGGGGGGGGGGGCTTTCTGGCACACTAATATGGGTGTTGTGGGCCAAAAGGACTGGTTTCTAGAGGGCTAGTATGAACATTGTGGGCTGAATGGATTATTGGGCTGGCTGCTCAGTCACTCAAGCCTGGTGGGCTGGCAGCTCAGTCACTCCGGCCTGGTGGGCTGCCAGCTCAGAAACTGCCAGAAATTTTGCCCAAAACAGGTGAGAGACTGTGAGAGAGAAGGGGTAGAGGGTGGAGAATCAATTTTACACATTTTTCATATTTTTCTGCAGATCACAGCAATTAAAGAGGAAAGTCTATCCTGGCCTGGATCTCACAGGGAGCAAATGATGGGAGGGAGAAAAATACTGGGGTGATATTTAATACTTGCAGGGGAATACTTACTTATGGGCTGAAGGGACTCCTGGGCTAGTACAGGCCTTATGGGCCGAAGGGGCTCATTAAAAAAAATCTTAGTGAAATCTCAGTGAAAGGCACTCTTTCTGGACTTTTCCTGGCCTGGCACGGGCCTTTTGGGGCAAAATGCTCCTCCTGGGCTAATATGGGCATTTGGGGGCAAAATGGACTGGTTTCTCGGCTAATACGGGCCTTTTGGGCCGAAATTAGTGGTTTCAGGCAGGCCAAACAACTCATTTCATTTCATTTCCAATTGCATTGCAGTTTCAAACACAGGCCACGCCGAATAGCTCATTGCATTTTCATTTCACTTCCATTGCCATTACACTTTCAAGCACAGGGCAGGCCCAAGTCAAACAGCTGATTGCATTTTCACTTCATTTCCATTGCCATTGCAGTTTCAAGCACAGGGCTGGCCCAAGCCAAACAGCTGATTGCATTTTAACTACATTTCTATTGCCCTTGCAATTTCAAGCACAGGGCAGGCCAAACAACTCATTTCATTTTCATTAAGGGCTAACAAATCATTTATTCAAGTACATTGCATACTCACAGTGTTCTGTAGTTTCCCAGCTCAGACAGAGAGTCATGACCTCTCCCTCACCATCTTGCAGACAGACTAAGCCACGCCCACACTTCCGGGTTTTATAGTCCCTCCCCACTCCCAGCATAAGGGGCGTGGCCTTCATGGCGGTGATTGACAGGAGAGAGAATCTCAAGATTTTTTAAACTCTAATAAGTCTTTTATTTTTCATCGATGGGAAAAATCCTGGGGGCCTGCACAGCGGAGGAGGACTGAGTAAGATGGCCAAAAAATCACAGCCATATGTAGTAGCACTTTTTTCTAAAATCAAGGCACAGTGCAAACAGGAAGTGGTCAAGATGAGACTTTTAATTATATAGATGTTAAACTGAGCATGTGCCATTGATTTTACCTCCCTTTAGATTATTGTGGTTTAAACTCCACTCTACTCGTGCATTGAGGTAGCCGACTCTCCTCTGCTCCCAGGGAAATAGTGTATGCGACCATGAAGAAAATACGACAATAGATCTTGTCGCACTTTTTTATCTTTTCATTTTCATTTCACAGATTTATTTATTCATTTTAAAAATAATGGTGATGGGCATAGGTTTGTTGGCCTACATTCAAGAATTATGCAATCAAGAAGCGGTGTGGGGTGGGGGGGAGTGTTTTCCTTTCCAACTCACCTGACAATCTGGTGCGTAATGAGGATGTAGATGTTTGGAGTCTAAAGGCAGGAGCGTTGGGGTGAGAAAATTATATCATGAAATCATCATGATTTCATGCAACTAGTTAACATTAGCAATCTTGGACATGAGGAACGAATGGGTGACACTATTTGGTGTTGGGATGGTGCAAATTATGAATAGGGAATGGTTATGGAGTTTTATAATTAAAAAATAATCTCAAAATGGGTAGCCATATTGTGTATCATTTCAATCCCTCTTATTTTCCAAACCACTCTCAAATAGCTGGTTGTGAAAAACCCTTTGTTACATTTGTGTGTGCTGCAGAATAGCTCAGCAGCATGACAATTAGGGCTTAACTGTTTAATATCAATGCTGCAATTGTGTTAGTGGGCAGTTTCTGACTGCATCAGCATGTTCCTGAAGTGCAACATCATGTTAATTGAGTAACTAAAGTCTTCCTAATCCTAGAAAATCCAACCCAGCTTTTTGAATATTTACAGACATGCAGAATGTGTGCACACATTATAGACAGATTTTGGATACCTCAAACAAGCCACAATATTTTGGAGAAGAATGTAAACTTGCAAAGTCAAGGACAGTTCTGTTGCTTTTGGGTGATTCTTCAGTAAGTGTCTACTTTGGTGTCCCGCTACTTTGATGCTGTTTTTAAGGAGAATCTGTAATTCTATCCCTTTTCTTCTTTTTCTACATTGTTAATAAACATAATCCTCATAAATAAAGATTAAACCCTAAATGAATAAAGTGTTGTTTTTTCCCCACTGTTCGATGACCCCACCTCCCCCCGAAAACGGATTTTCTCACTCCAAAGATCCTGCCTTAAAGGGCCTGTCCCACTTGCATGCGATTACGTGCGTTTGACGTGACCAAACGGAAGCGGAGTTCACGTAAATTTCGTGCTAAGTACGCGCTAAGTTTGGGCCGACTGAATTTGGGCGTCGCACGGCATCACGCAGTGCCACGCCAGGTGGAGACATCATCGCACAGCGCCACACGTTAGGCGTACGCCGTCAAGACATTGCATATGCCATCAAGACATTACGTACGACATCAAAACACCGTGTACGACCGCAATGCGCCTGCGTGCCGACAGGGCGTTGGCGAGCAAAGTTTTCAGACACTGCAGGAATTTCGGAGCCCCGCGCAATGTCGGGACCAACACTGCACAACTCCATACGCCTCCGCGCTTCTAATTGGGACCGGCTCAGCGAGGCCCGTACGCCTCAAGCGACCGCGTAATTTGCAAGCCAAGGTCGCGTAAGTGCGACAGGCCCTTTAGTCTCCAAACCACTCACAACCAGCTATTTGAGTGGTTTGGAAAATAAAAAGGATTGAAATCATACACATGTCCCGATGGTTACTTGTGAAATTTCAAGTCGGCATATTTATTTAATGGGGGATCTATCTGAAATGAAAATACTTTTAAATGGTAGGTATTAATAATTAAAATATTTATCACCCTTAAAAAAATTCCTCTATTCTTGATAAAATTATAAATCTTACCGTTTTTTTCAAAAATTCCTTATCCCCGATGATTGTAGTCATTTACCGTCACGCACCTTTGTTGAGTCGTCCCACATGGCTATAAATAGAATAGACGCGAACTTCCGACCTCAAAAGACGGCGGAATTCAACAGTCCCCTACCTTGTGAATTTCTCCTGATTCGCTGGGCGAGAAGCGTGTGAAAACTCAATTTTCTGCTGCATAACAGGTACGTACCTTTATTCAGCGCCATTCCTGAACGGTGCTGAACACCTAGAAAATAAAAATAAAATTGTTCTTTTTTGATTTGTTCTGGAGAACAAATTGTGCCATGTGCCATTCGGGAAATGATATGCCCAGGCATGGCCTTCCGGTGAGGCCATCCTGGGCTAAAGGCTTGGGCCACCATTCCCATCACGGCCACATCCACGACTTAACCACCGATCTCCATCCAGCTCCATCTCCAGCTCCAGGTGGACACAAAGCCCCATTGCAGCCATCGCATCTAGCCCTAACCCTAACCCTAACCCTAGCCCCAACCCCAACCCCAGCCCCAGCCCCAGCCCCAACCCTAGCCCCCCTAGCCCTAACCCTAGCCCTAAGTCTAGCCCTAACCCTAGCCCCAACCCTAGTCCCAACCCTAGCTCTAACCCTAGCCCCAACCCTAGCCCTAATCCTAACCCAAGCCCGAACCCTAGCCCTATCCCTAGCCCCAACCCTAGCCCTAACCCTAGTCCCAATGCTAGCCCTAGCCCTCGCCCCAACCCTAGCCCCAACCCTAGCCCCAGCCCTAGCCCCAACCCTAGCCCCAGCCCTAGCCCCAACCCTAGCCCCAACCCTAGCCCCAACCCTAGCCCCAACCCTAGCCCCAGCCCCAGCCCCAGACCCAACCCTAGTCCCAGCTCTAAGGAGAGAGGGGGAGAGGGGGAGAGGGGGAGAGGGGGAGAGGGGGAGAGGGGGAGGGAAAACATACTAAATAATGTGAGTGACCGTGAATGAAGGACTTACCTGCAAGCCAGGCAGGAAACCTGTCGAACGGAACCTAATGACGTGATCCATTTAAATCCAATAACCATTTAAATCTTTCCAATCCACCAAAACATCCAATTAGTTCAAATGGTAATTGTACCCGCATCAGACAGCTTTAAGAAATTCTCCGTGAATACCTTCAGTAATACTTGAAAATCAAAACAAAATTGGTGGCACATTGTGTTAATACGATGTTAATAGAGACATTTAACAAGTGCTTAACAGTGACACCCCCACTGTCTCGCAGAAAGCGGAGATTTTAATAGGAGGTAGACAAAAATGCTGTCGAAACTCAGCGGGTGAGGCAGCATCTATGGAGCGAAGGAAATAGGCAACGTTTCGGGTCGAGACCCTTCTTCAGACTGATGTGAGGGAGGGGGGGCAGCGGGAAGAAGAAAGGAAGAGGCGGAGCCAGTGGACTGATGGAGATCTGAGAAAGGGAGGAGAAAGTAGGGACTACCTGCAATTAGAGAAGTCAATGTTCATACCGCTGGGGTGCAAACGGCCCAAGCAAAATATGAGGTGCTGCTCCTCCATTTTACGGTGGTCCTCACTCTGGCCATGGAGGAGGCCCAGGACAGAAAGGTCAGATTTGGAATGGAAGGGGGAGTTGAAGTTCTGAGCCAACGGGACATCAGGTTGTTTATTGCGAACCGAGCGGAGGTGTTCGGCGAAGCGATCGTCAAGCCTACGCTTGGTATCACCGATGTAGAGCAGCTGACGTATAGAGAAGTGGATGCAATAGCTGAGGTTGGAGGAGGTGCAGATGAACCTCTGCCGCACTTGAAAAACTTGGGTTGCATGAGGGAGATTTTAATAGATTTCTTTTCACCAAATTTCAAAATCCGGATTACAAAACATGGGGGGGGACACGTGTATCCTCCATCCCCCCCTGGATTTCCGCCCAGGCCTGGAATAACCAATAATTTATTGTATTTTCATTGTAGTTTGCATTTAATGCTCTCATGTATCTCCTGCCATTGGAAGAAAGGTACAGGAGTCTGTAAACTGTAATGTCCAGGATCAGGAACAGCTTTTACCTAATAACCATTAGGCTATTGAACTCAACAAACTCCATCCAAACTCTGAACTACAAACTGCTTGGGTTGCACGAGGGACTTGAGGCTTTGTTTTGTTTTGTTTATTAAACTTGTTTTGTTTGTTTATTGTATTATCTATTGAGTCCTGTGTTTTCAAACCTGTTATGCTATTGGTGCAAGTAAGAATTTCATTGTTCCAGTCCTGATGCATAAGAAAATTAAACACTCTTGATTCTTGCCTGACTTGGATTGGTTTTTGGACAGGAGGGAAATTGTGAGAATGAATAGATTATTCTTAGTTTGGCGCTGCATTGACCAGTGACCAATGTTGGATCCTAAGATCACATCAATACTAACCATTTGGATGAGTGGATTAAATATCATATTTCCATGCCTGGTGACAATGCAAAACTAATTGAGATTGTGAACATGAGAAGGATGTTAAAAGGCTTCAAGAGGATAAGGACAAGCACTGTGAGTGGGTGACAATGTGCCAGATAGCATACAATGTGGAAAATGTGAGGTATTAATTTTCAAAATGACATGGGTGTACCAGTACACATCACTGAAGGCCAATATGTGGTGCAAGTAGCCATTAAGGAGAAAACTGGTATGCTGGCCTTAATTCATTGAGGATTTTAATTCGGGAGTAAAAGACCTGTCCCACTTACGTGATTTTTTCGGCGACTTGCCAGCACCCGTCATAGTCGCAGCAGGTTGCAAACATTTTTCAACATGTTGAAAATCCAGCGGCGACCAGAAAAGGGTACGACTCCTTGGGCAACTACTCACCACCAAACAGGCACCACCCCGCAAAACCCCGAGTAGTCACCCAAACACTCGTACCTTTTTCTGGTTGCCGCTGGATTTTCAACATGTTGAACATTTTCGGCAACCGGCTGCGACAATGATGGGTGCCGGCAAGTCACCGAAAAAAATTGTGTAAGTGGGTTAGGCCCTTAAGGGAAACTGAACTGAAACTAAACTGAACTTTTTTTGCCATTTTGCTATTTAGCTATATAGCCATAGTGAGATTACATCTGTAGTGTTACATATTATTTTGGTACTTTCTCTAAACTACAAGGTGGCACAGTGCACTGCAGAAGAGTTGTGGCCTTACAGCACTAGAGACCCGGTTTCGATCCTGACTATGGGTGCTGTCTATATGCAGTTTGCACGTTCTCCCTGCAACCATGTGGGTTTTCTCCGGGTGCTCTGGTTTCCTTCCACACTTCAGACCTACAAATTTGCAAGTTAATTGGTTTCTGTAAATTGTAAATTGTCCCTTGTGAAGTATGTAGAATAGTGCTAGTGTATGGTTTGATCGCTGGTCGGCGTGGACTCAATGGGCCGAAATACCTGTTTCCACACTATATCTCTAAAGACTAAACTACAGTGAAGATTAATTGGATTAAAACATAGAACAGTGCAGCACAGGAACTGGCTGTTTGGCCGACAATGTCTATGCCGAACATGATGCCAAGTTAAACTAATCTCCTCTGCCTGCATGTTATCCATATCCCTCTATTCCCTGCATATCTAAGTGTTTATCTATAAGCAATCTAAAAGCATTAGTTCCGGGATAGCTGGTTTGCTGCATGAGGAATGCCTATCTGGACGAGTATGGTATTCCCTTAAGCTCAGAATGGGAGAAGATCTTATCTAAACTTGGAAAATTCTTAAAGAGCGTGACGTTAGATTTAGGGAAGATGTCTGTCCTGGCTGTGGAATCAAGGACTGACAATCACTTAGGACTGGTAAGAGGAGAAAGACCTTCACTCAGACAATAAACTTTTGGAATGGTTTACCCCTGATTTCTATTGAGGCTCAATCATTGTGGACATCAAGGCATACAGGGAATGTGTTGTACCATAGATCATGGATGATCATAGTAACTAGATGGGTCAGATGGTCTATTCCAGCTCTTCGTTTTTACTTTGTCCTCAGATTTTGCCATCATACACATAGGCTTCAGCACATGTGGTGAACTTCCAGTCATTGTAGACAGCTGAACATTGTCAGAATGTCGAATAACACATATTCTTCAAATGTTCTGGTTTATTTCCAAGAAGCATGTCTGGCTTCACAATTAGTTTAATTAGAACATTATTTTGAGCAATTTTCTCTGTAATTGGAAATGTGCTCATCTGGAAGTGAGAGGCACACCCTATACTCCACCACATTACATGAGTGCATGCGTGTATTCAGATAGACAGACAGAGACTTGTACACACATAACAGGTATACACACACACTGCATCTGCACACACTTCTCAAACAGAAGATAGAAAGGAAATATAATTCCATTCAATTGACACAGCTCTGTAAATTTGAAAATGTCAGCATTTCATATGACAGCTTTTGCTATCAGAGTGCCTGAGTGACTTGGAAGACTCAATATCACATTGGACCTAGCAGAACTCTTGACTGGCATCCCTTCCACCACCCTAAACATTTATCTCGTCCACCACCAATATACCACGGCTACAGAATAAGACCAGACACCCTGCAACAAATCTGTTCTCAGCTGAGGCCAGCATTGCTTAACATCAGTGGGCATAATCTTGCAATGAGTGCCAGTAACATGGCCCACTGAATTCTGGCTACAATAATTTCATTTTTATACTTAAATCCATTGCATTGGGATGCTTTTCAGCACGAGTGGTTTTTGCTGATTCTCACTACGAATGTGATGTTCACTAAATTCAATCATATGGAAGAGGCAGTGTTCCTGGTCGATGGCTCTTTAAAGCTTTCTGCCATTGCAGAGGAGAATGTCAGTAAGTCATATTTTCTTTTCACTTGGTGATATTTGCTATTTTCAGTATAAATGTTCTCATAGTTATTTTCAGTATTGATGTGGAGGGTCGTGGAGGGTCAACATATTACCAGTTTCTCTTTACAACCCACTGAGCTCACGCCACCTCACTTTTCCTGTGACCAATTCTCCCCACAGTCCCACATTTCGGATTCTACCAATCACCTTGGGTTGTGGGAGGAAACCAGAGCACACAGGGGAAATATCATACAGTCGCAGGGAGAACAGACGGTACCAAAAGTCAGGACTGAGCTGGGTCACTTGAGCTTTATTCTTTAGACTTTAGAGATACAGTGCAGAAAAAGGCCCTTCGGCCCTCTGAATCCACGCCAAACAGCGATCACCCTGTGAACTAACCAACACCCACTAGGTTACAGCTTACATGATATTACATCATACAGAAGACAATTAACCCACAAACCTGAACGTCTTTTGAGTGTGTGAGGAAACGGGAGCCCCTGGAGGAAACCCAAGCGATCACAGGGAGAACATACAAACTCCATACAGTCAGCACCCGTAATCAGGATCAAACCAAGGGCTCTGGCGTTGTAAGGCAGCAACTTTACCACTGTGCTGCCCTGTGGAACTCTGTGGCAGAAGCTTGAACTACTGCTGGGTCACACCCATTGGTTCCATAAAAGATTAGAGCACAGGACAAGGTCACTTACCTTCCCTAGACTGGTCCAGTTATCTTCTGGAACAGTTAAAATCTAATCCCGCCATGAGATTACGCCCTAACCCCTAGTATTCCCATGTCTCAACAACACTTTGCAATAAGTCAAATTCCCACAAACAACTATGTACAGAAAACGTAGAGACACAAGGAACGGCAGATGCTGGAATATTGAGCAAAACGCAAAATGCTGGAGGAACTCAGTAGGTCAGTCGGTATCTGGGCAGGGGAATGGACAGGCGACATTTAGGATCGTTACCTTTCATCAGACAGAAAAACTATTACCGAAAAACGACACCTACTTTGTGTGCTAAAGCTATGTTTAAATAAATGCTTGATTCAAGAACTGTTTAAACATTTCCTCCTGTTCTCCCTCCATACCTGCTGAGCATTTCCAGCATTTCTGCTTTCATAATCTTTTGGAGGTACCACTCATGTTGCATTGCTACTTATGTCTCACGGTGTGAACTTCAACAAACCTCTGCCACAGAGATGGCCTTACTTGGTGCCCATCAATAATGTTACAAATGTTGACATGAGTGCATTATACTTATTCCAGGTATCATAAGGGATACCAGCAAACTTAGTGAGCATACAGTTCACAAATACATAAAACAGGTGACAGCAACACTGTATTCTGTAGCAAACAATAGCATGTAAAAAGGCATTCATATGGCAGCTTGTGATACAGGATATCCTTGTTGGCTCCTTCTTCCTGTTTGGGTTTATAGCTTCAGGCTTTCCATCCCATCTGAGTCAATCAAAAAACGTCCATTCAAATGAATACCAGTTTTCCAGCTACTGTGCTGTACTTCATGCTTCAATAAAACTAGTACACTACAAGATTATGTCTAGGATAGAGAGATACACACTGCGGCTTTAGACTTCTTAGAAGGTATAGCACCAGTGTAGATGTATCCAACTTGAAGCAAATTGGACCCAAAAATAGTAATTTTTAATTAATAATTCAGATGCACTGATATATCATGAAGCGCGGCACAGTGGCGCAGTGATAGAGTTGCTGCCTCACTGCGCTTGCAGCACCGGAGACCCAGGTTCGATCCTGACTATGATTGCTGTCTGTACGGAGTTTGTACGTTCTCCCTGTGACCACGGCGGTTTATCCGAGTTTGTTGGTTCACTCCCACACTACATAGACGTACAGGTTTGTAGATTACTTGGCTTGGTGTATGTGTAAATTGTCCCTAGTGTGTGTAGGATAGCGTTAATGTGCGGGGATCACTGGTTGGCGTGAACTCAGTGGGCCGAAGCGCCTGTTTCCCCGCTGTATCTTTAAACTAAATTAAACTCTGTTATAGCGTATAATATTTTGATTTTATTTTAATTTATATTTTCCTGCACAGGGAGTATTACCTCCAGAAGAATGGGCATGGTACACAATGTTGAATATAAAATCTGTTCTTGACAATCATTCATCAGCTGAAACAATTGCTGGAACAGTTGCTTAGACTCGTTTAAACAATAGGGATGATTTTATATCTTGCCCAGTCCCCTTGGTACACACCGGAAGGAGAGAGCCCAAGGTGCACACTGGCTAACTCAGACCCAATGGAGAGAGCAGGGAAATTAGCTTTTGAATGGGCCCTGTGTCGAGAGCCAAGAGTGAAATCAAATCACCATGACACAGCTAAAAAACAGCAACAACAGTGAGGACTTTTGGCTCCTAACCAACAACAACAATCCAAAGAGGCCTTCAGTTTTGATAGTCATTTGCTGGACCAGCCTTCCTTCCTAGACTCTCCCTGTCTTTCCTGATAATGCCTCTCAGATCTGTTTGTGCCCAACAGATAAAGTAATCTTTGGCATATAGAGGTAATCAGACCTCAATGTTTTCAAATGGCAGAGTCCTGGAAGAGAGTGAGTGTGTGTGCGAGTGTGCGAGTTTTTGCGAGTGTGTGCGTGTGCGTGTGTGTGTGTGTGTGTGTGTGTGTGCACGGGTGCCTGTGTGTACGTGTGTACGCGTGTGCATATGTGCTTGCGTGTGTGCTTGTGCGAATGTGTGTGTGCGTGATCGTGTGTGTGCATGTGCATGTGTATGCATGCGTGCGTGCTTGTGTGCGCATGTGCATGTGGATGCATGCGTGCGTGCTTGTGTGTTGGTGGGGAAGGGTGTAGATTGTGCCATCACAACAGTTTGGAAATGTTTCAGGTGTAGGCTGGGAGCTGAGTGAGGCAACCCTGAGGGATTCCCTGCTGGAGCAGGCTATAACAACAACATCCATGGACATGTGCCAATTTTATTAAAGGTAAGCTGAGGAAATCCTTGGTGCACACCTAGAATTTGCTTCTGAGCCACCAAGTGACATATATATCCATTTTGATTTTAACCAGCAGATTTCAGGAAATTGGAGTCTGAAAAAAATGTTGTTTCACTATTTTTCTTAGCAGTCTCAGAAATCCCCCTGTGCTTCGTAAGTTCTAGGAGCAGAATTCGGCCATTCGGCCCATCAAGTCTACTCCGCCCTATCAATCATGGTTGATCTATCTTTCCCTCCCAACCTCATTCTCCTGCCCTCTCCCCATAACCCCTGATACCTCTACTAATCAAGAATCAATCAATCTCCACCTTAAAAATATCCATTGATTTGGCCTCCGCAGCCTTCTATGGCATTGAATTCCACAGATTCACCACACTTGTGTTAAGACATGTTTATTCACAAACTTTCTATATTATGCACCCGATATAAGTAACTGGTGGTAGACAAAAATACTGGAGAAACTCAGCAGGTGAGGCAGCATCTAAGGAGCGAAGGAATAGGTGATGTTTCGGGTCGAGACCCTTCTTCAGACTGATGTGGGGGTGGGGGGGGGGGGGGGGCGGGGCGGGAAGAAGAAAGAGCTGGGAGGGGAAGGGGAAAGAGGGAGAAAGCAAGGACTATCTGAAATTGGAGGTCAATGTTCATACCGCTGGGGTGTAAACTACCCAAGCAAAATATGAGGTGCTGCTCCTCCAAAGTGACTGGTGTGTTGTTTTAGCAGCAGTATACATTAACATGTGCATTTTCTCTATCGTGGAATGTCAAAGTTGCAGGCAGGTCCAACACATTGCCCTCAGTTGAGTCACCTCCTTCAACTGCTGCAGTTGGTGTGATAAATACTGTCAAAATTCTGTTGGGGAGGGAGTTCCAGGATTTTCTCCCCATAACAATTAAGGAATGGTTAGTTTGTTCAAAGTGAGGATAATGTGTGACTTCAAAGAGGAACTTGCAGGTAGGGGTGTTACCAAGTACTTGCTCTTCTTGGTCTTCGAGGCAATAAAGCTTACATATTTCTGAGGCGTTAGTAAAAATGACGTGGCAAGTTGTTGCAAACCATTTTAAAAATACTACTCAGTGATCTGATGGGGAAAGTAGTGAAAGCATAAAGTAGTGGGTGAAGGTACAATTAAATGGATCTCTTTGTTTTGGAGACTATAAAGTCTCCTGAACATGATGGCAGCTCATCAAGACAAGTGTATTCCATCACACCATCACACTCATAGAGAGTGAAAGGGTTTTGAAAGTTAGGATTGAGTTACTTGCCACAGTATACATGGCTTTTGATCCATATTTGTAGCTGTTACATTTGTAGCTCTACATTTTTGTTGTTGCTAATTTTAAGGTTACGATCATGTAATCGATGATGAAAGATCCAATGGTGGAAATGATATTGAATGTCAAAGGGAAGTGGTTAGTAAGTAAGTAAGTAAGTACATTTTATTTATATAGCACGTTTAAATCAACTCACGTTGAAACCAAAGTGCTTTACGTAGAATAAATAATTTCTGTACATCCATTAAAAAAAATTAAAATGACACAACACATTATAGAATTCAACATGAACGTCCCCCCACAATAGAATCAACATTTTCCACTGTGGGGAAAGGCATCAGAAGTTTCAGTCCTCTTCTTCTGTGATCACCGGAGATCGGGGCCTATTTGTGGCCTCCGCAGCCAGTCCGATGTTTTCAGGCCCTCTTGCCGGGAAGATAGAACTCCGGCGTCGGGTGAACACTCCTCAGCAGCTTGGAAATGTCTGGAGCGGCCGCTTCCTCCCCGGAGACTGCGGCACCTGAAGTCCTCAGGCTGCGCTGGCTGGAGCTCTGACTCTGCCGATCTTGGGTCCTAGGCTCAGCGGTGTTTTTAATCCAGCCTGCGGCTGGATGCCTGCACCCACGGTTCCTAGGATGTTGGAGTTGGCGGTCACAGCACTCCGGAGCTTACCGCTACCCGGTAAGGCATCGCCCGCTCCGTGATGGTGTCCCAGCACTGCGCCGCCGCCGAAGCTGTAGTCCCGGCCGACCCCGACAGGAAACGCCGCTCCAGTTCGATGGTAGGTTGCGAGGAAGGGGCGAAGAAGCAGCTTGGAGGGAAGCCACCTCTCCGACCAGGTAGGGACTAGGAGATAAAGTTTCCTCCTCCCCCTCCCCCCACCCACCACATAAAAGAAGACCTCCAACAAACATTTTGTTTGAACAGGACTATAAATAAAAATAAAAAAGGGTGAAAGGACGGACTGCAGTCAGAGCGACCATACACAACGGCGCCCCACTCCTGCAGTCCGCCATCTTCCCTAACTGTGAGATATCACAGTGAGAACGGTTAGACTATCCCTTGTTGGAAAACCGGCTCTTGTGTTGCACAAATGTCCCTTTGCATGACTACATGTGGCGCAGTGGTTGTGTTGCTGCCTTAACCAGAGCCCGGGTTCGATCCTGACTACAGATGCTGGCCGTACAGAGTTTGCATGTTCTTCCTGTGACCGCATGGGATTTCTACAGGTGCTCTGGTTTCCTCCCACACTCCAAAGATGTACAGGTTTGTAGGTTAATTGGCTTTGGTTAAATTGTACATTGTCCCTAGTGTGTCGATACATGTGACAATAATAAACTAAACAGCAGATGAGGCAACATTGTAATTAATTGTGCCTATAACGTGTTCTGCAGCATGTCTTGAATTTAAGTAACAGGTCCAATAACCGCAACTAGCAGTCTGAAGAAGGGTCTCAACCCGAAACGTCGCCTATCTCCTTCGCTCCTTAGATGCTGCTGCACCCGCTGAGTTTCTCCAGCTTTTTGTGTAACCGCAACTATCATGCTTTCTGTTAGTTTGGCTCCAGACAGAAGAGGTTTATTCGTTCACCACCATGCCATGCCACACTCAGCCAAATGCTTCCTGATGTCATGGGTAGTCGATCTCACCCTATATTTGTATTTCAGCTTTTTCATTCAAGGCTGCACCAAGACTAGCCTGGAGCCATGTGGTCCTGGAGTGACCCCAACTGAATATATCTGAATAAGCTAGTTGTGAATGTGTGCTGTTAAGTTAACACTTCTAATTAAACGTTGCATTGTACTCCTAGTGATTGATGTGGGCTGTACCAAATGGAACTGTCAAATTGGATTTGTGCTGAGAGTTCTGCTGAAAACGTACCAGAACAAATTTATTAGATACAAACGTTGTAGCAATACTGGTACGTTTTTTTACTAAATTAGAATTTGTAGTAACATTTGTGGTGTCCAGTGTCCTCCTCCTTGCTTGTTATCACATGGAATCACTTGAATTGACTGATGGATTGGCATTGGAAATGTCAGGAAAAAGCCTAAGTGATTTATAGTTTTTAAGAGTGAAGTTTGCTTCATCATTGGCTATTGAACTCAATTGTTCTGCTCCATTTCACAAGATATGGGGAAATACTTGTGATGACTTCCTTCCCGTCACTTGTTTATTATTGCATTTCTTTGTAAATATTTGAGATTAACGTCAGCCTTTAAGCGATGGTATTTGACATCAGGGAGGCACAGTGACACAGCGGTAGAGTTGCTGCCTTACCGCACCAGACACCTAGGTTCAATCCTGACTAAGGATACTGTCTGAATGGAGTTTGTACGTCCTTGCTGTGACTTTGTGGGTTTTCTTTTGGTGCTTTGCTATCCTCCCACACTCAAAAGACACACAGGTTTGGTAGGTTAATTGGCCCTAGAGTGTAGGATAGTGTTAGTGTACGGGTGATTGTTTGTTGGTGTGGACTTGTTGGGTTGAAGGGCCTGTTTCCACGCTGTATCTCTAAAGTCTATTAAACATTCGTTAGGTGTCATGAGTATAATATTGCTGGCCTTACCATTTTCCAAAATTAGCTCAGTTCATGACAATGCCTCAGGAATAGCAATTCTGGGCTTCACCTTGGGACCACATTGGTAGACACAAGGTCATTGCTACTTTAACAGACCTAGCTGAATGAGGTAATTTCTAAAATGTATTAGATTCCAGATACAATATAGTACAAAAATGCCCCTATTTTGTTACGAAGAAAACTTGAGTACTTTGAATTACAGGGAAAATCAAAAGCTGGGCGTTTGAGCTTCAGATGAGTACAACCATTATCCAAATAATTTAGGTTTAATTTTAGGTTTATTATTGTCACCTGTGTCAAGATATAGTGTAAGACTTTTGAATGCTATCCAAACAGATCAGATTTACCATACATAGATAAAATCAGTCCAAATTGAAGTACGATAGGTAGAGCAAAGGGGAGGATACAGAATGCAGAATATAATACTCAGCATCATAACACATTGCAGCTCATCAGTTCTCGGACAAAATCCAATGTCCTCAATGGGGTAGAAGTGAATTGAACAGTACCCTACCTTATGGAAGAAGCACTTAGAAGCCTGATAATGGAGGGGAAGGAGCTATTCCTGGGTCCAGTAGTGCAAACTTTAAACATCTGTATCTTCTGCCGAACGGGAGCATATAGAAGAGAATATATGACCACGGTGAGACAAATCTTGGATTAAGTTGGCTGCTTTTCCAAGGCAACATGAGTTGTAATTGGAATCAATGGTGGGAATTCTGGTTTGTGTGATAGACTCAACTACATCGATTGCAGACTTGGGCGGAATTATTCCCAAATCAAGCTCTAAAGCAGCTCACCATATGCTTTCTATAGGGTATATATAGACGTTTGCAAGAGTCACTGGAGACATAGAAACATAGGAACATGGAAACATAGAAAATAGGTGCAGGTGTAGGCCATTCGGCCCTTCGAGCCAGCACCACCATTCAATATGATCATGGCTAATCATCTAAAATCAGTACCCAGTTCCTGCTTTTTCCCCATATCTCTTGATTCCTTTAGCCCTTATAGCTAAATATAACTCTCTTGAAAACATCCAGTGAATTGGCCTCCACTGCCTTCTGTGGCAGAGAATTCCACAGATTCACAACTCTCTGGGTGAAAAGATTTTTCCTTATCTCAGTTCTAAATGGCCTGCCCCATAATTTTAAACTCCTGGTTCTGGACTACCCCAACATCGGGAACATTTTTCCTGCATGCTGAATCTCCTCAGTCTCCTCAGGAAGTAGATGCGTTGATGTGCCTTCTTTCTTATCTGTTGCATCAATGTGGTTGGTCAACAACAGATTTGAGTAATATTAATGTCAAGGAACTTGAAGCTCTCAACTATTTCCACATCTGCACCGTTGATGCTGATTGGGGCATGTACTCCATCAACATTCCTGAAGTCAATAACCAGTTCCTTCATCTTGCTGACATTGAGAGAGAGGTTATTGTCCTGACATCATCACCAATTCTCTATGTCCTTTCTGTACTCCATCTCATCATGGTTTGTGATTTGGCCCACCACAGCGGAATTAGAGCCAAATTTGTCTGTCCAGTCGTGAGTGTAAAGGGAATATAGTACGAGACTGAGAACACAACCCAGCGGGGCACCGGTGTTGAGATTTATTGCGATCCTCAGTAATCGAGGCCTGTGGGTTAGAAAGTCGAGGAAAGTGGGGGGAGCCTATTCCAAGGTCCAGAGTTTGGAGATTAGTTTGGATGGGATAATAGTTGTTGAAGGCAGAGCTATAGTCGATAAATAGGAATCTGATGTAGAGTCTTTGTTGTGTAGGTGTTCCGGAGATGAGTTTAGGCCCAGGGAGATAACATCTGCTGTGGACTTGTTGTGACAGTAAGCAAATTGCAGTAGATCAGGGCTGGCTGTGAGGCTGGAGTTAATGTGTGGTATTAGCAGCCTCTTGAAGCATTTCACAATGTTGGATGTCAGAGCCACTGGTCAGTCGTTATTAAGGCACACTACTTTTCTTTTCTTTGGCACCAGGATGAGAGTAGTCTTTTTGAAGCAGGTGGGAACCTCAGAATGGGGTAGTGAGAGATTAAGTATGTCTGTGAATACATCTGCCAACTGATCTGCACAGCTCCTGAGGATGTGACGGCCGATCAACTGGACTTGTTGCTTTCTGCGGATTTGCTCTTGCGATAAACGTTCTTACATCTGCTGCAGCAAACCGTGTGGTGCACCTGAGACTGGCAGGGTGGGTGGCATTCCACCACCGACCTTCTGTTGAATGCGTTGTGTACATCGGGAGGGGCTCATTGTTGCCACTGATACTGCCCACCTTCACTTTGCAAGTCTTGCCACTGCCTGGGTATTCATATTATTGTCTCGTGACTCCAGCTTTGTCCAGAATTTCCTCTTGACATTCTTAGAGGTTGTGGATGGATTTCTTGTATCGCTCAGAATCATTTAACTTGAACGCTGCAGACTTGTACTTCAGCTGGGAATGGACCTCACAGTTTGTTTGGAGAATACACATCTGGTATTCTTTGGTACACAGTCTGTTAATAAAGTGTTAATACCTGTTAATAAAGTCTGTGACAGCAGTGGCATATTCATCTAGATTAGTCACGGATTCCTTGATTATGGAACAGCCCCGTGACTCAAAGCAGTTGTGAAGGGTGTAATCTGTTTCCTCAGACCAGTTCTGCTAGACTTTCTGCACCAGATCCTCCTGCTTCAGTTTTGACTTGTAAGCAGAGTGAAGAAACACAACCAGGTGATCAGATTAAGTGCATTTGGGAATGGAGAAATAGGCATATTTCATGGTTGTGTAGTAGTGTTCGAGGTTGTGTGGGTCTCTGATTGGGCAGGAGACATGCTGGTAGTATTTTGGGAGCAGGGCTGACCTTATCATGAACAAGTCGTCGGGTAACTTAGTTCCAAGGCTATTGGTGACAAGCTGTGGTTCTTTGAGTGCAAGCTTAGCATCGGCCTGGGGTGGTATGTGAACTGCAGTCAGGATGGACAAAGTGAATTCCCACGACAGGTAGTAGGGACAAAGCTCCACTGTAAGATATTCCAGTTCTATAGAACTGGAGCTCATCAGGACCACCATGTCCGTGCACCATGTGGGGTTAATTAGAAAGCTGACCCCTCCTCCCTGAACCTTGTCCGCGGACGGCACGCAGTCCACCCCATTTGACACTTTTTCTCACAAAGAGTGGTGAGCCAGTGGAATTCTCTGCCTCAGAGGGTGGTGGAGACAGGTTCTCTGGATGCTTTCAAGAGAGAGCTAGATAGGGCTCTTAAAAATAGCAGAGTCAGGGGATCTGGGGAGAAGGCAGGACGGGGTACTATTTGGGATGATCAGCCATGAGCACATTGAATGGCGGTGCTGGCTCGAAGGGCCAAATGGCCTACTCCTGCACCTATTGTCTATTGTACTCCGATGAAGTGAGAAGCCCTCAGTTTGGATGGCAAAGTCAGGTGAGGTATGAATGAGCCATGTTTCTGTAAAACAGAACACACAGCTGTCCCTCAGTTCTCTGAGGTAGGTGTATCTAGCTTTCAATTCATCCAGCTTATCCTCAATAGCCTGTACATTAGCCCTATATGTAGGCTAGTTGTAAATGACAGGATGTTAAGTGGTGGAATCAACGTCTTTTCATCACTGTTTCTTTTATTAATGTTGATTTTCTCATATGAATTTGTGATTTTAAATCTATGCTGGAGAATGAAAATAACTCAATGATGTGTTAAAGATATACTACAATGCCCAGCTTTATTAGGAAACATTGCTGCACACCAAAGATGCTGCGATTAAAAGTTTGGACTCCCAATCCAGAGATATGAGTTCAAATCCCACCATGATACCTATGAGGTATCATGGTGGGATTTGAACTCATGACTAATGTAGATGAATATGCCACTGATGTCCAGATTCAGTTAATTATTGGATCTTTATGAAAATGTTTTGATAACATTTGTATTGCCCAGTTTAGCCTAAATATGACTCCTGAGATACCCCAATGTGCATAAGTCTTAATTGTTCTCTGAAAGGGCCTGGTAAACCATCCAATTGTATAATAATTACTACATTAAAAAATGACTGCAATGCTCAAGCTAACTACCACTTTCTCAAAAAGACACAAATTGCTGAAATAACTCAGCAGGTCACACAGTATCTCTGGAGAACATGGATAGGCGACATTTGGGATCAGGACCCTTCTTCAGATCACGTTCTCAAATTCAGTAAGAGATGGGCATTAGAGGCTGGTGATGCAGCATAAATAACAACACTACTGTGAGGCAAACATAACATCAGCATCCAGATCTCCTAGTTAAAATAATCACCCCTTTTAAAACCAAAAAAACAATGTTTTGCTATATGCTCTGTTGCAACTATGTCTTATCTCAAGTGTGATTAATGTCATGCTGTTTAAAGGAACAATTTGCGGTGCCTCAGTAAATAATAATGTTTCAACATGCATTCCCAACAACTCCTCACCCTCTTCAACCTCCAGATTTGCTCTCTTGTGCCAACTTTCCCGAATGAAGGGGATGTCGCGCTGAAATAGCAACTTAGAACCCAAAGGCTTTCAACTTTCAAGGAGGAGACGCAGTCCAGTTAAAACATTTTTAAGATCACCGGTCAGAGATGTTATTGGACTTGATAATACATCTCCCATGACAGCCCATAGGTGCTAGCTGGCCTAATGTTATAACACACCAAGAATGCAATCTATCGTTCTATTCTCTTACTGAATTATCTTCACCACAAAGAAACGAAAATGAGTTCACCTGGAAACTCCCTCAAACTCCTAGAAATATCACTTTACAAGTGTTAACGCAACAAATATGTCGGTAAGGTAGGACTTTGAGGTGAGTTTTAGCGTGGGGTTAAAATTTACTGGAATCTGAAAAATTATGCTGACTCATGCATATATTCAACCTAAGAATGTAAAAACTAGAAACAGTGGCTGGAGTTGGCTGCGCGACCCTTCAAGCTCATTGTTCTTCCCTCTGAAAGCCATTTCCCAGCACTGTCCCAATATTCTTATAATCTCCTTAATCACCATAAATCTACTGATTTATGTACACCTCCATTCCCCACCAGGAGGATCTCAAAGCCCTCCGTTTCTTCCTCGACCGCAGAACCAACCAATCCTCGTCTATTGATACTCTCCACCGCCTTACAGAGCTGGTCCTTACAACTTAACAACTTTTCATTTGACTCCTCCCATTTTCTCCAAATACAAGGCATAGCTATGGGCACGCGCATGGGCTCCAGCTATGCCTGCTCCTTTGTAGGGTACATCGATCAATCTTTGTTCGAGGCATACCATGGCCCTATCCCCGAACTCTACCTCCGCTACATCAATGACTGCATTGGTGCTACCTCCTGCACCCATCAGAACTCACTGACTTCATCCATTTTACCACTAACTTCCATCCGGCACTCAAATACACCTGGACCATTTCTGACATTACCCTACAGTTTGTAGACCTCACTATCTCCATCGCAGGTGACAGACTACTGACCGACATCTACTATTGACCCACTGACTCCCATGGCTATCTGGACTACACTTCTTCCCACCCTGCTTCCAGTAAGGACTCCATCCCTACTCTCAATTGCTCCGTCTACGCCGCATCTGCACCCTGGATGAGGTGTTCCAAACCAGGGCATCAGAGATGTCCTCATTCTTTAGGGAACGGGGGTTCCCCTCTTCTACTATAGATGACGCTCTCACCAGAGTCTCTTCTATACCCCGTAACTCTGCTCTCACTCCCCATCCCCCCACTCGTAACAAGGGCAGAGTCCTTGTCCTCACCTTCCACCCTACCAGCCGTCACATAAAACAAATAATCCTCTGATATTTTCGCCACCTCCAACGGGATCCCACCACTGGCCACATCTTCCCATCTCCTCCCCTTCCGGCTTTCCGCAGAGACCACTCCCCCCGTAACTCCCTGATCAATTTGTCCCTTCCCACTGACAAGAAATGCTACACTTGTCGCTTTACCTTCCCCCTTGACTTCATCCAAGGACCCAAGCAGTCTTTCCAGGTGCGGCAGAGGTTCACCTGCACCTCCTCCAACCTCATCTATTGCATCCGCTGCTCTAGATGTCAACTGCTCTACAGCGGAGAGACCAAGATTTGCCCAACACCTCCGCTCAGTTCACATTAACCAACCAGATCTCCCGGTGGCTCAGCACTTCAACTCCCCCTCCCATTCTGAATCCAACCTTTCTGTCCTGGGCCTCCTTCATGGCCAGAGTAAGGCCCACCGTAAATTGGAGGAGCAGCACCTCATATTTCGCTTGGGTAGTTTACACCCCAGTGGTATGCATATTGACTTCCACAATTTCAGGTAGTCCCTGCTTTCTCCGTCTTTCCCCTTCCCAGCTCTCCCTCACCCACTGTCTCTGCCTCTTCTTTTCTTCTTCCCGCCCCCTTCCCGCTGGTGAATATAGGCATATCTCTCATTATTTGGCAAATCCACCATTCCAGAAACCTTTGTTGTACTTTGACTGTATTTTGTTTAGGTGAGAAGGCCATAACTCTATAATATTCAAGATGCAACCTCAACAAGTCCCTATGTAGTTGCAATAAAATATTTGTACTCCTCTACTCATATCTTCTTGTGATAGAGGCTATGTATAATTTGTCTTTGTTGGCTTAATTCACATTGTTATGGTACCTTTTAACAACATAAACTCACAGGATTATTTTACATTATATTCTACCTGCCAAGTTTTCACTTACCCACCTATTGTATAAGGCATCGGTGAGGTCACATTTAGAGTATTGTGTTCAGTTTTGGTCACCATGTTAAAGGAAAGATGAAGTCAAGCTGGAAAAGGTGCAGAGATTTATGAGTATTTTGCCACGGGGGCTTCAGTTATAGGGAGAGGTTGAGCAGGCTAGGACACTTATTCCTTGGAGTGCAGGAGTATTAGAGGTGATCTTATAAAGGTGTACAAGATCATGAAGAGGAATAGATTGAGTAAATGCACATGAGTCTTTTGCCAAAGTAGGGAAATCGAGAACAAGAGGACATAGTTTTAAGGTGAGGAGGGAAAGATTCAATAGTAACCTGAGGGGTAGGATTTTTACACTAAGGAAGGTGGAAATATAGAATGAGTTGCCGGAGGAGATAGTTGCGGCAGGTATTATCATATCGTTTAAGAGACATTTGGAAAGATACATGGATAGGAGAGGTTTACAGGGTTATGGGTCAAGCGCAGGCAGGTGGGACTAGTGTAGATGGGCATATCGGTTGGCATGGTCAAATTAGGCTGAAGAGTCTATTTCAACATAGTATGACTATATGACTCTCTCCTGCCTATATTCATTCAGAGCCTCTTTACATCCTTTTCCATGAATGCACTCCCATGTAATTTTTAATCACAAGTAAACTAAATATGAAATTAGGTGCAATCAGGCAAATCATAGTGATAGATTCTGACCAGTTAAGGCTGAAGCACCAATCCCAGCAGGAGTCCATGAGAAATTGAGAAAAAAACATTTATTCCCACTTTCCGTTTATTGTCTATTAACCAATTCTCAATCACTGCCATCATTTTACCACCAATTCCACATGCTCTAACTTTGTTGAACAACCACCTCAGTAAGGTCTGAGTGAAAGTCTTCCAAATATTTAAATGATTCAATAGGTCAATAGTGTTTGATTTGTCACTTATGCAACTGCACAGTGACATTCTTTTTGCATGTATTACACATGTGGGTGCCGCTATTTTTGGCGCCATTATTCAAAGTCCAACGTTGGTTCGCGCGCTCGATGTACTGGAGCAGTTCCCCGAATCAATGTCCCTCTCCTCACCCGCATCCACTGTTCATCTGTTCTGGTCGAAAAGATCAGTGACGCACATTCTCAAAGAACTCCAACAGATCTCTCAGACATGACTTCCCTTTCATAAATCCTTACTGATTTTGCTTTCCTATTCTTCTCAAAACTTCAAATAATGTTATGCTTTTATCTCTTTGCTTGGGCCCATAGTCACAGGGATTAGCAGCAAAGAAGTGATCATTGTTGCCGAAGCAACATTTCCTTCCCGGAGATGTGATCAATTTTCTGATCACATTCCCCAGGCTCTGCGGCCTACCATCGATGGAGCTGGAAGCCTCCTTGGACTGTCGTGAACCCCACCGCGGAGCGTGGACTTAACATCGGAGCCGATCCCTTGCCTGGGATCGATCCCACCGTGACCACCACGGAATCAACAGCAAGGGCTCGCATTCTCCAGTGAGGCCAAGTCGGGAGTTCCAATGTTGTGAAGGTTCGACCAGCCCCGACGCGAGGTTCGATCGCCTGGCGCGAGGGAGCTGACATCCCCCCCCATGCAGGAGCAGATCGCCTCGACGCAGAGGGCCCGAACGCTGCCAGCTACGGGAGTTAAGATCATCCCATCAGCAGGGGCTCAAGGTCCAGGAACGAGGAGGTACTAAGGGAAGGACGTGAACTTTATTTCGCCTTCCATCATAGTGAGGAATGGAGGCACAGTGGTGGATGGTCATGTTAAAATGCATTTTTGAGTGATCTGGTACTTGTAATTGTTTGACTGACCTGGCCAAAGAAATTCCTCTTATGTTGCAAAACATACTTGGCGATTAAAGTGTGATTCTGATTCTGATTCTGATTTATTTGTTTCAGCACCATTTTGCTACCAAGCTGCGTTACTTAATTTCTGTTCACGACTATACATTTACAAAATTATGTTCAGAGTAGGAAACTTTCTTCTCTTCTGAAGCAAAGAAATGAAACATTTACTATTAGAATGAGTTTATGAGTTTGCTAGACATATCAAATGCAGGAAAACTTCCCATTCTTATATTAATGATACATAGGAGGGTTTCTGCAATTAACCTCAAAATAATAATTGTACAAGCTGTCTGTGACTTCTATAACTCCACTTTTTAAATCTAAATGGAGACGCGAGTCAAATGTGTTTCCTGTGAATGACTGAATGCATCGAATCTTGGAATTACTGCTCCAGTGACCAGCTGTACAACTGGCTGAGTACAACTCACAATTTACCAGTGAGAATGGTATATTAGTTTAGAAACTCCACACGTTCACCTAAACGACTTTGCAGGGGTATGTATTCATTTCAATCGGATTAACACTTCAGCTAAAGAGACTTCAGGGGGATTTCAAGCAAATGTTTGTATATCAATAACCCATAGCATAGTTACAGGGAGAGAAAATAGTACTTTCAGTGGGTTTCTTGTATGTGAGAGAATATTTTACACAAATCAAACCTGTTAATTTAATCATTCACTTTGTCCCGAGTAAGCAAATTCTGAGTATTTATTGAATAAAAAATATATTAAAAATACTAATGAATATCATGCTGTTCGCTTGCCAGACGTAAAAGAGGAATATAGCTACAAGGAGAATTATATTTGAATTGGTAAACTAATTATGCATTAATCCTCCCTTTCTTCACCCATGGTTTCTAAACATATGCAAAACATTGCAAAAATTGCAATTCATGCTGATGTGTACCATCGTTAAGTTTCCCTTGCCCAGGTGCTCTCTCACTGCAGGGCCTGCCTGCACTGTGGATGTGCTTTAGAAACTAGCAGCTTTTCAGAAGAATCTTGGATAATACATAAACATCTACTAGTAAACTTTAATTTTAACCAATCCCAGCAAATTAAAACGACGGTATACAATGCATTCAACTTCATGTTTACTATAGAAACAGGCTCTGGATCTGTGTGGGTGTGTTTTTTTCAGCTATTGTCATGAAAAGACTCTCAGTGTTCAAGGAAGGGAGGGGACCCACATTTTATTTATAAGAACTTTCCCATGATGTTTAGCAAACAGGAAACAGATTATAATGATTGAATGAGTAGTTTTTTGAGACCAGTGATCTTCACATGAATAAAAGCTGCATTAAAACAGATAGGCTCAATGATGATATGCTTGGTTGGACTATTTTTAATTTTATCGTTATGTAATACTAACAATTACTTTACAACTTCAAATGAAACACTTCCATTAGTATTTCATTGTTATGTCAGTTAGATCGCATAATTAAGTTTGCCACGATAATGTTCATTTTTCCAGATAATAAGCTGCAGTTCATTCAAATGACAATTCACTCAGTGTTAATAACTGGTTACAGTTATTAATAATTACACCTGGGGTACACCAATTGATAAATGTTTAATCTGTGTGCTGCATATTCTTCAGTGTCATCCATTTACATTAAAAATACCAAATGTGGATTCTATGTTCAGTTTCATTCAGATGCAAACATTGTCATGGATTTTGATTGATTCTTTTCTCTTGGAGGTCCTGCACAGTTAGAGTGAAGTATAAAATAGAACACGGGATACATCTCCAGAGGTCATTCAGAGGCCTGGATTTCTAATCCAGATTCCAGCATGTCAGTTTGAATTTTTCTCATTAAATAAATCTGAAATAACAAGTTTGTAATGTGACCATGTATCGAAAAACAAACTGCTGGAGGGGCTCAGTGGGTTAGGCACCATCTGTGGCAAGAAATGAATGGTCAATGATACAGGTCTTGGATCAGGCCATGTGGCCACAAAACTGTTGAATTTTTGCTAAAGTACATCTGTCCATTAATGGATGAGAGGGGATCTTATAGAAACATAAAATTGTTAAAGGATTGGACAGGCAGTGGAGGCCAATTCACTGTATGTTTTCAAGAGCGAATTAGATTTAGCTCAAAGCTAAAGGAATCAATGGATATGGGGAAATGCAGGAATGGGCCACCGATTTTAGATGATCAGAACATATTGAATGGTGGTGCTGGCTCAAAAATCTGAATGGCCTAATCCTGCACCTATTTTTCTATGTTTCTAATGTCCTTGAGGAACAGAAATGTACTGTTCCTACTCAGTGCACTCTATTTATGATATCTGAAACAGTCTTATTAATAACTGCTCTATGAATCAATTTTTTACAAAATGTCTCAGAGTCCGTAATTATTAACAGACCAGACAGGTAATGCACAACAGAGGTGGACAAGTTAAAGGCCATTCAAGCCCCAGATGCGCTCAACATTACTCTGGATCTCAAAAAGACGTGTCATTGGGTCAATCATGTTTATAACCATACCCCTTCAACTAATTAATCAGTTGTTCTACATTTTGAACACACTCGAGGAAAGCAAGGACACTCCACATGGGTGTATCAATGACCATCATCAAGCATGACTCAACAGCAGCTTTCGGTCTGAGCTGACTGAGAATATAGCAGATGGTCAGCAAACCAACATAACAAGAAAAAAGGAAAGATTGACATTAATAAAGCATCTTTCACATCACTATCCTGCCTTATTTCAAGAGTTGTTTCCATTGCAATGTAGGATTCATGGCAGCCAATTTTTGTCCTGCAACATTCCATAAACAACAACGTAACAATGGCCAAATAATCTATTTTGCTGATGGGGTACCTCCCTTGCTCACGTTGAAATTATGTCATGCAATCTACGGCATCAGCATTGAAGAGGCTTTTAGATGGACGGCACAGAAGCGCAGCAGTAGAGTTTCTGCTTTCAGCGCCCGAGACCCGGGTTCCATCCTGACTATGGGAGCTGTTTGTATGGAATTGGTACTGTGACCACATGGGTTCCACACTCCAAAGACGTACAGGTTTGTAAGTTAATTGGCTTTGGTAAAATTGTAAATTGTTCCTTGTGTGTCGGATAGTATTAGTGTATGGGGATCAATGGTCGGCGCAGACTCATTAGGCCGAAGGGCCTGTTTCCGTGCTGTTTCTCTAAAGTCAACAGTTTAAAGCCTAAAGATATGCAGGGAGTGGAGAGTTATGGATCGTGTGCAGACAGATGAGATTAGTTTATCTTGGTATGATGTTCAGCACAGACATTGTCAACCAAAGTCCTACGCTATTCTGTGTACGATCTGAGAGAGCAATCAGAACAATGGATCAATTCCTCATCTGAAAATTTGCACCTCTCAAAGTTGGCACCTCTGACATTAAGGTAGTTTAAAATTTTGTTTCAACGTCTTTGGATTGTACCCACACTTACAGAGTGCTACGAGCTGGTTGCATTCCTGGCAGCTCACAACCACATTTTCAAAGTCAGGTATGAATAGGAAATCAATAAATGTTAGTTTGCAAATACCTACGTTACCCAAACAAATAAAAGAATCGGTACCCACATTTTGAATAGGCTCTTCGAATCTGTTTAAGATAATGCCAACTTCAACTATTTAAATCCTATTCACTGATTTGTTTTATTTTTGTACAATTGATAATGGTAATAATTCTACCATTACTAATTATATCTCTTTTAGACCCATTCTTTTGCTTCTTGTGAAGGGTCGAATAGATGGAAGTATTTAAGATCATGAAAGGCTTAGACAGATTAGGTAGAGAAAAAAAAAACCCATTCCAGGATGATAGATGAATCAGAAGACATAGAAAGTACCAAAAAATATATAATTTTTACACAACATAAGTTTAATTTCTGGAGTGCACTGCAAGTGGCTGTAGAGCAGGCAGAATCAATTTGTGATGTCCAAAAGATTCCGATTCAGTCTTTAGACTTTGGACGTTTAGACTGACAAAATACAGCATAGAAACAGACCTTTGGCCCACCAAGTTTGCGCTGACCACCGATGACCCCTAAACACTGGTACTATCTTACTCACAAGAGACAATTTACAATTTTACCTAAGCCAATTAGCCGACAAACCTTTACGTCTTTGGGATGTGGGAGGAAATCGGACGACCCGCACCCAAAAACCTGCACTGTAACATGGAAAAAGTACAAACTCCAGAGAGACATCACCCAGAGTCAGGATCAAACCAGGGTCTCTGGCACTGTTAGAGAGCAACTATGCCACCGAACCACCATCCTTAAATCTGAACTGCTCTAAGGAAAAGATGAGGGGATGGTATTAGTTAAATAACCCTTGCATTGTTGTCTACACTGGACATAATTGGGGGATTGGTAGAGGGATTGGATCTTAATGATGTGGATGTGGAAGGGGGAGGGGGAGGAAAGGGGGACAATCATAGGGGAGAAATAACCAATTAATGGGAGGGAAATAAATTGGGTCATGGGTTGGGGAGTGCTCCTGCTCCTACTCCTCCTGGATAAATAGCATGTGACAGAAGAAGACGCAAAGTGCTGGAGAAACTTAGTGAGTTAGGCAGCATCTCTGGAGAACATGGATCGTGAACCTTTGTCAGATTCCACATCAGCAGTTCTGTTTCGACAACCAGTGATATCAAATCTGAAGAAGGGTCTCAACCCAAAGTGTCACCCAATCCTTATATCCAGAGATACTGCCTGTCCCGCTGAGTTGCTCCAGCATTTTGTATCTATCTTCGATGTAAACTGACATCTGCAGTCTCTTCCTACATATAAATTCACTAACTGACTGAGTCCAGCACTTTTCAACTTAATGTCAGATTCTCAAGTCTGTTAGAGTAGGAAAAAATATAAAGTGGCCTGAAAACCTGAAGAATTAATTAGGTTTTGGGAGGGCCGTATATAGGAAGAGAGGAAATGCAGAAAGATTTTCAAAGGCAGTTCCAGGAAGAAGGATCAAAGTAACTGGGGTGCTAGCTGCCTATGCTGATGTGAGACAAGGGATAATATTAAAAATCAAAGAAGGGGGATAGAAGAAACCTGAGGGTGAGTTTTAAGCACTGGATGAACTTACAAGGAAGTAAAAAAGCAAACTCATTGAGGGTTATGGGGTCAAGGAAAGAGCATTCACATCGCAGCCTTGTTTCCACCAATCTTTCCACCACCACACAGAAGAAGCACAAGGAGCGACAAGACAGACACCATTGTTTGCAGATGCCGAGAAGTGTGTTCAGCTCTGGCTGAACAACTTCTAATCTTGTGTGTGGACTCGATAACAAGAAAATTGAGGGTTATCAGCATTGGGACTAGAATGTTAAATGGGCAGCGTTATCAAAGGATGACAGAATGGTTTGAACAGTTAGGTCAGTGGGATAGTGTAGAGGAGAAGAGAGGCAGTAGTTCTTGGCATGACTTGAAATTTACAGAGAATGGAAGTTGGGAGACTGGGCAAAGAAATATTGAGACACGTAGACCTGGTGATAATATGCACATGATTTGGGGTTTTGACAAGACATAACCTGTGGCTGGAGGCAGGTCTTATACGAACGTGGAAACTGGTTATCATTGCAAATGAGAGCATTAGATCGGAACTGAAAATAGGAGATGAATAGGACAGAATGATTGTCAAAATAGCCTAATTAATATAACTTACATAAAATCAATAGTCTCTAATATATCAATTATATCTATATTACTAAAAGTCTGATCTTGACCACTTCCCGTTGCTCTGTGTATTAATTTTTAGAAAAAATGCTGCCACTTATGGCTGTAATTTTTGGCCATCTTACTCAGTTCCCCTCTGCTGCACAGGACAAGAGGATTTTTCCCATCTATGAAAAATAAAAGAGTTATCAGTATTTAAAAAATGTTGAGATTCTCTCTCCTGAAGGCCACGCCACTTCTGGACTATAAAACCCAGAAGAGTGGAGTGTCTCAGTCAGTCTCTGTAAGATGGGGGAGTGAGAGAGTCACGTCTCTCAGTCTGAGCTGTGAGTAACACTGAACACATGTCTACTAAACTGTGAGTGGTTTTACTGACCTATCAGTGCCCTTAATGTGGTTTGAAAATATAGTTTGGAAATGCTAAAGCTGTGTTGCCTTTGGTTTGCAAATGCAAAAGCTGTGTTGCCTTTAGTTTGGAAATGCTAAAGCTGTGTTGCCTAATTAAAGTTGCCTTGCCTAATTAAAGTTGCCTTAATTAAATTAAAATTCTAATATAATTAAAAGTCTAATCTTGACCACTTCCTGTTTGAGCTTTATATTGATTTTAGAAAACACGCTACAACGTCCAGCTGTGATTTTTGGCCATCTTACTTAGAGTCCCCTTCTGCTCATCAGGTGCTAAATATTTTTCCCGTCGATGAAAAATTAGAGTTATTAGTGTTTAAAAAAATGTTGAGATTCTCTTTCCTGTCAATCACACAATGAAGGCCACGCCCCTTCTGGTGGGAGGAGGGGAGGGACTATGAAACTGAGAAGTGTGGGCGTGGCTCAGTCTCTGCAAGATGGAGGAGGGAGAGGTCACGACTCGCAGTCTTTAGTGGCCTTGCACCCTGCTTAAAATGGTATGAAACTGCACTTGAATTTGGTGGCCTTGCACCCTGCTTGAAATGGAATTTCAAGGAATACCCTTGAGTCAACTGCCAGCCCACCAGCCATGAGTGAGTAAGTGAGCTGCCAGCACAACAGGCTTGAGTGACTGAGCTGCCAGCCCAAGAATCCATTCGGCCCACAATATAACATATAACCATATAACAATTACAGCACGGAAACAGGCCATCTCGGCCCTTCAAGTCCGTGCCGAACAACTTTTTTCCCTTAGTCCCACCTGCCTGCACTCATACCATAACCCTCCATACCCTTCTCATCCATATGCCTATCCAATTTATTTTTAAATGATACCAACGAACCTGCCGCCACCACTTCCACTGGAAGCTCATACCACACCGCTACCACTCTCCGAGTAAAGAAGTTCCCCCTCATGTTACCCCTAAACTTCTGTCCCTTAATTCTAAAGTCATGTCCTCTTGTTTGAATCTTCCCTATTCTCAAAGGGAAAAGCTTGTCCACATCAACTCTGTCTATCCCTCTCATCATTTTAAAGACCTCTATCAAGTCCCCCCCTTAACCTTCTGCGCTCCAGAGAATAAAGACCTAACTTATTCAACCTGTCTCTGTAACTTAGCTGTTGAAACCCAGGCAACATTCTAGTAAATCTCCTCTGTACCCTCTCTATTTTGTTGACATCCTTCCTATAATTGGGCGACCAAAATTGTACACCATACTCCAGATTTGGTCTCACCAATGCCTTGTACAATTTTAACATTACATCCCAGCTTCTATACTCAATGCTCTGTATTATAAAGGCTAGCATACCAAAAGCTTTCTTTACCACCCTATCTATATGAGATTCCACCTTCAAGGAACTATGCACGGTTATTCCCAGATCCCTCTGTTCAACTGTATTCTTCAATTCCCTACCATTTACCATGTACGTCCTATTTTGATTTGTCCTGCCAAGGTGTAGCACCTCACATTTATCAGCATTAAACTCCATCTGCCATCTTTCAGCCCATTTTTCCAACTGGCCTAAATCACTCTGTAGACTTTGGAAATCCTCTACATTATCCACAAAACCCCCTATCTTGGTATCATCTGCATACTTACTAATCCAATTTACCACCCCTTCATCCAGATCATTGATGTACATGACAAACAACAAAGGACCCAACACAGATCCCTGAGGCACCCCACTAGTCACCTGCCTCCAACCCAACAAACAGCCATCCACCATTACCCTCTGGCTTCTGCCATTCAGCCACTGTTGAATCCATCTTGCTATTCCTGCATTTATACCCAACAGTTGAACCTTCTTAACCAACCTTCCATGAGGAACCTTGTCAAAGGCCTTACTGAAGTCCATATAGACAACACCCACTGCTTTACCCTCATCAATTTCCCTAGTAATCTCTTCAAAAAATTCAAGAAGATTAGTCAAACATGACCTTCCAGGCATAAATCCATGTTGACTGTTCCTAATTAGACCCTGTTTATCCAGATGCTTATATATATTATCTCTAAGTATCTTTTCCATTAATTTGCCCACCACTGAAGTCAAACTAACCGGTCTATAATTGCTAGGTTTACTCTTAGAACCCTTTTTAAACAATGGAACAACATGCGCAGTACGCCAATCCTCGGGGACTATTCCCATTTCTAATGACATTTGAAATATTTCTGTCATAGCCCCAGCTATTTCTACACTAACTTCCCTCAATGTCCTAAGGAATATCCTGTCAGGACCTGGAGACTTATCCACTTTTATATTTTTCAAAAGTGTCAGTACTTCTTTTACTTTGAAACTCATAGTATCCATAGCTACTCTACTAGTTTCCCTTACCTCACATAATTCAATATCCTTCTCCTTGGTGAATACCGAAGAAAAGAAATTGTTCAATGTTCATACTAGCCCTCTGGAAACCTTCCCCCAAAACATCCATACTAGTGCTCCAGAAAGCCCCCCCCTCCCCCCCCCGGCCACCAATATTGGAATTGGTCTAGAGGTGGAATATTGCGTTGGGGGACCAGCCCTCACGTGTGATGCTAGGACCCAACGGATCCCACTTAGTCTAGTTAACAATATATTTCAACGATAAATACAAAGTGCTGGAGTAACTCAGCAGGTCAGGCAGCATCTCTGGAGAAAAAGAACAGGCGATGTTTCGGGTTGGGATCCTTATTCAAACTGAAATGTGAGGTAGGAGGGGTGTGGGGGAGACGAGCTGGAGGCAAGAAAAGACTAGGACCGATCAGAGCCAACCACAAATGATCTTAAAATGAAAGTATTTAAAATACCAAAGAGTAAAAGAAGATTCAACAAAATTACAACTTTTTAGCATTCAAATTAGCATTTCAAGCTCGCCAAGTTGATGTCTCCAAGGCTCCTAAAGAACTACAGATGGAATTTATTGAGCCCTCAGTAGATGACATTTTAAAGTCCTTATTTGACGCCAAGAAAGATCCGACTGAAATATGGAAAAATGCAGTAGAATATCCACGCCTTCGGCAACATGCATGAAAAATGCTTTCTTGTTTTCAACCACTTATTGCAGCAAATCTACATTCAGTTCTCTTCAGTTCAGTTTTATTTGTCATATTTAGGTTAACACAGGGTCAACAGGACAATTAAATGTGTTTGACAAGCCAACAGGTCACCTCAGCAATTATATTACAGGATAAAAATAAGATAAAAGTGCCATTGGTAGGTAAAAGACAATAATACATACAATAATCAACATATGATGTGTTTATGAGTTCAGAAGCCTGATGGCCTGATGATAAAAACTCTTAAGTCTGGTGGTACATGCAGCTATGCTCCTGTATCGTCTGCCTGACAGCAACAAGGAGAACGCTCTGCGTGCTTGGTGGCTGTGGTCCTTGATGATGCTGTGTGCCTTCCGCAGGCACTGCCTGTGAAAAATGTCCTGAATGGCTGGGAGACAGTTGCCAGTGATGTGTTATGCCGCCTTCACCACTCTCTATAGTGATTTGCTGCTGTGGGCAGAACAGTTCCCCTACCAGACTGTGATGCAGCTCGTCAGCAGACTCACGATCGTGCATCGGTAGAATCTCCTAACTAATTACGAATTAGTTCTCCTACCTAACCCAAATCAAGATGTCCTTAAGGTCACAAATGACGGATACCCATCTAGAAGATCAGCTGAAACTACTTACCTCCATGTTGCAACCAAATATTCAAATGCTTTCCCACAAAAAGCAGTCACAACAAAGTCATTAAACATTAGTTAACTTTAGAATTAACTTTTTTTTTTTCCCCCATTTTCTTGAAGTTAGTACATAGTAGTTAGATTTTTACAAAATAATGCACATTTTGAAGTATATCTAATTTAAATTGTTTGGATGCAGCCTTATTAGATTACAGCTAACTTCATGCGGCCTCCCAACATGAAAAGGTTCCCCACCCCTGAACTTGTTAAATGACTGGGCGAGGGGGGGGGGCAAGGGTGGAGGGGGAAGCAGAGGGATGTGTAGGAGAAACTACTTAAAGTTGGAGAATTCAACATTCATACCATTGGGTTGTAAGCTACCCAGACAAAATATGAAGTGCTGTTCCTCCAATTTGCATGTAACATTCATTAGATAATCAAGAACACTATGAAAAGGATCTAAATTATGGAAGCGATCCAATCTAGTGAAAATTGTGATTTCAATATTCACCTATCTACAACATTTAAACAGTTTTGGTGGAAGCAGGTTGAAAAATTAATTGTAAGAATGGTGACCCTTGCATAATATACCTGTATGTACACAGGCCATACTGTTTTACAATGGATATAGTTGTCTAAATGTCCCAATATAGAGAAATAGGCATTTCATTAGTGCATCTCAATAAAGGTCTAGCAGCTAACAAGAGGAGTAGGAGTGCACCCCCAAGCCCTTCAGTCACATCTTCATCCTCTTCCATCCAACGCAGATCTCTAGTCCATGTCAGAACAAGGAGGAAGACACAAATGCAGGCTCAGACACACAGATCTGTATTCAGAGTTTAATCGGTCCAAGTCGGTACACAGGTAAGCAAGCACAGAAGCAACAGTCTAATCTAGGAGCAGGCAAAAACAGAGGTCAAAAACCAGGCAATGGTCGAGTTCACAAAGTCACAATATTACTAGAGCTGGAACGAGGCAATACCAAGTAGCATACACAACAAACTGGCAATGAGAACTAAAACACAAAGGGCTTAAATACAGACTTAACAGGGGATAACGAGACACAGGTGAAACACATCAGGGTGGGGCCAACAATCACATGAGGGTAAACGGCTCGACAGGAAATGGGACCTGAAGCAAGAGGAGATGTGAGACACCAAAATAAAACAAGAATGCAAACTCTAATATTAAAAACCAATAACTAGAAACTAGGTCAAACATGAGACCTGACAGTCCACTGTTAAGGAGAATGAGGAGGGACCTTATTGAAACATACAGAACAATGACAGGTTTGGATAGAGTGGATGTGGAAAATGTTTCCATTAGTGGGAGAGTCTAGAACTAGAGGTCATAGCCTCAGAATTAATGAAATGTTCCTTTAGGAAGGAGATTAAAATAATTTCTTTAGACAGAGGGTGGCGAATCAGTGGATTTTCTTGCCACAGAAGTCTATGGAGACCAAGTTAGTGGATATTTTTAAGGCAGAGATAGATAGATTCTTGATTAGCACAGGTGTCAGAGGTTATGGGGAGAAGGCAGGAAAATGGCATTCGGTGGGAGAGGTCAGCCATGATTGAATGTGGGGTAGACTTGCTGGGCAAAATGGCCTATTTCTACTCTTATTCCTTATGACCTTATGATTGTTGCAATTGCCTCCTGATCTAACTAGGCAAGATCCTTGACTTTGCCCCCTCTTAACCTCCAGTGGCTGCTTCCCACGAGTCCCTAACTATACTGTCATTTTGGCTTGCTAAAAATGTAGTGAGCTCCTGCTTTTTGGTTTGATGGGATGGTTGTGTTACAAGCCTTGTCAACCTATTTTGTCCTCTACTCTTTTCCACGCCTTTCTATAAATATTGACTTAAGGCTTTCACCAAAACCACAAAGATTCAGAAGTAGCTTAAACTCAACCTGTGTGGTTTATAATGTATTTGTCATTGTTCAGTCCTGTTAGTACAGCAACAAAATCAAAAGCAAATGTTATTCTATATGCAATGATTGAGGGAAATACAGAAATAGATTTGCTGATCTTATCAATGTCTCTGCAAGTCAGAAATGTCAGAGGGTTGTGCAACTTGAGATGAGTGGATTAAGTGACGTGGTCTGCAATCTTAATGGAAAAGTTCCTTTATTGAACATTAATTAATTATTATTATCTGGTTCCAAATCTAAATGGGAATTTCCAATGTAGTTAAAAATGTAATTCTGTCAAAGCAAACATTAATTGTGTCATTGCTATGATACATGCAGTGTATTTCTAGTCAAAGATTCAAACAGTCATACAGCATAGAAACAGGACCTTCATCCTAGTTCATCCATGCCACCCACCTGAGCTGGTCCTATTTGCCCACATTTGATTCATATCCCTTTAAACATTCCCTATCCATGTATCCATTCAAATGTATTTTAAGAGTTATGATAGTATCTGCCTAAACTGCTTCCTCTGGTAGCACATTCCATATACATAGAGTACATCAGGCTATTAAACACTACAATTCCCAAATCTGGGAAAAAGACAGAGTACATTCATGCTATCTGTGCCCTTCATGATTTTATACACCTCAGTAAAAATCACATATATACATAGATTACTGCTCTGTTAATGTTAGGCACTCCCTGATACAATAAAAAATAAAAAAAAACTGCACAGACTTTATTATTCAAAGTCTAAATTGAACAAGATCTTCCTAAATGTCTCTTCTATTTGTGATAAATGTCTCCTCCAAGAAGCGACTATGACCCATTATTTTGCTTCCTGCACAAAGTTACAAAACCTCTGGAGGGGAATATTTGATACCTTTACCAAAATACTTAAAACTAAATTGGACCCAGATATAAAACTGATCATATTATGTATGTCAGAGGCCTGTTCTAAGCTAACAATACTTCAAATATTCCTCAATCACAGCCTAATAATGGCGAAAAAAATAATACTTAAGTTTTGGAAACAGACAACAGTCCCCACAGTGAAGATATGGATTACATATATGTCCCAGACACTACATTTGGAAAACATTAGGCTTGTCTTGCCTGAAAAACCATATCAATTTCTTAAGACATGGACACCCTTTACTGAATTTTTACAACAATAGTATGGTGAAACACAAATTTTAATTTAAATCCGATGCTACGTTGGGTGAGGTGAGGTGAGGGGAGGGGGGGGGGGCGTGAGGGGCAAGGTATATCTCCAATTTCTCTTATTCTTCTTTCTCTCTGCTGCAGTGCTTTGGTCGTTTAAGGGTCTTTTTCTCATTATTTTCTATTTTATCCCTTCATTTTTTCCTTTCTTCTTTTCTTGCTTTCCCTTTGTTTTCTTTTTTTCCTTTTTTTAATTTATGTTGTAAGGTTAAAAATGAAGCTATACAATAATTGTTGCAATGTGTAACAACAAAAATCACCCCTCAGTTTCCTATGTCATTGTTCCATTTTTGTACATTTATGACAATAAAACTCTCTTGACACTTGACTACGCTGCAAGAAATTAAATTCTAATACGCCCAACCTCTCCCAATAACTCATTCCTCCGAGTTCTGGCAATATTCTCGATCATCTTTTCTGCGCATTTTCCAATGTAATGGCATCCATCCGAAAGCAGAGTGACCAAAACTGCGTACAATATTCCAAGTGCGGCCTCGCCAATGTCTAAATAAGAGAAACAATGAAATAGCCTGGCAGTTAATAGATTGATATAGGTGTGTAGGGTTTTTCGATAGGCAGATGGTTGGGAAAAGGCCAGAGATGAAAAGACAGAACTAGTGAGACAATATGATGAAGTATGTGTGATGGAGGTGGAAAAGGATGTGTGAAGGAGTTGCAGAGGGAGCGGTATCTGCAGGAGATGGAAAAGGGTGGGGATAGGAAGATGTAACTGGTGTTGGGATCATGTTAAAGCTGATGGAAATGTCAGTGGATGATGTGTTGGATGTGGAGGCAGGTGAACGGAAGATATTTTTGGGGAACAGTATTTTTGTTCTGTCTAGGGTGAGGGGAAGTGAGAGCAGAACTATGCGACACAGAGGAGATGCAGGTGAATGATCCATCTATTAGCGCAGGGGGGGGATCACGTTTATTAAAGAAGGAAGACATCTTAGATGCCCCAGAATGGGAAGTCTCATCTTGGGAGCAGTGCGGTGGAGACGGAGAAATTGGGAGTAAGGGATAGCGTCTTTGCAAGAGGCAGGGTGGGAAGATGTGTAGATTTGTAGTGGGCGTCATTCAATAGTCCGTCTCCTGTGATCAAGAAAGGGAGGAGAGATGTCAGAGAGAATATGTGAATTTGAGGGCATTTGAGGGAAGTTATTTGTAAAGTTAATGAAATCAACAAGTTCTGCATGGGTGCAGGAGATAGTTGCGATGCAGTCATCGATGAAAAGAGTTGGAGGATGCTAACACTACAGAATAATGACATCACCAAAGTCTTGTACAACTGCAACATTAGATACCAAATTCTCTACTCATTTCCCTAACTGATGAAACCATCCTGCCAGAAGACTTGCTCACCATCTTTGCATGAGAATGTACAAGGCATAATGAGTAGGTTTGCAGATGACACTAAAGTGGGTGGTATTGCAGATTAGGAAGATGTGAGAAGCTGCACCTCTAGCCCCAGCCGCCTCAACACCAGTGGGGGACCTGATTGAAACGTACGGAATAATGAGTGGCTTGGATAGAGTGTATGTGGGGAGGATGTTTCTACTAGTGGGAGAGTCTAAGACTAAAGGTCATAGCCTCAGAATTAAAGGACGTTCCTTTAGGAAAATTTCTTCAGTCAGCGGGTGGTGAATCTGTGGAATTCTTTGGAAGCCAAATCAATGGATATTTTTAAAGCAGAGATAGATAGATTCTTGATTAGTATGGGTGTCAGAGGTAATGGGGAGAAGGCAGGAGAATGGGGTTAGGAGGGAGAGATAGAAACATAGAAACATAGAAAATAGGTGCAGGAGTAGGCCATTCGGCCCTTCGAGCCTGCACCGCCATTCAATGTGATCATGGCTGATCATCCAACTCAGTATCCCGTACCTGCCTTCTCTCCATACCCCCTGATCCCTTTAGCCACAATCAGACAATTAGCCACAATCAGCCATAGATCAGACATGATTGAATGACGGAGTAGACTTCATGGGCCGAATGGCCTAATTCAGCTCCTATCACATGACATGACCTTATGGGAGGTTACGCAGCCTCTTATCTCATTGGGCTTAACAACATCATTTTCACTTATCTCATTTACGCACAAATAAACAACATCACTTTCCCTCTTTAATAAGTGATTTACACCCATAAAGGGATTTTTTAGTTCCGTTTAGTTGAGTTTTTCTAAGATACCCAGAGCAAGGGTATCTCTGACGTTATAAGTTATTAATGTCCAGAATATGTGACATTCTGATTCAATTCATTGTTGATTTACATCTCATCCTCTGTAGTTGCCTTTATATCCATTTCTGTAATTAATTTGTCATGGCATATTTTCATGTTATATTCTGTTATCCATCTTTCTATAGTTGGATGATCACTGTTTAAAACTTCTGACCTTTACTTCAATTTCCACAAGATATCATTTTGTACTGCAATAATGTATTAATAGACACGGATATCACTTTCATGGGTGCTGCACTTCTTTGCCATCCTCTCATTTTCTTACGCATGGCTTCTCCACACCTCTTCCCAATGAATTGATGAAATGTGAATTGTGATGTTACTTTTGTTTCAGCTGCTGCTGTTCTACACTCTCTTCCAAGGTCAAACTGGATCAAAGCATCCAGCCACTTCTCTGCTGGGATGAATCCTATAATAGAAAGTGCCCCAATTTGATTTGAACAAGAGGTCACCTAAATGATGATTTGTAGTTACACCTAATTAACCATGAAAAGCATGTCTTTACAAAAGTGCCTTCAGTACAGGCACAGACCTTTCAGGAAGCAAATCCGGGTGGGGAGGGAACTATTGAATGCTTGAAGTCATTACTCCACATCAGTGTTCAAACAAATATAATGTAAATTGACACCCATTACCTGAGACCATATATAATAGATTGTGAAAATTATTCAAGCTCAAAGTATGACATTCAGGATACCATATATGCCTGACTCCTGGTCTATTTAGAATGAATGACATTAAGTATTTAAAAGTTGGCAAAAATTGCTATGGATCCCTGAAGTGGTGAATTCCCTGTTTGCCACCTCCATGTCTGGAAGGGGTGTCTTTGATCTTTTCACCCGATACTATTGACAGACTATTGATGTTGTCACTTAATCTTATGCACCTTTAACCAACGAATGAAGCCACAGGCAGTAACTTGCATATTAACAATGTGATTAGGTTCTCAATGTAATTTGGTTGCACGGCAATAGCAGGTGACTTGCACAGGTCTTCACTTTAGAGAATACAGGTAACACCCCAGAAATTGCTGTAAACTAGGAACTAGAAAGGAAGAAGCTCACTTAGAAAATAACTACCACCAGCCAATTGGTACTGAGCAAATTGTTGGGCTGCATGTCGACAAGTCCCCAGATCTGAATGGATTATATCCCATGGTTCCAAAAAGAAGTGACTAATGAGGTGGCTGAAGTCTGGGTTTTTATTTCCAAACTTACCTAGATTCAAGGAAGCTTCTATCAGACAAGACAATAGCAAATATCGTTAATTTATATAAGAAGAAAGAAGACAGAAAGTGAGGAATATAATACAATTAGTTTAACATCTATCACAAATGCTAAAGCCTATTATTATAGATGTTATGGCAGGGTACTTGGGAAGTATCAACATAATTAGACAAAATCAACATTTTTTGTAAAAAAGAATAATGCTTGAACAATCTTTTCGAATACAGGATGGCGAGAGAACTAATGAATGCTTGAAATCATTCCACCACATCAGTGATGTGTGAACTATTGGTTCTTTGAAAAGGTAACGTGCTGTAAATAAAGGTAAGTCAGTGTATGTATTATGTGATGTGCCACAGGGATCAGCGCTCTGGCCTTATTTTTTTACAATTTACATAATTAATGTTGCACGGACTTGTGGGCCTGAGATATAGGGCGGGGTTGGGCAAGCTAGAACTTTATTCCTTGGAGGCTGAGCGGTGACCTTGCAGAGGTGTATAAAATCATGATGGGGATAGAGTAGTTTACCCAGAATAGGTGAATCAAGAACCAGAGGACATAAGTTTAAGGTGAGAGGGGGAAGTCTCAATAGGAACCTGAGGGGCAAATTTTTCACACAGAGAGTGGTGAATGCATGTAAAAAGCTGCCGGAGGAGGTAGTTGAGGCAGGTACTATAACAACATTTAAAATATATTTAGATGGGCACATGGATAGGTAGGGTTTAGAGGGATATGGATCAAATGGAGGCAGGTGGAGACTAGTGTAGATGGGGAACCTTGGTCGGCATGGGCAAGTTGGGCCTAAGGGCCTGTTTCTACACCATGTGAATTTATAAATGGCTTTGGATGAATCTGCCAAAGATAGAAACTGTGGTGCAGTAGAACGGTTTATAAAACTGCTGTTTCACAGCTCCAGTGATTCAGGTTCAATTCTGGCCTCCTGTGTTGCCTGTGGGGAGTTTACATGTTCTCCTTTTCACTATGGGAGTCTGCTGGGTTCACTGGTTTCCACCTATTTCCCCAAATCAAACTACAATGTTTATTGGTCACTATACATAATGCTTAATGTGCAGATGAGTGGCAGAGCCTGGAAGGTGAAAAACAGGGGATTAGTACGGGATCGATCCCAGGTCTATACCAGCTGCGCCATTGTAAAGGCAAATGGACCTGATAAGTGTTAAAGAAGGAACTGCAGATGCTGGAGAATCGAGGGTTACACAAAAGGCTGGAGAAACTCAGCGGGTGTAGCAGCATCTAAGGAGCGAAGGAGATAGGCGACGACCTGATAAGTGTCTGACTACATGTTTTTGAGGAGCATAGATGGGACTGAGGGCCGAATGCTTTTATTGTACTAATGTATGGTATGATTTGACTGGGAGGATGCAGAATAAGTATTTCACAGTATCTTTGTACACATGACAATAAAGAAACCACTGAAACAGCCATGACCTTCCTGAATGGCAGATCAGATTCAAAGGGCCTATTAGCTGTCCTTAATATACATCTGAATCCAAGCATTCATACATCATTGATCAGTGTACAATTTAAATTTTCTGTAAAAATGTTTACAGTTTCACATTTAGACAATTTGTCTGAACCTTTGCGAATTTTCTCCTAGGTTTACCATCAGAAGCATATCTCTGCATCGCCTCAGTGACTTCTGCAACCATGACCAGAAATTCATTATCCACTAGTCGTCCTTTCACTTCCAATGTCAGAACCGTCATGTCACTGCTTGGATGGAGCAGTAAAAGTATCTGTGCATTGAAGCTATGATCCTCATTGGCAATCTTTGCCTAGTAATGACATTGTGTGTAGTCAGATGTGAGCCTTGGCAATTGTAATAATGGGTCATCATAATGCATAATCCATCATATTTGACCCAGTACATTCAGTACTTCACCACAGTACACCGTGAGACTAAATGTACTTTATACCAAAGGTAAATGGCAGGATTTCCTGCTGTACATATCTCTCCCCCATTATAGAACAATATGCTGCTGTACTATTATTCATTTCTACAGCACAGTTATTTATTGTTTGATTTGTATCTAAATTCTAATGGTGTCGCCAATAAACTTTCTTCTGCTCTATCGCAATTAACGATAACGTTACAGAGACACCCTCTCTGCATTTTTGTTCTGGGTTACCAAATAGGTCTCGGAGACAATGTTCTTCAAAAGAATAGTCTTCTTTGCTGAGTGGCTCTCTGAACAGCACTATTCTGTGCCTGTGCATGTTTTAACATGATCCTCTACTTCAAGACGATTTGAGCGATGAAGAGCATTTCCATCTTTCCCGTGCACAGTACTGGCCCCACAAGTTCAGTTTTAATCTGAATTTAGGCTTCCCCTAACACCTGCCACTCCTTATGTCAGTCAGAGGAGCCTCACGGGTCAGAGCCCGGGTTGGCAGAGCTCGGGTCGGAGGAGCGGCCGACAGAGCTCGCAGCTGGGGCTCGAGTCGGCACCACGGACGCCTCAGGAGACGACTCGACAGCGCTGTGAGGAGGTCGGTGCAGCAGCCGATGATAACACCAACCGACGGATGCATGACGTGGGGCATCGCGGCGGTGAGGTGGCAACAGCGGTGAGGCCTCAGCGGCGATGGAGCCTCGACTGTGGTGATGCCTCACGGATCGACCCGTGGTCGATGGTCAATTATAGCATGTGGGGGGGGGGGGGGGGCGCCGTGAGGAGAGAATAAAGAACAATGGAACCACTGTGGGGGTGATGTGGGGAGGAGGGTGGAGAACAAAAGGAGGAGCCGGCGTGCTTTGTAACTTTGTCAACGCCGTAGGTGGCCACTATTTGTATACATTGGGTTCATAAACAAAGAATTTCACTGTGCCTGGTCACATGAACAATAAAGTATTCCATTCCACTTGGTTCACAACTTTGGCCCATTCCTACCCAATAAAGTATTATTTCTCAAAGCACGCGTCTATGTATGTAATGTACAATGTATGCAATGTAATCTAGTTACATCGTTTGCATGCCAACGTGCCGCAATGCCGAGGTGAAGCCACTTGTTTTCATCAATATTCAAATAAACATCCATGGACTGGATTTGGCTTAAAGTCTAAATTAAGAAATGACCTTCTTAAACCACCCAAAAAAAAACTAACATGCTGTTGACATTTAAGAATGATATGGCTGACAATGGAGCTGTAAGATTGTGACAAAGAAGTTGGTCATTTTTTAATGACAGAAGCCAAGTCCAGTCAGGGCGCAAAATGGTGAAAGCAAAATAGAAATCCTCAACATGCTTTCTGAATTGTGATTACTGTTGCACAGCTGTCCCAGGCAGCATCCCTGGAAGACAAGGAAAGACGGCGATCCTTCTTCAGACTGCATCTTTAGTATAGTTTAGTTTAGAGATAAAGCGTGCAAACAGGCCCTTTGGCCTACCGAGTCTGTGATCACCCTGTATACACTATAGACAATAGGTGCAGGAGTAGGCCATTCGGCCCTTTGAGCCAGCACCACCATTCAATGTAATCATGGCTGATCATCCCCGTTCCTGCCTTCTCCCCATTTTCCCTTATCTTTAAGAGCCCTATCTAGCTCTCTCTTGAAAGCATCGAGAGAACCTGCCGCCACCGCCCTCTGAGGCAGAAAATTCCACACACTAACCACTCTCTGTGAGAAAAAGTGTTTCCTTGTCTCCGTTCTAAATGGCTTACACCTTATTCTTAAACTGTGGCCCCTGGTTCTGGACACCCCCAACATCTGGAACATGTTTCCTGCCTCTATCGTGTCCAAACACTTAACAATCTTATATGTTTCAATGAGATTCCCTCTCATCCTTCTAAACTCCAGAGTGTACAAGCCCAGCTGCTCCATTCTCTCAGCATATGACAGTCCCGCCATCCCGGGAATTAACCTTGTAAATCTACGCTGCACTCCCTCAATAGCACGAATGTCCTTCCTCAAATTAGGGGACCAAAACTGCACACAATGCTCCAGGTGTGGTCTCACTAGGGCTCTGTACAACTGCAGGAGGACCTCTTTGCTCCTATATTCGATTCCTCTTGTAATAAAAGCCAACATGCCATTTGTTTTCTTCACTGCCTGCTGTACCTGCATGCTTACTTTCATAGACTGATTGTCAAGGATCCCCAGATCTCGTTGTACTTCCCCTTTTTCCAACTTGACGCCATTTAGATAGTAATCTGCCTTCCTGTTTTTCCTACCAATATGGATAACCTCATATTTATCCACATTAAACTTCATCTGCCATGCATCTGCCCACTCCCCCAACCTGTTCAAGTCACCCTGCATTCTTATAGCATCCTCCTCACAGTTCACACTGCACCCAGCTTTGTGTCATCTGCAAATTTGCTAATGTTACTTTGAATCCCCTTCATCCAAATCATTGTTGTATATTGTAACTAGCAGCGGTCCCAGCACCGAGCCTTGCGGTACCCCACTAGTCATTGCCTGCCATTCTGAAAGTGACCCATTAATCCCTACTCTTTGTTTCCTGTCTGCAACCACTACTCTATCCATGTCAGCACTCTACCCCCAATATCATGTGCCCTAATTTTGCCCACTAATCTCCTATGTGGGACCTTATCAAATGCTTTCTGAAAGTCCAGGTACACTACATCCACTGGCTCTCCCTTGTCCATTTTCCTAGTTACATCTTCAAAAAATTCCAGAAGATTAATCAAGCATGATTTCCCCTTCGTAAATCCATGGTGACTCGGACCGATCCTGTTACTGCTATCCAAATGTTCGGCTATCTCATATTTTATAATTGACTCCAGCATCTTCCCACCACCGATGTCAGGCTAACTGGTCTATAATTCCCTATTTTCTCTCTCCCGCCTTTCTTTAAAAAAGGGATAACATTAGCTACCCTCCAATCCACAGGAACTGATCCTGAGTCTATAGAACATTGGAAAATTATCACCAATGCATCCACGATTTCCAGGGCCACTTCCTTCAGTACCCTGGGATGCAGACCATCAGGAACTGGGGATTTATAAGCTTTCAGTCCCATCAGTCTATCCAACACCATTTCCTGCCTTATGTGGATTTCCTTCAGTTCATCCGTCACCCAAGATCCTCTGGCCACTACTATATCAGGAATATTTTATGCGTCCTCCTTACTGAAGACGGATCCAAAGTACCTGTTCAACTCATCTGCCATTTCCTTGCTCCCCATAATAAATTCACCTTTTTCAGTCTTCAAGGATCCAACTTTGGTCTTAACTATTTTTTTCCTCTTCACATACCTAAAGAAGCTTTTACTATCCTGCTTTATATTCTTAGCTAGCTTCCCTTCGTACCTCATCTTTTCTCCCCGTATTGTCTTTTTGGTTATCTTCTGTTGTTCTTTAAACATTACCCAATCCTCTTGCTTCCCACTCATCTTTGCTACGTTGTACTTCTTCGCTTTAATTTTTATACTGTCCCTGACGTCCCTTGTCATCCATGGTCGTCGCTGTCTCCCCTTGGAATCTTTCTTCCTCCTAGGAATGAACTGATCCTGCACCTTCTTTATTATTCCTAGAAATACCTGCCATTTTTGTTCCACTGTCATCCCTGCTGGTGTATCTTTCCAGTGAACTTTGGCCAGCTCCTCCCTCATGGCCCCATAGTCCCCTTTATTCAATTGCAACACTGACACCTCTGATCTACCATTCTCCCTCTCCAATTGTAGATTAAACCTGACCATGTTATGGTCACTACCTCCTAATGGCTCATTAACCTTGTGGTCCTTTATCAAATCCGGTTTATTACATAACACTAAATCCAGAATTGCCTTCTCTGATAGGCTCTAATACAAGCTGTTCTAAGAATCCATCACAAAGGCACTTTACAAAGTCCCTTTCTTGGGGTCCAGTACCAACCTGATTTTCCCAGTCTACCTGGATGCATCCTACACACTACGGACAATTTACAATTTTACCTAAGCCAATTAACCTACAAACCTGTATGCTTTGGAATGTGGGAGGAAAGCAGAGCACCTGGAGAAAACCTACGCGGTCATAGAGAGAACGTTCAGACTCTGTACAGACAGCACCTGGGTCTCTGGCGCTGTAAGGCAACAACTTTACCGTAGCAGCACCATGCCGCCCCTCTGTTCCTTGTGTCTACCATTCCATGTGGTAAAAGTTCTTCATGCGGACACACTGTTATTTCTCACAGGAACAGCAAAGTAATTATAAGAATAAAATTAATTTGTAAATTACCGCGTGGAAAAGGAAATTAATATCCACCTCCACCTCAACTGAAGTATTTAGATTAGAAATAAAAAAATTAGAAGAAAATATGAGACTATAATAGCTGCATTAAAGTAATTTCAACTCTAATTATGAATTGATTATCTTTGTAGAAATATTTCAAAGTGATGGGAGAAATAAGTACTAATTTTCAACAAAATCATTTTCTTCATAGTGGTAGGAAGGATCTGCTGATGCTGGTTTAAACCGAGTATAGACACATAAAGCTGGAGTAACTCAGCGCGACAGGCAGCATTCTTTAGTCTTGACTCGAAACCTCACCCATTCCTTTGAATACTCCCGAACCTTCGTGCACCTCCGTGCTGTATCATTCTACAGTTTTATGATTCTACACAGCCCTGACTTAGATGCTGTCACCAAAGGCGTGGCCTTGCCAGAAAATTAAATAATACAAGAGTTTATATAACACAGAGTATAAATTCTGATTAATTTACGTCATGTTAGAAATGAGCAACAAAGATACTCATGTTTCTTTTTTAACTAATGTATCTAGTTCGCATCAGTTACAGTCTGCTTTCACAGTTTTGGATATAATTAAAACCCGATGAGAGCAATGCTACCATGCAAGGTGCTTCCATGTTATTTTGTTTTAGTTTGAGAAATAAATGGTCATTTTAGAAAGAATTGCATTTTGTTTCACAGGGTTTCCTGAATACATCTGCTTCTCAGATATGCAAATTGCCTTATTTCAAAATAGTTCAGGGAAATACCTGGAATCTGAGAATAGAGCTATTTTTCTTAGCAAAAATCATGATGCTATGCCAGTATTTTGCACTTGCAAAGGCTTTTTAAAATTTTATTGAAATAACATTGCCTGAGGAAAAGAATTGTTGATCCCTTCTGCTTTCCAAACCATCAATGTGAACGTCCAGGATTACTGGCAGAGCAGAATCAAAAATATTTCCAGCACTGCACCAGGATATATTTTCCATTTCAGTTACTTCAAAGCAAAGATCCACAGTCATGCAGTGTGAGCATATAATAATGTGGTATAGAGAGAAATTCTGATCAAAGAAAAGGCAACAGGGTGTCTGAAGAAGGGTCTCGACCCAAAACGTCACCTATTTCTTCTCTCCAGAGATGCTGCCTATCCTGCTGAGTTACTTCAGCTTTTTGTGTCTATCTTCGGTGTATTTCAGTCTTGGCTGAAAATAGGGAGAGATTCCAGTCAAAGCTTTTTGGAAAACAGTATGGAAAGCTATACTTTAACTTTTTTTCTTAAAGGGAACAATTCTTCATACCTCTGCTTTAAAAAAAAAATACTCACACAGACATTAGATCTCTATTATATTGCCAAAAATAACATTGATGTCTCATTGTCTTACTTAATTCCAACAAAACAAACTCTTCATTATTTGCATTGTGATGATGAGTAAGTCTAACTCAAATATTTATATAAATGAAAAATGCTAAATAGTGCAAAAGAGGATGTGGCTTTAAATTCCTACAATGAATCTCACAGGCAGAGCAGCAATGTGCAAATTACATCATCTGAATGCAGCAACCGTCTGAGTTTCATTGCCTGTTGATTTCAGCCTACATCAGAAGCACTGCCAGAACTCTCATCTACATCAAAAGAGATTGGAGATGTCTATTCAGCAATACCCAACTTAATTTATTTTGAGCCGCAGTCGAAATCCAATCATTCTACTTCACAGAAAAATTGTACCACACATCATTTGAATCTATTGTAATATGAAAATAAAAATAAATTAAAAGACTAGTTTATGTTATAGTGATGTTTCATTACTGAATGTGACCAAGGCCACAGCTTTCTAGATTGCACAGAAAATTGCAATTCACAAAATATCAGTAAAAATGGCAGATAATCGTATTTTCATGCATAATTCCACTGCCTATCCTGCTTTGTGTCTTATTCGCCTAAGGTTTCTGTTTTTGAAGACACATTTTCATTTCCCCATCCCTTTTCTGGTTGACTAATACTCTGTGGCCTTGTCCATCCCCATTCCTCCTACTCTATATCTCATCCTCCTACCTCTCTAGTTTGCCCTATGTTGCATTGTCCTTCCTTTCTTTCTTCAGTGGCAGATCATTCAGGTTATGGTACTCTCTCCTTCAATCTGTCTGCCTTGCTTCCTCACTGTCCCCATTTTTAATACAAAACTCAAAATTCTTACCAGGTTTTGAGTCATTACTAAGAAAAGCATCCACTTAGCCTCTGTGAAGCGCTGGGCAACGTTTACTGAATATTATTATCGTGATTTTTGTACCCTCCCAAAGTCGTAATCAATCCAATACATTTAAAGAAGTTCTCAGAGAAAAAAATAAAGCCAATTTATGCGTTGTAATCAGCCAAGAACCACAACGATATTAAATGGTCAGGTAATCTCTTTCCATGCTATTCAAAGAGTAATGACACTTGATCAAAGGTAGTGGAGGACAAGGGAAACTGAATCACAATTGATCGTGGTGCTGTGTGACAAAGGCTTGTCATATGAGATTATTCTTCCCGGAACAGGACAAACAGAAAGGAACCAATGCGGATAAAGGAGAGGGAGAAACAATGAGTGCTGAAACTGTCAGATGCAGAACAATGCACTTGCTACAAATCTGACACAACAGAGAAGGGTGGTCATTCTCAGCAGGTCAGTCAACATCTGTGGAGGTAATAAAGCAGTTAACATTGCAACCTGATGACATTCTCTTTACATGCTGCTCCTCCAATTTTTGTTGGATTGTTGGAAAGGTATAAGAGGCCAAAGACTGTGAGGTCAGAATGGAAATGGAGCTGACGGGAAACTCAAGATCATTCTAAAATCACATTGATAAATGAGACAGAATTCAGTAAATCTTTCTGGCTGACAAAATCCTTCATACATAAAAGAATAAACATAAATTTACGATTTAAAAAATAGATATTTTAAAAATATGGCACTATTATTGTGGGCCAGTGGGAACATGAAACCTTTCTAATGCCAAAGAAAACTTGCTATTTTAGCTTAAAGGCATATCTGGCTCCAGAATATGTTGCTTCAATTCATGAATCTCAATTCTAGCCCTGTACTGAGCCACTTTGGCACACCAGGTCCATGCTGACCATTTTGTCCATCTATACTAATTATATTTAGGGTTGTACCCTTCTATGCTTTGCCTATTGAAATTTCCGCCTTCTCCATGCCTCTTAAGATCCTATCTTGTGGAAGAGCCACCAGAGAACATTATTCATCCCATTTCTCAAATTCCACATCGATTAACTGGCTCTGTTTAGTGCCTGCAGTTTGCAGGAAATCCACGAGTCAAGTTGGATCCTATAAATCAGTCCAGTTTTGTATCAAATTTATTGAGATTGCATCTTCTGCTTGACAGAAGAAAATGTATGAGATTAAGCAGAGACCGAGGGATATCCAAGTAAATGAGGGTAGACACAAAATGCTGGAGTCACTCAGCGGGACAACTAAATGATATTTATCTTCATCATCAATGTTTTACAAGGAAGGTAGTCCAATAGAATTCATTTTCTTGTCAAATTCAATCCATATCAAGCTATTGTTTTATCTATGGCTGTAAAGGTGCCAGTTCCATTAAGTGTTTACACCAACAGATTACTTAAAGTAGGTTAACATACCATCACTTCAATAGAGGAAAACTGGCTCGAACCCAGCACGTATTTCGATGTTTCTAAATTAAAAACCTATGGCACACAAAAAAGAACATGAGCAAAGCTCTGACCGATATCTATCATGTAATCAACGTCACTCAGACAGTTCATTTGGTCCTCTTAATGTTCACAGTATTTTTATGTATAATAACATAACTACATTTCAAAACTTAACCTTAATGTTGCTTGTAAATTGTGAGGTAGTGAAAGGGTATACAGTGGCTTGCAAAAGTATTCATACCCCTTGAACTTTTCCACATTTTGTCACATTACAACCACAAGCGCAAATGTATTTTATTGGGATTTTATGTGATAGTCCAACACAAAGTGGCGCATAATTGTGAAGTGGAAGGAAAATGATACATAGTTTTCAAATTTTTTTACAAATAAAAAACTGAAAAGTGTGGTGTGCAAATGTAATCAGCCCCCTTTACTCTGATACCCCTAAATAAAATCCAATGCAATCAATTGCCTTCAGAAGTCACCTCATTATTAAATAGAGTCGACTTGGGTGTAATCTAATCTCAGTATAAATACAGCTGTTCTGTGAAGGTCTCAGAGGTTTGTTAGAGAACATTAGTGATCAAACAGCATCATGAAGCCCAAGGAACACACCAGACAGGTCAGGGATAAAGTTGTGGAGAAGTTTAAAGCAGGGTTAGGTTATAAAAAAATATCCCAAGCTTTGAACATCTCACGGAGCACTGTTCAATCCATCATCCGAAACTGGAATGAATATGGCACAACTGCAAACCTACCAAGACATGACCGTCCACCTAAACTGACAGGCTGGGCAAGGAGAGCATTGATCAGAGAAACAGCCAACAGGCCCATGGTAACTCTAGAGGACCTGCAGAGATCCACAGCTCAGGTGGGAGAATCTGTCCACAGGACAACTATTAGTCTTGCACTCCACAAATCGGGCCTTTATAGAAGAGTGATAAGATGAAAGCCATTGTTGAAACAAAGCCATAAGAAGTCCCGTTTGCAGTTTGCCACAAGCCATGTGGGAGACACAGCAAACATGTGGAGGAAGGTGCTCTGGTCTGATGAGACCAAAATTGAAGTTTTTGGCCTAAATGCAAAACGCTATGTGTGGCGGAAAACTAACACTGCACATCACCCTGAACACACCATCCCTACTGTGAAACATGGTGGTGGCAGCATCATGCTGTGGGGATGCTTTTCTTCAGCAGGGACAGGGAAGCTGGTCAGAGTTGATGGGAAGATGGATGGAGCCAAATACAGGGCAATCTTGGAAGAAAACCTGCTGGAGTCTGCAAGAGACTTGAGACTGGGGTGGAGGTTCACCTTCCAGCAGGACAATGACCCTAAACATACAACCAGAGCTCCAATGGAATGGTTTAGATCAAAGCATATTCATGTGTTAGAATAGCCCAGTCAAAGTCCAGACCTAAATCCAATTGAGAATCTCTTGCAAGACTTGAAAATTGCTGTTCACAGATGCTCTCCATCCAATCTGACTGAGCTTGAGCTATTTTGCAAAGAAGAATGGGCAAAAATGTCAGTCTAGATGTGCAACGCTGGTAGAGACATACCCCAAAAGACTTGCAGCTGTAATTGCAGCGAAAGGTGGTTCAACAAAGTATTGACTCAGGGGGGCTGAATACTTTTGCACGCCACACTTTTCAGTTTTTTATTTGTAATAAAATTTGGAAACCATGTATCATTTTCCTTCCACTTCACAATGATGCACCACTTTGTGTTGGTCTATCACATAAAATCCGAATAAAATACGTTTATGTTTGTGGTTGTAACGTGACAAAATATGGAAAAGTTCAAGGGGTATGAATACTTTTGCAAGCCACTGTATTGACGCAGTTTCTTTCCTTGTTTCTCTTAATTCATCTCTCAAGTCTTCTGCATATTAGGCAAAGTGCTTTCAACATTCTCTGCATAGTGAAACTATTTATTACTAAGCTCTTTTCTATTGACAACTCCCAGGAATTAAGAACCTCTGAGCCTGGGGCTGGGGCTGGGCTTTTGTTTCTTCCCTGTTATCATTTCCATTTGTTCCTCTCACCTGTGCTATGTGCTACACAATGTGCTCCCTGCTGACCCTATCTGTATTGCCATAGTCGGTTGTATCAAAGCATAATCAACTATGCTTCAGATACTGCCTTACATCGGGGGATCTTTACATGAAGGGATTTACATGAAAGGGCTTATATTTGCATGGAGATTGTAATAACGAATGTGGACAGCAGACTGGACTGCAGCTAAATCAGAGAGATGAAAATTAATTAAAATTGCACATTTCAATTCCCATTTGTGCCTTCACAGCATTTCGAGTTTTCGCCGTAGATACACATGTAAAATAATACGCCATAGTCCATTTTATTCTTGTGCAGTTTTCAATGAACTTAATTTGAAGATTAATACATCTGAAGTGTATGAGACATCTACAGATATTACAGATATTAGTGCTAGGCCTAAGTTTTTGGATGATCTGAAGGCCATTAATTTCATTTCGGAGTCACGTGAGTGACTTCGTGAAGAGCCCGCCGGCGTGCATGCTCGACATATCGTCGTATCGCGTTGCTGCGACGGCTGGCGGTGGAGCGCGCTCCTCGCCAGCCCTTCATAAGGGAACCACTGAGGTAAGTACTCTACCTTAAATTGGTGGTTCTTGTTGCGTTTTGTTTTCGCAGCAAGGACATGGATGGGAGTTCTAGAGGCCGGAGAACGTCTGGACGAGGTCGCCGGTCAACAGTCCCGGGGCCAGTGATATCGGCGGTACCTGCAGCGCAGGTCGGGACAGGGGCGGAAATGTCGGTGAGCTCTGTGTTCACAGGTCCGGATCCGCCAGCACACCACAGCTTGGAGGAGTTCGACGAGGAGGAGTGTGGTGTGCCGCCAGAGCAGGAGGACCCTGCCATGGCAGTCAGGTCGTCAGCAGGCTTGCTGACGGCCTCGAGCAGAAGGGTGCATGCGGCTGCACGACCCTTTTCACCCAGCCCTCCGAGGAGGGGAAGGGCAGGACCCCGAAAGTCTAACCCTGTTGGGGCTAAGGCTTCACCTGCCGCCGAGGAGGTTCTAGGACGGGACCCGGGGCGGCTGTGAGGTCCAGTCGACGCCCCCCAACTCTCGACGCCGGGACAGGTCGGTTGAGTCGGGTCTCGTCACGGTCGCCGAGCCCCCATGGATGGGTGGGCGAGACCATGCGTCGGCGAGGTCCACGATGTGGGCTGCCGGCAAGCCTGCGCGGCTATCAGGTATCCAGGCTGCGGCTGGTGCCGACATCACGCCGCAAGTGCCCTTAGTGGCAGCGGCGTCCGCTCCCGCTAAACGGAGGCGGTTGAACACGCCCGCGCAGGAATCGCGCAGTTTCGCTTCGGCGGCTGCTAGCGACGACTACCGGTACCGGGTGGGCCTCGATGAGGTGCGGGCCGATGATAGGGGCCCCGGCCATTTCTCAGAGCTGGAGGACTCCGACCACCTGAGTGTTCAGGGTGAAGGGTGTATTGACCGGATGGAGCGGCTGCTGGAGCTCCTGCTTCATGGTCAACAGCAGCAAGCGTCCAGCAGCGACAGGCACAGGGCTGTTTCACCAACTTCTACCATCAGCCTGGAGCAGCAGGAAGAGGAGATATTGGTCGACCCCATCCCACCTCCGTCCGATTTACCAGCGGAGGGCCTTCTCGATGTGGCCACTAAGTTCGCGGCCCCACACTCATCTGGGCTTCCACTGAATTCAAAATTGGCAGCCACAGTGGACTTCCTCAACAACCATCAGCTACAGGAGGAGGTTCTCATGCAGGCCATGAGCCGTCACAAGGCTCCAGCCAACTGCAACTCCCTCAACGTGCCTGTGGTCAATACGCCGATATGGGGCAACATCAGTGCGGCTATCCGTCAACAGGAGCTGATAATTCAGCGGATCCTGAAGCTCCTCACGGCCGGTATTACCGCCTTTGTGCGGTCGGTTGATGGGGATGAGTTAAACTTGGACCAGGAGGATGCTCTCGCTCTGCTGTGTGCAACTCAGCATGAAATAAATGGGTTCCGCAAAAACAGCATCCGCCCGGTGCTCAACCCTAAGTTTGCAGGGTTGTGCAAACCACTGCCGCCGCCGCCGCCCCATCAGCTCTTTGGCGAAGATCTCTCTAAGAGGGTCAAAGAGCTTGACGAACAAGCCAAAACGGTGGGACTCATGCGCCCTCACAGCGCCCCCACGCCGTCGGGCTCGAAAGCTCCGCTTGTTCGACCACGAGGATCTGCCAGCACCTCTACAAGGACCTACCCTCCAGCTCCACCTCGTTACCAACCACCCCAGCACCAGGGGGCTTTTTTAGGACAAGGTCGACAGAAACCCTGGTGGAAGATGAGGACGCCGCGCCCTCAAGCCAACCCAGCACCTCCACGTCCACCCACACATGTCAAGGGCCGCCGGTAACCGCAGAGGTGAGGCGGTCTGGTTCTCTTTTTTCTCTTTGTTTAACCTCACATGTTGGTGGGTGCCTTCGGTTCTTTTTGGGTGCATGGGGTGATATTACTGGTGATGAGTATGTGTTACGAAATGTGCAGGGTCACAGCATTGAGTTTCTTAATGGGGACATTCCTCCATCCCAGCACAGGCCTGGTCGTACATTTAAATTGTCTGCTGCAGAACAGGCAGCAGGCTATAAGGAAATTTTGAAGCTAGAGCAGAAGGGAGTGATAGAGAAAACGGTTCATGAGCCCGTGGAATTTGTTTCCAATATATTCACTCGACCTAAGAAGGATGGAGGCTGTCGGGTCATTATTGATCTGACTAGTTTAAATACTTTTGTAACATATACTCATTTCAAAATGGACACTTTTGAAACAGCCAAATCATTGATTTCACATGGTTGCTTTATGGCATGCATTGATTTACAAGATGCGTACTATACTGTTTCCATTCAAAAATATTATAGGGGGTTTTCTGAAATTTATCTGGATGGGTCAACTCTGGCAATATAGGGCTTTGCCCAATGGGCTTACCACAGCCCCTCGATTATTCACTAAATTGGTGAAGCCAATTATGGCTTATTTACGACAACGACATCATATAGTAATGGCCTATTTAGATGATATCTTAATTGTGGGCCACACCCTGGAATTGGCTCAACAGGGTGTTGCAGCTGCAGTCAATTTATTTCAGCAGCTGGGATTCATTGTGCATCCAGCCAAATCAAAGTTCTGCCCCTCCCAGGGAATTGATTATCTGGGGTTTACGGTGGACTCTATTCGCATGAGGGTCACCATACCACCTAAGAAGGTTGAGGAGGTCACCAGGTGTGTCAAGGTTTAATCACCACTGGTATACCATCGATTCGTCATACAGCTACAGTAATTGGCAAACTTGTAGCATTGTTTCCGGCAGCCCGATATGGGCCTTTGCATTATCAGAATTTGCAAAGGGCCAAGATCGCTGCGTTAAGACAGCACACTGGTCATTATGATCGACCAATGCAGCTGCCGCCTGAAGCGACGGATGAGTTACGATGGTGGGTGCGCCACATTAGTAACTTGTTTAAGCCTGTCATTGAGGCTAATCCGGTGGTATACTTGCAAACTGATGCGAGCTCTTATGGCTGGGGAGCTACGGATCATTCCTCTAGTTGCGGGGGCAGATGGGATACCCTTGAGGCTACTATGTTGTTGTCACAAGGGATCAACTATTTGGAGCTACTTGCAGCATTCCACGGACTTCGTGCTTATTGTTCCAAGGTTTTTGGGGCACATGTCCATCTCCAAATAGACAACACCACAGCGGTGGCATATTTAAACCATATGGGCGGTACCAGGTCAGTTTCATGTGATAAATTGGCTAACTCAATTTGGCTCTGGTGTGTTCAGAGAGACATTTGGATTTCAGCTACCTATTTGCCAGGTGAGCTTAATACTGTGGCGGACGCCAGGTCACGCAAGTTCAATGACAATATTGAATGGATGTTGCATCCTGAAATTTTTACCAAAATCACAGCCAAATTTGGGAAACCGGATATTGACCTTTTTGCGTCCCGGTTGAACCATCAGGTACCAACCTACGTTTCGCGGGAACCAGATCCTGGGGCTATGGCGCTAGATGCATTCTCGCTGGACTGGGGGAATTGTTTTTTTCTATGCATTCCCCCCGTTTTGCCTCATCAGTCGGGTATTACGAAAGATTCAGATGGATGCAGCTAAGGGCATCCTTATTATACCCGACTGGCCTACACATCCGTGGTATCCGGTGGTCTTTGACATGCTCAGTGAGCCTTGGGTCCTTTTAAAGGGTTGCCCAGAATTAGTTACTCACCCTGTCTCAGGGGAGCCACATCCCTGCCATGGCTATTTAAATTTGTTGGCTTGCAGGTTTTGAACAGGCCGTTAGCCCACTACGGCCTCTCAACTCGGACCATGGATACCATTGCGGCGTCGTGCCGAGAGTCCACAAGGCGAAGATACCGCTCACACATCAAGAAGTGGGAAGCCTTCTGCAGCCGCTCTCGCATCACGTACGATGCCGTGACTATAACCGACGTCCTGGAATTCCTCGCGGGGTTGCACCATGATGAACACTTAAGTTACAGTGCCATCAACAGCGCCAGGAGCGCGCTGTCATTCTACCTCAAGATTGAGGTGGGATCCAACAGGCTAGTGTCCAGGCTCATGCGGGGTATATTCAATATGTTGCTGCTCCTCTACAGTTCGCGGAAGCCGTGCTGAATGCAGGTCGAGAACGTGGAGGTGTCCCCGCATGAGGGGTTTTTGATTTGTTGTTAATAAATATGCTCTTGTTTTACAGTATGAACTATTTGAGCAAGTTTGTTCCTCCCATCCATCCCTGCTAGTGGTGTGACAGCATGGACGTGGTCCAGGGCGTGTAATCACAGAAGCTTTGAAGTCTTCACGAAGTCACTCACGTGACTCCGAAATGAAATAGTAAGATTGAACGAGAACTTACCAGTTTGAAGGTTGATCGTTATTTCATGAGGAGCCGCGGTGAGGGATTTCGTGCCCTCCACGCCCAACCCTCAATCACCTTCACCTGGTAATTTGAGTTTCTTTCATCTTACTATGCCAAGTCATTTCTGTTACTGGTTTCTGTGATTCCACACTGCTACTTTGAAGAATGTCGAGCATGCGCGCCGGCAGGCTCTTCACGAAATCCCTCACCGCGACTCCTCATGAAATAACGATCAACCTTCGAACTGGTAAGTTCTCGTTCAATCTTACTATTCTTCCTTCATTCTTTTAGTGGTGTTGTACCAAGTTACAGGTACACCGTGCACACGTGCCAATATATTTAAAATAGCAAATTATGATTCTCCTAAGACACAAGGAACTGCAGATGCTGGATTCTCCTTGCCTTGATGGACTTCCAAAGGCCAGTGAACCCATCCAATGTTTTGTCCCATCGTCTCAGAAAATGAAATAATTGTTGACATGATCAGTAATTCTTGGCATAACTACCATATAATGGGAAACAAGAAAGGTTCTAATTATTCTAAATACAGGTATTCTTCCCCACTGTAAATCATCCAAGGTATCTTCATTAAAGGCAACAATTCTCCTACACAAGGTAAAAACAAGGAACTGTAGATGCTGGTTTACAAAAAAATCCATAAAGTGATGGAGTAACTCAGCGGGTCTGGCAGCATCCCTGTAGATCCTGGATAGATGACACTTCGGGTTGGGGTCCTTCTCAAGAATGATTGTAGAGGAGGAAGGAGTGGGGGGGGGGGGAGAAAGCTGGAAAAGGGAACTCCGAGATTCCCTAAACAACATCCCATTGCTGACCTTGCTGATTTACTACTGCCAAAATGTTTTTTATGTTCAACTGCTTCTAAACTGCTTAGCTGACTGCTTATACCCAAGAACATACACAGGGAACTTACTGTGATTACATTCACAAGCTGTCCTTGCCAGCTATATTCATCGTATAATGTCCAGCAGTGGTATAAGTAAAATATGTCGGTATCATACAATGTATTTTTAGAAAAATCTCCAAACACAATGATATCAGTTTCCATAAGCCCCACAATTTTCTTATCTTGTTTCCAATCAATTTATCTTTAAATAATATTTTTTCACTAGGGTAATAAAGTTCAAGGGGGAAAAGGCCATTGACAATCTAAACAGAGGATTTTTATTTTCTTCTGGTGGGACAATCAGTACAAAAGGCACATCACAAAGAGAATAAAGGCAAAGGTTAAATAAGAATTTTCTCTTCAAGAGTTTGGGGAGCACATAAAAACCGAGTCTCTGCCTGTAGTTTCCAGATATTGATGGGTCACCAGCACAAATGGGTTTTTCTGGTCACATCCTAATTTCAGAGGATTCCTCATATTTTTCTACCAAAGCAATAGCAGGATTTTTAGAGAAATTAAAAAAAAATTCTGGCCCAACAATTTTATTTCTATGGAAATTATCGTTTAAAGTGTTTAAACAAATTGCATCATCATTCGAACGGTAAGAATATCATTTGGTGGGGAAAGAGATTTAAATGGAATGTAAGAATCAGGGAGGGCGTTTAAACAGGAAACAAATCTGATCCTATCAGTTTCTTGTCAAGCAGACTAGGTTAGAATTATGCTCTACAATTTTGATTCAGGGATTTTATTCTAATTCTGATGTTGCCAATAGATTCTGGAATTAGTTCTGCAACAGCAACCATCCATTCCTGTTTATATTTTCCTACTTTATCCCTAAAAAAATGCCTCATCCACTCCAATTAGTTATTATTCCAAGTCTCCCAGTACTTTACCTTCCTGACCTTTACCATGCCTGAGCCTAGCAATTAACCACAAACTTAATTATGAGGTAGACACAAAATGCTGGAGTAACTCAGCGGGTGAGGCAACATTTCTGGAGAGAAGGAATGGGCGACATTATGGGTCGAGTCCCTTCTTCAGACTGATGGGGAGGGGGCGGGACAAAGGTTGAATGTAGTCAGACTGTAAGACTAATGAGAGAACTGGGAAGGGGAAGAGGATGGAGAGAGAAAGCAAGGGCTATGTGAAGTTAGAGAAGCCAATGTTCATACCGCTGGGGTGTAAACTACCCAAGCAAAATATGAGGTGCTGTTTCTCCAATTTGCGCTGGGCCTCACTCTGACAATGGAGGAGGCCCAGGACAGAAAGGTCAGATTGGGAATGGGAGGGGGAATTGAAGCGCTGAGCCATTGGGAGATCAGGTAGGTTAAGAAGGACTTATCAGAGGTGTTCAGTGAAACGATCGTCGAGCCTGCACTTGGTCTTGCTGATGTAGAGAAGTTGACTCCTGTAATAGCAGATACAGTAGATGAGTTTGGAGGAGGTGCAAGTGAACCTCTGCCTCACCTGGAAAGACTTTTTGGGTCCTTGGATGGAGTCGAAGGGAGAGGTAAAGAGACAGATGCAGCATGTTGGCCGGTGTGGGTTAGTCGGGATTTAGATCCTTGGAGCTTTCCACCTTCATGACTGCTCACTCCCCTCTTTTTTCCTATAATTCCAAAATCCAGGCTAGACAATATTCTATAACAAATAGGGGGTTACACAAAAAGCTGGAGAAACTCAGCGGGTGCAGCAGCATCTAAGGAGCGAAGGAGATAGGTGACGTTTCGGGTCGAGACCCTTCTTCAGATAACATTTCTATAACAAATAAATGTGTGTTAGTTAATTGGAAGAAATATTGTTTGAATAGATTCCACAGATATCCTAAGTATAAATTTTTTTTTTTGAATTCCTAAGCATTATCATTAAATTATCTGCAACAGAGCAATACAGCACAGTAGAGGCCCTTCCTCCCACAATGTCTGTACCGAACATTCTGCAAATATGAACTAATCTCATTTGTCTACACATGATCCATACTCCTCCATTCCCCAGTATATCCAAGTAAAAACCTCTTAAATACCACTATTGTATCTGCTTCAATGATCCCAGCCGGCATTGCAAGCACCCACCACCCTGTGAAAAAAAAATTGCCCTGCCCATCTCCTTTAAACTTAAGGGCCTGTCCCGCTTTGGCGACTTTTCACCAGACCTTCAAGCTCGCGGCACTTACCTGAAAAACCGCGAACTGGAACGGCGACCGTCAGAGTGAAACACACACACACACACACACACACACACACACACACACACACACACACACACACACACACACACACACACACACACACACACACACACACACACACACACACACACACACACACACACACACACACACACACACACACACACACACACACACACACCCCCCGGAAAGGTGGGACCCAGGGAAAGTGGGGGAGCACTGTCTGAAATTCACACGGTGCAAAGCCAAGGTGATACAGACACACATGCGTTGAACAGGAAGGTTAAAGACGGCTAGCACAGTATATGGTAAGTCCTTTAAAAGAGGGGTAGGGGGGGAGGGGAGAAGCGGGGAGAAGGGGGAGGAGTGGAGACACTTTTATGAAGCCAGACAACTTTTTAATAAGCCAAAGTCAAGCCGTGAAGTTCAGCGGGCATTTAACAATACCGGTCGGTTTTCCTTGGTTCTGAAAACTCGGCCTTATATATATTTTTTCCCCTATGAGCCAATGAAGATGCCCAGTCAGCAAAGGCGATTAACTAAAATGACCTACGACTAACTCGACTACCTAAAACGACATGGCGACCCCACTACAACTGCACCTACGGCTACAGGATTATCGATTATTTCCATGGCGACAAATTTTTGGTCGCAGAAAATGTTTCAACTTGTTGAAAAATTTGCGGCGACCATACTGAGGCCGCGAATAGTTCCCAGAATGCGGGAACTCCATGCAAGCATGAAGGAGACTCACCAGAGACCACCAGCGAACACGTGACGACCATGTGGCGATCATGAGGCGAGCTCAGAGTCTCCTGCACTCGCCTAAAAAGTCGCCTAATAGGTACAGGCCCTTAAGTCTTGACATTTTCATCCTGGACAAAGATTCTGACTGTCCATCCTATCTAAGCCTCTCATAATTTTACAAACTTCTTTCAGGTCTTCCCTCAACCTCTGGCATTTGGGGAGAAAACAATCCAAGTTTGTCCAACCTCTCCTAAAAGCTAATACCCTTTAACCCAGGCAGCATCCTGGTAAACCTCTTCTACATCCTATTCAAAGAAGAGTCTGAAGAAGGGTTCCAGCTCAAATTGTCACCTATTCCTTTTCCCCAGAGATGCTGGCTGACCCGCTGAGTTACTCCAGCAATTTGTGTCTATCTTCAGCATTCCGGTAAAACTCTTCTACACCCTATCTAAACCCTCCACCTTCATCCTGTAATGAGGTGACCAGAACTGCACACAGTACTCCAAAGTATTGGAGTGAGATCTATGAGTGCTTCAGGATCCTAAAGAACATTTTTATATTTCTGTCAATGCGTTCATAACTCTACTAATCCATATGTAGAAAAATCTCCCCTACCCTTGAACGGCAAGTTCAGAAAGAACATGATAACAATGTAAATGAGTTAATTTTCCCCATGTGTAATTTTCCCCAATAGTCACATAATTCTGGAACATGTTGTGCCTTGACAGAATTTAATTTGAATAAATTTGAAGACACCAAAGATCTTCAATATGATATTATTAATGGCAACGTTGTACATTGCCAGTAACTAATTTCAAACTCCACAGCACTCTGCTTATTATAATTATTCCTAATCATTTAAATGCAAATGAATTTACAGAAGGATAAGAAAAACATAGGCACTTGAGTGAGGATATAATACAGCTATTAGTTTTGACTATAAGATCTAACATTTGATAACATTTGACTTAAGGTCATATTGTGGAATTTGTTCATTTTATTCTATTTCACAAATCGTATTTTGCATTTTTGTCTAAACGTTCATTATTTTAATCCAGCCCTAACCTTCATTCTCTTTTCGTTGAACTATTTGGCGAAAAGTACTCTCTAAGGGATTGGAGTGATTAAAAATTGCCAATGCTACGTGATCATGGCCAGTATTTGAACTACTGTTGAATTAATTGAGATTTCAGATGGCGATCTTGTTTCTTCCAAGATAATTCATGGTGTTGAGGGCACTATTGCTGCTTTATGCAGATAGCTTTATGCAGATCAGCTTCCTTCTTCCTGGCTTATGACTTAATGGACTGAAAATTACACAGGTTTTGTTTACAATGCCAGAAGAGTTATTTTCTGCAGATTATTGAAGTTGTAAAAAACATGCATGGAATTACCAAGGCGATAAAACACCACCTGTGCAAAAGAAAATCTGCTCCTAACATTGTTATTCTACTATGCCAAGTCAGTAAGAACAGGATTATTATTCATTTATTTTTGGGATGCGTTTGTCAATGACAAGGCCAATATTTATTGCCTATCCATAAATGCCAGAGGAACAGAGGGAGTGAGAGATATGGAATTATAAGACAAAACAAAATCGTTCATACTCCCAGAACATGCCACATATTTTGATGCCAATGAGGCTTCTATGAAGAGTAATGAAGTTTGATGTTAAATGCTTGCTGGCAAATTTGAATTCTATATGATGTTGTCATCACCAACGTGATAATGACCAGATTATCTATTTGTAGTTTTGGTGACTGAGGGATAAATAGTAGCCAGGTCACTCTTGCTGTTGTTTGAATTGGCATCATGGAGTTTTTTTATGCATGTCTAAGGGGATCAATTTAATTTAACATCTCAACTGAAAAATGGCAGTTCTGACAGTACAACATTCCCCAAGTGCTGAACTAAAATGTCAGCCCGGCTTACATCTTCTCCTGACGTGAGACTTTAAGCCATACCATTCTGATTCACAGATGGTGGGTTTACTGCCACAAAAAGAAAGATAAACAGGTTTTGCACGTAGTTGTTTATCTACACTGCCTACCTTCCTCAACATCCTGCACAGTCAGAGAATTATTCTGAAATATGTATTATTGTTGTGGGGCAGTAAAAAGAAACTCTCGATAAAGGAAAATAAGACATAGGCTCAGTGACAATAAATGCTCTAAAATGCATTTAATACTTTAATTGCCCAGGTTGTGGTAGGAATATTAGCCAGGATGCTGGAAGGAATCATTTTGTTCTATGAATGACATTCTTTAGGTTCATCTAATCATGATGAATTAATTTGATCATAAGATCATAAGTGATAGGAGTAGAATTAGGCCATTCAGCCTATCAATTCTACTTCACCATTCAATCATGGTTGACCTATCTCTCACTGAAAGTAAGCATTTATGTACACTAGGCAATGGAGAAAGCTAATGGCATGTTGGCCTTAATTGCAAGAGGATTTGAGTTTAGGAGCAAGGGGGTCCTCTTGCAGTTGTACTGGGCCCTGGTGAGATTGCACCTGGAGTGTTTTGTGCTGTTTTGGTCTCCTAATTTTTGGAAGGACATTATTGCTTTGGAGGGAGTGCAGCATCGGTTCACCAGGTTAATTCCCAAGATGGCAGGACTGACATATGATGAAAGAATGGGTCGACTGGGCTGTTAATCACTGGAATTTAGAAGGATGAGAGGATATCTTATAGAAACATGTAAAATTCTTAAAGGATTGGGCAGGCTAGATGCAGGAGAAATGTTCCCGATGTTAGGGGGTCTAGAACCAGGGGTCACAGTTTAATAATAAGGGGTGGGTCATTTTGGACTGAGTTGAGGAAAAACCTCTTCACCCAGAGAGTTGTGAATCTGTGGAATTCTCTGCCAGAGAAAGCAGTGGAGGCCAATTCACTGGAGAGTTAAAGAGAGAGTTATATTTAGCTCTTCGGACTAAGGAAATCAAGGGATATGAGGGAAAAACAGGAACGGGGTAGTGATTTTAGATGATCAGGCATGATCATATTGAATGGTGCTGCAGGTTCGATGGGACGAATGGCCTATTCATGCACCTATTTTTCTATGTTTCTATGTTTCTATGAAGCAGGATTGCCATTTATTCCATTTAGCTCTGAGAGTCTATGAAATTACTACAAACAACACTTGCAAACATAAGCATCATGCACAAGAGATGCAAACAGGCTATTGTTCACTTGAGTTAGATCCAACTGTTATAAACCACGACATAAAGTAATAGACCTGCCAGTTTTCTTGCTGACTCGTATCCTTCTGGTATTGATTCAGCCTCTTCTGCAGGACTAACTTTACCGTTCTAACATCAACTTAACCTCTACCTTTACAATCTCAGCCCAATACTTTTCCAGTTCTAGCCATATTCTCTTCTGATTCTGACTCCATTCCTACCCCTTCAGTAATCTGCAGTGCTGACCATATAAAACCACAGCATTGTCATAAAAACCCATCTGATTCAAAATTCTTCTTCATGAAATACATTATTTTTAATAATTTTAAGTCTCGGTAATGTGACTCCTCTGGGAGCAATGGAGATAGACAATAAAAAGTGAGAATTTCATTGTTCTGATTCTCAACAAATGGCAATAAAACACTCTTGACTCTTGAATCACTGCCAACATCTAGCACCCTTAAATGGATAAATTAAAAACAATTCTTCCCCAATGCCCCTGCCCACTTTAACCCCTCTGATTCTCTGTAAGATAACTTAAATAAATAAATTCATAGAACTGTAGAGATATACAGCATGGAAACAGGATCTTCGGCTCAACACATCTGTGAAGACCAAAATACCTATCCTATTTGCCTTTATTTGGCCCATCTCTCTCTGAATCTTTCCAATCCATAAATTTGTTCAAATGTCTTTTAAGAGTTGTAATTATACCCATACCTACCACCTCCTCTGGCAGTTTGTTCTACATGCCCTTCACCAACAGTGTGAAAACCTTGCACCTCAGGGAACCAGTGATGCAGCTGGTAGAGCTGCTGTCTCACCGCATTCAATCCTATTTGTGTGGAGTTTGCACATTCGCCCTGTGACCGCGTGGCTTTCCTCCAGATTCTCTAGTTTCCTCCCACATCCCAAAGATATGCGAGTTTGAGGATTGACTCTGTAAATTGCTCCTAGTGTTTAGGGAATTAATGCACCTTTCAATCACCTCAATCAATCCACGTTCAATCTTCTCACCTTAAGTTTATGTCTCTTAGTTTTGAACACTCCTACTCATGGAGAAAGACTGTGTCCACTCTATTTATGCCTCCAAAAACGTCATTAAAATCTATAAGGTAATCTCTCAGCCTATTTTGCTCCAGGGAAAACAGTCCGAGCCCATCTAATTTATAACTCAAGCCCTCCAATCAAGGCAACATTCCTATGAATCTTTGGTGTGCCCTCTCTAACTTAATTACATCATTCCTATAGAATGGCAACCAGAAATGCACACAATATTCCAACTGCGACCTAATCAACAATTTGTACGAGTGTAACATGATATCCATGTTCCTATACTCAATGTTTCAGATGATGAAGGCAAGTGTACCATACACATCACCACTCTGACTACCTATGTTGTCACTTGCAGGTTATCAGGTTGCAGGTTATTGTATTCCAAGGTCTCACTGTTCAACAGTGAATTGCATGGTCCTGGGTATGTATTGAACAGCAAGACCTTGGACAATGCATTTCCTTTGTCTGCCTCACCAGAGACTTTTCATAGTGTACGGCCTTTAAACTGACACTGATAACATAGGACATTTAAATGTATTAGTAATATTATATTTACTACTGATCCAATGCCATTTAAGTTCTAAGTATGGAGGTTTTGAAGTGGAGTAAATGAGCAACTGTTTACCTTTGTGATCATAAATAAACATGCGTGGCGGCACCTGATAGCAACCCAAGGTCACGACGAACCATCGACTCTAGAGTGCGGTGTCTTGGTGGGGGAGGCCCGAGTCACGGGGTCGGTACCCGAGTTGGTATTTAAGGCTGGGCAACGCCCGTGTGAGGTAAGGAGTAGGGAGCTGTATTACAGAAGAATAAACACATCCAGTGCGCACAACTTGTGTCCGACTAGTTTTTGACTGGACTCCTGCGAGTCCCCGCCACACATGTTGCTTGCATTGTGCTATAAACCTAGCTTTAGTTTTGGTATAGTTTACTTGAGGATGTACAAATTTATACACAGTTAATGTAAATTCATGAGAATTTAAGATGTAATTAATTAAGTCAAGCATGATGGTTACTCTTGTTGGATTTACCTGGGTTTCTTCCAAAAATGGTAGCTTGTTAATCGTATAACTATTACATATTATTAGCTGTACTAAGTGTCTCCATTTTTCATTACACATGGAAGATTAGACATAAACATATAACATAAAATATAAAAAAGTGTAACACAGGAGAAGCCCCTTTGACCCACCTTGTCTGCACAAACATGTCCATCTTAACTGATCCTATATGGCAACAAATGGTCAATCTCCCCTCTTTCTGCCTGTAGCTGTATCCTGTAGCCTGTCTAAAACATCACTATCATATCGTCAAAACTTTGTACAAGATTAGATTTGATCACAATGTACCGAATTTGATTTTAACAAGTCTATTATGAGCAGCTCAAACAATAAAATTAACAGCTTGAAAATCCAGTTAGATCCTTTAGAAATCTAACATGAATTTTGACATGATATTAATAACTGTGCCATGAGTGAATATTTGTCAAATCTATACTCAAATTGTCCATTCCTACAAATTATTAGGAAAGTTATGCCAGGTAATTGAAACTTTACAGCTTCGTGATTCACTGAGCCTTTCAAGTATAATCATGGCCAATGTTAGGCTAATCCTCCATTGCCATTAATTTACTCCAATCAATATGTGAAGAATTCTTTAAAATCTTTGAATGAGTTTATATTAAACTGATAAATGTACTTACAAATGTTTTTAGAAGCAAAACAGTAACACTTGCACTTGTGCTGCAGTAGCTGATATTTAATATGGCTTGTTACATGTCACCAGATGACTTTATCTCAAAACAAAATGGCTTCGCTGCATTAATTTCAGCTTGATTCAACAACAATCCCAAGAGTTCTTCTTGAAACAGATGCAGCCAAACTAATTAGATGTGCAGCTTTCCTTACTGCCCATTGTAAAATCAACACCTTTTGAAGCTGATTCTCTAGGGTTAGCAGTAACCCTTGTGCCACATAACAGAATGTGTTATATGACTTTGAGAGGAGAAAATGCAATGAACAGTGACTGCACACCCCATTACTCCACCAAAAGCCCACTGTACAAGTGATATGGCAGATGTGTCCTTACTTGCAAGACTACATGAGAGCAATGTAATCCCCAAACTGTTCTAATCACTTTATAAATCCAAATGTAGACTCCACCATCTACAAGAATCACTTTCTGATTCTTTTTGCTTTAACAGAGATTCTAATTTGCATTTGTTTTCCAAATTCTGAACACAAATCTATTTGCTTATTTATCACTGTAGAAAGCATGGAAATCACATACACATTATGACACTTGATGTATTATAGGAGCCTTCTCTTTTCCCATCTATTTCATCTCCATGTCAACAATGATTAATTCAATTTCCAAGCTAACATATATATTTCATTTTGTATTTCTAATCAATTTACTAGCTCATACCTTTGAAATCATTTTATAATGAACATGTAATTTGTTTCCGCTGTTTCTCTATGTTTTCATTTTGTTTTATGTGTGCATTCATTTTCATTAATGTATGCTCTTAATGTTGTTTCTCATTTAACCCCAAGTTTAATGAAACTTTCTAACTCTTAGAGAGAAAGGTTTGTCTTGGCATCTGGTGTTATGATTGAAACCAATTCTCCTTCCTTTATTAAGCAGCTAGGTTTTAGAATGGTTTATGCCAAAGGGGAAGGCAATACTAACCAGGAATTCCACACTAAATAAAGTAAAACCATTATTCTTATAAATAATACATACACAGTAATTTTATACCTCTATGCACCAAATTTGACAAACAATCTTTATTTCATGGCCTCCAAAAAAGATAGCTTTTGTGTAATTTGCCACTCCCATTTTATTACATTTATTTAATTTTAGTGCAATAAACCTCTATATCACCCATTAAATTAATCATTCTCACAAAATTCAGCTATTTCACGGCATGGACTGCACATGTTACTTTAACTTTATTTTAAAAGCATTGAATGAAACATGTTTGAGTGTTGCTTTTCTTTTCTTTTTGCAGACCAGCTTTAACTCTTTCGAAAATGCTTCAATTTACAAACGGTGATTATGATTTTTCCTGATTTCTATCCATCAAATATTATCTTGCTCTTCTGCCCCAAGCTTGAGAAGTATTTTTGAATACAGAGCACAAGGCCTGATGATAATATCATGACATGATCTCTAATATTAGTAATGCTGCTTTGTTTTCAGACCAGGCAGGCCAGATGGTGGATCATAAGCTAAAATATGGTCAGAGGGTGTATTTTTTTACTTTTATATTTAGGTTCCATACAATTCATCAGGTCTCAAAATTATATAAATATATATATAACATATATAAACCCTTATATTGGATCACTTTTGCCCCGCCCTCATATATCCCCCAACATCCCTGATACCATCTTATCACTCACTTGGCAATTGAGGGACCATACTATAGTTGCTTGACTGTGGCTTCCTGCCTATAATCATTCATTCCAGCCCATGTGTCAGGTTCCATATCAGGTTGGGTAAAGCTGGAAATCAAATGAAAGATATGGAAATGAAACCAGCTATTAAAAATAACCAAGCCACATCCCCCAAATTGCTGTCAACTTCTTAGCGACTCATGCACAAAGTATCCACCCTCCCAGTCACCCTCACTTATAAACCAGCACCAGTCAATCATACTCAAAACTGCTAATTGCTTCAGATATTAATTTCAGAAAAGCTATTTGCTTTCTTTCTTGACATTTTGACATTTTGAAAAAAAATTGCAATGCAAAGAATTCAGAAAATCTGCCAAAAATGTACAGTATGTAGTTCAAAATACGATGCAATTTTGGAATAAACTGTTAAAATGTGACTTCTAAAATGTAGAAGCTCTCTATCAAAATGGCAGAAACACAGCTTGTCAGTTTATAAATAGTTTGGCGAAAAATTACTGCAACATCAAGAAAAAATTTCACCCAGTGCTAAAACATGAATTTAAGAGCATAAATTATCATATTAATAAAGGAACATTTAACTAGAGGATTTATATGGTGCTGGAAGGTAGGAGACAACACTGCCACTGAAATTTACTGCAATCTGCTTCCCAGAGAGCATCAGTAATATAGCGCCTCAAATAGAGGCTGCATCCATATTGCTTCAGACTTGATTAACCTCAGAAGTCTATTAAAGTGAATGAATGCAAATACAGTATACTGCAAGACTTGCAGTTCAGATTTAGTTTAGAAATGTTGCTTCTATCCAATTAATTACCTAGGGGCATAACTGCAAGAACAATTTCACTGCACTACTACAGCAATGCAAAAATGTTTAGAGATGGTATTTCTGATTCACGGAATAATGCCACTGGAGTTAATGCATAGACTTTTACTTTGACATTCAGAGAATAAAAATTAGTTCTTTTTCATTTTATTTTTTTACACAATTAAGCACAAAAGAGGATGATTTTGTTACCTGGACTATTTCTCAAAAAATGAATTAATAAAAAATATAACACATTATAGCTTGATACAACTTGATACAACTTGAAATAACTGGTTTGCATATTTTCGCCACCTCCAAAGGGATCCCACTATTGACCATATCTTCCCATCTCCACCCCTTTCTGCTTTCCACAGAGACCGTTCCCTCCGTAATTCCCTGGTCAACACATCCCTTCCCACCCAAACCACCCTCTCCCCAGGCACATTCCCCTGTAACCGCAGGAGATGCAACGCCTGTCCCTTTACCTCCCCCCTCGACTCCATCCAAAGACCCAGTCTTTCCTGATGAGGCAGAGGTTCACTTGCACCTCTTCCAACCTCATCTACTGCATCCGCTGTTCCAGGTGTCAACTTCTCTACATCGGCAAGACCAAGTGCAGGTTTGGCGATCGTTTTCGCTGAACACCTCCACTCAGTCCATCTTAACAAAGCTGATTTCCCGGTGGCCCAGCACTTCAACTCCCCCTCCCATTCCCAATCTGACCTTTCCGTCCTGGTCCTCCTCCAATTTCAGAGTGAGACCCAGCGCAAAATAGAGGAACAGCACCTCATATTTTGCTTGGGTAGTTTACACCCCAGTGGTATGAATGTTGACTTCTCTAACTTCAGGTAGCCCTTGCTCTCTCTCTTTATTTCCCCCTCCCCATCTTCCCAGTTCCCCCACTAGTCCCACTGTCTCCACCTACATTCTCTCTTTGATCTACCCCCTCCCCTGACATCAGTCTGAAGAAGGGTTTCGACCCGAAATGTTGGCAATTCCTTCTCTCCATAGATGCTGCCTCACCCGCTGAGTTTCGCCAGCATTTTGTGTCTACCTTCAATTTTACCAGCATCTGCAATTCTTTCTTAAACATTTCTTAAACAGTTCCAATGAGTTACATGGACTAAAGAAATACATAAAAAAACAAAAGAGATTTGATGGACTGAAAGCAGTTTGATAAAATTTGAACTCTGATTTTCTCTCCTGCTAAGTTTCTCTGGCATATTCTGTTTTTATTTTTGTTATTCAAATTTTTGGGTGAAAACCATTTAGTTTTTTTAGTTTAGTTTAAAAATATAGCGTGGAAACAGGCCCTTCAGCCCACCGAATCCATACTGACCAGCGATCCCAGCACATTAACACTATCCTACATGCACTAGAAACAATTTATATTTAAACCAGGCCAGTTAACCTACAAATCTGTATGTCTTTGGAGTGTGGGAGGAAATTGAAGATCTCGGAGAAAACCCACCCGGTCACGGAGAGAATGTACAAACTCCGTACTGACAACATCTGTGGTACATTGTGTACAGTTCTGGTCTCCAAATCTGAGGAAGGACATTATTGCCATAGAGGGAGTGCAGAGAAGGTTCACCAGACTGATTCCTGGGATGTCAGGACTGTCTTATGAAGGAAGACTGGATAGACTCGGTTTATACAAAAGGACAAAGGACATTTATTGTCACATACACCAATTGGTGTAGTGAAATTTGTCTTGCCATGCAGTACATAGATAAAGATAGGACATAACATTAAAGAATTTAACATAAACATAAAAAACATCCCCCCACAATGGTTCCCATTATGAGGGCAGGCATAAAGTCCAGACCCCATCCCCAGTTCACCCATAGTCAGGCCTATTGAGGCCCCAACAGTCGCCGCTACGGGGGCCGATGTTCCAGGCCCTTCTTCGCCGGGTGATGATGCTCCGGCGACGGGAGAACCCTCTCAGCGGCTCAGGGTGCCTGTAACGGCCATTTCCTTGCTGGAGACCGCGGCTTCCATCGCCAACAGGCTGTGCTGGATGGAGCTCCACAACTGGTGATCTCGCCGAGAGAGCCCAGGCTCCCGATTTAAATTTCAGCGCCGCCGCCCACGGTCCAGCGCTGCGCTGCTGCCGAAGCCGTGGCTCTGGGCGGTCCCCCCAGGAAACGCCGCTCCAGGCCTGCTGGTAGGACGCGAGGACGGGTCGACGATGCAGCCGGGAGAAAGCTGCCTCTCCGACCAGGTAGGCTCCCTAGAAAGCAGTTTCCCAATTCCCCTCCTCTACCCCCACATAAAAAAAGGCTAGGACTCCGAAAAACAAAAAACTCAACTAACTAAAAATAAAAAAAAGAGAGAAAAGACGGACAGCTTCAGGCTGGGCAGCCATACCCATACAGGACGGCGCCCTCTCTAGAATTTAGGAGATTGAGAGGGGATCTTATTGAAAAGTACAAAATTCTTAAGGGGTTGGACAGGCTAGATGCAGGAAGATTGTTCCCGATGTTGGGGAGGTCCAGGACAAGGGGTCACGGCTTAAGGATAAGGGGGAAATCCTTTAGGACCGAGATGAGAAGGACTTTTTTCACACAGAGAGTGGTGGTTCTCTGGAACTCTCTGCCACAGAGGGTAATTGAGGCCAGTTCATTGGTTATATTTAAGAGGGAGTTAGATGTGGCAGTTGTGGCTAAGGGGATCAGAGGGTATGGAGAGAAGGCAGGTACGGGATACTGAGTTGATGATCAGCCATGATCATATTGAATGGCGGTGCAGGCTCGAAGGGCCGAATGGCCTACTCCTGTACCTAATTTCTATGTTTCTGTGTTTCTATGTTTCTATGTTTCTATGTTACCCGTGGCAGCAACTCTACTGCTGTGCCATCATGCCGCCCTAAAGTCTAACTATGTAGTTGATTGATCTGGATTGAGGAAATGTATATGGATGTAAAAGTCAACAATGTTTTGAAGGACCTTGGAGAAGAAACAATAATGTAAGTTGCGATGGTAGTTAACAAGTTTAGAAGGGCTCGGTTTGCCTTTCCTTACATCCCATTCTATGCAGCAAAGAGCTCTGCATATCCTACGAATCACATGGCAGGACCCCAAATCATTTTTGCAAACTAAATTATTTAAAGCAAGGCAGATACTGTAGGTTAAATGTTTAAGATTTAGAAAAAAGGGGAGGTTAAACTTCTGATCACAGAGAATTGTAGGGCTGGAATTATTTTCTAAAGTTTCTGCCTCAACTAGTAAATCATGTCAATATTCAAGATGAAATGAAAGAAAAAGGATGAGTCATTAGAACTATTTGCAGGCACAGCGAGTAGAGAACATCTGTGGAGAACGTGGATAGATGATAGTTCAAATGAGGAAGGGTCCGAAACCAAAACATCACCTAATGTTGCTCTCCTGAGATGCTGCCTGACCCACTGAGTTACTGCAGCACTTTATAACTTTTGATTTGACGGGATAGCACAAAAACATTTTCACTGCATCTCAGTACACGTAACAATAATAAATCAATATTAATACCAATACCAAATGGCTTGTTTCCATATTGTATGTCCATTTTGTTTTTTTGAATAATTTTTTTATTAGCAATAAACAATTCTCAATGTTTAAAACTGAGTTATAAACATCAACTTAAATCAATATTTGTACTCTAATGATTATTATCTTTTTTTTTTTTTGAAAATAAAAGTGGGTAAAGAGAAATACCATTATTAATCAATAAAATTATAATTCCTTAATAATTATTTGGTATAAAAGAAAAAGAAAAAATGAAGAAAAAGAAAAAAGACATATTATGTATATATATCAATTATAAGCCACACAATATATTATAAATGAAACAACTACAAATAATAATATCAGTAAAGACATGCATATATCCTGGTATACCAATACATTATTTTCATCAAATCCCGCAGGGTGTCAGTCGAGCCGTGATGCCAAGAACAGCTACTTCTCTAAATACTGTATATATGGAGACCATATCTGTTGAAAAGAATTATACTCGTCCAAAAGGACAAATCTGATTCTTTCCAACTGCAACGTCTCCAACATCTCTGATGCCCACATTTTAATTGTTGGGGATAATGTTCCCTTCCAAAATTTCAATATTATTTTTTTCCCTAATATCAAACAATAATCAAGGAAATTTCTTTGATCTAGTGTAAATATCAAATTAGCCTCTGGAATTCCCAGTATTATTAGCTTTGGGTCAGGTTCTAATTTAACCTTAAGAACTTCAGAAATTACTTTAAAAATTTCTGTCCAATAATAATTCAATTTAGGACATGTAACAAAACTGTGTGTTAAATTTGCTTCTAAATTCTTACATTTATCACAAATAGAGGAGAGATTAGGAAATATACTATTTAATTTGGCTTTTGAATAATGTAATCTATATAATACTTTAAATTGTATTAATATATGTCTAGCATTTAACGAGCACCGGTGTATTCGTTGTAGACTTTCTCCCCAATTTTCTTTGGTTATAGGTGATCCAATTTCATTTTCCCATGCTTGACGATATGTTTCAGTTATTGGATTCTCATTATCCATAATGATGTTATATATATAAGCTATTAATTTTTCTGTGGTTGGATGCCAGTTAAACGATTCATCTAATAATCCTGGTTCCTTATTTTTAAAATCCTGTGTATTAGATTTAATATAATCTCTAATTTGGAAATACCTAAACAAATGCTGTGAAGACAATCCGTAGATATCTTGTAATTCCTGAAATGAAAGAAATTTTCCATTTCTATAAAGGTGCTCTACCCTTGTAATTCCTAAATTATCCCAATGTCTGAACCCTCCATCCAATGTGGAGGGCTTAAATAATGGGTTATTCATAATTGGTAATCTAAATGAAAGGTTGTCTAATTGTAAAGTCTTGACTATTTGTTTCCAAATACGTCTATTATTATAAATGATTGGATTGTCCCTATAAGTTTTTTTTTGAACTTCCTTTGGGGCAAAAATAATTGAATCTACGTTGAAAGGCAAACAATCTTCCTTTTCTATCTTTAGCCACGTTGGTTCCAGGTCCGTATTTACCCACCAAAAATTCATATTCTTAATCTGTACTGCCCAGAAGTAGTATAAAAAATTTGGAAGTGCTAATCCTCCGTTTATCTTTGACTTACATAAATGTTTTTTACTTATTCTATGATTTTTATAATCCCAGATAAAACTATTAACAATATTATCAATTTTTTTAAAAAAGGTTTTCGGAAGGAAAAAAGGGATGGCTTGAAACAGATATAATAATTGTGGTAGAAAAACCATCTTTATAGCATTTATTCTACCAATCAAAGATATAGGCAGTGTTTTCCAATGTAAAATATTTTTTTTAAGTTTATCTAATAATTGAGGATAATTCGATCTAATTAATGAGTTATGAAATTTAGATACATTAATTCCTAAATATTTAATTTTGTCAGTAACTATTGATAATGGATATTGTTGTAATATGTTTAAATTTATATTAGTTATTGGCATAATATCACTTTTATTCCAATTAATCCTATATCCAGAAAATGTACTAAATTTATTTATAACATCAAACAACATTGGAATACTAATTTCAGGTTTTGTGATGTAAATCAAAACATCATCTGCATATAAGGATATTTTATTAGTTGTTCTGTCAGTATTATAACCGTATATTTCAGGTTCTGACCTAATTCTTTCCGCCAAAGGCTCTATCGCCAAGGCAAATAATAAAGGCGATAACGGACATCCTTGTCTACATCCCCTAAAGAGTTTAAATTTAACTGATAGTATTTGATTAGTTAGAATTCTTGCAGTAGGATCTGAGTATAGGATTCTTACCCATTTACAAAATTGATCCCCCAATTGAAACTTTTCCATTATATTAAATAGATATAACCATTCCACCTGGTCAAATGCTTTTTCTGCGTCTAACGATATGACTGCTAATTCCGTATCTCGTATTCTTTTAGAATATATAATATTAAACAGGCGTCTTAAATTATGAGACGAATAGCGTTTTGGAATAAAACCTGTTTGATCATAATGTATTAATTTAGAGATCACCAAACTTAGTCTCCTAGATAAAACTTTAGCTAATATTTTTTGGTCTGTATTTAGAAGGGCAATCGCTCTGTATGAACCAGGATCTTCCAGATCTTTATCTACCTTAGGTATAAGTGTAATTGTGGATTCATTTAAAGAGTCTGGTAATTTTCCTTGTTCATATGCATGTCTATACACTGTATGTAGTCTTGGAGAGATCAGATCTTGAAATTTTTAATAAAATTCTGCACTCAGGCCGTCAGGCCCCGCAGCTTTTCCATTCTTTAACGAACCAATTGATTCTGCGATATCTTTCACTGATATTTCAGCATTTAACAAATGTCTCCCTTCCTGATCTAAACTCTTAATTTGACATTCTTTTAGAAATGTTTCCATTCCATCTGTTTGTCCTGTTAATTTTGATGAGTAAAGATTTTGGTAATATTGTAAAAATCTATCATTAATATCTTTTGGTATGGTCAGTATATTTCCTTGCATTGATCTGATTCCATGTATCGTTTTTTCATCGTCTAATTTTCTTAATTGTCGTGCTAGCAATTTATGCGGTTTATCTCCAAATTCAAAATGCACTTGTTTGGTTTGTTGATAAAGTTTGATGACTTGATTAGAGTATATTTCGTTTAGTCTATACTTTGCTATTGCAATTTTATTACTTAACTCCTTAGAGGGGTGTTTTATATTCTCATTGTCTAGTTGTTTTATCTCCATTTCTAACTTCTGTTCCCTCTTTCGGTTTTCTTTATTAAAATATGCTTGTGCCGATATTATTGCACCACGCATGAATGCCTTAAATGTATCCCAAAGTAACAATGGTGAAATTTCAGGTGTGTCGTTTGTCTCAAAGAATAATTTAATCTGTTCTGTCACATGATTACAACAATCCTTGTCCTTCAGTATCTGAGGATTAAATCTCCAAGTCATAGTTTTATTAGATATATCTTTTAGTTTTATCTTAAATGTTAATGGTGCATGATCTGAAATAATAATATTGTGATATTTTGCATTGTACGCATAGGGAAGCAGTTTTGAGTCTATTAAAAAGTAATCTATCCTCGAGTAGGTTCCGAATACGGGCGAGAAAAAAGAATATTCTCGTCCGGATGGGTTCTCTAATCTCCAAATATCCTTAACGTTAGTTGAGTTAATGAAAGAATTTATAAGTTTACTTGAATTAGAAATAGCTTTCCTTTTTGTTGAGGATCTGTCTAAGTAGTTATCCAAAGTGCAATTTAAATCGCCCCCAATTATTAAATTATGTTGAGTGGATATAGGAATATTATTGAATATTTTCTTGAAAAATAATGGGTTATCGAAATTAGGAGCATATATATTCATAAGAATTACTTTTTTTGAGTATAATTCCCCTGTAATTATTACATATCTGCCCTCTTTATCTTCTATTATAGAACTTTGTTTAAAAGGTATACCTTTACGAATAATTATTGCAACTCCCCTAGATTTATGTATAAATGAAGAATGATATACCTTTGAAATCCATTTAGCTGTTAATCTATATTGATCATCTCTTTTGAGATGCGTCTCTTGGAGGAAAATAACGTCTGATTTCAATCTATTCAGCTGCGTTAACACCTTACCCCTTTTAATTGGTTCATTAATTCCCTTAACATTCCAACTACAGAAAGTGATTCCATCATCCCCAGTCTTCAAATTCATATCTTGCATTTTAGTATTAGGGTGGTTTTTTTTGGAGTAGCCCTCTCGGCCCCTCCAGCTCAACAAGGCACCCAAACGTCAATCCGACGAAAATTACCAATCTCAATAATCCATATCCATGTCTATCTAAAATAACTATACAGGTATTGTTCATAATTACATTCATATAATATATAACATAAATTCAAATACTTAATATATTAAAAAAAATAGAAAATATAAGCGAAAAAAGAAAAAAGAGTGTTAAAAGGGTGCCCAAAGAAAAAAAAGACTACACTGATAGATTGTGTAGTGTGTGTTAGTGAACGCCACACTAACGTGGCGATTAATCTAATGACTTCCGTGTTTAAAAAAGATGTTAAATATTCCAGCTCCCAACTAGAATACTGTGTATATTGGGGTGGGGTACTAACTTTAAGGGTTTAGTAATTATTTCTATTATTCATGAAACTATTTATTAATTACTATTCTATTGTAATTAGTATTATAATAAATAATACTATGTTAGGGGAATTATTGAAATTCTACAAATTGATACCAAACCACTACTACATTCCCATTATTTTCCCTCTTTCTCAATGAATAATTCATAACCGCAGGTTAATGATAAAAGTCCAAAATGTTCAGTCGTCGTCTTCTTCCTCCCGTGATTCATCGTCTGTTTCCTCCTCTTCTGCCTTCTTCTGTATGCCTTGAGTGAACTTCAATGCATCAGTATGCTTAACGAAGCGGTGTTCCTCGTTGTCATAGGTCACTCTCAGTGTTGCTGGGTACATCAAGCCATATCTGAGATCCACTGTATTCTTTAAATTCCGTAGAATGCCTCTTGTTTCAGTGAATAAGGATCTTCTCTTAGCAACTTCCGCTGGGTAATCTCTGAAGATACTAATGTTATTTCCTTCGTATTTCAAATTTCTCTTTCTCATTATTATCTTCATCATATCTTCAAAGACGTGATCATACACCACCTTTACAATCATTTGTCTGGGTGGTGCACCTCTCCCAGGGACCCGTCTTAAAGCCCTGTGGGCACGGCCCAACAGTGGTTCTTCATCCAATTCCAAAATGTCTTTTAGGAGTTTTGCAACAAATTTTCGTGGATCTTGATTTCCTTCACAACCTTCGGTCAATCCTACAATTCGCAAATTCTTACGTCTTTGTCGGCCCTCCAAATCAATACATTTCTCATTTATTTTGCGAAGTAATTCTGAGAGGCGTTTATTCTCGGCAAGTAACTTCTCAGTTTCCTTGGCACTTTTTACAGCAAAATCAGCCAAATCTTTAAGTGTATCATTGTGTTGGTCAATTGTAATGGTAATAGGATCTATCTTATCATTCAGCATTTGTTCCAACCCAGCAACCTTGGCGTTTATCTCAGAGAATCGGTTTTGAAATTCAGCCTCCGTCTTACTTTTCCATTCGCTCATCATAATCTTTACCGTCTCGGTAACTTCTTTTGTTAATTCCACTTTAATTCTCTTCTGAGATACCAGAATCTCCGCTTTTAGATTTTTTATTTCATCTTTATATTCTTTCTTCATGTCTTTAAATTCATCTTTATATTCCTTCTTCAGATCTTTTATTTCTTTCACCAGTTTCTTCATCTCACCTATCATGGAATTTTTAAACTCTTCCATTTCCACTTTTCTCTGTGAGATTTCTTCCTGGGAGGCAGTCAGACTCGAGCCCGAGGCTTTGGTGGTGCCAGCCTCTCTTCTTAGGCCCGTTTTCTTCGGGGGAGGGGAGGAGTGCTGCATTTTAAATTTCTTACCGAAGTCGCGCGCCTGATGACGTCACGCAGCCTTCAATCGCACCGGAGCCGTTTTTAATCGATCTCCTGCGGTAAGTAGCGTTAGCACCCTCCTTTAGCCCCGTTTTTTTTGCAGATTTTTACGGAGCTGATCTGGCGCTGTTCTCCCCTAGAACATGGCGCCACCGGAAGTCCCTGTATGTCCATTTTGGATTTACAGTTGCATTTTTATTTCTACAGAAACATACATTTTATGTATTCATCTTTTTTCAATATTTTGTTATTATGAAATTTAGCACTGTATTTTGCATGCATAGCTGCAAACTTAAGTTCCTATCAGTAACTGTTCTATTCTTATTAAACCATTTAGCCTTTTATGCTGTTATGAAATTAAATAAAATACCCCATTCTCCCCACAGCAATCAGTCTGACATGTCTCGTTCCAAGACAACATTTGTGTCTATTTTCACTAGAAATGCTGCCTGACCTGCTGAGTTTAGTTTAGTATAGTTTAGAGATACGGTGTGGAAACAGGCCCACTGAGTCCGCACCCACCAGCGATCCCCGCATAATAACACTATCCTACACGGACTAGGGACAATTTACACTTCGACCAAGCCAATTAACCTACAAACCTGTACGTACTTGGAATGTGGGAGGAAGCAATATTTAGTTCTCAGCAATGGCCTGCACGCACCATGCTGATCAGTGTAAAACATTTCTCTCAATGTCAGCAAGACAAAGGAGATAGTGATTGACCAGATATGGGTTAAATCACGACCACGGGTGTTATCTGTACAGAGTTTGTACGTTCTCAATCGTGACCTGCATGGGTTTTCTCTGAGATCTTCGGTTTATTCCCACACTCCAAAGACCCACGCTAAAAAATTGTCCCTAGTGGGTATAGGATGGTATTAATGTGTGGGGATCGGTGGTCGACGCGGTCCAGGTGTGCCAAAGGGCCTGTTTCTGCACTGTATTTCTAAACTAAAATAAACGGCAGTTTGCATTGACCATGGCAAAGTAGAGATGGTTGAAAAATTCAAATAAATTGGAGTCAATATTTCAACAACTTCTCCTGGATCACCATATTGAAGCATTGGCCAAGGTAGCACACCAACACCTCTACTTCCTAAGAAGGGTTAGGATGTTCGGCATGTCCCCAACAACTCTCACCAACATCTACAGATGTGTTGCAGAAAGCATTTTATCAGGATGCATCACAGCTTGGTTTGTCTCCATCCAAAACAGGGGACGCGGAGCGTTTTTGAAAGTGGGGGAGTGAGCGATCACTGATCACTGGCCTTAGGGGTACCCGGCGAGTGAGTGGAGTGACCGACTGGGGGGAGGGTGTGGGACTTTTGTAGGGACTTTAGTAGGGACTTTTTGAAATTTGATGTATTAAAATCATGTTTTAGTGCATTGTAGAAGCCGGAAGTGGCGGCGCTGCCCAAGCAGCTGCGGCTCACCTGCAGTCCGTCTGTCTTTTCCATTTTTTGTTTTCATTTGTCTTGTTAGATGTATGCTTTAGTCTATTTTCAATTGTGTATATGTGGGGCGTGAGGGAGATTTTTAAAAATTCTTCCTTCAATGGGGATGCAACCTTTTCCTTGTCGTATCTCCATCTCTGTCTGTGCTGAGGTCTAATATCGTGGAGCTAGCAGCCTCCAACTAGAATTAACCTTGGGGGCTCCGGTGGCAGAGCCCGTGGACTTACCATCGCAGAGCTGGCTGACTTCAGAGGCTATGCTGGCTATGCTGGCGCTGCGACTGCGACCTGACTTCGAGTTACGGAGGCTTCGGTCGCGAGCACTGTGGATGGTAACATCGGGAGCTCACAGGTCCCTGGTTGGTGACCGATTTTCGGGAGGTCCCGCAACAGCAGCTTCATCCGCTGGACTGGAGGGTAGCAGCTTTGTCTGCCCCGAGTCATAGAGTTTGAATCGGCCCGTTCACGGAGCTTGGAATCGGCCGCGGGATTTACCATCACCCGGCGAGGGCTTCAACATCGAGAGCCTCGATCTCCTCGACACAGTGGGAGAACAAGCAAGGAAGAGATAAAACTTTTTGGCTTCCATCACAGTGAGGAGGTGCCTGGAGATTCACTGTGATGGATGTTCGTGTTAAATTGTGTTCATTGTGTGTTTTGTTGCTTTTTTTCTGTCATGACTGCAAGGTACACAATTTCGGTCAAATTATTGTTTGAATAACAATAAAGGAAAGTCAATTCAATTCCATTCATGATTTCAATGTTTTTTACATGAAGTATTTTTAAGATAATTTAGGGCCTACATGTTATTGCTCGACCTCCAAAAACTGGGGGATAATAAAAAAGGCCATCCCCAACCTCAAAAAAGTGGGGGGATAATAATACAGGCCATTCCCCCCCCCCCCCCCCCCCCCCCCCCCCCCCCGGATAGACGCCAGTTTCTTCCACGGTACAGAAAATTTGACAAAAAAACTTTTAAATGCGTTATAATTTCAAATGCTATTTTTTTTTTTTGTAGTTGGAAAAAGGGACAAGAAATAATCATAACATTTCCTGATTTTGCAAAGTCATACAAATTATGTTTTGCTCAGAGGAAAAAAATCAGAGTACTTTGAATGTATGCGTTCTCCTTTTGACATATATTTCATT